>CM038678.1:208745858-209377011 GCA_021605205.1 Aegilops longissima | reverse complement strand
CGAGCGCCAGAGCAGCCGAGCCTCGTGGTTGGGCCACAGCTCGGGCTTCCCGTGGTCAGGGGCTGGGAGATCCTCCCGAGGCTGAGTTGTGCTTGAAAGAGGTGGCGAGTCGACGGGCTTGAAGAGCCGCTTCAAGATGCTGGCTCTGTGATTGCCGCTTGATGCTCACATGGCATGTTGTCGGTTTCCTTGTTGGTGCCCTGGGCACGGCTGCAGCTCCAGCCCGAGAATCTGCTTTTCCATCTTGGCGCACCTCCGCAAGGTAGGCCTCCATCTCGCCGTCTCTTCGGCTCGTATAATTTTGTTGGAGAAGTTGATTAGGAGTCATGAAGTCGCCTTTGATGGTAAGGCGCCCACCCCAAAGTCAGCTGCCTTCAGCCGCTATGAGGCCTTTGTACTCGCGATATTGTTGAGACCTTCTCGGGCCAGGCCGGAAGCAGAGTTGCACGTTGTAGTAAAGCTTGTCCCGAGTGGGCGATGAGCACTACTCCAACCCTCAAGGCTTTGGTGCACGGCCCATCGAATACACATGACCCAAAGCCGCCTGGTGCTCTCACTTCCCGGGAGGTGGACCGTCTTCTTCTTCCTCAAGAGCCGGGCATCGGGTCCATTCTACCACAAAATCGGGCGAAGCGTGAGCTCCCTTGATGACCTCGGTAGTGCTGAACTCCAGCTGAAACGCTTGCAGCTCGAAGTTCCATTCAGCGACCTTCCGCCGAAGTTCAGCTCCCCGAGTACCCCTCTCCAATGGGTAAGACGAGACGACCTTTGATGGGGTAGCCCTGGTAGTAGTGTCGCAGTTTGCCAGCGAGGCCACCAAGAGTGGGAGCAGGATCTTTGGCAGCATGGGGTAACGTGCCTCACCGCCCCCAAGACGTGTGCCGACAAAGTACACCGGTGCTCGACGAGGGCTGGCAATAATCGTTAGGGGCTCGGGTCCCGCGGAGATTGTGGCGATCCCGAGGTGGAGGATTTCCCGAGACCTGACCGCCCCTCGAGCTTCGTGATGTTGCCCGCTGAGCTTGGTCTCACATCGACGGGCTCCGCTGCCTTTCCCGACCTCGCTGTATCAGCCCTCGGCTTGGCGCGACGCACTGCCTGGCGCCTCCCAAACCGCTACCAACATCAGGCACACATGGAGTAACGGTGGCGGCAAGATAAAGTACCAGAGGCTCGAGAGGCCGTGGTGCCACCATCACCGGGGGTTGGTGAGGCATTTTTGAGGTCTTGAAGGTCTTACCGGCCTCCGGGGTCCACTTGAAGGGCCCTTCTTCTTCATGAGCTTAAAGAAGGGCAAGGCTGGCCTAGCTTGAGATGAAATGCCCCATCGCGGTCACCATCCCGCCAGCTTTTGTATCTCCTTAAGGGTCTGTGGTGGGCTCATGTCTTGATGGCCTTTGATCTTCTCTCGGTTCGCCGATCCCTCCTCAGGATACGAGGAATCCTGCAAGAGTTGTCGTGAGGGGACGCCAAACACGCACTTCTTCGGGTTAAGCCTCAAGTTCACCCGTGCAAGCTCTCAAAGGTCTCCTCCAAGTCTTGAATCAACGCCTCGCCTCGCGAGATTTGACCACTATGTCATCAATGTAGGCCTCGTTGTTCCGCAAGTCGCTGCCGCCAAGGCGATGTTCATCGGTCGCCGAAGGTTGCGCCGCTGCTATGAGGCTAAAGGGCATGCAGTGTAGCAAGACACCCCACATGGCGCCGAAGGACGCCTTCTCCACATCCTCCACCGCCATCTTGATCTGATGGTATCTAGAGAACGATCCAGAAACATAACAAGTTGCACTCAAGCGGTGGAGTCAACGATTTGATTGATGCGCCGAAGGGGAATGGATCTTGGGGCAAGCTTTGTTAAGGTTGGTGAAGTCGATTTAACATCCGCTCCTTCCCACCTTCTTCGGTATTCATGGCTGTGGTTCGCCAACCATTCGGGTATCAAACCTCTCGGATGGTACCGCTGCCTCCAGCTTATGATCTTTGATAATGAAGGCCTGCTTCTCGGACTTCCGCCTTGCTCACGCTGCTGACGGGCGATGTTGGGGCGCACTTAGATGATGCCGATCACCTCTCTCGGACCCCTACTTTACCTGATTGGGCTCCACGCCGAATATCTCCTTGTTTGCGCCAAGAAAACCTCAGCAGAGCTTCTTCTTGTCCCGGTCAAGGCTGGTTCCTTATGGTGAAGGTGGCTCCGAAGATCTGCCCTCGCCGACCGCACCTGCTTGGTCTCCACCTTGTCTTGGGTGAACAATCGCTTCTTCTTGGCTGGCACGGTTCGATGGGGGAACGAGTAATTTCAAAAAATTTCCTACGAACACGCAAGACCATGGTGATGGCATAGCAACGAGGGGAGAGGTCCGCCCACGCACTGTGAGACCGAAAGCGGAAGCGCTATAACAACGCTGTTGATGTAGTCGACGCCTTCACGATCCGACCGATCCAAGCACCGAACGACGGCACCTCCGAAGTTCTCGCACACGCTCAGCTCGATGACGATCCCTGACCGATCCAGAAAGTGTCGATGAGTTCCACAAGACGACGGCGCAGGACGATGTTGATGCTCCATCGACGCAGGGCTTCACTTAAGCTCCGCGACGATATGACTTCTCCGCGCAGGCTTCGCTTAAGCTCTACGACGATATGACCAAGTGGAATATGGTGGAAGGGGGCACCGACACGGCTAAGGAACGATCCGAGATCAACTTGTGTGTTCTAGGGTGCCCCCGCCTCGTGATATAAAGGAGCCAAGGGGAGGGGCTGGCCGCCAAGGAGGGGCGCCAGGAGTCCTACTCCTCCGGAGTAGGATTCCCTCCAATCCTAGTTGGATTAGGATTCTGGAGGGGAAAGAGAGAGGGGGGCCGCTCACCTTCCTAGTCCCATAGGACTAGGGAAGGGGGGGCGCGCCACCTAGGGCTGGCCCTTTCTCCTTTCCACCAAGGCCCACTATGGCCCATGTAGTCCCCGGGGTTCCGTAACCTCCCTGCATCCTAAAATTCTCGATTTCACTCGAACACTTCCGATGTCCAAATGTAGGCTTCCAATATATCAATCTTTATGTCTCGACCATTTCGAGACTCGTCATGTCCGTGATCACATCCGGACTCAACAACCTTCGTGCATCAATACTTATAAACTCATAATGAACTCACATCAAACGTTGCGTATGGACTCCTACGGGTTCGAGAACTATGTAGACATGACCTAGAACCATTCTCGTCAATAACCAATAGCGGAACCTGATGCCCATATTGGTTCCTACATATTCTACGTAAGATCTTTATCGGTCAAACCGCATAACTACATATGTTGTTCCTTTGTCATCGGTATGTTACTTACCCGAGATTCGATCGCTTGTATCCAATACCTAGTTCAATCTCTATCGGTAAGTCTCTTTACTCGCTCAGAATACATCATCTCACAACTAACTCATTAGTTGTAATGCTTGCAAGGCTTGAGTGATGTGTATTACCGAGAAGGCCTAGAGATACCTCTCCGACAATCGGAGTGACAAAACCTAATCTCAAATACGCCAACCCAACAAGTACCTTTGGAGACACCAGTAGTACCTTTATAATCACCCAGCTTACGCCAGGACGCTTGGTAGTACCTAAAGTGTTCCTCCGTAAACGGAGTTGCATAATCTCATAGTTACAGGAACATGTATGGGTCATGAAGAAAGCATTAGCAACATACTAAACGATCAAGTGCTAAGCTAACGGAATGGGTCATGTCAATCACATCATTCTCCTAATGATGTGATCCCATTAATCAAATGACAACACATGTCTATGGTTAGGAAACTTAACCATCTTTGATTAATGAGCTAGTCAAGTAGAGGCATACTAGTGACTATCTGCTTGTCTATGTATTCACACATGTATTATGTTTCCGTTAATACAATTCTAGCATGAATAATAAACATTTATCATGGTATAAGGAAATAAATAATAACTTTATTATTGCCTCTAGGGCATATTTCCTTCAGTCTCCCACTTGCACTAGAGTCAATAATCTAGATTACACAGTAATGATTCTAACACCCATGGAGTCTTGGTGCTGATCATGTTTTGCTCGTGGAAGAGGCTTAGTCAACGGGTCTGCAACATTCAGATCCGTATGTATTTTGCAAATCTCTATGTCTCCCACTTGGACTTGGTCCCTAATGGAATTGAAGCGCCTCTTGATATGCTTGGTCCTCTTGTGAAATCTGGATTCCTTTGCCAAGGCAATTGCACCAAGATTGTCACAGAAGATCTTCATTGGTCCCGATGCACTAGGTATGACACCTAGATCGGAAATGAACTCTTTCATCCGCATTCTTCATTTGCTGCTTCAAGCAGCTATGTACTCCGCTTCACATGTAGATCCCGCCACGACGCTTTGTTTAGAACTGCACCAACCGACAGCCCACCGCTTAATAAAAACACGATCCGGTTTGCATTTAGAATCGTCCGGATCAGTGTCAAAGCTTGCATCGACGTAACCATTTACGACTAGCTCTTTGTCACCTCCATATACGAGAAACATATCCTTAGTCCTTTTCGTATTTCAGATGTTCTTGACCGCTGTCCAAAGGATCCACTCGATTACTTTGGTACCTTCCTCGCCAAGCTTACAGCTAAGCATACGCCAGTGTCCGTACACAAGATTGCATACATGATAGAGCCTATGGCTGAAGCATAGGAACATCTTTCATTTTCTCTATCTTTCGCTGTGGTCGGGCATTGAGTCTGACTCAATCTTACACCTTGTAATACAGTGTAAAAACCTTTCTTTGCTCGATCCATTTTGAACTTTTTCAAAACTTTATCAAGGTATGTGCTTTGTGAAAGTCCAATCAAGCGCCTTGATCTATCTCTATAGATCTTGATGCCCAATATGTAAGCAGCTTCACCGAGGTCTTTCATTGAAAAACTTTATTCAAGTATCCTTTATGCTATCCAGAATTCTATATCATTTCCAATCAATAATATGTCGCCCACATATAATATTAGAAATGCTACAGAGCTCCCACTCACTTTCTTGTAAATACTTCTCCAAAAGTCTCAGATAAACCCATATGCTTTGATCACACTATCAAAGCGCTTATTCCAACTCCGAGAGGCTTGCACTGCATCATAAATTGATCGCTGGAGCTTGCACACTTTGTTAGTACCCTTTGGATCGACAAAACCTTCTGGTTGCATCATATACAACTCTTCTTCTAGAAATCCATTCAAGAATGCAGTTTTACATCCATTTGCCAAATTTCATAATCATAAATGCGCAATTGCTAACATGATTCGACAGACTTAAGCATCGCCACGGTGAGAAAGTCTCATCGTAGTCAACCCTTGAACTTGTCGAAAACCTTTCGCAACAAGTCGAGCTTTGTAGACAGTTATATTACCATCGCGCTGCCTTCTTCTTAAAGATCCATTTATTTTCAATGGCTTGCCGATCATCGGCAAGTCAACCAAAGTCCATACTTTGTTCTCATACATGGATCCCATCTCAGATTTCATGGCTTCCAGCCATTTTATGGAATCTGGGCTCACCATCGCTTCTTCATAGTTTGTAGGTTCGCCATGGTCAAGTAACATGACTTCCGTAATAAGATTACCGCATCACCGTGCGATTTTACTCGTTGACCCACGGTTCAAGAGTAACTTGATCTCAAGCTTCATGATCATCATCATTAGTTTCTCACTAATTGGTGTAGTTGTCACAGAACCATTTCTTGTGATGAACTACTTTCCAATAAGGGAGCAGATACAGCTTATCTCATCAAGTTCTACTTTCCTCCCACTCACTTCTTTCGAGAGAAACTCCTTCTAGAAAGGATCCAATTTAGCAACGAAAATCTTGCCTTCAGATCTGTGATAGAAGGTGTACCCAACAGTCTCCTTTGGGTATCCTATGAAGACACATTTTTCCGATTTGGGTTCGAGCTTATCTGGTTGAAGTTTCTTTACATAAGCATCGCAGCCCCAAACTTTAAGAAACGACAACTTTGGTTTCTTGCCAAACCACAGTTCATAAGGCGCCGCCTCAACGGATTTTGACGGTGTCCTATTTAACGTGAATGCGGCCGCCTCTAAAGCATAACCCCAAAACGATAGCGGTAAATCGGAAATAGACATCATAGATCGCACCATATCTAGTAAAGTACGACACGACGCTCGACACACCATTTCTCGTGGTGTTCCGGTATGGAGTTGTGAAACTATTCCACATTGTTTCAAATGTAAACCAAACTCAGAACTCAAATATTCTCCTCCACGATCGATCAGAAACTTTATTTTCTTGTTACGATGATTTTCCACTTCACTGAAATTCTTTGAACTTTTCAAATGTTTCAGATTTGTGTTTCATTAAGTAGATATACCCATATCTGCTCAAATCATCCGTGAAGGTGAGAAAATAACGATACCCGCCAAGGCCTCAACATTCATTGGACCACAAACATCAGATGTATGATTTCCAACAAATCAGTTGCTCGCTCCATAGTTCCGAGAACGGCTTTTGGTCATCTTGCCCATGAGGCACGGTTCGCAAGTACCAAGTGATTCATAATCAAGTGATTCCGTAAGTCCATCAAGATGGAGTTTCTTCATGCTTTTACAATCGATATGACCTAAACGGCAAAGCCACAAATAAGTTGCACTATCATTATCAACTCTGCATCTTTGGCTTCAACATTATGAATATGTGTATCACTACTATCGAGATTCAACAAGAATAGACCATTCTTCAAGGGTGCATGACCATAAAAGATATTACTCATATAAATAGAACAACCATTATTCTCTGATTTAATGAATAACCGCCTCGCATCAAACAAGATCCAGATATAATGTTCATGCTCAACGCCGCACCAAATAACAATTATTTAGGTCTAAAACTAATCCTCAAGGTAGATGTAGAGGTAGCGCGTCGATCGCGATCACATTGACTTTGGAACCATTTCCCACGCCAAGATCGTCACCTCGCCCTTTGCCGCTGCTCGCCTATTCCAGTAGTCCCTGCTTCGAGTTGCAAATATTAGCAATGTAACCAGATCAAATACCTGTGCTACTACGAGCTCTAGTAAGGTACACATCAATAACATGTATATCACATATACCTTTGTTCACCTTGCCATCCTTCTTATCCGCCAAATACTTGGGGCAGTTCCGCTCAAAGGTCCACCGCTTGGCAAAGAAAACACTCGCTGTCAGGTTTAGGTCCAGACTTGGGTTTCTTTCTTGATCAACAACTTTCTTGCTGTTCTTTTGAAGTTTCCTTCTTCTTCCCTTTGCCCTTTTCTTGAAACTAGTGGTCTTGTTGACCATCAACACTTGATGCTCTTTCTGATTTCTACCTCCGCTGCTTTTAGCATCATGTAAGAGCTCAGAATTGTCTTAGTCATTCCTTGCATATTATAGTTCATCACGAAGCTCTTGTAGCTTGGTGGCAGTGATTGGAGAATTTGTCAATGACACTATCATCCGAAGATTAACTCCCAGCTTGAATCAAGTGATTATTATACCCTGACATTTTGAGTATATGTTCACCGACGTAACTATTCTCTCCATCTTGCAGCTATAGAACTTATTGAGACTTCATATCTCTCAATCCGGCATTTGCTTGAAATATTAACTTCAACTCCTGGAACATCTCATATGCTCCATGACGCTCAAAACGCCGTTGAAGACCCGTTCTAAGCCGAAAGCATGGCACATCGAACTATTGAGTAGTCATCAGCTTTGCTTTGCCAGACGCTCACAACTTCTCGCTCAGCTCCCGCAGCAGGCTCGCACCCAAGCGGTGCTTCCAGATTTAATTTTTCGTGCAGCAATGAGGATAATCTCAAGTTACGGACCCAGTCCGTAATTGCTACCATCATCTTTCAACTTTGCTTTCTCAAGGAACGCATTAAAATTCAACTAACAACAAAGACGAGCCATCTATCTACAAGAAACATAGACAAGCAAAATACTATCGTGTACTAAGCTCATGATAAATTTAAGTTTAATTAATCATATTAAAACTCCCACTTAGACAGACATCTCTAGTTATCTAAGTGATTACGTGATCCAAATCAACTAAACCATGTCCCATCATCACGTGAGATGGAGTAGTTTCAATGGTGAACATCACTATGTTGATCATATCTACTATATGATTCACGCTCGACCTTTCGGTCTCCGTGTTCCGAGGCCATATCTGTTATATGCAAGGCTCGCCAAGTTTAACCCGAGTATTCCGCTGCAGCAACTGTTTTGCACCCATTGTAGATGGACGAGAACTTATCACACCCATCATCACGTGGTGTCCGGGTACTACGAACTTTGGCAACGGTGCATACCGTGGAGAACACTTCTTGATAATTTTAGTGAGAGATCATCTTATAATGCTACCGCTAATCAAAGCAAGATAAGATGCATAAAGGATAAACATCACATGCAATCAATATAAGTGATATGATATGGTCATCATCATCTTGTGCTTGTGATTCCATCGCCAAGCACCGCCATGATCACCATCGCCACCGGCGCGACACCTTGATCTCCATCGTAGCATCATTGTCGCCTCGCCAACTATTGCTTCTACGACTATCGCTACTCCTTAGTGATAAAGTAAAGCAATTACATGGCGCTTGCATTTCATACAATAAAGCGACAACCATATGGCTCTCGCCATTGCCGATAACTCGTTACAAAACATGATCATCTCATACAATAAAATATAGCATCACGCCTTGACCATATCACATCACAACATGCCCTGCAAAACAAGTTAGACGCCCTCTACTTTGTTGTTGCAAGTTTTACGTGGCTGCTACGGGCTGAGCAAGAACCGCTTTACCCACGCATCAAAACCACAACGATAGTTTGTCAAATAGACTGCTTTTAACCTTCTCAAGGACCGGGCGAGTCACACTCGGTTCAACTAAAGTGAGAGAGACAGACACCGCCGGTCACCTTTAAGCAACGAGTGCTCTGAGCGGTGAAACCAGTCTCGCAGAAGCGCACGCTGTAATGTCGGTCCGGCCGCTTCATCTCACAATACCGCTGAACCAAAGTATGACATGCTGGTAGGCAGATGACTTGTATCGCCCACAACTCACTTGTGTTCTACTCTGCATATGACATCAACGATAAAACCAGGCTCGATGCCATCGATGGGGAACGAGTAATTTCAAAAAATTTCCTACGAACACGCAAGACCATGGTGATGGCATAGCAACGAGGGGAGAGGTCCGCCCACGCACTGTGAGACCGAAAGCGGAAGCGCTATAACAACGCTGTTGATGTAGTCGACGCCTTCACGATCCGACCGATCCAAGCACCGAACGACGGCACCTCCGAAGTTCTCGCACACGCTCAGCTCGATGACGATCCCCTGACCGATCCAGCAAAGTGTCGGGATGAGTTCCACAAGACGACGGCGCAGGACGATGTTGATGCTCCATCGACGCAGGGCTTCGCTTAAGCTCCGCGACGATATGACTTCTCCGCGCAGGCTTCGCCTAAGCTCTCACGACGATATGACCAAGTGGAATATGGTGGAAGGGGCACCGACACGCTAAGGAACGATCCAGATCAACTTGTGTGTTCTAGGGTGCCCCTGCCTCAGATATAAAGGAGCCAAGGGGAGGGGCTGGCCGCCAAGAGGGGGCGCTAGGAGTCCTACTCCTCCGGAGTAGGATTCCTCCAATCCTAGTTGGATTAGGATTCCTGAGGGGAAAGAGAGAGAGGGGCGCCCCACCTTCCTAGTCCTAATAGGACTAGGGAAGGGGGGGCGCCACCTAGGGCTGGCCCTTTCTCCTTTCCACCAAGGCCCACTATGGCCCATGTAGTCCTCGGGGTTCCAGAACCTCCCTGCATCCTAAGAATTTCGATTTCACTCGAACACTTCCATGTCCAAATGTAGGCTTCCAATATATCAATCTTTATGTCTCGACCATTTCGAGACTCCTCGCCATGTCCGTGATCACATCCGGACTCAACAACCTTCGTGCATCAATACTTATAAACTCATAATGAATCGCCATCAAACGTTGTTGCAATGGACTCTACGGGTTCGAGAACTATGTAGACATGACCTAGAACCATTCTCGGTCAATAACCAATAGCGGAACCTGGATGCCCATATTGGTTCCTACATATTCTACGAAGATCTTTATCGGTCAAACCGCATAACGACATACGTTGTTCCTTTGTCATCGGTATGTTACTTACCCGAGATTCGATCGTCGGTATCCAATACCTATTTCAATCTCGCTATCGTAAGTCTCTTTACTCGCTCCGAATACATCATCTCACAACTAACTCATTAGTTGTAATGCTTGCAAGGCTTGAGTGATGTGTATCACCGAGAAGGCCTAGAGATACCTCTCCCACAATCGGAGTGACAAAACCTAATCTCAAATACGCCAACCCAACAAGTACCTTTGGAGACACCTGTAGTACTCCTTTATAATCACCCAGTTACGCCAGGACGCTTGGTAGTACCTAAAGTGTTCCTCCGTAAACGGAGTTGCATAATCTCATAGTTACGTAAACATGTATGGGTCATGAAGAAAGCATTAGCAACATACTAAACGATCAAGTGCTGTTAACGGAATGGGTCATGTCAATCACATCATTCTCCTAATGATGTGATCCCATTAATCAAATGACAACACATGTCTATGGTTAGGAAACATAACCATCTTCGATTAATGAGCTAGTCTTGTAGAGGCATACTAGTGACTATCTGTTTGTCTATGTATTCACACATGTATTATGTTTCCGGTTAATACAATTCTAGCATGAATAATAAACATTTATCATGGTATAAGGAAATAAATAATAACTTTATTATTGCCTCTAGGGCATATTTCCTTCACGGTCTCCTTGGCCTCGGGCGCACTAGCACCGGCTAGCTGTGCTGCTGCTGCGGCCTTGAATGCGAGCCTGAGCACCGTCACTGCCTCCTTAGTGTCCCCCTTGATGGTGAGGACGCCCTTGCTCCCTGGCATCTTCATGAGGTTGTAGGCCGGGTCAGTCGCTGCCATGAACTGAGCAAGAGCTGGGTACCCGAGTATGGCATTGTACGGGAGACCGATGCGGGTGATGTCAAAGTCCACCAGCTCAAGGCGGTAGTTGTCGCAGGTGTCAAGGTGACAGGGAGGCGGATCTGCCCTGCAGAATGGGCAGTTCCACCACCCACTCCCAAAAAAGGCTTGTCGAGGCTGAGCCGCCGGGCGGCGTGGTGGAGGAGGTCAAGGTTTCTACGGAGAGCAAGTTGAGGTTTGCACCGCCGATTTAGGGTCTTGGTGATGGCCACATTGCATATGGTAGGTGTGCGGAGCATTGGGAATATGCCAGAGCCGGCGGTGGAGCCGGGGTGGTCTACTGAGTCGAAGGTGAGGTCGGCCTCCGGCGCAGCCCAACCCGGCGGAGCCCCCGGGCGCTTGGAGGCTGCCCCAATCTGACGGAAGAAAGGCTTGAAGTGGCGATCTGAAGGCGGTGCTTGAGAGCCACCCAGCAGCGCCGCGACTACGTGGTGCGTCGGCACCACGTAGCGCGCGGTGAAGAGGTTGCGGAGTTCCTCCCATGACGCCACCGTGGACCCCGGTAGGTTAAGCAGCCAGACGCGCGGCTCGCCGGCGAGGGCCATGGGGAACCAGTTGGCCATGATCTTGTCGCCGCCCGCTTCAAGGACGGCCTCCTCAGATGCCGCCAGAACGGCGCCGATCTGCCGCCGCCGTAACGCTGCGCATCTCCGTTTTGAACTTGGTTGGCCATCGCACCTGCCGGGGCGGGGCCAGGCCCTGCACCTGTAGTCCCCACCGCTGGTGCCGATCGCAGAGGCATGGCGGCGCGCCGCCATGGGAGCGAAGAGCGCGCGGCGCGCAGACAGGAGAGGAGCCCAACACTTCTACCAAAGCGCGCTAAATGTCAAATGGGGTTCCGCAAACCCTTAAGGTTCGAATAATGGGTGTGCGCGAAGTCTTTCCTCCTACCGATCTACGCCTAGCTTGCTAAGATCTCATGACGAAACTCGATTTAACTCACAACACGTAAAGAGACACAGGTTTATATGGTTCGGGCCACCATTGTGGTGTAATACCCTACCCAATGGTGGTGGTGGATTGCCTCTGGGCTGATGATGAACATGTTGGGGAACGAGTAATTTCAAAAATTTCTACGCACATGCAAGATCATGGTGATGCATAGCAACGAGAGGGGAGAGTGTTGTCTACTTACCCTCGTAGACCGAAAGCGGAAGCGTCATATCAACGCGGTTGATGTAGTCGTACGTCTTCACGATCCGACCGATCCAAGTACCGAACAGACGGCACCTCCGAGTTCAGCACACGTTCAGCTTGATGACGATCCCCAAACTCCGATCCAGCAGGGTGTCGGGGATGAGTTTCGTCAGCATGACGGCGTGGTGACGGTGATGATGTTCTACCGACGCAGGGCTTCGCCTAAGCACCACTACGATATGACCGAGGTGGAATATGGTGGAGGGGGGCACCGCACACGGCTAAGGAACGATCACGAAGATAAACTCGTGTGTCATGGGGTGCCCTCCCCGTGATATAAAGGAGGGCAGGAGGAGGTGGTCGACCAAGGGGTGAGCGCCTAGAGGGGAAAACCTACTAAGTAGGTTTGCCCTCCCTTTCCTAGTCCAAGAAGGAGGGGGAAGGAAGGAGGTGAGAGGAAGGGGACGCCGCCCCCTTCCTTATCCTATTCGACTCAAGGAGGGGCGCGCTTCTGCCCCGGGCTGGCCCCCTCTCTCTCCACTAGGCCCAACAAAGCCCATTAGTTCCTGGTGGGGGGCGGTGTTCCAGAACCCCAGATCTGATATATATCCGATAACCCCGAACTATTCCGTGTCCGAATATAGTCGCCCAATATATCAATCTTTATGTCTCGACCATTTCGAGACTCTCGTCATGTCCGTGATCACATCCGGACTCAACAACCTTCGTACATCAAAACCATAAACTCATATTATTACTGCCATCGTAACGTTGTTGCATGCGGACTCTACGGGTTCGAGAACTATGTAGACATGACCTAGAACTGTTTCCGGTCAATAACCAATAGCGGAACCTGGATGCTCATATTGGTTCCTACATATTCTACGAAGATCTTTCGGTCAAACCGCATAAAAACATACGTTGTTCTCTTTGTCATCGGTATGTTACTTGCCCGAGATTCGATCGTCGTATCTCAATACCTAGTTCAATCTCGCTATCGCAAGTCTCTTACTGCTACGTAATGCATCATTCCGTGAATCGACTCATTAGCTACATTGCTTGCAAGGCTTATAGTGATGTGCATTACCGAGAGGGCCCAGAGATACCTCTCCGACAATCGGAGGACAAATCCTAATCTCGAATACGCCAACTCAACAAGTACCTTTGGAGATACCAGAGAGCACCTTTATAATCACCCATTTACGCTAGGACGCTTTGGTAGCACACAAAGTGTTCCTCCGTAAACGGAGTTACATAATCTCATAGTCATAGGAACATGTATAAGTCATGAAGAAAGCAATAGCAACATACTAAACGATCAAGTGCTAAGCTAACGGAATGGGTCAGTCAATCACATCATTCTCCTAATGATGTGATCCCGTTAATCAAATGACAACTCATGTCTATGGTTAGAAACTTAACCATCTTTGATTTATGAGCTAGTCAAGTAGAGGCATACTAGTGACACTATGTTTGTCTATGTATTCACACATGTATCATGTTTCCGGGTAATACAATTCTAGCATGAATAATAAACATTTATCATGATATGAGGAAATAAATAATAACTTTATTATTGCCTCTAGGGCATATTTCCTTCAGTCTCCCACTTGCACTAGAGTCAATAATCTAGATTACACAGTAATGATTCTAACACCCATGTTGTCTTGGTGCTGATCATGTTTTGCTCGTGGAAGAGGCTTAGTCAACGGGTCTGCTACATTCAGATCCGTATGTATCTTGCAAATCTCTATGTCTCCCATCTGGACTTGGTCCCGGATGGAATTGAAGCGTCTCTTGATGTGCTTGGTCCTCTTGTGAAATCTAGATTCCTTTGCCAAGGCAATTTCACCAGTATTGTCACAGAAGATCTTCATTGGTCCCGATGCACTAGGTATGACACCTAGATCGGAAATGAACTCCTTCATCCAGACTCCTTCATTTGCTGCTTTCGAAGCAGCTATATACTCTGCTTCGCATGTAGATCCCGCCACGACGCTTTGTTTAGAACTGCACCAACCGACAGCTCCACCGCTTAATATAAACACATATCCGGTTTATGATTTAGAATCGTCCGGATCAGTGTCAAAGCTTGCATCGACGTAACCATTTACGACTAGCTCTTTGTCACCTCCATAAACAAGAAACATATCCTTAGTCCTTTTCGTATTTCAGATGTTCTTGACCGCTGTCCAAAGGATCCACCTGGATTACTTTGGTACCTCCCTCGCTAAACTAATAGCAAGGCACACATCAGGTCTGGTACACAGCAGATTGCATACATGATAGAGCCTATGGCTGAAGCATAGGAACTCCTTTCATTTTCTCTATCTTCTCGCAGTGGTCGGACATTGAGTCCGACTCAATTTCACACCTTGTAATACAGTGCAAGAATCCTTTTTTGCCTGATCCATTTTGAACTTTTTCAAAACTTTATCAAGGTATGTGCTTTGTGAAAGTCCAATCAAGCGTCTTGATCTATCTCTATAGATCTTGATGCCCAATATGTAAGCAGCTTCACCGAGGTCTTTCATTGAAAAACTTTTATTCAAGTATCCTTTTATGCTATCCAAAAATTCTATATCATTTCCAATCAACAATATGTCGTCCACATATAATATTAGAAATGCTACAGAGCTCCCACTCACTTTCTTGTAAATACAGGCTTCCCCAAGAGTCTATATAAAACCATATGCTTTGATCACACTATCAAAGCGTTTATTCCAACTCCGAGAGGCTTGCACCAGTCCATAAATGGATCGCTGGAGCTTGCACACTTTGTTAGCTCTCTTAGGATCGACAAAACCTTCCGGTCGCATCATATACAACTCTTCTTCTAGAAATCCATTCAGGAATGCAGTTTTGACATCCATCTGCCATATTTCATAATCATAAAATGCGGCAATCGCTAACATGATTCGGACAGACTTAAGCATCGCTACATGGATCCCATCTCAGATTTCATGGCTTCAAGCCATTTTGCGGAATCTGGGCTCACCATCGCTTCTTCATAGTTCGAGGTTCACCATGATCTAGTAGCATGACTTCCGTAACAGGATTACCGCATTCACTCCGGTGCGGATCTTACTCGTTGATCTACGGATCTTAAGTTCAAGAATAACTTGATCTCAAGTTTCATGATCATCATCATTAACTTCCTCACTAATTGGTGTAGGTGTCACGTAAACCGGTTTATGTGATGAACTACTTTCCAATAAGGGAGCTGGTACTGTTACCTCATCAAGTTCTACTTTCCTCCCACTCACTTCTTTCGAGAGAAACTCCTTCTAGAAAGGATCCATTCTAGCAACTAATGTCTTGCCTTCGGATCTGTGATAGAAGGTGTACCCAACTGTTTCGCTTTGGGTATCCTATGAAGACACATTTTTCCGATTTGGGTTCGAGCTTATCAGGTTGAAGCTTTTTCACATAAGCATCGCAGCCCCAAACTTTCAGAAACGACAACTTTGGTTTCTTGCCAAACCATAGTTCATAAGGAGTCACCTCAACGGATTTTGATGGTGCCCTATTTAACGTGAATGCAGTCGTCTCTAAAGCATAACCCCAAAACGATAGCAGTAAATCGGTAAGAGACATCATAGATCGCACAATATCTAGTAAAGTACGACACGACGCTCGACGCACCATTACGCCGTGGTGTTCCGTGTATGGAGTTGCTAAACTATTCCACATTATTTCAAATGTAGACCAAACTCAGAACTCAAATATTCTCCTCCGCGATCAGATCGTAGAAACTTTATTTTCTTGTTACGATGATTTCCAACTTCACTATGAAATTCTTTGAACTTTTCAAATGTTTCAGACTTATGCTTCATTAAGTAGATATACCCATATCTCGCTTAAATCATCTCGTGAAGGTGAGAAAATAACGATATCCGCCACGAGCTTCAACATTCATTGGACCACATACATCCGTATGTATGATTTCTAACAAATATTTTGCTCTATCCATAGTACCGAGAACGGCGTTTTAGTCATCTTGCCCATGAGGCACGGCTCTCAAGTACCAAGTGATTCATAATCAAGTGGTTCCAAAAGTCCATCGTGTGGAGTTTCTTCATGCTTTTACAATCGATATGACCTAAACGGCAAGCACAAATAAGTTGCACTATCATTATCAACTCTGCATCTTTTGGCTTCAACATTATGAATATGTGTATCACTACAATCGAGATTGATCAAAATAGACCACTCTTTAAGGGTGCATGACCATAAAAGATATTACTCATATAAATAGAACAACCATTATCCTCTCGATTTAAATGAATAACCGCCTCGATCAAAGAAGATCCAGATATAATGTTCATGCTCAATGCTGGCACCAAATAACAATTATTCAGGTCTAAAACTAATCCGAAGGTAGATGTAGAGGTAGCGTGTCAATCGCGATCACATCGACTTTGGAACCATTTCCCACGCCGCATCATCACCTCGCCCTGGCCGTTGTTCGCTAATCCGTAGTCCCCTGCTTCGAGTTGCAAATATTAGCAATGTAACCAGTATCAAATACCCAGTGCTATCGCGAGCTCTAGTAAGGTACACATCAATAACATGTATATCACATATACCTTTTTTCACCTTGCCATCCTTCTTATCCGCCAAATACTTGGGGCAGTTTCGCTTCGAGTGACCAGTTTTCTTGTAGTAGAAGCACTCAGTTTCAGGCTTAGGTCCATACTTGGGTTTCTTCTCCTGAGCAGCAACTTGCTTGCTGTTCTTCTTGAAGTTCCCTTCTTCTTCCCTTTGCCCTTTTCTTGAAACTAGTGGTCTTGTTGACCATCAACACTTGATGCTCCTTCTGATTTCTACCTCCGCAGCCTTTAGCATCATGTAAGAGCTCGGGAATTGTCTTTTCCATCCCTTGCATATTATAGTTCATCACGAAGCTCTTATAGCTTGGTGGCGTGATCGGAGAATTCTGTCAATGACGCTATCATACGGAAGATTAACTCCCAGCTTGAATCAAGTGATTATTATATCCGCACATTTTGAGTATATGCTCACCGATGTAACTATTCTCCTCCATCTTGCAGCTATAGAACTTATTGGAGACTTCATATCTCTCAATCCGCATTTGCTTGAAATATTAACTTCAACTCTTGGAACATCTCATATGCTCCATGACGCTCAAAACGCCGTTGAAGACCCGGTTCTAAGTCGTAAAGCATGGCACATCGAACTATTGAGTAGTCATCGCTTTGCTCGCCAGACGCTCACAACATCCGGCGTTGTTTCGCCGCAGTTCGCACCCAGCGGTGCTTCCAGGACGAATTCTTCCGTAGCAATGAGGATAATCCTAAAGTTATGGACCCAGTCCGCGTAATTTCTACCATCATCTTTCAACTTTGCTTTCTCAAGGAACGCATTAAAATTCAACGGAACAACAACACGAGCCATCTATCTACAACAAACATAGACAAGCAAAATACTATCAGGTACTAAGTTCATGATAAATTTAAGTTCAATTAATCATATTACTTAAGAACTCCCACTTAGACAGACATGTCTCTAGTCATCTAAGTGATCACGTGATCCAAATCAACTAAACCATGTCCGATCATCACGTGAGATGGAGTAGTTTTCAATGGTGAACATCAATATGTTGATCATATCTACTATATGATTAACGCTCGACCTTTCGGTCTCCGTGTTCCGAGGCCATATCTGCATATGCTAGGCTCATCAAGTTTAACTCGAGTATTCGCTGTGCAAAACTGGCTTGCACCCGCTGTAGATGGACGAGAGCTTATCACACCCGATCATCACGCGGGTGTCCGGGCACGAAGAACTTTGGCAACGGTGCATACTGTGGAGAACACTTTGATAATTAGTGAGAGATCATCTTAAAATGCTACCGCCAAACAAAGCAAGATAAGATGCATAAAGGATAAACATCACATGCAATCAATATAAGTGATATGATATGGCCATCATCATCTTGTGCTTGTGATTCCATCTCCGGCACCGCCGTGATCACCATCGCCACCGCGCGACACCTTGATCTCCACCATAGCATCGTTGTCGCCACGCCGCCTATTGCTTCTACGACTATCGCTACCGCTTAGTGATAAAGTAAAGCAATTACAGGTATGCTTGCATTTCATACAATAAAGCGACAACCATATGGCTCTCGCCATTGTCGATAACTTCGTTACAAAACATGATCATCTCATACAATAAAATATAGCATCACGCCTTGACCATATCACATCACAACATGCCTTGCAAAAACAAGTTAGACGCCCTCTACTTTGTTATTTCAAGTTTTACGTGGCTGCTACGGGCTGAGCAAGAACCGTTTTACCACGCATCAAAACCACAACGATAGTTCGTCAAATTAGTGTTGTTTTAACTTTGCAAGGACCGGCGAGCCACACTCGGTTCAACTAAAGTTGGAGAAACCGACACCCGCCAGCCAATTGTGCAAAGCACGCCGACAGAACCAGCCTCCGTAAGCGTGACGCGCAATGTTGGTCCGGCCGCTTCATCCAACAATACCACCAACCAAAGTATGACATGCGGTAAGCAAGATGACTTGTATCTCCCACAACTCACTTGTGTTCTACTCTGCATATAACATCTATGCATAAAACCAGGCTCGATGCCACCGCTGGGGAGAGTGTTGTCTACATACCCTCGTGAGACCGAAAGCGAAGCGCTATATCAACGCTGTTGATGTAGTCGACGCCTTCACTATCCGACCGATCCAAGTACCGAACGGACGGCACCTCCGAAGTTCAGCACACGCTCAGCTTGATGACGATCCCTGACCGATCCAGCAAGGTTTCGGGATGAGTTTCACAAGACGACGGCGTGGCAGGACGGTGATGATGTTCTATCGACGCAGGCTTCGCTTAAGCACCACTACGATATGATCGAGGTGGAATATGGTGGAGGGGGCACCGACACGCCAAGGAACGATCACGAAGATCAACTTGTGTGTCATAGGTGTTCTCCCCGTGATATAAACGGGGGAGGAGGAGGGTCGGCCAAGGGGTGAGCGCCTAGGAGGGGAAACCTACTGAGTAGGTTTGCCCTCCCTTTCCTAGTCCAAGAAGGAGGGGGAAGGAAGGAGTGAGAGGAAAGGAAGGGGCGCCTTCCTTGTCCTATTCGACTCAAGGGAAGGGCGCCTTGCCCTGGCCGGCCCCTCTCTCTCCACTAGGCCCCAACAAGGCCCATTAGTTCCGAGGGGGGGTTCCGTAAACCCTGCATTCGATATATATCCGATAACCCCGAACTATTCCGTGTCCGAATATAGTCGCCCAATATATCAATCTTTATGTCTCGACCATTTCGAGACTCCTCGCCATGTCCGTGAGCACATCCGGACTACGAACAACCTTCGTACATCAAAACCATAAACTCATATTATTATCGCATCGTAACGTTAAGCGCATGGACTCTACAGGTTCGAGAACTATGTAGACATGACCTAGAACTGTTTTCGGTCAATAACCAATAGCTGAACCTGGATGCTCATATTGGTTCCTACATATTCTACGAAGATCTTTATCGGTCAAACCGCATAACAACATACGTTGTTCCCTTTGTCATCGGTATGTTACTTGCCCTAGATTCGATCGTCGGTATCTCAATACCTAGTTCAATCTCGCTATCGCAAGTCTCTTTACTCATTACGTAATGCATCATTCCGTAACTAACTCATTAGCTACATTGCTTGCAAGGCTTATAGTGATGTGCATTACCGAGAGGGCCCAGAGATACCTCTCCGATAATCGGAGTGACAAATCCTAATCTCAAATACGCCAACTCAACAAGTACCTTTGGAGACACCTCAGAGCACCTTTATAATCACCCATTTACGCTAGGACGCTTGGTAGCACACAAAGTGTTCCTCCGTAAACGGAGTTACATAATCTCATAGTCATAGGAACATGTATAAGTCATGAAGAAAGCAATAGCAACATACTAAACGCATCAAGTGCTAAGTTAACGAATGGTCAGTCAATCACATCATTCTCCTAATGATGTGATCCCGTTAATCAAATGATAACTCATGTCTACGGTTAGGAAACTTAACCATCTTTGATTTACGAGCTAGTCAAGTAGAGGCATACTAGTGACACTATGTTTGTCTATGTATTCACACATGTATCATGTTTCCGGGTAATACAATTCTAGCATGAATAATAAACATTTATCATGATATGAGGAAATAAATAATAACTTCATTATTGCCTCTAGGGCATATTTCCTTCAGAACAGTACAAGGGAAGAACAGCCTCCTGAGTTTGGAGTGTTCTTGTGCGAGTGTTGGCTTCTCGATCTGTTCTCATTGTTCTAGTTGTGGTGGCTAAGCCTATTTATAGAGGCCCTGGTCTTCTTCCCAAATATCGAGCGGGAAGGGAGCCAACAACGGCGGGCAAATTTGAAGGGGAACAGCCAGTACAAGCTATCCTGACAAAAGCGGTATTCCCCTGCGAAAAGCTCTGGGGTGACGCCGTCTTGGGATCCATGATGACCTCTGTCTTTCCGTCCTCCTGGTCTTGGTCTTGTTGCACCAATATGGCAACCTTTGCCTGATGCCTCGGTACTCTTCGTCTGTGCTTGCCTCCTTAGCACCAAAGAGGAAACAAGGACGCTGCACACACCGGCGCCCGCCTGGCACCTGCCTGGCACCATTCGTCATGGCTCACGTCACGAGAGCCTCGTGAGGCTCGCCCCGCCTTGATATCTCCACTCCTCGTGAGCCTGCCTGGCTTGGCCACTCCAGAGGAGGCCTTGCGTCGTCTGCCTCGTGAGGCTTGGACCCTCGCGAGGGTCTTGGATGCCTTGTTGATGAAGATGGGCCGTACGGCCTGCTGCTTAGCAACGCCGTGGGCCGCAGGCAGGAAAGTCTGGGGACCCCCGTTCCCAGAACGCCGACAAAATGCATAGTGCTAGATTGACTCTCAGGCTTGGTCTTCGTGTGTTGGTGTAGATAGAACTCCAAGGACGAAGGCATCGCTGATGTAGATGGAGCCGGTGGAGTGGGTGTTGGAGCTGGTGGCATGAGGCTGTAGCTGGTGCAAATGAAGTTTCTCTAGTGTCTGTAATAGGCATAGCAGCAGATCTCCGCCTCCGGGCACTCTAGCAAAAGCATCATGGTAGACTTGCCCTTCTTCTCCTGCACTTCATCCCAAGTTGCTCAACAATGATCAGATCTCGCTGACCTTCACATATAAGTCATAGAACTTCGCCCATGATCCTCTCCAAGCTCTCCTAGTTTTGAGTCATGGTGGCCAATCCTTCTCAATCTCGAGTGGAGGCAATCAAGCAGCCAAGCTGATCTTGCTTGCTCTTCGAAGATACCGAGATGCCTCATCCATGGTCGGCATCTTTGCAGCCTTTTCAGTCCTTGCCTTCTCCCTCTTTGCTTGTGCTTGCACAAAAGATGGTTCATTCTCATCCATTACCACAGTTGTTATCGCCAAAGTCCGGGTAGATGTGCGTGTGCTCCTTGTCCAAGAGATATGTGCTAGTTCCCAACTTGGAGTTGATCAGCCCCTAACTGTGGGGCATACCCACAACCTCTTCTCGATATGCACTGTTCTCTTTATGGTTTCACCATTAGGCTCATGACTTTGAACTGTGGGACATCAAATATGTGCAGCAAGTTGATGGAATGTCCTCTCGATCATTCTGTGATCTCCCGATTTTGGCAAAAGAGTGTGCCTAAGGATCCAGCTTGATTGTAGGCAGGCTCGACAACAAGTGTTTCATAGAACCAAACTGGTGAGTCTCGTGGATCTGCATTAGGAATCTCCTTGTACATGCTAGCCATTGAGTTGTGATCCTTCTTCTTCTTTATGAGACATCCAAGTCATCTTCATTCTCCTCAGAGCATTGATCAATTTTGCCCACTCTTCAACAGCTTGATCGGTACCTAGTACCTTCGCACATCCGCATAATCCTTCCATCCTGGTAGAAATGAGTCGTGGAGTAGAACCGCATAATAAGCTCATCATTCCACTTTGTGAGCTTCGCCCAACAAAGTCCTCTACTCCACAAGACTTGAAACTGTCATAGACTCTGTGATAGTGTTCTTCATTTTCCTTGATGTATTCCTCAGTCCACCCATCTCATATCACGACTATAGGCTTCTTGTCAAGGAATTGTCTCATAGAAGTCCCCGCTGTTCCTTAGTGTGGAATCTATAGTCCACAAGCAGTCCTTCTCCGGTGGCATATGGATCCACTCTCTCCATAGTGTCAATCCTGAATCTTTTCTGATTTTCATGTTCTCATCTACTGGATGAGCATCGCAGATCTGGAATTTTGGGCTTCAACTTCCTCAAGACATGTGACTCATCATCTTCTTCTTCCATAGCAGCTTCAGCATCGGGCCTTGTTCTTCTCTCGCTGGGATGTTCCCTGATGCTCCTCTTGGGTGCAGTTTTGGGTTTTGGAGCAGCTGCCTTGGGAGCTTTTTGGGCTTAGATGGAGCAGCCCCTCGATTTGATAGCATCTCCCATAAGCTTTTGGGCTTTAGGTGTCAAAAGAACCTCTTCCTCTTCCTCTTCTTCGTAATCTCTCATCATTGAGGGCTTGCCAAGAACTCCGCAAGGGTCTTCTTGACCCTTTCTTTCCTCTTCTTGCCATCTCCAGCTTCCTTGGGTTCAAGAGTGAACACCATCGCTTTCTCCTGTGGCAACTTTCCTTGCCTTAGACATGGGATGTCTTCTTGTCGGCCTTTGTTTTCCTTCCAGCTTAGTGGCAGCAGCTTGTGCTATATTCCTTTTCGTAACTTTCTTCTTTGAGGTGGCCTCTTCCTCAAGAGCCACATAGTCCTCATCCTCGTAATATGAGGTTCTTCTTTGGCCCCGTGGCAGCCTTTGGCAAGTTGCTTGGAGTGCTTCGCTTCCATCATTAGAGCTGCTAGAGGGACTAGTGTCCTCACCATGTGAACTTGCTCTCGACTTGTTCGACCGTCACTCTGATTTGACATGATGCAAACACCGACAAACAAATTCGTGAATAGATTATAGATGAGATAGATTGATGAGAATCACAAAGTGCGAGGTTTTTGCAAAATTATGAGTCAAAACTTAGTTTTAGTTTTCCACGTAAAGCATTTCGGATCTACCGATTTGAAATCTCGGTGATACTGAAGCAGCTTTTGGAACCTAAACTGATGAACTCGGAAAGACCGAGTCACAGTTCGGTGGCACCGAGATTGCTAGGGTTTCACAAAGACTTGAACTCGGTCACACCGATTTACAATTCTCGGTCAGACCGAGAATCACATGTGCAATGGCCTTAGCCAAATCGGTGGAACCGATTTCAACAACTCGGTTGGTCCGAGATGATTTTGGCGGAAACCTAACCCTAAATTCTCAATCCACAACTAAACTACAGAGTGATTTCGTTGGATAGAGTGATCTCAATCGTGGCAAGATACATGGCAAAACAATGTGCTAGGAATCGGAGTGAGATTAGCACAAAGATCAAGTCCATACCCTAGTCGGCAATGGACCAGCTACGGCGGCAACGGCGGAGACGATTCCCGTTGACGGCGGTGGAGACCAGCGGCGGGAGGCAGCTGGCGATGAGGAGGACGATCCGGAGACCCAGGGAGGCAGAGCAGGCTGAGCGCGGGCGAAGAGGTTCGGAAAAGTTTCCAAATTTTGGCCCAGGGATATATATAGCCTGACCCTATCGGTGTGACCGAGTGGAACAACTCGGTGGCGCCGAGATGCATAACTTCAAGCAGTTGTTGCAACTCGGTGTGACCGAAAAGTTCAAATCGGTTGCACCGAGATTGAAAACCTAGATCGACTTAGTGATCTCAGTATGACCGAAATGGATGAATCGGTCAGACCGAAACGAACAAAGAAGTTTTGGAAGTTTAAGTCTATGAAGAATCGGGGACTCCGAGTGCTCCTCACACAGAGTGGTTCGAATCTGACTTGATCAAACTTTGTGATGTAGCATGAATAGAGTTTGAGACGAGAAGAGCATAGATAGCTAGAGAAGGTTCTTAGGCATTCTTGTCCATCCACTTGGCAAAAGAAAAAGAAACCAATCAATCAAAACAACAAGTGGATGTCCTTGAATGAGTAAATTATGCAACCAACATGCTCACACAATAAAATGGCAAATGAAATATGTGGCAAAGCATGCACAACCAATTCTAGCATCTATCAAGCAGTTGGCGATGACTAGGTCATCTATATATGAGTATATTGACTTAGGAGTCAAATGAGAACATTTGATCATAGGTCATACTCATCGTTTAAGCACAAGTGGGGTTACCACTTTTACATAAAGCGTTGTTGTGTTCACACCATTAGAGTTGCTTTAACTCAATTCTTAGAGTAAAGCTCCCCTTAGATGTGAGATCCCCTAAGAGGGATGAACTAACCTTGGGTTTTGTCGATGATGACTTCATGTAGGTGTTGAAGATGTGGATGCTCAATGTTGATGTAGATCGTTTGGAGCAATCCTTTGGAGTGAGTTGCGCTTTCAATACCTACACGGGTTAGTCCCACAAGGAACAAACAAGGATATCCATAGACATAGAGTGATGCACACACAAGATGATGTCTATGAAAGCATTAGGTTACCTTGTCCCTTGTCTTACCAACAAGAGGGTTTGTGACTCCTTGAACTAGTGCAAGATGTGGAAGTTGATTGCACTTGTTCTTGCCAAACTGATAAGAGTGAAGTATGTTGGCGGAGTCACCCTCAAGAACTCTCTAGTTTTTCTTCTTATGGATCCACACCATTTTGACGGGAATCCTTAGAGTTGTAGTTGTACTTGATGAGGTAGAACTTGATGTAGCCTTGGGAACCCACTTGACCAAGGTCTTAGGAGCTTCTTCAATGCATCAATTTCCTCTTGAAGCTTGTCCTTGCCTTTTTCCTTGTGGTCTTGTGGTGGAAGATCATCTTGAGCTTGTGTCCCTTTGAAAGAAGTGGATCATACTCTTGTTGAGGAACAAACTTCGCCTTGGGGTATTGATCTTCTTCCCACTCAACTCCATTGGCATTGAACTTTCGCTCAAAACCAACACCTTGGTTCTTCCGGTGCCTTCCTTGCTTGCATACAATTTCTCAATTGCTTACTCCCGCAAGGCTCTTGTAAACACCTTCTCTATGATTCCCTTCAATAAGCCATTTTCTTGCTCAAGTGTAACTTGGCTAAGAGAATCATTAGTGGAATCAAGAGAACTACTAAAAGCAACAACATTGGATTTAGCATGATTATTCTTACTACTAGAGGAAGAATCTTTCTTGTTCTTGTTACTAGACTTGACTTGAGGCATGTAAGTGGATAAGAGTAAACGCTTGGCAACGAAGAAGAACTTTTCATGTAAGATCATCATTGATTGCCTTTAAGAACTCATGCTCTTGCTCAAGGTTGAGCTTTTCAAAACGTAATTTCTCATGAGTCCTTAAAAGTTCTGGATGATATCCTAAGATAGTTTCATGAGCTAACTTAAGAGTGTTTAGTTCTTTAGTTAGAGACTCAATCTTCTCCTTATCATTGTCATTCGCTTTATCTTGATTAGCATGATTAATTGACATTTCGCTGGGGAACGAGCAGAAATTCAAAATTTTCCCACGTGTCACCAAGATCTATCTATGGAGAAACCAGCAACGAGGGAAGGAGAGTGCATCTACATACCCTTGTAGATCGCTAAGCGGAAGCTGCTCAAGTGAACGGGGTTGATGGAGTCGATTGCCGTGATTCAAATCACCGATGATCCTAGTGTCGAACGGACGGCACCTCCGCTGCTCAACACACGTGACATCCCGTGACGCCTCCCATGCCTTGATCCAGCAAGGAGAGAGGGAGAGGTTGAGGAAGACTCCATCCAGCAGCAACACAACGGCGTGGTGGTGGTGGAGGAGCGTGGTAATCCCGCAGGCTTCGCCAAGCACCTGCTGGAGAGGAGGAGGTGTCACGGGAGGGAGGGAGGTGCCGTGGACTCAGGTGTTGCTTCCCTCCTCCCTCCACTATATATAGGTGCAAGAGAGGGGAGGGCGCAGCCTGCCCCTTCCTCCAAGGAAGGGGTGCGGCCAAGAGGGGGAGGAGTCCATCTCCCAAGGCACCCCTGAGGTGCCTTCCCTTGGACTCTTCCCTCCCAAGTCTCCTTGGCGATGGGCCCTTGGGCTGGTGCCTTGGCCCATATGGGCCAAGGCGCACCCCTTACAGCCCATGTGGCCCCCCGGGCAGGTGGACTTCGGTGGACCCCCCGACCCCTTCGCACTCCCGATACAATACCGATAATGTGCGTAAACTTTTCCCATGCACCAAAATAAGACTTCCTATATATATCTTTACCTCCGACCATTCCAGAACTCCTCGTGACGTCCCGGATCTCATCCGGACCAACAACATTCGTAACCACATACAAACTTCCTTTATAACCCTAGCATCATCGAACCTTATGTGTAGACCCTCACGGGTTCGGGAACCATGCGCATATGACCGAGACGTTTCTCCGTCAATAACCAACAGCGGATCCGATACCCATGTTGGCTCCTACATGTTCCACGATTATCTCATCGGATGAACCACGATGTCAAGGACTCAATCGATCCCGTGATACAATTCCCTTTGTCTAGCGGTATTAGTACTTGCCCGAGATTCGATCGCCGGTATCCCGATACCTTGTTCAATCTCGCTTCCGCAAGTCTCTTTACTGCTCCGTAACACATCATCCCGTGATCAACCCCTTGGTCACATTGTGCACATTATGATGATGTCCTACCGAGGGCCCAGAGATACCTCTCCGCTTACACGGAGTGACAAATCCTCAGCCTCGATTTGTGCCAACCCAATGTACACTTTCGAGATACCGTAGTGCACCTTTATAGCCACCCAGCCATGCCAGGACGCTTGGTACACCCAAAGCATTCCTATGGTATCCGGAGTTGCACAATCTCATGGTCTAAGGAAATGATATTTGACATTAGAAAAGCTTTAGCATATGAACTACGATCTTTGTGCTAGGCTTAGATTGTCTTGTCCATCACATCATTCTCCAAATGATGTGATCCCGTTATCAACGACATCCAATGTCCATGGTCGTGAAACCGTAACCATCTGCTGATCAACGAGCTAGTCAACTAGAGGCTTACTAGGACATGGTGTTGTTTATGTATCCACACATGTATCTAAGTTTCCTATCAATACAATTATAGCATGGATAATAAACGATTATCATGAACAAGGAAATATAATAATAACCAATTTATTATTGCCTCTAGGGCATATTTACAACAGTCTCCCACTTGCACTAGAGTCAATAATCTAGTTCACATCGCCATGTGATTAACACTCACAGGTCACATCGCCATGTGACCAACATCCAAAGAGTTTACTAGAATCAATAATCTAGTTCACATCACTATGTGATTAACACTCAATGAGTTCTGGGTTTGATCATGTTATGCTTGTGAAAGATGTTATAGTCAACGGTCTCAATCTTTCAGATCCGTGTGTTTTACAAATCTCTACGCCATCTCCTAGATGCAGCTACCACGCTCTATTTGGAGCTATTCCAAATAACTGTTCTACTATACGAATCCAGTTTACTACTCGTAATAATCTGGATTAGTGTCAAAGTTTGCATCGGCGTAACCCTTTACTTATTTAACTCTTTACCACCTCCATAATCGAGAAACATATCCTTATTCCTATAAGGATAATTTTGACCGCTATCCGGTGATCCACCTTGATCACCTTTGTACCCTCTTGCCGATATGTAGCAAGGAACACATCAAAAGCGGTACACAAGATGGCATACCTGTAGAGCCTACGCCTAAGGCATAGGGACGACCTTCGCCCTTTCTCTCTTTTTCGCCGTGGTCGAGCTTTAACTCTTAACTTCATACCTTACAACTCAGTCAAGAACTCCTTCTTTGATCGATCCATCTTGAACACGCTCAAGATTATGTCAAGGTATGTGCTCATTTGAAAGTATTATTAAACATTTTGATCTATCTTATAGATCTTGATGCTTATTGTTCAAGTAGCCTAATCCAGGTTTTCCATTGAAAACACTTTTCAAACAACCCTATACGCTTTTAGAGATTCTACATCATTTCGATCAACAATATGTCAACAACATATACTTATCGAAATTCAATAGTGCTCCCACCACTTCTTTGGAAATACAAGTTTTCATAAACTTTGTATAAACCCAAAATCTTTGATCATCTTATCAAAGTGCATATTCCAACTCCGAGATGCTTACTCCAATCCATGGAAGGATCGCTGAGCTAGCATACCACAAAGATCCTCGTGGATCGACAAAACCTTTCTCGATTGTATCACATACAACTTTTCCTTACGAAAATTGGTAAGGAAACTCGTTTTGACATCCATCTTGCCAGATTTCATAAATGCAGCTAATGCTAACATGATTCCGACGGACTTAAGCATCGCTACGGATGAGAAAATCTCATCGTAGTCAACTCCTTGAACTTGTGAAAAACTCTTCGCCACAAGTCGAGCTTCATAGACGGTGACATTACCGCCCACGCCCTGCTCTTCTTCTTAAAGATCCATTTATCTCAATGGCTTGCCGATCATCGGGCAAGTCCACCAAAGTCCATGCTTTGTTCTCGATACATGGATCCTATCTCGGCTTTCATGGCTTCTAACCATTTGTCGGAATTTGGGCCCACCATCGCTTCTCCATAGCTCGAGGTTCATTGTTGTCAGCAACATGACCTTCAAGACAGGATTACCGCATTAATTCAAGCAAGATAGCGCCCTTGTCGCCCCACGAGGTTCGGTAGTGACTTGATCCAAGTTTCATGATCACTATCATAAGCTTCTACTTCAATTGGTGTAGATGCCATAGGAACAACTTCCTGTGCCCTGATACACACTGGTTGAAGTGATGGTTCAATAACCTCATCAAGTCTCCACCATCCTCCCACTCAACTTTTCGAGAAAAACTTTTCCTCGAGAAAGGACCTGATTCAAGAAACAATCCCTATTGCTTTCGGATCTGAATTAGGAGGTATACCCAACTATTTTGGGTGTCCTATGAAGATGCATTTTATCCGCTTTGGGTTCGAGCTATCAACCTGAAACTTTTTCACATAAGCGCCGCAACCCCAAACTTTTAAGCAACGACAACTTAGGTTTCTCCAAACCATAGTTCAAACAGGTCGCCTCAACGGAATTACGTGGTGCCCTATTAAAGTGAGTGCGGTTGTCTCTAATGCCTAACCCATGAACGATAGTGGTAATTCGATAAGAGACATCATGGTACGCACCATATCTAATAGGGTGCAACTATGATGTTCGACACACCATCACACTATGGTGTTCCAGCGGTATTAATTGTGAAACAATTTCCACTATGTCTTAATAGCGTACAAAGCTCAGAACTCAGATACTCATCTCTATGATCATATCATAGACATTTTATCCTCTTGTCACGATGATCTTTAACTTCACTCTGAAATTACTTGAACCATTCAATAATTCAGACTTGTGTTTCATCAAGTAAATATACTCAAGATTCACTCAAATCATCCGTGAAGTAAGAACACAACGATATCCATCAAGGCCTCAAAGATTCATTGGACTGCACACATCAAAATGTATTACTTCCAACAAGTTGCTTTCTTGTTCCATTTCACCGAAAAACGAGGCTTTCAAATATCTTGCCCATGTGGTATGATTTGCATGTCTCAAGTGATTCAAAATCAAGTGAGTCCAAACGGTCCATTTGCATGGAGTTTCTTCATGCATATACACCAATAGACATGGTTCGCATGTCTCAAACTTTTAAAATGAGTGAGTCCAAAGATCCATCAACATGGAGCTTCTTCATGCTCTATACCAATATGACTCAAATGGCAAGTGCACAAGCAGGTGGTACTATCATTACTATCTTATATCTTTTGGCATGAAAATGTGTATCACTACGATCGAGATTCAATAAACCATTCCTTTAGGTGCAAGACCATTGAAGGTATTATTCAAATAAATAGAGTAACCATTATTCCACTTAAATGAATAATCAGACAGATAGACATAATCTAATCATGTCTATGTTCAACGCAAACACCAAATGACAATTATTCTGGTTTAATACTAATCTTGATGGTAGAGGGAGCGCATGATGTTTGATCACATCAAACTTGGAAACACTTCCAACACATATCGTCACTCACCTTTAGCTAGTCTCCGCTTATTCCGTAGCTTTTATTTCGAAGTTACTAACACTTAGCAACCGAACCGTATCTTAATACCCCGGTGCTACTAGGAGTACTAGTAAAGTACACATTAACATAATGTATATCCAATATACTTCTATCGACCTTTACAGCCTTCTTATCTACCAAGTACCTAGGGTAATTCTGCTCCAGTGGCTGTTCCCTTATTACGTAAGCACTTAGTCTCGGTTTGGGTTCAACCTTGGGTTTCTTCAATCGAGCAGCAACTGATTTGCCGCTTCATGAAGTAATTCTTCTTGCCCTTGCCCTTCTTGAAACTAGTGGTTTCACTAACCATCAACAATTGATGCTCCTTCTGATTTCTACATTCATGTGTCTAACATTGCTAATAGCTCAAGGATCATCATATCTATCCCCGATATGTTATAGTTCATCACGAAGCTTTAGCAGCTTGGTGGCAATGTCTTTGGAGAAACATCACTATCTCACCTGGAAGATCAACTCCCACTCGATTCAAGTGATTGTTGCATTCAGACAATCTGAGCACAAGCTCAACGATTGATCTTTTCTCCCTTAGTTTGTAGGCTAAGAAAATCGTCGGAGGTCTTATACCTTTTGACATGGGCACAAGCCTGAAATCCCAATTTCAGCCCTCGAAACATCTCATATGTTTCGCGACGTTTCGGAAAACGTCTTTGGTGCCTCAACTCTAAACCGCTTAACCGAACTATCACGTAGTTATCAAAACGTATGTCCGATGTTCGCAACATCCACGCACGACGCTTGGGGTTCAACACATCGAGCGTGCATTAAGGACATAAGCTTTCTTCTCGTCCGCATAATCGCCATCACAACTTTCAACTATATTTTCTCTAGGAACATATCTAAACAAGGGAAGTAAAGCGCGAGCCATTTACATAATTTGCAAAGGGCTTTTGACTATGTTCAGGATAATTAAGTTCATCTAATGAACTCCCACCAGATAGACATCCTCTAGTCATCTAAGTGATTACATGATCCGAAGTCAACTAGGCCGTGGTCCGATCTTCACATGAGACGGACTAGTCATCATCGGTGAACATCTTCATGTTGATCGATCCTCCATACGACTCATGCTCGACCTTTCGGTCTCTTGTGTTCCGAGGCCATGTCTGTACATGCTAGGCTCGCAAGTTAACCTAAGTGTTCTCGGTGTAAATCTGGCTTACACCCGCTGTATGTGAATGTAAGAATCTATCATACCCGATCATCACGTGGTGCTTCAAACGATTTAACTTTCGCAACGGTGCACAGTTAGGGGAACACCTTCTTGAAATTTTAATGAGGGATCATCTTATTTACTACCGTCGTTCTAAGCAAATAAGATGCATAAACATGATAAACATCACATGCAATCAAATAGTGACATGATATGGCCAATATCATTTTGCTCCTTTGATCTCCATCTTCGGGCTCCATGATCATCATCGTCACCGCATGACACCATGATCTCCATCATCGTGTCTTCATGAAGTTGTCTCGCCAACTATTACTTCTACTACTATGGCTACCGTTAGCAATAAAGTAAAGTAATTACATGGCGCTGTATAATGACACGCAGGTCATACAATAAATAAAGACAACTCCTATGGCTTCTCGCCGTTGTCATACTCATCGACATGCAAGTCGTGATTCCTATTACAAGAACATGATCAATCTCATACATCACATATCATTCATCACATTCTTCTTGGCCATATCACATCACATAGCATACCCTGCAAAAACAAGTTAGACGCCCTCTAATTGTTGTTTGCATGTTTTACGTGGCTGCTATGGGTTTCTAGCAAGAACGCTTACCTACGCAAAACCACAACGTGATATGTCAATTGCTATTTACCCTTCATAAGGACCCTTTTCATCGTGATCCGATCCGACTAAAGTGGAGAGACTGCACCGCTAGCCACCTTATGCACCAAGTGCATGTCACCGGTGGAACCTGCCTCACGAAGAGTACGTAAGGTCGGTCCGGCCGCTTCATCCCACAATACCGTCAAACAAGATTGACTAGTAACGGCAAGCATATTGAACAAAATCAACGCCCACAACTACTTGGTGTTCTACTCGCAAAGAATCTACGAATAGACCTAGCTCATGATGCCATCGCTGGGGAACGAAAGAAATTCAAAATTTTCCCACGGTCACCAAGATCTATCTATGGAGAAACCAGCAACGAGGGAAGGAGAGTGCATCTACATACCCTTGTAGATCGCTAAGCGGAAGCATTCAAGTGAACGGGGTTGATGGAGTCGATTGCCGTGATTCAAATCACCGATGATCCTAGTGCCGAACGGACGGCACCTCCGCTGCTCAACACACGCGACAGCCCGTGACGCCTCCCATGCCTTGATCCAGCAAGGAGAGAGGGAGAGGTTGAGGAAGACTCCATCCAGCAGCAGCACAACGGCGTGGTGGTGGTGGAGGAGCGTGGTATCCTGCAGGCTTCGCCAAGCACCAAGGGAGAGGAGGAGGTGTCACGGAGGGAGGGAGGTGCCAGGACTCAGGTGTTGCTTCCTCCCTCCCTCCACTATATATAGGTGCAAGAGAGGGGGAGGGCGCAGCCTTGCCCCTTCCTCCAAGGAAGGGTGCGGCCAAGAGGGGGAGGAGTCCATCCTCCCAAGGCACCCTGAGGTGCCTTCCCCTTGGACTCTTCCTCCCCAAGTCTCCTTGGCGATGGGCCTCTTGGGCTGGTGCCCTTGGCCCATATGGGCCAAGGCGCACCCTTACAGCCCATGTGGCCCCCGGTAGGTGGACCTCGGTGGACCCCTCGACCCTTTCGCACTCCCTGCATAATACCGATAATGTGCTAAACTTTTCCTACACCAAAATAAGACTTCCTATATATAAATCTTTACCTCCGACCATTCCGAACTCCTCGTGACGCTCGGGATCTCATCCGGACTCAACAACATTCGCAACCACATACAAACTTCCTTTATAACCCTAGCATCATCGAACCTTATGTGTAGACCCTACGGTTCGGGAACCATGCGCATATGACCGAGACGCTTCTCCGTCAATAACCAACAGCGGATCTGGATACCCATGTTGGCTCCTACATGTTCCAAGATGATCTCATCGGATGAACCACGATGTCAAGGACTCAATCGATCCCAGATACAATTCCCTTTGTCTAGCGGTATTAGTACTTGCCCGAGATTCGATCGCCGGTATCCCGATACCTTGTTCAATCTCGCTTCCGCAAGTCTCTTTACTCGCTCCGAACACATCATCCCGTGATCAACCCCTTGGTCACATTGTGCACATTATGATGATGTCCTACCGAAAGGGCCCAGAGATACCTCTCCGCTTACACGGAGTGACAAATCCAGCCTCGATTCGTGCCAACCCAATGACACTTTCGGAGATACCGTAGTGCACCTTTATAGCCACCCAGCCACGCCAGGACGCTTGGTACACCCAAAGCATTCCTATGGTATCCGGAGTTGCACAATCTCATGGTCTAAGGAAATGATATTTGACATTAGAAAAGCTTTAGCATATGAACTACAATCTTGTGCTAGGCTTAGGATTGTCTTGTCCATCACATCATTCTCCAAATGATGTGATCCCGTTATCAACGACATCCAATGTCCATGGTCGAAACCGTAACCATCTGTTGATCAACGAGCTAGTCAACTAGAGGCTTACTAGGACATGGTGTTGTTTATGTATCCACACATGTATCTGAGTTTCCTATCAATACAATTATAGCATGGATAATAAACGATTATCATGAACAAGGAAATATAATAATAACCAATTTATTATTGCCTCTAGGCATATTTCCAACAATTTCATCATAGTATTCATCACTAGAGTTGTCAACAAGTAAATCATCATCACCTAACAAGTCATCTTCATCACTATTGAAATCAACATGCTCGGATGTGTTACATTTGGACCTTTGGCCATGAAGCATCTTCCAATTCCTTCATTTGGTGAGTCAAATATGTCGAGGAGTTGGTTGACACAAGTGCTAGACCGCAACACCTTCATCTTGAGTATATTCGAGTCGGAGTGATAGCTTCTTCCTGAGTGATTGTCGGAGTCGAGCCGGATACCCATTTACCAACATGAGCTTGATGTCTTCGCTTTGTGTAGCCCTTGATGACTTGTCCTTCCTTTCCTAATCCTTGCTTCTCCGGATGTTCTTCGCTCATAACGATCATCTCTACTCCTTCTCTCTCTTGATGGTGATTCTTCTCTTCTATTCCTTCTTTTGGAGAATCTTCTTCTCTTGTAGGGTGTCGACACTCATTGGAATAGTGTCCGGTCTTCCACAATTTTAGCAATTTCGTTCTTGACTAGAAGATCTTTTGTCATTGTAGGACCTTGACTTGGAACTTCTCTCTTTGCTTCTACTCTTGTAGAACTTGTTGAAGTTCTTCACCATTAGGCTCAATTCTTATTGAAGGTTTGTTTTCACTTGATGATGTGGGAGCTTCACATGAGGCTTTGTAAGCACCACTTGATTTGTTATGGAGCTCCTCCTTATCCTTGAGTGACATCTCATGAGCAACAATTCTTCCTATGACTTCCGCTGGCTTGAGATCTTTGTAATTGGGCATCATTTGGATCAATGTGCATACGGTGTCATATTTTCCATCCAAGGCTCTTAGGATCTTCTTGATGATGAATTTGTCGGTCATCTCTTCACTTCCTAAGCCGGCGATCTCATTTGTGATAAGAGCAAGTTTATAGTACATTTCAAATGACACCTTCAAAGATCCTTCATTTTGAACTTGTCAAGCTGACTTTGAAGCACATCCAACTTGGATTCCTTGACGAGTCGGTACCTTCGTGCATATCAATCAAAGTATCCCAAATTTCATTTGCATTCTCCAAGCTGGCTGATTTTGTTGAATTCTTTGGGGCACAATCCGCTGAAGAGGATATCACAAGCTTGAGCATTGTATTGTAGCATCTTCAACTCTTCCACGGTAGCTTCACGGTTCGGTTCTCTCCCATCAAAGAATTCACCTTACAAGCCAATACACACAATAGCCCAAACGGCGGGGTTATGTCCAAGTATACGCATTTTCATCTTATGCTTCCAACTAGCAAAATTAGTACCATCAAAGTAAGGACCTCTACGGTGGTAATTTCCCATGCTAGACGCCATACTCTCCTAGGTTGTGAAACCAAGGCTATGACTACCAAAAGCTATGGAAAACAAAGCAAATGGAGACCAAAGCTCTGATACCACTTGTAGGATCAAAAGTATGTCTAGAGGGGGTGATTAGACTACTTGACCAAATAAAAATCTAGTCCTTTTCCCAATTTTAGTTCTTGGCAGATTTTAGCAACTTTGGACAAGTCAAGTAATCTTAACACAATTCAAGCAAGCATGCAAAGAGTATATGAGCAGCGGAAAGTAAAGCATGCAACTTGCAAGAATGTAAAGGGAAGGGTTTGGAGGATTCAAACGCAATTGGAGACACGGATGTTTTTGTCGTGGTTCCGATAGGTGGTGCTATCATACATCCACGTTGATGGAGACTTCAACCCATGAAGGGTAACCGTTGCGCGAGTCCACGGAGGGCTCCACCCACGAAGGGTCCACGAAGAAGCAACCTTGTCTATCCCACCATGGCCGTCGCCCATGAAGGACTTGCCTCACTAGCGGTAGATCTTCACGAAGTAGGCGATCTCCTTGCCCTTACAAACTCCTTGGTTAAACTCCACAATCTTGTCGGAGGCTCCCAAGTGACACCTAGCCAATCTAGGAGACACCACTCTCCAAGAAGTAACAAATGGTGTGTTGATGATGAACTCCTTGCTCTTGTGCTTCAAATGATAGTATCCCCAACACTCAAGTCTCTCTCACAGGATATGGATTTGGTGGAAAGAAGATTTGAGTGGAAAGCAACTTGGGGATGGCTAGAGATGAAGATTCATATGGTAGGAATGGAATATCTTGACCTCAACACAAGTGTAGGTGGTTCTCTCTCAGAAAATGGTAAGTCAGAAGTGTAGGTTCGTTATGATGGCTCTCTCCATGAATGAAGAGGAGGTGGAGTGGTATATATAGCCTCCACACAAAATCTAACCGTTACACACAACTTGCCAAACTTGGTGGGACTGAATTGATAAACCCGGTCGGACCGATTCAAGAAATCTAGTGACCGTTAGGATTTTCGGTGGGACCGACATGCAACTCGGTAGGACCGATATGGTTAGGGTTAGGGCATAACGTAATCTCGGTGAGACCGATCACACAAACTCGGTGTGACCGATTTTGGTAATAAGCTAACCAGAGAGTTGGTCAGGTAAACTCGGTGGGACCGATTCTCTCATTTCGGTGAGACCGAAATGTTAAAAGGGAAACAGAGAGTTTACATTGCAGTCTTGGTGGGACCGATCGCTCATCTCGGTGGGACCGAAACGTTACGAAGGGAAACAGAGAGATTACAATCCCATCTCGGTGAGACCGATTTGCCTAGGGTTTGTGGCAGTGGCTATGACATCTGAACTCGGTGGCGCCGGATAGAAAGAATCGGTGGGACCGAGTTTGACTTTTGGTTTAGGTCATATGTGGATGTGAAAAAGTATTGAGGGCTTTGGAGCATATCACTAAGCACTTTGAGCAAGAGCCTCATTAAGCAACACCTCATCCCTCCTTGATAGTATTGGATTTTCCTATGGACTCAATGTGATCTTGGATTACTAAAATACAAAATGTAGAGTCTTGAGCTTTGAGCTTGAGCCAATCCTTTTGTCCTTAGCATTTTGAGGGGTCCACTTTTCTCATCCATGCCATGCCAATCATTGAGATTTCCTGAAATATTAATCTTGAAATAGCATTAGCTCAATGAGCTATATGTTGTTAGGAATTACCAAAACCACCACTACAAAAAAATACACTTCCGTGATGATACGTGTTTGTCATAGTAGGTCGCGTTTTTTGTCATGCATGTACATCCATGACAAATTTATGACAGAATCAAGATAGTCATACATGTGCTGTCAGAGAAGTGTTCCATGACATTACCAAAATTATCATCACGGAAGTGTCCACTTCCATGACGATAAGTCGCGTCACGTAAGTGCTTTTCGTCAAGGGTGACCGACACGCGGCATCCACCGTAACGGAACGCCGTTAAGCTATCGGGTCGGGTTTTGGATCCGATAACCCGTTAACAGCCCCGACCAATTGGGATTTTCCACGGTAAAATCATAATTGGCTGGAGGAAACACGGTCGGCTCACCGTTGGGACTGATGTCATCCACTCATTGGACAGAACGCGCCTATGATACGTCGACACGTGGCACGACCCAACAGAGGCCCATTCCTATGAAAAGGCCGGCCCGTTTGACTTGGTCAAAAGGTGGCGGGCCGGCCCATGTAAAGCCTGTTAACGGCTTGTTCGCATATAGCCCATTTACATCCCGCTAACCCAAGGCCCGTTACACCCTATCTGAATTAGGCCCAGTAGTGTCATCTGGGCCACCCAATATGATTCCAACCCATTTTCACTTCTGGCCCATGTATGGCCCATGACGTCTTTCGGCCCATATGAGGCCCTATGTAACTCTTGGCCTATTAACGCCGGTGGTGAACTGGCCCGTAATGAATAAAGGTATTACTTTACACCCATTAACGGTCTGTGGTGAAATCGCCCGTAATGAACAAAGGTATCACTTTATACCCATTAAGGGCTGTTATTCCGCTAATGCTTCCAGCCCATGTTATCTTTCGCCTTCTCGAGCTCATTTATTCTTGGGATCATTTCAAAGATTCGCTTACTTACGGCCTGCATCGCTATTTTTCGCTTATGGGCCAAATTCAGCCCGTGGTTACAATGCCCGCTTGTGGTCCGTTAACACGCTGGGCCGCTTATAGCGCCATGAAATACGACCTATTAACGATGGCCTGTTATGGTCGGCCCATGAATGGACGATTCCAACTCTAGCCCGTTTACGGCCATAATGCGGCTTGTTATTGGCCCATGTTTGACTAATCGATCATACTGCCCGTATAAGGACCATTGATGATACAGCCCGTATAAGGACCATTGATGATACGGCCCGTAGAAGGCCCATTGTTTCTACGGCCCGTAGAAGGGCCACTGTTTCTATGACCCGTAGAAGGCCCACTGTTTCTACGGCCCGTAGGAGGCCCAATGTCACTACAACAAATATTAGCCCATGGTTATTGTGGCCTAGTTTTAAAAAATAGGTTATTGCAGCCACTAGCAAACCGCGAAAAAAGAACTGCAATGACTACAAGCAAACAAATAAACAAGACAACAAGGAAATAAATAAGCAAGCAACTTACGCTAGGATATCACGGCTATCACACATATTACATCCATCTGGCATCAAAGTTTGCCACCAAAGGCAAATAAACGCTACGACAAAAGAATATACAAAACCGAGAGCACTTCGAAGGCACTAGGCCTCGCCAGTCGGGCCCCCAAACAGTCAAGAAGCTGAGTAGACCTCAGTTGTGTCAATGATAGATGCATCAACACTAGATTTAAGGCATGATGGTGCGACGGAAGTCCTCTCGACATCTTCATTGCATCTTTGACTTCAAGTCGGAGCTGAGCTGAAGCAAGCCTTTCCCTTTAAGTTGAGATCAAGAAGTCGAATCGATTGAGGCAGCGATCGCACAGAGGTTGTCTCACACCTGCGGTGAGTAGCTTCAACTCACTGCCTTCATCAAGACAGACCTTGGGGTCATCTCACTGTCCTCAAGATGGTTTGGCTCACTATCTTCCCTAAAGTTCTGCTCATGAAGAGATACGACTCAAAGAGAAACAAGGAGACACGTAACAGGTTTCACAATTATATAAGCAAATAAATGGATCTGTTCTACATTAGGAACATGTTTTTACAACTACAATTTGAAACTGGTAGTTGTTGCAAACATCCAATCAGATGTAAACAGCAAAGCAAACAGCAGTGGAGGCAATGATGCCTATCCAAATCTATAATAGAACAAAGTTTGAAGGCTTGAGAAGGATGAACTTACATTACATGTTAACACGGGCTGGGCAAAGCCCTTCTCCATGTTGATGGAAGGATAATTCAATAAATTCCCAAAGAAAATTCTTTATAAGTTGCCATTATTCTACATTTTGCAAAGAGTAAATATAGATCAAATAATATTGAAGAAACAGAGGATAATGAAGCTCAAAGTGCATCGATGATACATAATCAAATAGCAATTAATTAAGTACAACGTTACAAGGCAAAAGGGAGAGAGGTAACGACAAGAGCAATGCAGAGCCCATTATTGTTTTGAGATCGTATGATCCTTTGAGCAAGGAGATTCATCTGAAATTAGTTTTCATACAAGAGAGAAGGTAAGGCACAAGCAGAAATTTAGGAGTTCAAATTTTGAATTGATATCATAGATAAGACTGACGCCTGGGCTCCCAGCAGTTCTAATAGGGTTTGGCCACCGGAGTAGGGGTAAAGTGTGGTACCGCTGGGCATGTGTTTTCTCGTGGCTGCTGATCTATCTGATTTAACAGTACCACTACGCTTTCCAAATACCTAGTTTGTACTCCTTGAGGATCTGCACTCACCCTCTTCCTTTTGGACATCTATCACGTAAAGAACAACATTTGACTCGAAAAACATAGTGTGACGACACATGGAATAGGTATAGAAAATGGATAGTTATGGCATATACTCATATATGATGCTTAAACTAAGCAGATGGTGTAACAAAGTAGAAGAAATGCAAGAGGTCGATGCAAAATATAAATGCGACCAATACAACTTTGCAAAGTTAGAGCAAGCACGTTGATGGGTGAATAAGATAGGCCATCCTCCACCATGCCAAGTTTGTTAGCCAAAGGATCGCTCCGCAATATTCCTCTCGTATGCCCATTCTCATATTCATTTTGATAATGTTCAATATCCGACATGCATGAAAACATAAAACAAGTGAGATTTTCTTTGTGATGCGTATGATTCTAATCCAATATCGCCTCCCCAGAAACCCCTTTGTGCTATCTCTGCAATTCTTTTAAAAGATGCCATGCATGCTGTAATTTGTTGTGAGCATTAATATAATGTGGCCTACTACTCAAAATATGAGAGCTCCGTAGTGATGACACTTCACAGAGGATAGCTTCAACATATAGTAAAGAAGAACAAGTCGACTGACCGATGATTCAAAATATACTAAGGAGAACAACTCGACCGACCAAAATAATCAAGAAGAGAAGAGTATCATCTTAAAGATGAGCGTAAGAGCAAGAAGATTGAAGATATTACAAGTGTTTCAATACAATGTTGGTTGGCCACCCATGATGAACCAGAGTGCACAGAGAAATACTATTCTTTCCAGTCTCTCCATATGTGGCTCACATGCATTTCAAACTAAAGTAGGAACATTTAGGTAACCAATTAAACATCTCTCGTTTTACTAATATCAGCAATAATATCGATATGAATTTGTACAACTAAGCTTGTTTAGCTCGATGGGTGGAGCAAAGTGCTATTATTATTACCTAACCATGTAGGCTGATTGTGGTCATCATAAAATGGGGAAAACATAAGCATGATCAAGACAAGTGTTGACTGTGGCAGTGGGATGGCAGATCTGAAGTCGCAAACCGCATTAAAGGGTAGTTAGCAACCGATGTTTGCTTTGAAATAACAACTAAGATTTGGTATGGACAAGAAAGTACGGTCAACAAGTGACAAAGAAATGCAATTATGTTGTCTCTCTATATGTCGTGACATGCATTTGGAAACTCAAGTGGGACCTTTAGCTAACCAATTAAATGTGTCGGTTAACTAATATCAAGATCATATCACAATCATATTTGAACAACTAAGCTTTCAATTCGAGTGTTGTGTTGTTTAGCTTGAAGGGTGGAGTAATGCTAGTACGACAGAAAGCACCTACGGAGATCATAGTAGAGTAGATAAAAGGGGAAAACCCTAAGCATCAAGAGAAAAATCAGGAAAGTGGAACTAGCTGGACCAGTGGGTGGCGCACATGCTTTTCAAACTAATATAGGAACATTAGGTGACCAATTAAACATTCTCCGCTTTAGTGATATGAGCATCATATCGATTCAGATTTGAACACGTAAGCTTTGGGTTGAGGTCTTGAGGAGCAGTGCTAGCACGACACGAAGCACCTACGATGATGGTAGTGAATATAAAGGGGGAAACCATAAGCTTTACGAGTATAGTGCCCGTGCCATGGCGGATCTCAAGGTGCAAACCGGACAAAGCTACTTCAAACCAATGTTTGCTTTCAACTAGCCACTACGATTTGGTACGGACAAGAAAAGTACAAGAAACAAATTATGATCTATTTTCCGGTGAGATCAATAACTTAAGCACATATGGAAGAGTACCACCTCTCTTGCGACGCCGTGTAGGCCTATGCCGACACGTTGAGGGTGCTCATGGGTGCGATGGCTGTCGGCGGCGGGAAGAAGACTTTAGACGGCAGACGGCCGGGTCGGGATATATCCTGTTGTCGTGGACGAGGCGGTCGAGGAGCAGCAACGACAAGGTGGACGACGGCGCCGATGAAGCGGAGGAGGCGATGAAAGGATCTGGTCCAGCGCCGTGGATGAGAGACGCCCATCTCTTGCAAAGGGACGACGGGTAGGGGTAGCGGCTCCGCAAGGTGGAGGATGGGGTGGCAAACGGAGGAGGCTGGCAGAAGGAGGAGGTTGTCGTGCCGCCAATGGTGTATGAATGGGGAAATGGAGGAGGAGGAGAGGGCGATCTCAACTTTGGGACGCTTCTCAAATGGGGAAAGTTAGGAACTTATCCCCTGCTTAAAATTTCAGACATCGCGTCTGTTGGGGATAGGACGGTAATCTCAAGATCTCCCAAATATTTGCGGTAACTATTTTAAGCGAGGAGAGGGTGTTTTGTCACCACGGTTGGCGCCCACGGTGTATGAACGGGTTGACAGTAGGGCGGTTGTGTCACGCCCGATGGAAGTTACACATCTGCCCTATTTAAAATATTAGCCTACATCAATTTCGGACGAGGAGAGTTTGTTTTTCCGCCCACCGTGTATGAATGGGGAAATGGAGGAAGAGACACATGTCTTTCGGACGAGCTTGAATCAAATGTGTTTTGTCGCCCACGCTTACGCCCACCGTGTCCGAATGGGCTCAGAGGCCGTCGTGTCACGCCTCATTGAAGTTACTAGTCTACCCCTAGCGACAGCATGTAAATCCGGTCGATAAGGATGTCAAGTGTCGTGGGTAGAAAGTAATTTCCATCTCGCAAACACTTGCTTCGGCAGCCCACAAATTATAGTGGGTGTTTAGCCGCTTGCTCAAAACTTGGGAGAATTAGCATTCACGCTTGCCGTGGGACCTGGCAAACTAAATTCAAATCCAGTTTGTATTCGACATTTAATATCCACAGATAATTATACATTTTGTTATTTATTTCTTCAAAACCACAACAAAGATTTATTCCACCTTTATATATGATTATGATTTAGAAATGCCGTGATCTTCTAATTCAGAGGTTGGATACACTCGATTCAAACAGTTATTTCATCCAATACAATATGCTCACACAAAAACAGTTCACCTTATGTCAATCATACAAGTATCGAGGATTACCTCGCCTAAAAAATCGGATCATTTCAACACATGGACAACATGGAATTCGACAACATAGGGGTCTTGCAACATAATCCATTCAGAGACATGACACAACATGCAAGTACAATAATCTAATGACAATTTTAATCGGTATCTAAAGAAGAACCGATTACCTTGGGCTTCAGATAGCGTAAACAGCAGGACCTCCTCCATCTTCAAATGCAACATTATTACTTCCTCCAATTCTTGGGTTGTTGCATAATGCGTGCCGCTAATTCCGTAATTTCCAGCCTCAAGATAAACATTACCTCATTCATGGCAGCCACACCATCTCTTTTCGCTCTAGTAGAGCCTCAAGCACTATAATATATGTGCTCAGATCGCTCTCCGCGGTGTTGCCTCCGAACTACTACCATCCGGTAACATGGATGGCGACCGCTTCCACAAATAGATTCTGGGTTGTACATTGTGTCCTAGTGTGAACGGCATCCTGAAAGGTTTCACTGGACATAAGTAAGAGATAGTTATCGATGATCCAGCAGCAAGCTTACATGGTAAACGACGATTTAATTATTGCCGAGCATGGCAAACTATATTTAAATGGTTCAAGCAGCATCACCGAAAAAGAAATTAAAATGGTAAGATGAAAGTTGAAAGGGAGTGTACAACCGCTATATTTAAGTTGCCAAGGCATCTAAGCAGTTGAAATAATCTGAGAAAGCACTTAACAGTGTGGCCTCATATAAACTACGAAGACAGTCTTGTGATGAAGTTGAGAGGAAAAGTTAAGGACTCAAATGAAATAGGCATGCATTTCTTTACGATAGTACAACAGTAATCACGACATATTGGCCAACTCTGTATAACGTAACAACAAACAAGCATTGAATCAAGCAATACAGCAAAGCGCATAACCGAACTATTTGTAATTCGGTAGGATTACACATTGAGGGAACAAGCCAAGAAAGCAGCCCACTCGCATTACATTTAACATGTACTAAAACACACCGGCTTACCATATGTTGTTGGAAGCCTAGCTGCTGTTGCAATGTTCTTTAAAGATATCACAAGATCACGTGGTTGCAAATCTAGTTGTTGTAGTTTATTCTGCATCATCTATTTAGGTAAAATTAATTTTAATCGCATGCACTGGTCCGAATTGACCATCAATATTCATCTAAACTAATGAAAGAAGGGTGTGTGCATACATGACAATATATCTGCTTCCCTCTATTTTTATGCTTGTTCGAGGTGCCAGCACCAAAAGAACAAATATTTTGCTTCATGGGGTTGGCAGCTCCATAATTAATAGAAGCATCAAATTAGTCATGCAACTTTGGAAGATCAAGAACACACAAACAAGTAATGAACAGAGGCTCGGAGCAGTGATGTAATAGCTAGCATCAGAAAATGTAGGGTAAAACGAACAAAAAGCAGCGGAACCACATGCTAGTTTGCTGATGTGTAATTAACATAGAGAATATTAAGCGCCCGATGGAACCAATAGGTGGCATCGTAACAAAACTAAAGCATATTAACTACATGTTCATCGCCGTAAGTATGGCCCTCTGTGCAAGCATAATAACGCGCCTCATGAAAAACTGAATGATGCCTCAAGAAATTCAAAGGTGCGGTGCTTATGCTAGAAAGTGAACGAGGCGCCGCCGCTGGATAATAGTACCGCTTCTCGGCGGCGTATGGGTATCTTTGTCATACTAGATAGCTAAGGATCATCGATGGTGCTCGTGTTGCGGTTGAGTTTGGGCCGGCTGTCACCGTTGCTGAAGCAGGGCCGGTGGAGTTGAATATGGCGTCCGTGGAGCGGGTCCGGTGCAGTGGACGAAGGCTTCGGCAGGCGCGTTGTATAGTGCTTTCGGTGAGGCGGATCTGTTGCGTCGGACGAGGGCTTGTATGAAGGGCCAGCGAAGGGGCGGACGGGAGTCGATGAAGGGCCTACGCTATGATGGAGGGCGCCTGTTAAGCAGATCCGGTGCGGTGGACCATGATGGCGGTCAAGGAGATCTGAGCGGTGGATGCCATCGCCAAGCTGCTCCGTGAAGTGGTGAGTTGGCGCTGGGGGTTCCAAGGTGCGGAAGGTAGATCCGGCGGTGTGAGGTCCACCGCTGCGGCGGAGGACTAGATTCGCGGCTTGCCGTGGTTGGGGGGTCGGGAGGGAAGGAGGGCCTGGGAAGAATGTTGGGGCAAAGAGGGAAAACAATGGAGTTACCAAAGCAGCCCTTTTCCGCTCATGTGGCAGGGTAAAACAGGAATATCGCATGGCTAAACTTTCGGCGCGTGATATTTCGATGTGAGCGAAGTTTGAAAGCTTTTACGCCTAAAATTATAAGTATTCTGCTCTCGCACGGACGACTATGATATCATGGCCAACAATTTGTTTGTTTTGCACGCAAAAAATGTGCAAGTTTTGAAAATCAATGTCTCCAACTCAAACTTAGATTGTCCATTCAATTCAAATATGGATCATTGAGCTACTACAAGCAAATACCATCATATGGTCCAATTCAAATGAAATTCCAAATGTGTTTATCCTAAATATGATGACAAAAGCAAAATGTGTATGTGTATGAATAAAGTGGATGATTATAAAGTTTGAACATGCCCGTATGTGTATATCTCTAGGTTTGATATATGAATTTGAAATCACGTAAATCCCGCTAAAAAATGTACCTCCGCTTAAATGAATTACAAAAGCTAATGATGGAGTCAATTCCAAAATTCCAATCTTAGGTTTGTAATTTGGTACATCAAGGTATATCACGCATGTTCAAAAGTATCGTTATCTCATAGTACAAACTGTGAAACAAATGGATCAACCATGAGTGCACAATATCTCAATTACGCTAAAGTCCCTCAAATATAGACACCTCACTCTTTATCCAAGTCAACCCCCCCCCCCACCACCACACACACACACACACATAGAGAAGTCGTTCTTCCCCAAACACCAACACACGAGCACATTAACACCCTCTCTCTTGTAAAGTCCGGACCCCAACATAGGTCTCTATCACTTTGTCTCTGCATGCACACATCTCTTCCCTCACTCTCTAGGTCTCCGCTATCTCTCTTACCCAAGCACACACACTATGTAGAGTGTATATTTCCCATACACACAAAACGTCGCCCCAAACGCCTATCTCCCTAGTTATGTGGTTCTCAAGACTCACCTCACACACCACCCCCACGCAAACAAGCACACTTTGTCTCCTTGTGCACCACTCTCCTCTTTCTATCTCTCCCACATGCGGACCCGCCCAGCTCCTTCCCTGCATACATATATGTCGTGACTCTTTGCATAGCTCCCTAATGTATAATCGTTCTCGATTTCGCACATTGTTCTCTACACCATCTATTCTAGATCTCTCATGAAGTCCCTATCACACACACGATGACTCGCTTCCCTTGCGCCTCCGCTCATAGGCCAATTTCGACAACATCAACATTGTCTCCCTATCTATACGCCATTTATGGACACAAACGACCCCTCTCGCCCTCTCTCTCTCTCTCTCTCTCTCTCTCTCTCTCTCTCTCTCGCTAGCTCTCTCTTTCTCTCGCCTCACACCCCTCTCCCACACACACACTCGATGTCTCTTCCAAATAGTCTGCTCCCCAGCCCGCACCTGCTATCCCGCTACTACACATGTCACACCATTCCCTTCCCTTATACTAGGTTTACATCATCAGTGGGTCTCTACTCCACATACACTCTCTCCTCTCACACACAAACGCTGCACAAACACACACAAACACGCACAAACACCCATTTATTTGGATCCTCATCTCTCCCCATGTCCGCATGTGTATCTCACACACTCACTCTCTAATTATGTATATGTGTCTCCACGCTACACAACACAAAGCCCCATGTACATGTCTCTCTCTATCCTCCACACACATAGACACAAAGAATCTATTATCATTGCCTCAGCCTCTAACATATCACACACACTCTCTCTCTCTCTCTCTCTCTCTCTCTCTCTCTCTCGCAAACACGCCATCAAGGGTTTCCGTGAATAACTTACCGCCTATTCATCAACAATCGTGGCAGTACGGCTAACACGAGACGTGAAAAAGAATAAATCTACACGCAGCTTAGACCACCTAGTATGACTACTAGGACTAGAGCAAGCCAAAAGCGCCACCGTCACCCCCTCCTTGTCGGCGACGGAAAATCTTTGTTTTACACAATGAGAAGTCATTGTGCTAAGGCCCCACATGACGAGGCGCTGAATAGAATGTAGATGCTAGTTTACGGAAGCAAGTATCGATAATACGTTTGTATCTCCATACTTATATTTCTTCTCTTATAAAAAACCGAGGTGGTGATGATGGTACATGTACCATCTTGCAATATAGACCATTCGATCTATATCTGACGGATGGAAATTAAACTAAAAGATACCCGCACCCCTCTCCACATTTGCAGACAAGGCCTTCCTCTTTCATCCCTATCTCCAACAAACCTCATTGTTGAGCAATTAAGAAAGGAAGCCTGAACAAACGGCTCGGTGGCATTGCCGGCCGCCAATCCCCATGCCTCCGCCATCCACCACCAACCACCACCACACCCCACTCCTCTTCACCTTATCTCATATTTCTCGAGATATCATTAGTTTTACACATGGGATTACTCCCGCAAGGGTCAATCACAACAAGTGTTTTATAAAAAATGCATCTTGATGTTCCGCAATGCACGGATCTTGCTAGTACTCCTACACAAGACTAAGTTGGTGATGCTGGTGTGCTCGCCATCCGTCAAGCTTTCGACCATTAGATCTACATCTAACGATTGTGAGGTAAGTTGTTGCCTTTTCTCACCAACATCCCACTTGTCTACCAATTTGCGAAAAACCCATAATTAGTATCTTAAAACCAACCACATCCCTCCCCGACCTCACCAAAGCAGCCCAAGGAATATATTCTAATTGAAACATATGTATATCAAAATTAGAGTGTTTTGTACCAAGTTTGTGAATAAGTATTATTCTAATTATGATTCGTTGCAACGGACATGGACATTGCTAGTATTTCCAACCATGCATTTTTTCCTAGTATTCCATAGTTTCGAGTTTTCCATCAAGATATTAGTCACTCATGGTTGATATTTATTTTCAATCATGTACACATATGCACTATGTAACTAGCCTTGCTTATTGGCTTCCAAAGCTTAACTTCCACACCTACTTACAATATGTAGAGTATTTAACAAAAAACTACCACTTTCAACCAGCCCTAGGAAGAATCTATTGTACAAAAATAGCAAAAACATACCCAAAATTTCTTAATCCACGCCAAAAACTACTACCTAGTACTCCTACCGATTAGGTTCGTTTAAACCCATTTATGACAGATTGGACCACACGTCTGCGTCTTGTGAGGCAGCTTAAACCAACACATTTTGTTTGACCGCTGACACGAGGGACCCACATCGACCTTCTATCCTGTTATTCCCTCAAATCATTATTTTTCCTGAACATTACTTCAAACAAGATCGATGCGTGTTCCTCGGTGGCGCCGGTGATGAGCGAAGTTGGCCGCCGCTCGCCGGACGGGCCGGACGCCGCTACTGGCCTCCCGACGGGTTGGCAGGCTGGCTCGAAGCGTGACTCACGAGCGAGCAAGCCGCCGCTGGCCTTCGCCGAGCTGATGGTTGGCTCGACCACGGCAGACGCGCGAAAGCAAGCCTCCGCTGCCTTGCCAATCTAGCTAGCAAACCTTGCAGCATAAGCAACTGGACGGAGCTATCTTGGCTAGCTAGCAGCCATGAAGCGCCGGACGGAGCTGGCATCCGGCTGCCGCAACATGGGCTCCACCGCCGGGCGGTTTTGACTCGCCGCCACGCGGCGGTGGCTGAAGGCCCCATGGCCGAGGATGACTAGGTGGACGGGCCGGAGGTAGGAGGTCACTCGAGGATTTTTGTTGGTAAGAGCATGTACAATGGTTGATAAGGTAGTCTTATCTTAAGTCTGCCACGTATGCAAGTGGTAGTAGTTTCTTGGCATTTTAGTGGTTTCTTGCATTATTAGGGGTTTCTTGTAAGGAACAATGTACGTACTACTAGCAACAAAAGGCAATTCTAGGTTGCGTTGTACTCCAATGAGTACTACTAGTGGTCGCAGGAGTGTATACCTCGTTTTGTGGGTTTGATCCCGGCCGAACGCACGGCGGCCTTTTTTTTAAATAGTACTACTACACTTCGCTGCGAGCCATATTTTACATGGGTAGTTTGAGTTTTGAAGTCGAACGGACATGCGGCCCCACAATCTGGGTGCACTGGACAGCCTAGCCACGTGAACGGGTTTTCCTTCCCAGCATCCCGTGGCTCGCCCTAGCTGCACCTCGCTTGCAGCTTCCACATCAGCTAGTAGCATATTTAAACTAGCGCCTCCCAATTAAGCCCGAGGAGCCGGAAAAGCCTGGTGTGGCATTGGGAACCGTGCAATATGGCTCCATACGTAAAGTGCTCTACTACTACTCTGTAGCTTGTGGCGTTGCACGCATGGACTTCACTCCATTATCGGCTCTACTATAAAAGAAATTCCTCTTCACGTGTGTTTTCTTAAATGGAGGCAAAAGCTTTGCTTCATCTCATTCATAAAGAAGGAACTACTAACAAAGTTTGATGAGATCCATTAAACCTCCACAAATGGAAGCGAAAAGCCTAGTCTCGCTGTATCAAATAACTCAAATGTTCTGCCCCCGCAGTAACCGTCACTGATAAACAGGCTGCTAGTGTGTGTGAGAGAGGAGCGGCTGAGTAGGCCAGCTACTCCTACGTGAGAGGAGCGGCTGAATATAGCACCGAGAGTACCCACTAGGCCACTACGCAGGTGTACTTCCCCTGCATTGATAGTACAGCGATGGTTCTAGAGAAAGAGTACCTCCACTTCCAACTGTAGCTCCTTGGCCCCGAGATTCAAGAGTTCAAAACTGGTGCACTATACTAGACTAGACTAGAAGTACAAGACATCACACTACTAGTTGAGAAAAGTAGTACTGGTATCGCTACAAGACGAGTACGCATCTCCGTCACATAATGTAAGACGTTTTTGACACTAGTTGGCGGTACAAAAATGGCAAAAACATACCCAAAATTTCTTAATCCACGCCAAAAACTACTACCTAGTGCCAAAATTTCTTACTAGTGCTATTATTTACAGTATAATGCAATCCCATAACGCTCCATAATGCTAGTACTAGTAGTAAATAATAGCCTCACCCCTTCGCCGAGGAACGATCTACAGCTTGAAGGGACGAGGCCCTGCGGTTACTACGCCTTATCTCCTCCTAGCCGCCTCCCTCCCCAAGAGAAGGCAGTTCGTCGCTGCTCCCATGGATTCGCCAGCGGTTCTCCTCCTCGTCGGGCTGGGAGACCTTGGACGACAATCCTCTGGGAGAAATCGCACGCCGCTCCGACGTCCTCACCGCCGCAAGACTCGGTTGCTTCCTGCACCAACTTTTTCAAAATGCTGCTTAAGCAGGCTTGGGAAAAGTCCATGCTTGTTGGTCTTCCATGTGTCCTCGAGGAGAAGGTTCTTCTATTGGACAATCCTTCGAACAGTCCACCGCTCCCTGGCCATGGTTGCACGTTGACTCCGCTAGAGTTGCCGACGTTGAGAGGTAGTCGGATTTTGTCCGATGAGCAGGTCAGTAATGGAGTTTGATCATGTAGTACTTAGTTATTCCATTTCCATCCCGTAATTTCTCCGCTGCCCACCGTCTTATATATAGGTTCGGGTCGGTGCCAACGAAGATTGGCTTGCATACTTCCGCCGGATACCACCATCATTTTGCACAACATCCACAAGAAGGCGGCCGCTCCGTAGACCCTTCTCCACCATTGGGATCGGCCTTCCGGACTGGCTGGGCTTGAATACGTATGATGATGCCTACATGAGATTGAAGAATATAGCAATTGCGGACCCGCCGACAAAGCGACGCGGCTACGACGATTACTATCTCATCGCAGTGTTTGACATAAGGATTGCCATCAATGCAAGACGCAGTAACGGCAGAGGCTAGCGCATGTTGGCGACGGCAGATTTGTACCCCTACATGTTCGAAGACGCCGTGCACCATCTAGGCCGCATCTTCGCGGTGACAAGCCAGGGGACTTGTTTCATCTGGTTGCCATCCTACGGTACAGGAGATTACCAACGGAATGCACAAACCATCATTTGCATCCCTAACGGTACTCCATTACTCCCTCCATTCGGAATTACTTGTCTCGGGAATGGATGTATCTAGAACTAAAATACGTCTAGATACATCCATTTCTGCGAAAGTAATTCCGAACAGAGGGAGTATTTTGCAGGGACCAGTCATCCCCCGATCAAAATAAAATCGCCGATCCTGGATGTGCATTTGCATCCGCGATTCGGTCTAACCTGGAACCTTGTAGCTGACTTTGGCATATTGGGATCAACTATCTTAGCAATCGTTACCCATGGTACCACCGATGTGCAACATGGTCACACAATCTACCACGATCGGACCGTCACCATCTACCTGTGTATTCCATTTTTAACCCTCTCGCCTTCTCTTTCATTGTTGTACTAGTAGTATACTTAGTAGTACTAGTAGGAGTACTTTTACCTTGAGGACACGATAGCTAGCTAGGCCCTTGAAGACTTGAACCCACTAGCTGCCACCATTTTTGTTTTTCCATGTCTTACTGTCTCATCCATGTAGCCAAGAGTGGCTATATATAATAAGCCGGTTATTTTACTTCCTCTATACCGGAGTAGTACTATTTGCTGCAAAGTATTACCGACCGCCATATTTGAGCACAACATTATTATGCATGGACCTTGACTATGTACGTCACCATGTGTCCAGATCTGGGATGCCGCGTGTACCAGATGAACGGCGCCGAGTTCGACCCCCGTGATGCTACGTGGGTGCCGAGGAACACTCTTGGAGAGTACTCGCTTTTCATCGGGGACAGCTACCCCATTGTGAAGCGGATGCCACCTTCCGTGCACGACACGGAAGGCCTGCCGTTCATGAAGCATGGTTGTGTCTTCATTGCGCATCGCCGGATGATCGACATGCTGGGACACGCTATCCCTAATTTATGCCGCTTCAGCTTGGATGAGTCTCCATCGTGTGGAACCGGACTAGAAAGTTGCGACAATGATTCCCGTTGCCCACCGCTATGGATCGTGCCATCCATGAAGAACACCTGGGACTGGAACCTGGAGGAGGACATGCATGTAGTCCATCTATAACGTGTAAGTGGAGTACAGTTGAACGGTAGCGCTGTGAATATATGTAGACTAGTCGTGCACAAATTTATCACATGAATTGGAGATGAACTTGTGTGGCATACTGGCATTTGTCCTTTAGAATTTATTACTAGTAAATCTGTTATGTGTACGTGCAACTTGTGTGGTTGTTGCACGGGCTCCAACATGCTCTTTGAGAGAAAAAGGTGGCACAACTTTGGATATACGTGACGTGGTGGCATCATACAGTAGCATCGTTCGCTATAGTTGTAGTACACTCCTACTAGGACGACAACTCCTATAAAACATTGCGCTTGGCTCTTTGCCTCTTCGGGAGGTTCAACAGTTCGTACTCGTGTGAACCTTGCACTTGGCTCTTCGCCTCTTCAGAAGGTCCAACAGTGATGATACTACAGTACAATATGCTTCTGGCAATCTGACACCGATTGAACTGCTGCACGTCCACCGCGAGGGCGAGGGCGAGGGCGAGGGAGAGGGAGAGGGAGGGAGAGGGCTCTGTAGTCAAAACCCTCTCCTCGTCCTGCGAACTACCGCGCGTGTGGGCGAGGGAGAGGCATAGTAAACAAGCTTCTTCTCGTTTGTCGAGTTGACGGGACACATCAAAGGAGTACTAGTACTAGTAGTAGTCCATACTGCGTCCTTTCCGATTAATATGGCTTAATTTGAAACGAGAAAAATACACTGGCGGTCAATGTATGTAACAATATGCTCTTTATGGTCACTATATATAGTTTTGCGGCGATTATACGATCACTAGCTCATCGTAGAGCACCGTATTGCACCCTACTGACCGGCTACATAGTCGACGTGGCACTTTGTTGACTGGTTAAATTTTCACCTGGTTTCTGGGTCCCACCTGTCAGTTGGCATAGTAAAGAAATCAGTTAAACAAAACTTTACGCATGCGCGACACGAGTCCAACCCTTGCGCGCGAACCGCCCTGGCTGTGTATGTGAGTGCATGCACGTGTCCTCCCTCGGTCTTCCAACAAAGAGTGTACATCGGCTACAAAACAAAGAGTGTGGTACATAATGTACATCTACACTTCCAATGCATTTAGCCTTTAATCTAAATCGATATTGATTGACTAATGCACCAACTTGTGTTGTAGGTATAGGCTACATGTCTATCCTTAATTACAGCATGCAACGGCCTTCATTTAATCTTCTTATCTGAATGGTCACATGCACACGTAAGTCTGCTACTTTTGGGCGTTAATTATGCCCTTGTCAATGTGTAAATCTCTAAATGTACAGTCTTTCACGGACGTAGGGAGTAGGTTGAGCACTTGAGCGTGAGCTGTGTGTGTTGCGTCGTGTGCTGTGTGATGCATGGGTGCGTGAGTGTTGCGTGCGTCCATGTGTACGTGTGAGTGTTGCATGTTGCATGCATGCATGCATGCATGGGGCTTACTCCCTGCCATTGACATTTTCATATTTCAAGCTTCCTCTGTTCCCTCCATATGGTGATACTCCCTCTGTTCCCAAATATTATGGAGTAAAAGCCTCCCTCTGTTCCCAAATACGGAGTATTTGTCTTTCTACAGATTTCAACAAGTGACTAGGTACGGAGCAAAATGAGTGAAGTGAGCATAGAGGCATAGAGATACTGTAGAAAGGAAGTCCTCGCGATCCATTATTCCCCATCTCGGTCAGAGAAAACTATTCAACTAGTCTTCGCAGTGAAGTGACAATACACGCTGTAGCAGATGGGACACGTAATTAATAAGCTGAACCAACGTGTTGTTGTTACTAAATCAGCCTTACCCAGTACTGCCATCATGTTTGCCAAGAGAGCACGCTCCGCAAATACGCCTACGCACCTCTATCCTCCATTAACTGACATATGGGCCCTCTTGTGGTAGACCCACATGTCATCGGTGTAACTATTTACACTCCGAAGGACGGTATATCCTGGTAGTAGTACTAGTAGAATTGAGATTTAATGCACTTTCTTCGCCGTCTTCCACTCTTCTTCCTCCTCTCTTCTTCTTCCTCCTCTCTTCTTCTTCCTCCTCTCTTCCCCATCGTCGGCCGCACACCATTTACCCCGCCATCGCCGCCCGCCCGCGCCATCTTCCTTGGTAGCTCAAGGCACCATATCCCCCACTCACTGCTCGGCCACACGAGGAGAAGCTTCTTCGCTCGCCCGCCCGAATCCACTTCCCCGCTGGCTCGCACGCAACGAAAACCCCAATGGCAGAACCGACTGACACACAGATCCGTGATTGGAATTCCCTCCCCGATGTTCTCTTGGAGCAGATCTGTAGTCGTATGGACCTACTCAGCACCGTCTGTCTGGTCGCATGCTCGGTGTCTTTGTACCGTCTACTCGCTCGCAACCGCCGGCTCTTTTCAAGACACCCTACTTGCGATGCCCGATCCTCGCAGTGGCCCCGACACCGACTTGACGATCCTACGGAGGTTGCCGTGGTGCCCTCGACATGCTACCACTACCCGTCCACATGTCCTTCATGCGCGCCACTCATCGGGCGGGCATGAAGGCCAACTAGATCGCCCTCATCCACCACACCGTAGTCCGTGGCGCCTCGTGGATATCTACACCCAGCGAGAGATCACCTTCCATCGTTGGATACCGCCGACATTGAGCCTCGCAGCCCGCCGGACACTCCTGCCTACTACGCACGAGACGCGTCAAGCTTTTGGCTCGACCTCCGCTTGCGTAAAGTTTTAATCTGCAAGTGCCCACACCATCAAAAGACTACATGGATTACAAGCTCATTGCCTTGTTCAACATGGGATTAGTCTATCTCGAATCCGGTCGCCATACATGGTTATGGCTCATCATCAATCCTGTTGAGGCAACATTTTCGTTCGATGCTATAGTACACGATGGCATCGCTTACGTGATCGACACACGATTGGCTGCCTATCTTGGTGGAATCTATCTTCGTAATTGTTCTATCTCATCTCATCTTTACCTTATGAATACGACTGCCTGTTCATTTTTTTACAAATTTAGAATGTATAGCATTTCTATAACCACATCATTGCTATGTGTTCCTCTCATTTCCTAGATTTTTATGACCACACATGTTATTGATAGAGTTGATATGAGAACAATTGGCATCTAATGATTGTTAGAACACATACTATGAGCATAACACCATGATTGCTATATGTTACTCTCGTTTACAAGATTTTTATAACAACGCATGTTATTGCTTAGAGTTGATATGAGAACAGTAGTCGTAAGTGCTATGGTAGAATATGAGTAGGCGCTGTCATAGCTGTTTTCCTCTCATTGTTACATGATGTTTGAACCATGACATGTTGCTAGAATATGAAAGCCATTGGCTTATTTTTTTAACTTGGGGTATGATTATGACCACGGCATTGCAATTCTCTGTCTATGATATGTGTCACTGTTATAATAATCTTAATTCCACTCATACTCTGAACATGATTGTTTATTTTTGTCCTTTTGGTCTCCAATTTGAATTGTTGCACCAGACGCATATGCGCTGGCCTTCATTATTCCAGGACCTGGAATCATACCAGCCGATGGGTGGTGGTTTATTGCTCGTTCAGCTGACGGCGGTCATTTGATGCTCATTCGCACGTACCAAATTGACCAAACCATTATATCAAACCACATGCAGTACAATGCGTATGCTCGTGACATTGATGGCTATGGCTGCTTCGTGTTCGAGAAAGATCCCAGCTCCGTTGGGCCAGCGTATTCAATCGGAGGCGGGTTTACAGCCTCACAACCACTCCTTGTTCCTCGGCTCAATTATCCGATCATCCAACCAATCATCGATCATATCACCGGTGATGATTACTGTGCTACGCAACTTCCATTCGCGAGGGGGGCTGTGTTTACACATCATACCATGGGTTTCATGAATCACCATATCCAGAGATTCGCCGACACAACTTGTTGCCGTGTAATCTTCAGTGTGAAAGGCATCAAGCTTCCATGCGATGGATGGCTTTTGCAAACCCGACATGCGGCGATGTGGTTCATGCCAACAAAGAATATGCACAACTTGATTCGTGCTGATATCTAGACCGAGCCATGTATTCGCTGCTGTAGCACGACCCTCTTTGTTGGATATTATGTATCGTTGTTAGTTTGAAGCACTCCTCCGGTTTGAAGGATAGATACCTTCCGGATCAAGTGCATCCTAACTCACCTGCGAGGATGTACCGATAATGATGATGGAGATGTTGTGCAGAAGCCTATATATATAATAGGAGTGCGGGGTGGGTCTATTATGATAACACCCCTTAAGACCTTATTCTGCACACCCAAACCTTATTCTGCTAACACTTACGAACCGCACAGGTAGCCTACAAACTAACGATGACAGAACTGCACTGAACAAAACACCTACCCCCACCTAATCCTATCGCCCCCTCCCCACTCCCCTCTTCTCTGGTCCTCGACCCACCCCGCCGCTGCACCACCTCCCACCCCACCGCCGCACCACCTCCCACCTGCCCGGCGCAAGACCACCTCGCTCCCACGCTGGGTCGGCGCCGGATCCGCAGACGCTGCTCCTGCCAACCACCGGGTCGAGGGGGTGTTGGATCCGCCCCGTCGCCATCCTCCCGCGTCTTGCCGACGACGGATGCGCCTAGCGGGGCCGGTGAGCTCAGGGGTCTCCGGTGGCTCTTTCCTCCACGTTCCTCCACCTCCTCCCTCCCATCCCGCTGCATCCAGCCCGGCTTCTTCCTCTCCGACCATGGCTGAAAATCCCTGACGCTCGCACTCCTCCTCTCTGTCCATGGCCAAACGCAGGCCAGGGCATCGTTGCTGACCTCCGACAAGATCCACGGCCACCGCGCCACCACTCCCTTACCCCCCCTCAGGCCATGCTCCCCTCCCGCGACGCCCAGCCACTCGATCCAGCCGCGTCGGCCGTCCATGGCTGCTGTCGCTGGATCCAGGCGCGCCGACTCTCCTCGCGCCCGCATTGCCGTCTTCAGCCGCTGGCACCCCTTCCTTCCCTCCCCATCCGCAACCTGCAGGACGCCTCCCTGTCCTGCAAAACTCCCTCCGTGGGCCTCCTCTCCCTCGCAAAACTCCCTCCCAAGAAGGCTCCAAAGGCACATCCATCCCGGCGGCTCACATGCGTTCGCCAATGATGGCATGTGGTATGGCGGCGACGACATGCGCTTCTTCACCTTCCCCACAAGACACGAGAAGAGCCTCGACGGTGCTGTGAGTCCCTCCTCTGCTCGACTTCATCCTTCGTGGAGCGGTGCCTACAACGGCCGCCCGACGTGGCTGCGCTGCCGTGCCTTGACCTCACCGTCTTTCTCACCTCTGTAGGCCGACGGCCGGGCGAGAGGAGGTGCTATCCTTCCATGGTGCATCCATGGCGGCTCACCCCCGTGTCAATGAGATTTGTCATTTGCTTCACTGATTTTGTGTTTTTCTGAAGAAAAAAAATCAAAGTGCAATGTAGTCCGCTGTTATTTGCTGTTGAGATCCAGCTTGCTTATTTTTACAGGAAGAAAAGCGACGCAGTTCGGTTGAAGGCAGCGTTGCATTTTTTTTGAAGTTTCACATGCAGTTTGGAGCGAGCCTCCTCTCGTGAAGTCCTTGGTAGCAAGGCCCATGCAGCACGGCAAGTGAGTGTGTGCAGTCCAGACACTTGGGTCGCTTGGTCGTCATGCAATGCCCATGCTACTCCCTCTAGGGAGCTTTGTGTTTTTTTCATGCAAAGGTGGTTGTGTGAATCATGCATTTGTTTTAATTTGTGCGTATGTATGTTTTTAGTGTGAGTTCCCACAGTTTGAAAAACAGATGCAATGCGGTGTGAAACAAAAATGCAGTCCATCCTCCTCCTCCCAAAGGCAAAATTCAATATTAACTAAAAAATATATATGCAAAGGCACTAAGGGAATACCAAAAACTACATAGAGAAAAAAGAACAAGGAAAATGCAAGGCACTCGGTCTTATATATGCAAAGTGCACCATGGACTTTGAAGTCCACATCATTTGGAAAAAAATGTATTTACAAAAGTTTACACTGTGTCCATTCAAGACGCTTAAAATAATGAAAAAAGAAACTAATGTGGCTCACTTTTGAGAGTTCTTGCGGTTCACTTTTAAGAGTGTTGCATTTCACTTCCTCATCTAAGAAAATTTAAGTCTGACAAAAGAAACGATGAAGTGCACTTCTCCATCTGACGCAGTGCGGTTTCTTCCTCGTCTTCAAAAATTTAGGAACCACAAAAAAGAAAACCATGCAGTTCTCTTGCCCGTCTAATGCAGTGCGGCATTTTGTCCGATGCAGTGCGGTTTTCAATGGATGAAGTACGACGCCGATTTGGGTGTCGCGAAAACAGAGTGCCCAGATTTTGGTAATTTGAAAACTGCTCTTAAACCGTAATGAATTAGAGAGTGTTCTACATGAAAAGTTGCGCCTCGCTGATATCTTTCCAACGGCGTATGATTTGAATTATTCCGACCAGCCGCTCGCAAAAACTTCGCAAAAAAACAGCCGCTGCCTCTCGAAGTCAGCCGCACGATTTTCAAAATTAACTAAAAATTGTAAGGAATCTCAAAACCATTTCAACATATGAAAGTTGCGCCTTGTCCGTAGCTTTCCAACTGCGTATCATATGTCTCTTTCGAGAAACGTTTAGAAAACTAGAGTAAAAACAGTACCGAAAATTTCAAAAAATTTGAAAAACAGAGTTCCGCGATTTAGTAAATTTGAAACTGCTCTTAAACCGTAATGAATTAGAGAAAGATTTATATATGAAAAAGATGTGCCTAGACGATATCTATCGAACGGCGTATCGTTTGCTTCGTTCCGACAAGCGGTTTAGAAAAAACGTGAAAAAACGCTCGCTGCCACTCGTCATCCGCCGCACTATTTTCAAAACTGCTCTTAAACTGTGTGGATCCCGGCGATGGCCAGCCCCCCACCTTCTCCCCTGCTCGATCCCGCGCGCCCGCCCCCATCTTCTTCCCGACGCTGCCCCGCCCCACCTTCTTCCCTCGCACCGCCTCGCCGCCACCGTTCTTCCTCAAGGCCGCTTCGCCCCACCTTTCTTCCTCGCCGCTTCACCTTCCGGTGACGCCCGCCCCCACTGCCGGCGCCAGACCGCTTCACCTCCCGCCACGCACCGCCCACACCTCCTAAGCAACGCCCGCCTTATACTGGATCGCTAAGCGCCACCGCGCCACTGCCTGCTCACCGGCGAGGCCCTCCTCCCCATCGCCGCCATGGCTGCTCGACGCCATCACAAGCAGCCATTCGATGCCACCACCGCATGCCGCTCATCGTAGCAGCATCCTCGATCCGCTGGCTCCTTTCCCAGCGCCGCCGCCGACCGCTCCCTCCCCTAGAGCGTGCTATGCCCCACCCCACTTCCTTGCCGTGGCACAGCGCCGTCCGCGCTTCTTCCCTTCTTCCCCTAGTGCCTCGTGGTGGAATCCAATGGAGGGCCAGGCTGTTCACAGCCGCCACCCCCTCAGTCCATTTAGTACCGCCAACCAAGGCCGCGCTCCCCTGCCCCCCAGATCGCGCCGCCAGTCCCCTGCAGTCCCCAACACCACCGTCTCGACATGCTGTCATGCTATTTTACACGGAGGTATTCGCCTCCTTCATCCGCCAGATTCGACCATCCCCTTTTGTTTACCTCCGCCACCCGAGGCCGTTCACCACTGCCACCAGTTCCCGTTCAACACCCCCGCGCAATCTCACGTGTCAACGACGCCCCTGTCTACCCCACGCGAAGCTTCAACAGAGGTCCAGTTCAGAACTTTAAATACCTCTACTCTTTTGTTTGTGTACATATCTAAGAGGGAATTGGAAAAATGGAATTCAACATCACTAGTTTACTTAGGGGACGAATTCTGATTTTCTAGGAGTTCTAATAAATATGTTAGAAGAATTCCGAGTTGTATTATTCAAGTCTGCTGTCATCGCAAGCTGCTATGATGTGTTTTCACCATTTATAATCTGTTAATGACCGGTATGTTCTTGTTGTCAGTTTATGTGTATCCTTGTTGTCAGGTTGTGTTCATGTTTTATAATCAGTTCATGTACATGTGTGTTTGTAATCACGGTGTGTTCTAATAACTTCTTTCAGAAACCACTTTGTAGCTTTGTTCAGCTATGGATTCTCCGCTCCCGTAAAGTTAAACATCGTTCTTCTAATTTGTAAAGAAAATGTAGTTTTTCAGATTAACATAAGAACACGGCTTCTTTGATGTAGTGCCATTCAAATTTTATTTTAGTTTTGTTCATTTTCTTATTTAAGTTCAGTTTAAAATCTAATCTTAGTTCAGTTCAAGACAGATTATCATCTATCGAATATGTATGAAAATAGAGTTGGGAGTGGATTTACCTCGAGCTTGTCCACCACCTTAATTGTGCTTCTCCAAAGGTGTTCATGTGCGGTATTGCGAGCATTCCTGTGTGCGTGCATGCTTTGGACTATGTGTTGTCTATTGTTATGTAGTATCTCCAGATTTTCTAAACTAACTTGCTCAATGACAGTAATTGTGTATTGCACAAGATATGTATTACTACTAGGAATGTTCGTAAATCAGAACTCAAAGAAGTATTGACAGACAACTACTATATATTCAAGGAGTCGGGTTTTGCTCCTGCATCACCTCATCTCCTCCGCTCGACAAAAGCATCGATAAGTTCACACTATGTTTTCTCTTTTCAGATAATTCTTGAGTCCGCATCTTCCGCTTTTTGTTCCATAGAAATTAAAGAAACCTGTAGAAGTTTGGGGTATAAAATTCTATAAGTTCAAAACCGGGAAACTAGTAAGTTCAGACAAAATTAAAACTGTCAAAGAACATGAGAGTTTTTGTCAAAGAACCGAGGCCTCCCCACGCCAGTACAAACTTTTTAAATGTGTGGATTTTGTCAAAGCAAAAACTGAATGGGTGGCAAGATGAATGTAGTCGTTATTAAAAGTTTCTTTTTCAACTTCTCCTCTTAATATACATGAACTTGATTATCTTTTTAACCAGTTAAATATACAGGGTTGGCAAGACGACTATAGTTGTTATAGCAAAAAAGTACCTTTTTCTTAAAAAAGTTTCTGTTTGAACTTCTCCAATTAATATACATGATCTCAATTATCTTTTTAACATGTACTCACATGAGCTCGTTTGGATTTTCGTGTATACTTGTAACACAATCAGTTCAGATCTCGATAGACCATAAGTTTAGTCGGCCTTCGTATCACGAACGGGTTCAGTTCGATCTCGCATAAAGGCAGTGTCCCCGATGGTGTGTCCGCGGTTCTACTCGCACGAGTGGACGCCGATCGCGCAAGTGGGAAGGTCCCGATGGTAAGAACTTGTTCTATTCCTGCTGCTATCAACCTGTTTGTTGATGTGCTTATAAGAAATGAAATATCCTTTTTGATATTTCTTTGTTGCCAACTAAAAAGCCAATATTTATGGACATGTGCAGTATATTCAGCTCAACATCTGGTGGTTCTTCAGTTCATCGTAGTGTGCATTTTCACTTCATCTTGCAGGTATGATCATTCTCTGCCCTTGCTAATGTATTTTGTAGTAACTTTGTAAACAAAAGAGATAGCATACTGGAGTAAAACAACAGTGAAGAAAGATACCCTATGTTAATTTTGGTGACTCTATTGTTCATTCCATCACTTGTAGATGTATGCCTGACCATTTTTTTCTCAAATTTGGCATTTGTCAAGTTGTGAGGCTACCCATTCGGGTGTTCATTTCATTGGCTAAATGTTGAATTTAAGCTATGAGATTGGTAAGACCATAATCCATGGACCAGTCTTCAATTGTTACCATGTAGTTCATTTCGGTCTTGAGGGGATTTTTGTCCAGAATGGGGGTTTTGATTGTTGCTGGTTGAATCTACTGACAACACAAGTTTTGATTTCTCCTGGTTATGTATCTCATGGTGGTTCACAGGTAGAAGATGGCTTTGTTGTTTTGGTTTGTGGCACTTAGATGGTTTTGAAAATGTTATGCAGGTTTTTTCCCCGTGGATTCCTTTTGTTCCTCGTGACTGCAGCAATAGGAGACACGAGGTCACCTCAGCGCCGCTGGTCACATGAACACCGTAAAAAAATGGTATATTGTCCATAAAAGTATGTGTTTGCTTATCTATATTCTCTAATGTTGAATTATAGGACAAACATTTTCTGAAACGAGGTTCTCAGGACGTCTATTTTAATTTCTGAAACACAAACTAGGTGCTCTCAGTTCAGTATGTGAACAATCATCAGTTCATGAAAAATACATATAACATGATTTGTTGTGTAGGATTTGAGGGGTGCCTAGTCTAGCTAAGTTTTCAAGTATAACAAGTGTGACAATGGCAATTTTCAAAAAAAATTAATAGTTCAAGTACATAAGAAAAATCATAAGTCCACTCTGTAAAAAACAACAGTAGACGCAGAAAGTTCAATTTTGCTGTATGTGATTGGTATTGTAGATTTGTTCTTTTGTGGTGAAGATTTCGGCACTAAACTATGCAAACAATTTAAAAGTACTCAAGTCCAACTTGCAAACCCGTAGTAGTCCTATAGTGCAACATGCATCAAATTCAAAAATAGCAAACCTGACTTTAAGTAGTGTCTGTAAATTATAATTACTAGAACTCTTATTTCTCACCCTTTTAGTTGCTGGCTAATTCTTGTAAAAATTAGTGGTTAATCTTGCTAATTACTTTGATGTGATGCCTAGGTGGTCAGTCCAGCTCCTGCAACCAATACAGGTCGTTGCCCCTTTTGCCACAACGGCAACAGAACCAACACGAATGTGGTCGTCCTCAACCAGTTCCTCACGCGGCCTCCTCGCAAGCCCTGCTCATGTATGCTTACACCAAAAGTGCTTACTTGAAGGGGTAGCCACGGTGATGATACTAAAAAAATGGATGAGTAATCACAAAGACCATCATGGATGACGACAGGCCTACAGCTGCTATGGTTTTAGTCAAGTGTTTTAAATGCGCGAAGACTATGTATCCGCACTCTTTTGTCGGGGAAGGTGACTAAAGCTCCATATTGCAATTTCACTAAGCTATCTGGATTTCATTTAGTGTTTAAACTTAATTACTTTCTTGTCCAGTCATACTAGTACTGATGAAATATCAAGTTGACATTGTGCTCGGCCATAGGTCCGCCCTTTGTCTCTCCCTTCGGTTCAAGGAGCAGCAATAGCTGGCCTGTAGTGCCGCCATCTGAAGACAGGGGAGATGTCTGTAATCCCCTTATGGTAATTATGCAGGTGCGGAACCTCCCAAGCTCACGACAGCCTCATCCGTCCAAGTTGAGCACTGGGCGCTGTCCGAGTAGAGCAATGCGCCCCGTCCAAGTTCCCATCTAATGTTGAACGTTCAATTTTGTCATGTTGAATACTATACCGCTGAGTGCTATTCATAGTCAGTTATTTCTTCCTTCCATGGTGCACTTGGAGAGCTTAATCTCCCATTGGCAAATTAATCTGTACCAGTAAGTACATGATTAATATTTTATGATATGTGTGGTTCCAGTAAGTACATGAGTACTATTTAGCATGTTTGGTTGCTTCTGAAACTGAAAATGTCAGCGTGTACTGATGCATTTCAAAATTGTTGTGTGTTTTCAGGGAAAAACATTTGTCGGGTTTTTGGTGGCCAAGTGTTATTGATATGGAGATGAATAACTATGCGATGCACTCCTGCTGTTTTTGCATCTCCGCTATGACGACCTATTATGTGCCCATGAAAAAAGAGCAAAGTCACTCAGTAGCTCTGAGCTATTCATCGCCTCGCCTCAATGGATCGAGTTCATGAAAAAAATGTTTGGCATCCGTAGTAGTTATAGTCCTTAAGTTACAACAGTTCAATCATGAAAAACATCAAGATAAAAAGTATGGAGCTTCTAATGTTGTAGCGATTTCGTGTGACCACAAGGATCCTTCCGGAAGGTAGTTGGTGGGTTGTGTGCACGCCTACATACATCCATGCTAGCCTATCCTGCTGTGTCCGTGTGATGGAATAAATCGCATCGTTTCGACTTGGATACGTTCTTGCCTATAGTGCATTGAAAATCAATTTTTGCCTTCGTTAAGGCTTGAGAAGCATGTATCTCATTTATAATACGCTTTGGCATTTGGTCGATGATATTTATTGCATCCTTCATCACTGATCTTGAGGAGGAGATTCATTTGTGCATTTCTATATTCATTGTGTAAATCTGTTGATATTTAACGTTTTAGGGATTTCGGGAGACTGGAGACCTGGAAGAGCACTTTCAGGCGTTATTGGCCATGACAATAAATGACCAAGAAGAGCACTTTCAATATTCTAGGAAGACAACAACAACGAGAAAAATGCAACGATGCATCATGCTGATATTGATGAAAAGCTATGATTTTGTGCTCCTGTTTGTTATTATGTCAATGAGAAACCAATACTTCTTTTCTTGAGATTCGTGTTTTAATTGGTGAGGATAAACAAATTTTCCTATTCAAGTGGAAGCTCCCAAGATATGATGGATGTGGGAGTTATTTTTACATTCACTGCTCGGTGCTTCTCTTTATGTAATGTTTTATGTTTTCAAGTGCTCGATGAAAATTTATGTTCCTAGTAGTTCATGTATTATTGCTCGAGGAGTTCATGTGTTCTCGCCGATAAGTAAACCTATTAATCACTCTCTCAAGTGTGATGAAAAAAATGGGCAGTAAATTGATGAAAAAATATCATCGAGTTCAAAACACGCCGAGACACGCGACAACCACCCCAGTTCTAGCGTAATAAGTACCTCAGTACGAGTTAAAAACGATGGTCCGTTCGGAATAAAAGAAATGGCAGAAATTCAAATTGTAAAGTTCAAGCAAAAAAAAGAAACCCCATGAAAATCCTGCTTAGTAAGTACCTCAGTACAAGTCGTAAAATGAGAGAAGTTCAGAACAATGTTGTCAAAAAAATGTTGAGTTAAAAAAACACATTTTCCTTTTGAATGAAATATCATTCAGTTCGATGATACAAACCATACAAGTACAGGAGCGACGATACAGTAAACCGTTGAAAACTTACGAGAAAAATATTACCCAAAAAATTATAGCAAAGTCTAGTTAGTGAAAACACGCTTAGTACAAACCCATGCAAGCATCAGTACAACTAACTTTTTTTGGAACCATTCAAAATTACTCTACAAAAAATAGCTCAGTACAAACATACACATATATCAGTACGACTACTCTGTTGTTCAGACGAGAAAACATCAGGATCCGTCATGCCGTATTCAAAATTACTCTTAAACAGTTGTGAAGTAGAGAAAACGTTCAACATGACTAAGTTTCGCATTTTCGATAGCTATCCAACGGTATATTATTTGCCATATTCCGACAAACTTTTAAAAAAACCGCGTTCAAAATCAAATTTGACCGTATGCGAATTCGTTTTTAAACCGTAAGGAATTAGAAAAACATTTCTATACGAAACATTTGCGCATTTTCCGTAGCTTTCCAACGCCTTATCATTTACATCAATCCGACAAACCATTTGCAAAAAATCGTGAAAATACGTTTCGCTCAGAATTTCACCGTTTTTCGAATTACTTTTAAATCATATAGAATTAGAAAAAACAATACATATATGGAAGATGCGGATTTTCACCAGCTTTCCAACGCCATCTTATTTGCTCAATTCCGACAAAGCATTTGAAAATTGAGTCCAAAATACGATTCACGTTTTCGGTTTTGAAAAAACGGTTTTTTCAAAACTACTCTTAAACCATAATGATTTTGCAAAAACGTTCAATATACTTGAAATATGGTTGTCAAGAGCTTTCCAACGATATATTACATGCCCCGTTCCGACAAAAAAATTACGAAAAGTTTTTGAACTAAAGAAGACGATTTTTTAAACACAACTGAAAGCATCAGTTCAACCGCTTCAAAAACATCAGTACAACCACCTGAAACCATCAGTTCAAAAAGGGTAACAGAATAATATTCTGTTACGCGTAACAGAATAGCCCAGATGTATATATCAGTTAGGCTTCAAGTGCGTACTTGTTAGTTAAACCTTTGTATAAATTGTGACACTAAATACGACTAGTAAGTAGTACGAAGAGCAAGTACTAGTATACGCCGGTCAAATTATTCATCATGTCCACATTGAATTGATGTCACAACACGCTGCGCGTGGTGACACAAGAATCCAGCGGCGTGTTCGGGTATTCGGACTTCAGATTTGGAGTACCACTTATCTGTCAAATCTTTCATCATTCACTTAAAACAATGATTGATCATACATTGAGTACCATATAACTAGAATTACCGATGCAAGTTGAAGAAGGATTGGCGGTGCTGCCGGTCTGGCGTCAAGTTCGATTCCACGGATCAGAGCTGATCGAGCACCTTGAGGCCAAAGTGAGTGCCGACAACGAGATTTCGTCTCCAATCGATTTTTCCATACCAACCATCGACAATGAGCACAAAGATATGCTACACCCAACCCGAGAGACTTCGGGTAAGACACCGATCGGCCGCCTACTTGCACAAACATATTCCTTTGTTTATAGCTCTATTTTTCTTTTTAGACGCAGACTGGTGAAGCAATTACAATTTGACAGTTAATAAAAAGTGAAACAAGTGGATCGCAACATGCCAAAGATGTTATGAAAATGCCAACTACGTACACTAAAACACGTATTCCACAATACAATTGGTATCACACCGAGTGGCCTAAGGAAGCAATTCTTCCGGCGCAATTCCAGGCGCTCAAAGGCACGTGGACGCCGCAAGATACAACTGGAGTGCGGCATGCACGCCGATGTGGCACAAGACCGCAATACCTTGCCGGTGATGGTCAACGGCCGCGGACGGGCAGCGAAAAAGGTTCCGTGCTGCACACCAACAAGAACTTCACCAGCAGAGGACCAATCGGGTGATGCACCAGTACCACCTCGGGACCTCGAGCAAGATAAGGAGCGGAACCTGGTCCTCCGCAAGATTTTCTACCGCATTTAACACTAGGGCCAGAGTAAAAAGATTATAAGTTAGTTAGGTATTGGTAGTTGTACTACCTTGTTGTCCATAAGTTGGTATTGTTGTTAACGATCTTTTGGTATGAACTTGCATTTGCTTCCAACCATCATGCCGAGGGTCGCGTGGATATAAAGCTGAATCATTTGTTTCAAACGAAATTTCAGGCACCTGATTTTTATTTGATGGGTAGCATAAGCACCCGCCGCTCAATTCAGTTCTCCAATTTTTCAAAACAAGTGCATGCACTTATTATCATGATAAAAAACAATATCCATGTTGCATCCCAGTTATCAAGATGTACTTGCATAATTCTCTCATTTATTGAGCACGATATTGTTTTTTCAGTCGAGCAAGTTTCAACTGGCTGCAGATCGCCTGTGGTTGGTTTTGTTTTCAACAGGCCCAGCCCATGGCGACAACGGGCACAAAGATCCACCAGTATCTATCGGCCTCGCCCGCCAAATAAGTTAGTTATATTTTGTCTTACAACATCCGCCGCAGTTTTTTTATCAATCAAACACACAGCCCAGCTTCTATTTTCCTCTTGAAACGCATGTCCTACATCCGCTTTCTAATCTCTACCTATATTTTTACTAGTTCATATACACGATCATTATATTGAAAACACATGAAATTCCCTTTTCATATTTACATCCTTATTTTTTTGTTTTTCCCACCCAGTAGCTGATTTTTTTACCACTGGTTTTCCCTTAAACCAACTCAATTGTCCCACGCCTTATTTGCTCACAAAAACAAAATGATTTTTTGGCAAACCAATAAGTTCTTAAAAATGTTTATCATTTCGATTACAACAGTTCGGACTCCACCAAAATATGCAAAATAAGGTTGAACATTTTGACCGTGGTCCCGGCAGAAAATGGGATGTAATAAATTACTTAAGAATTAGCAAATGGGCTGCAAATTATAAAAATAGCAAATGGGCTTTATGTTGTCCGCCACAGATTTGGAGGCTGACTTGTGTGCCTACCAAGTTCATGCATACATAAGGTTTCGCAAAAGAAACTTAGTCAACAATCGACTCTACTAGCTACGACCGTTAGATGTCAATCTAACGGCAATCGTGGCTTCTTCAGTCTCGATCTTTCGCCCCATTACCCATCAAAGACTGTCGGAACCGCTGCTCCGGCCTCCCGTGGCGGCAAGAGCTTCCGGCAGGCCTCACGTCCCCATCATACTCGCATCCCCGGCCTGTCTATCCCTCTACTCACCCACACCTCCCGTTATTTTCCGGCGACGGCGGTGAATCCAGCCAACCTCGTATTCTCCACTGCGGTGGGCAGCCACCGCCGTGTCTTCCCCGCCCGTGTCGCTCCTTCATAGGCCTCGCCGCCGCCCACCGCCTCGGTGCTCTCGGCGCTGCATGGTCAACAATGTCCATCCAACGGCCAGAGTGCTTCTTCAACCTCTGGTCTTCTTGCCCCAGCCACCAAAGCAGCTCCGGTCGTGTCAAGATGCTCCCGCCGCCTGTGGTCGGGCCGGTGCTGCCATGAGGCCTCATCGCCCCCATACTACTCCCATCGCTGGCCAGGCCATCCATCCACTCACCCACTCCCCTCGTTATTCATGGGCGACGGCAGCCTCACACCGCAGCCAAACCAAGGAACCTCGCGCTCCTCTCCGCGTGGGCATCCATCGCCGCGTTTTCCCGGCTCCACGCCGCCCCTTCCTAGGCCTCGCCGTCGCCCACCGCCGTGGTGCTCTCGGCGGCGTGGTCAATGTGGTCAATGACCGACTTCCATCGGAAGAGTATCAGACGGAGAGGTCGACAGTGGGTCCACGGCAGCCGCAAGGAAGTGCCTCCTTATTACGCGCAAAATAATAATTCCTCCACCGACAAGAGGGACCCACCGGACGGGCCACCAGTATTTTGCGTAAAAATTTTTCCCCGATCGCTGGGACCCACCGGATGGGCCACCGATTTCGCGAAAAAACGCTTGCCCTCGACTGCTGGGACCCACCGAACGGACCACCGATTTCGTGAAAAACGTTCCTCATTGTCAGCTCGGACCCACCGGAAGTGCCTCCTTATTACGCATGTAAAAAGAATACCCCCTCGCTAGCTGGGACCCACCATGGTGGAGGCTGACTTGTGGGCATACTAAGTTGACGGGATGGAGGGCCTTGTCAACTGCCAATATGAACGATTCTAGCTCCAAAGGACTGTGACGATGTCCATCCAACGGCCGTCGTGCTTCTTCAATCTCGCTCTTCCTGCTCCCCGCTCAAACAAGCGCCGTGGGACTGCTCGCTCCTCCTCCCAAGGCCGGCTCAGGCTGCCAAGAACCCTCACCGCCCCATCAGATCCTATCGCTGGCCTAGCCGTCCCTCTACTCACCCACACTGCTGTTATTCTCCGCGACGGCAGATGAACCAAGAACCTCGACAACAGATTCTCCGCGGAAACAACTGCCGAAGTCTTCCTCGCCTCCGTGTCGTCCCCTTCCTAGGCCTCGCCGCCGCCCACCGCCTCGGTGCTTTCGGCGGCGGCCTGGTCAATATGGTCAACAACCGACATGCATCTGAAGTGGATCAGACGTGGAGAGGTTGACAGCTAGGTCCACGGCCGCACGCAAGGAAATGCCTCCTTATTACGCCGCAAAATAATGATTCCTCCACCGACATCGGGACCCACCGAAGGGCATCTCAGATTTCACGAAAAAAAATTATTGCCGCTGACAGCTCGGACCCACCAGCTATATCTTCGCAGTAAGGAAGTGCCTCCTTATTACGCACAAAAATGAATACTCCCCTGTTAGCTGGGACCCAAAGATAGTGGCAGGCTGATTTAGGGCCTACTAAGTTGACGGGACGGAGGGCTTTGTCAACTTAGTCAATATGCGGATTCTAGCTCCAGTGACCGCACGATGTCCATCCAACGGCCAGAGTGCTTCTTCAACCTCGGTCTTCTTGCTCCGGCCGCCCAAACCAGCGCCGGTCGTGCCTTGTGCTCCTGCCTCCCGTGGCTATGTGTGATGCGGCGAGGCGCCACCGCCCCTACTACTCCCACCGCTGGCCGTGCATCCTCTACTCACCCACACCCCATGTTATTCTCGCAGCGACGGCAGCCTCACACCGCAGCGAACCGGTGAACCTCGTACTTTCACGCATGGGCATCCACCGCCGCGTCTTCCCGACTCCGTCGCCCCTTCCTAGGCCTCGCCGCTGTCCATCGCCCTGGTGCTCTCGGGCGCGGTGTGGTCAACGTTGTCAAGGAACGGCTTCCATCGGACGTGGATCAGACGTGGAGAGGTCGATACCGGGTCCACGGCCGCAGAAGGAAGTGCCTCCTTATTACGTGCAAAATAATTATTCCTCCACCGACAGCTGGGACCCACCGGACGGGCCACCGATTTCGTGAAAAAACGCTTCTCGATCGCTGGGACCCACCACTACATCTTCGCACGCAAGGAAGTGCGTCCCGCAAAAAACATTCGCCCCCCTGACTGCTGGGACCCACCAGCTACATCTTCGCTCGCAAGGAAGTACGTCCGGGTAAAAAAAAGAAAACGATTCGCCCCCTGACTGCTGGGACCCACCAGCTACATCTTCGCATGCAAGGAAGTGCCTGACAGTCGGGACCCACCTGGTCGAAGCGTATGTAGCGTTGTCATTCTGGTCGACGTGTACATACATACTAGTCGATGTAGAGGCGCGCACGTGTCATAGTAGAGGCGCGCACGTGTCGTAGTAGAGGCGCGCACGTAGCATGTACACGTACGTACAACGGCGAGGGTGCAAGAAAGAAAATATGGCCACGTACGTACATACGGGCAGGGTCTCGAATGCCCACTCGCGCATACGTACATGGCTGGGTCAGAACGACGAAACAGCGTCGTCGTCGTGTTCATGGGGAGCCAACCAGCTGGGTCGGAACGGAATGCGTGGTCGTGTTCATTGGGAGGGCTTGGACGGAACAGCGATGGAACGAGGCCCGCGCATCGCACAACAGAGGAAACAGACCTCCCACGCTCGAACGGGTCCCGTTGATCGGAGGGGTGTGGCGCATCGCAAACGGAGGAAACGGACCTCCCACGGTCGAAACGGGGTCCCTGTTGATCGGGAGGGTGTGGCGCATCGCAAAACGGATGAAACGGACCTCCTACGGTCGTAAACGGGGTCCCGTTGATCCGAGGGTGTGGCGATCGCAAAACGGACGAAAAGGACTTGTGTTGGAGCGCTACGGTCGAAACGGGGGTCCTGTTCATCGGGAAGGGTGTGGCGTACCGCAAAACGGGACTCCATGGGATACTATTCATCTCCACCGTCGACCTCCTCCAGCCTCCACGGGCTACCGTCGACCTCCTCCAGCCTCCACGGGCCCTGCTCATCCAGCCTCCACCGCGCACTACTCCACCGCCATTGCTCAACCACCCTCCACCGCCTCACTGCTCATCCAGCCTCCACCGTCTCATCGCTCATCCAGCCCTCCACACCACGGGTCCCTGCTCAACCACCCTCCACGGCCACCCTCCACCGCTTCATCGCTCATCCAGCCTCCACACCACAGGTCCCGCTTATCCAGAGGCAACGCCACCGCCATTGTTCATCCAACCCCCCCAAACGCCACCGCTCATCCAATCGATCGGCTTGATTAGCAGCAGCAGCGGGCGAATCGCCCATCGGGTTTAGTTAACAGCCATCGCCGATCGCCGGGTTCGATTAGAGCCCAACGCCCGCCGGGTTCGATTAGAGCCAATGCCTCGCACACACGCACGTACGTGTACGAGAGAAACACGCATCGCTCGGCCCCCGACCTCCCACCGTAACCGGTAACACCCTGAAATTTTCCTCCCCCTCGCTTCTACCACGGTTTTTTCGTCATGGACGGCCCAAAGAATGTCATATAGCTGCATCTCCGACCCGCCCAGGACGAAATGCCCATTTTCTGTCATGATTTTTTGTCATAGAAGTAGGAGCCCACCACATCTATGATGATACCGGGTTTTGTCACAATTATCGTCATAGAAGTGTCATATGTATGACAGAAAAAAATTTCGTTCGGCCCAAAATGTCACAGATGTGTCTTTTTTTTGTAGTGCACCTAGGAATAGTTGCACTTTCATGATTACATCGTAATTACTTCATGCATCCAGCTTTTGTTACACCAGAGAGAATGCACGCCCCACCCATCCCATCTCTCGAGCTTTTTATTTTTTACTTGTAAACTTGAATCTATTGTATCTTTAGATCGAAAGTCCAATTTATATTTCGTTTGCGTATTCGTGTTTCTTATGACGAGGGCTTTGAAATAAGACCAATTTTGAATACATTTTTAAAATCTCACTGAGTTTCAGCTGCTAAAACCTAATAGAAATGAATGATAAAATCTATAAGTTTCAGAGCGGAAAATAACTATGTGAGGGCACCAACGTTTTGACAAGTTTTTACAAACTTCAGCAATATTCAACTACAAAAACTTGATGGAACAAATGATAAGTTTATAAAACTTGGTGAAACTTGGTCGAACTTAATATTACAAATATCAAGTTTAATATTAGAAACTTGGTAAAAAAAGTTTCTAACTGTATTTAGAATTGATCTTATTTAAAGAACTCATTGTAAAAAACACGAATATGCCAACAAAACTTAATTTGGACTTTGGTTCAAAAGATATAATGAATTCAAATTTTAAGATAAAATGAGAAAGCATAGGAGGACGGAGTGGGTGACGCATGCAACTATGCCAAAAGTTGACATGCATGGACCGTAGCGCAGTGAAGGGTTAAAGTGACAAAACCATCCAGATGTCGCCCCATGCTTGACTTTTTAGTTCTTAGGAGCATATACAACCAGACCCCTTAAACCCTCCCTAAACATCTGAGTGAAAAGCCTGGTCACCGCCGAGACCAAAAAAGGCCACCCAACCGCCTCCACTAAAGCATCTCAAACACCCTGGCTATCCGGCATCCCTAAAACCAGCCCATATGTGGGGCAGATATGGGGATGGCCAGACGTGCCCGGACGCGTCCGCCACGCCGGATCTGATAGGCCAGACCCATCCCAAATCCACTTCAAATTGATCAAATCCACCAAATCAACCGCCCTCCTCCATTTCTCGTGTTCGAGTTGCGCTCTCCTCCACCCTTGCTCCCCGTCGACGCAGCCATCCTCGTCCGTCGTCCTAGATGTCAACGGCGAGTACCCCTTCCCCCACCACAGTCATGGACGATGCCTCAGCGGAGTCCGTGGGGGTCCTGACCATCGTCTCTTGCAAGGCAGAGAATCATGCCCGGAGGGGTCAACGCAACTGGTAGCGCGTGCGGGAAGCGGCGGAGAAGGTAGTTGCAGAAAGGGGAGTTGCGGAGAAGGTTGGGGACATGGATATGGGCGTGTCCTGTCTGGTGACCGCCTTCGTGCTATTTGTCATGATCGTGAGAAAGAATAAGGAGTTGAACTCCGTTCTGCCATCCGAATGGGCCATCCCGGATGGCTGGACGCAAGACGCTGATGTAGAGACAGTGTACGAGTCGTCACAACTCCAAAGGCAGCGGAAAACATTGGGAAACATCGGCACAATTGATGCCCACCTATTGTTCAGTGATATTCCCGACCAAGACCCGGTACATTCTTGCCCCCATATGCCATTGTATTGCTTGCTTTGTTTGTTGTACATATCATTCACTAGTGCAGAAAACCTAGTTATGGCGTGGAAAAAAGGGCCTTGCTGGCGCAGACACTCGACGCCACCAATATGGTGCCATTATTAAATAATAGTGGCGGCATTGGTCAACAGTATTTCACATGCTGATAGCATGCCACGTGACCAACGTCGGCAGTAAGTGTATGTTACCGCTGTCGTCCCTTGTTGGCCAACGCTGGCAAATTGATTTTTCACTAATAAAAAAATTATATGCATTTAAACCATCAACTAATTTAAGATGTAATACTGCATTAACTAGTTCAACTCCACAAAACTACATAGATACTCATCAACTTAACTAGTTCAAGTCCACAAAACTACATAGGTACTCCTCAACTTAGCTAGTTTAACTTCACAAAGTTACTAGTTAAAGAGCCATATAATTCAACTTCATAAACCACATCATCGTTCCTTAGCGAGCCTGCTGGGTAGCCGATCATATTTCTTGATCAATTAACTTCAATTGACGATTCTTGTGTATATTGTTCTTTTCATCCTTTTTGAAATGAGATGTCTCCATCTTGAGCTCATTCCTCTCGGACCTCAGGAGTTTTCTCTCATTCTTCAGCTTATCCCTCTTCTCGATCAGCTGATCTCTCTCGTCCCTCATCCTAAGAGTCTTGCTGAAGAGATCGGCCTTCTCGTTTAGCAACTGACCCGTCTCCGCCTTCAGCGAGGCATTCGCTGAAGGAAATATGCCCTAGAGGCAATAATAAAGTTATTATTTATTTTCTTATTTCATGATAAATGTTTATTATTCATGCTATAATTGTATTAACCGGAAACTTAGTACGTGTGTGAATATATAGACAAACAGAGTGTCACTAGTATGCCTCTACTTGACTAGCTCGTTGAATCAAAGATGGTTAAGTTTCCTAGCCATAGACATGAGTTGTAATTTGATTAACGGGATCACATCATTAGAGAATAATGTGATTGACTTGACCCATTCCGTTAGCTTAGCACTTGATCGTTTAGTATGTTGCTATTGCTTTCTTCATGACTTATACATGTTTCTATGACTATGAGATTATGCAACTCCTGAATACCGGAGGAACACTTTGTGCGCTACCAAATGTCACAACATAACTGGGTAATTATAAAGGTGCTCTACAGGTGTCTCCGATGGTACTTGTTGAGTTAGCATAGATCAAGATTAGGATTTGTCACTCCGATTGTCAGAGAGGTATCTCTGGGCCCTCTCGATAATGCATATCACTATAAGCCTTGCAAGCATTGTAACTAATGAGTTAGTTGCAGGATGATGTACTACAGAACGAGTAAAGAGACTTGCCGATAACGAGATTGAACTAGGTATTGAGATACCGATGATCGAATCTCGGGAAAGTAACATACCGATGACAGAGGGAACAACGTATGTTGTTATACGGTTTGACCGATAAAGATCTTCGTAGAATATGTGGGAGCCAATATGAGCATCCAGCTTCCGCTATTGATTATTGATCGGAGGCGTGTCTCGGTCATGTCTACATAGTTCTCGAACCCGTAGGGTCCGCACGCTTAACATTCGGTGATGATCGGTATTATGAGTTTATGTGTTTTGATGTACCGAAGGTAGTTCGGAGTCCCGGATGAGATCGGGGACATGACGAGGAGTCTCGAAATGGTATAGACATAAAGATCGATATATTGGACGACTATATTCGGACATCGGAAAGGTTCCTAGTGATTCGGGTATTTTTCGGAGTACCGATGGAGTTACGGGAATACGGGAGTACATATGGGCCTTAGTGGGCTTTAAGGGAAAAAGAGGAGAAGCCATGAGGGTTGGCAACGCGCCCCCCATGGGCCTAGTCCGAATTGGAATAGGGGAGGGGCTGCGCCCCCTCTTTCCTTCTCCTCCCCCTCTCCTTCCTTCCCCTCCTAGTGGGACTAGGAAAGGGGAGTCCTACTCCCACTAGGAGGAGGACTCCTCCTCTTGGCGCGCCTTGCTAGGGCCGGCCGCCTCCCCGCTTGATCCTTTATATATACGGGGCGGGGGCACCCAAATACACACAAGTTGATCAGTTGATCTTTAGCCGCAGCGGTGCCCTCTTCACCATAATCCACCTCACCATATCAGAAGCGTGCTTAGGCGAAGCCCCGCCGGTAGTAACATCATCACCGCCATCACGCCGTCGTCTTGACGGAACTCTCCCGCAAAGCTCGCTGGATCGGAGTTCGTGGGACGCCATCGAAGTTGAACGGTGCTGAACTCGAGGTGCCGTATGCTCGTACTTGGATCGGTCGGATCGTGAAGACGCACGACTACATCAACGTTGTCATAACGCCCGCTTTCGGGTCACGAGGGTACATGGACAACATTTCCCTCTCGCTATACATCACCATAATCTTGCGTGTGCGAGGAAATTTTGAAATTACTACGCTCCCCAACAAAGGCATCCGAGCCAGGTTTATGCGTAGATGTTATATGCACGAGTAGAACACAAGTGAGTTGTGGACGATATAAGTCATACCGCTTACCAAAGATGTCATACTTTGATTCGCCGGTATTGTTGGATGAAGCGGCCGGACAGACATTACGCCAGATGCTTACGCGAGACTGTTCTACCGACGTGCTTCGCATACGTGTGGCTAGCGGGTGTTAGTTTCTCCAACTTTAGTTGAATCGAGTGCATACGCCTCGTCCTTGTGAAGGTTAAAATAGCACATGCTTGACAAAATATCGTTGTGGTTTTTATGCGTAGGTAAGAACGGTTCTTGCTAAGCCCGTAGCAGCCACGTAAAATTTGCAACAACAAAGTAGAGGACATCTAACTTGTTTTTGCAGGGCATATTGTGATGTGATATGGTCAAGACATGATGCTATATTTTATTGTATGAGATGATCATGTTTTGTAACTGAGTTATCGGCAACTGGCAGGAGCCATGTGGTTGTCGCTTTATTGTATGCAATGCAATCGCCTCAGTAATTGCTTTTACTTTATCACTAAGCGGTAGTGACAATGAGAAGCAATAGTTGGCAAGACGACAACGATGCTACGATGGAGATCAAGGTGTCGCGCCGGTGACGATGGTGATCATGACGGTGCTTTGGAGATGGAGATCAAAGGCACAAGATGATGATGGCCATATCATATCACTTATATTGATTGCCTGTGATGTTTATCTTTTATGCATCTTATTTTGCTAAGATCGACGGTAGCATTATAAGATGATCTCTCACTGAATTTCAAGGTATAAGTGTTCTCCCTGAGTATGCACCGTTGCGACAGTTTTTCGTGCTGAGACACCACGTGATGATCGGGTGTGATAAGCTCTACGTTCACATCCAACGGGTGCAAGCCAGTTTTGCACACGCAGAATACTCGGGTTAAACTTGACGAGCCTAGCATATGCAGAAATGGCCTCAGAACACTGGAGATAGAAAGGTCGAGTGTGAATCATATAGAAGATACAAGAACTGTCAATACGTCCCTATGTCCGGCTAGATGAGCCTAGCATATGCAGATATGGTGTCAAAACCGGCGGATCTCGTGTAGGGGGTCCCGAACTGTGCGTCTAAGGCGGATGGTAACAGGAGGCGGGGACACGATGTTTACCCAGGTTCGGGCCCTCTCAATGGAGGTAATACCCTACTTCCTGCTTGATTGATCTTGATGATATGAGTATTACAAGAGTTGATCTACCATGAGATCGTAGAGGCTAAACCCTAGAAGCATGCCTATGGAATGATTGTTGTTGTCCTACGGACTAAACCCTTCGGTTTATATAGACACCGGAGGGGTCTAGGGTTACACAGAGTCGGTTACAAGGGAGGAGATCTACATATACGTATTGCCAAGCTTGCCTTCCACGCCAAGGAGAGTCCCATCCGACACGGACAAAGTCTTCAATCTTGTATCTTCATAGTCCAACAGTCCGCCAAAGGATATAGTCCGCTGTCTCGATACCCCTAATCCAGACTCCTCAAGAGCTCTCGAACCAGGCTTCAATGACGATGAGTCTGGCGCGCAGTTTGTCTTCGGCACTACAAGGCGGGTTCCTCCTCCGAATACTCCATGAAAGATTTTGAACACAAGGATAGTGTCCGGCTCTGCAAAACAAGTTCCACATACTACCGTGGAGAGAATAATATATTCACCAATCTGATCTGGTGACGGCCCTCCATAACGTGACATCACACCATGGCCTGTTCTTTACATGAACCGTTTTTCCCAATCAGCCTGCCACCGCACGCTTTGCGAGGCGATTTTATTGGCACGTCTTGTCGGAGCAGAGACCGTGTCCCCCTTATTATGGGATTCTTATCAACACGGACGTAGGTAACCCAATCGTGCCCGTTGGTATGATTCCTTGATTGTAGGCAAGTCCCAAACGGTCACGAGGAGGACGCTTGGTATTCACCTCTTTATAAAGAGACCAAGGCCTATCCTTTTTTCTTCTCGAACTCAATAGAATCCTCCCCCCCCACGCCTCGAGTTTCAACACCCGAGGCTTAGGCCAGGCGCTTCGGACCTTCCACCATGTCCGGATCCAACCTTCAAGGTCGGTGGATGCCTTCCTCTATCACAGAGGAAGACGTCAAGAAGCTAAGAGAGGCCAGGTTTCTGACCGGCGAGATGTCGCACAGGCTACCCGCTCGAGGGTAGGTCATTCCCACTCCCGAACCCAGCGAGAGTGTTGTATTCATCTCTCACTTCCTCCGAGGGCTAGGCTTCGCCCTAGACCCTTTTGTCAGAGGGCTCATGTACTATTACGGGCTGGATTTCCATGACCTGGCCCCGGATTCAGTCCTTCATATTTCGTCGTTCATCGTCGTATGTGAGGCCTTCCTCCGCATTACCCCTCACTTCGGCATGTCGCTCAAGACTTTCAATGTGGAGCCGAAGATGATCGAGGGGCGACACGCAGAGTGTGGAGGTGCCGTAGTAAGCAAAAGGGTCGATGCCCTATGGCCAGAGGGTTCCTTCCAGGAGGTGTCCAGCTTATGGCAACGGGAGTGGTTTTATATCACAGCTCCCCGGGGCACCAAGTGGGTGGCCGCCCCTGCTTTTCGCTCCCCCCCTCCGCCACGACTGACGTCATGGATCAACAAGGGGCTAGACTGGGGGCCGGTAAAGGATGTGCCGGCATTGCAGAGCCGCATCCGAGATCTCCTCAAGAGAGATGTCAGTCTGGCCACGGTAATGCAAGTCATGTTAATTCGTCGAGTCCTGCCCTGCAAACGTCGACCCCTCCGCATGTGGGAGTTCAACCCGGAGGGACCTCGAGCTATTCAGCACTTCCTCGGCATGATGCTCGAAGAGATGTATCAATTGTTCTTCGGACCACAAATAATGTGTGCGGACGCCACCGAGGATGCGGGTCTGAGCTGCAATCGTCCAGATACCCAAGTAAGTAGTCCCGTAGCCGAACACGTTGTCTTTTTATTTATCATAACATCATTCTGAAAAGCCGCTCTTTGACCAGGACTGGGTAACAAAGGTGAAGATGATCAGTGTCCGCCCCCTTCCCGAGGTCTCACCGATCCTCAGATTAGCTAAGATGTCGGAGCTTGCGCCTTATTAGGCGCCTCGGGAAGATAAAGGGGGAATAAAGAGGCTGAAAGCGAACTCGCCACTGCTCATCCAAACCGTGGGAGTTAGCGCCTCCGCGAAGGAGAATAACCGGGGAGGAGAATCTGAAATTCCCTCTCCCCAAGGAAGGAAAAGGACCACCCCGGAAGACCCGGAAACAATGGTTTCCAAATGGGGGAAGAAATCTTTGCCAGAGGGTTCTGCCCCGGGGGGTACCCTTGCTGCACAGTGCTCGCAAGGGGATCAGCCCTCCACCGAGCTGTAAGTAAAAAGGTACTTAATGGTAAAAATATCCTGCCTTACCTCTGAGGACAATAACCGAAGCATCTATCTTGTAGTTCAGATCGTAGCCCTTCTCGACAGAGTTCGTCTTCGGGTGATCTTCTTCTGGAGATGATGGAGAGCGAAACACCTCCCCATGCTACCCCACCTCATGAGGCGGGCGACCCTGAAGTGTCGTCACGGAGGGTTTCTCCTAATCCGGCAAGGCCAGAGGGTAATCCTTCGGCCACCCGAAGTCCTCAGTATCCATCTCCTGAAGAGAGCAACCGAAAGAGTCTGGCACCGTCCGTGTGCAGTCGGACGTAATGAAGGATCTGCTAGAGCAAGCGGCTATCTCAGAAGCCCATCGTACGCTAATGGGTACGGTGGTTGAGAGGATTTCATCCGCTGAAAGCGGGTTGCATGAAGCTTTTATGAGTCTGCTGAAAAGGCTTTGAGGTATGTGAAATAGTGTGTATTTTTGGCAGTACCGCACACGTTAGGTGTGCCCTATGCAGATAGTAGCCCCTGAGACTCTGGTTGTCGTCGAGAACGGTGGCAAACAGAGGATCATAGTCCTAGGTAATAACCAGGCCGCCTTCATATGCAGGTGGCGGAAGGTCCGGTGGCTAGCCGGACTAGTGAGTTTGCCGAGCTAAAGCGGCAACTTGATGCGGCGGATGCCGACATCGTGCTTGTCAACAAGAGGCTTGACAAGGCACAGGGTATGTGATTTCTCCGGTGATCAACACGTAGTAAGAGGAGCATAATGCCAGTATCTTTAATAAGTTATGACTGCAGATGGAGCTGTGGCCGTGGAGATCCTTCGGGCGGAACTTGCCCGAGCCAAAGAACAAGCCAGGAATAGTGATGCGGCCGCTCTAAAGGCAGCCGAAGAGCTGATGGCCGAACAGGCTGCCCATTGCCAAAGCAAGGAAAAAATGGCCAAGATGGCCGTTGAGTTGAACGATGCCGCCGACTGTTACCAGCTTCTTGAAAAGGAAAACCGAGCGAAGGTGACGGAGCTGGAGAAGGCCATGGTAGCAGCCAAGGAAGCTCGCTCTAAGATCAGAGTGTCGAAGGAGGAACTGCGCCAAGCTAGAGATATCGCGGCTGGGAAGCCCTTTTTGTTGCAGACGAAGTTCGGAGATCCAAAGTATGCCCCTCTTGATCAACTATAGAGTTCTGTGGACGCATATGCGGATCTGGCAGCCAGTGTTGCTGATGCGGCCGAGTACTTTAAGGATAAAAAAGATCATGAAGTGGAAAAGCTATTCTGGTCACAGTTCGATGGTCCGGTGCGTCCGCTGCTATTAAATGAGCGAATGACCGAGTGGGCCGAGCTCCATAGGTTGTCCGGGCTTGCCATGGGGTCTGTTGTGGATCATCTGTGGCCGGGAGGGCCACGGCCGAATAGTTATTTTGGTTTGGTGCAACGGTTCCTTGGTGTTGTGTCGCATATCGATGCTATGAAGAGGTCGGCGTGCATAGAGGGTGCGCGGATGGCACTGGCCCGTGTGAAGACATACTGGGCGGACATGGAGGCCACCGCTATTGCAACCCAGGGTTCGGCCGTGGGCCGAGTAGCTTCCGAGCACTACTTTGAAGAAGTCCTTGAAGGTGCTCGTTCAATAGAAGCTCAGTGCTCGAAGAATATTATGTTCTAGTGACATGTATTCCCATTGTAAAAACAATGTTTTATTGAATTATAAGGGTTGTGTTTATACTTTTGCCTGAAAGTATTATGATGCCTCCTGTGCGGCTGTTTATGTATATATGTATATAACGTGAAAGTTTGCAGTCGTCGGCTTCAGCCCTCACGCATATAATGCGGGGGTGTTCGCAAAAGACGCGTGTTCACACTTGACCCAACGTCTTGGTCCATTAAGGAGGTGGTAGCGCAGCGAACTAGGCAATCAGACTATATTGCTTTAACACTTTCACTTAGCCACGTGGAGTTTGACGGTGGGGCTACTATATAGCCCCCGGTGGCTCTCTACCGTCCAACACGGGCGCCAGACATGCCTGGCCGAAACGGCCCTTCGTTAATGTGGAGGAATCCTCAAGATTCTGCTAAGTCATCGAGTGGTTGACCAGTCTCGCGCTTTATCATGACAAATTTTCGCTTTCATCGAGGTGCTCATCCGATGAACCAGGCACAATCGCAGAGTTCTCCGGTGCCACCTTAGCCGATAGAGCGGAATGTAAGGTAGCAAACATAGGAGCTGGGCAAACCCAACATTTGACCAAAGACATGATTCGAGCTGATGCATATAAGGCCAACTCGCGACGCCAACACTCCCTAAGGTATTCGGTCTTTATAACATATTCCGGCTGAACAATGCCCTTGATAATGAACCCCGAGTGTCCGTGTACGCGCAATATTCTCGACGTGGCCAAATGCCAATAACGCCAGATCCTTCTCGGTTGTACCGAGAATCCGGAGGATGTGAACAACAAGAGACAGAAAAAGGTTTATGCAGGGTCTTAATCTAAAAGAAACCTTTGAGCTGGTCCTCGCCGCACGCTCTCATACCGTGGTTCCGCGCAGCCGATCTCGGACGGGTGTAGCACGATTGTCATCTCGAAAAGAGAGAAACTTAGTTGAAAGTTGTCGCAAAAATTGGTTATTCTAAATAAACCATTTAAATTCAAGATAAGTAAAGTTGAGTCAACTAGCGCTGCTTACACGCTGCGGAAGCCCCGGTACCGCTTCTATAAGGGTATAACCATCAAACCAATCTCAAGTATATCTAATGATGCGCCGGACTCGCCTAACCGTGTCCATGGTCTTAACAACCGTCATTTGTTCTCGTTAGTGAGGCCGCCTAGTGTTCGGGCTGTTAAAGTAGCCAGACGTTTTTCGCGCTGTAAGGAACGCCAATATTTCCATTAATCGTGATGGTGCGCTGGGCGTGCATCTTAAGCTTAAGGGAAGCATAATGCGAATAGCGCTCAAACGAAGCGAAAGCCGCTTCTTCCGAGTAGTGCTTGATAGCCGCTCGAATGGAGCGGCGTCAAGTGTAACTTTTCACTTTGGTAGTTGTCGGGTGAACCAATATGACTTCTAGTATTATAGAGCCCGTGGAGCGGGTCTTCGGCTCGTATTACTCCCTTGAAGGTAGTATTACTGTGGCTGATCTTTGTCGGTCTATCCTCATTTTATGGATCGTGTCCCGACATATCAGATTTAGACTACTGCCGCCGTCCATAAGGACTCATGTGAGATGGTATCCGTTTATTATTGAGTCTAACATCAAGGCAGCCGATCCTTCGTGCTGGATGTTTATAAGGTGATCCCTGCGATCAAAAGTGATCGGGTGGGCCAACCAGGGGTTGGACTTACGTGTGCCGGGCACTACGGCTTGTGTGTCTCGGAGTGCATGTTTGCTTCTCCTCTTCGTCACATGGATCATGTTCACCGTTTTGACCTCTGGTGGGAATTTTTTCTGTCCCCCAGTGTGACACTCCCAATTTTTTTTATTTGGTTTTTAACAAACCCTTTATTTGATTTGAAGGAGGCTATTTAAAATCTTTCCAAAAGCCCCTCCTTCTCAAAAAAATTTCTCCTATGACAAGTATTTTATTTTTGTGTCTTCCTCAACCTTGGTGTTTGGTTTAAAAAAAAACTTTCCTTCTGATGTTAACTCATCACAATAATAATTTTTTTTGGAAATTATTTTTTTATTAAAAAGTAATCCTATGGGTTTTGGGGATTATTCCTTTTATTGCAACCACCCATTTTTACCATACCTCATATCAAAATTTCTCCCAAAACCCCTCCCTCCTCTTTGGGTCAAGCCAAATATTCTATTCCAACAAGTTCAACCCACTTCTGATTTTTATTCCATCTATTTTAACCCCAAAACTATTTCTGCCATTATTTTTGGACCTAGGTGGTTTACAAAGGAAGTACCAAATTTACTTTGAGTTTTGATTCCAAATCAACTCCCCTGACTAGTCCTTAGCACCCCCAACCAAGATCCATCAAGATCCACTCTTCCACAGTTCAAAATTTTCAAGTTTTACTCACTGCAAGTTTGGACCAGATTTGGCAAATTTGGTGAAATTCATATTTTTCCTTCTCCAAAACTTTTGACAAAAATCAGGCAGCCCCCAGGTGCATTGAGAGATCACCTCACCAAAGATCAGCCCCAGATAAATTTCCCACATGCCAAAAACATTTCACGAGCACCGGCGGCATCGTTGTCGCCAGAGTTTCGTAAAATTCAGATTCGAGTTGGATTCTGCACGACGTTGTCGCTTTCTTCAGAGATCGGCGTCCAACTCACCATTGCTCACGCTGGCCTTCTTGCGATCGCTCCCGCCTCCTTATCCGAACGCCGCAAGGTCGCTTGGTCGGGCGCGGCGCGGTGGCGACGTGACTAGCCAGCTCCGCAGCTTCAAGGGCGGCAGAGCCACCCGTGGCGTCCGCCGGCCGCCGACCGGCTTTGGCGCCGACCAGCGCCGCCCAACCACCACAGGCTCCACGGGTCTCTCCTCCTCAGGCACGCTGCACCGCCGCCGCGGCTCGGCAAGCACAGGCGTGTTTCCGCCGCCGACGGGCTCGCGAGGCGCCGTTCGCCGAGACCACGGCACATGCCAAACCCAGCCGATGTTAGCGCTTGAGCGAACCTGCACCTCGTGTTGATGCCCAACAACCTAATCCACCCGTCTGCCACCGCCCGCCAGAATCGCCACGAGTTATCCTGTCATGGGAACCGCCGCCCGGCTATAAATACCCACCCCGAGCTCGCCTTCAACCAGCGCCACTCACCTCACCTCGCCAAAGCTGCGATCAACCCCTAGGAGGACCCCGAGGAGGCCTTTCCTCCGCCTCCGCCGCCTGATCCGCTTGGGCCCGGGCGCGATCCACTCCGTGAGGGCACCCTCCTCCCAAATCATGCATGTAGCCTCCTAGGGCACCCAATCACCTAACCCGCTACCGACGGCCTTTGCAGCCTTCCCGACGAGATCCATCATCGCCTCGAACTGCCGTCCGCCGGAGTAAGGGTCATTGCCGACGTGGTGCTCGCCGACGACCACCTCCACCACCAACAGACGCGGAGAGCACCTCGAGCCCGAGAGGTAACCCCCGCCTCCCAACTCGCCAGGATCGCCGCCAACGACCACCGCAAGCTTCGGCCCCAAGGCCTGCTCCTCTCGATTTCAAACCCGACGAGTGGGACCCCTCGTCACCTCTCTTTCTATTCGAACTATTTTTTCTCGAAAGCGATTCGGCAAATACGCTTCAATCTGAAATGTTTTCCTGTCCTTTTCTCGTTCAGCTCGAAACTTTCTCGTTTATTACGCATAAGTCCTCGGACTAAAACTCTAATAACTTTTGAATGTAAAGTGATTTTTGATTGATTCTTTTTCTGACCTCTTTATTTTTATGTCTAGCTTTTTATCATATTTACTTGAAAATATTTGAATATTTTTGTGCACCCACGGTATTCACGTTAGTACACGTTTTCTTTGTAACGTAGATACCGGAAGAGGTGACGAACCGCTAACTTCACCGAGCTAGACTCCACTACTCCAACCAGGCAAGCATGTTTGAACCTTTGATATGACGAGTGTTTTATGGTTTGCTTAAGTAGTTACTTCATGGCATGATTACATGAACAACCGTGAATGTTATGTTGCATGCAAAGCTATTGCGAGTGAGCTTCGAAACTCGGTGTGTTATTCGATGAGAGTTTATATGGTCATGTGGTGACATGATAGGTGGTAACATGGTATTGTTGTAGAATGCCAGTCTTATGCCAAACCATTTAACTCCAGTGTCAACGTGAGTCAAGTCACGTTACCATACGTTCCCTCCCCTGTACTACCACATGTTTTCTACAAAGAATATGGTTTAGTAAGTTGCAAACCTCTTTCCTGGTACACACCAAACAGAGGGGTCGGGATGAGGGTTCCATGGCCCTGGATTAAAGCCCGTCATCTGGTCAGGGAGCATGGGTGTTTCCGGTTGGGGTCGAGAGGGGGGCACCCCTTAGAGCGCACGAGATAAATTTTATCCCATGCTATTCGAGGTTGTGACCTCCCTGCCTTAGAGTTTTTTTGAACGCTGCCTAGGTGATTCCTCGGCAGCGGAATGTGGAATTGGTGTGTAATCGTTAGATGTGTTTCTCTAAAACACCGTAAACGGAACTAGTCCTTGCGACTCATCAAACTGCTGGCTGTGGTTAAATAGTACAAACTCGCAGAGTCAAACTCATTCAAGTAACCGTATCTATGGTCAATGTCCGTGTTCCACTTGTCCCGCGGCCTCAGTAAGTCTCCTTGACAAATCTCCGTGAATGACGTGAGTGGTAAACTCGCTATATGATTAATCATGTGGATGGACTAACCCGCTTATTATTATGTGCTGAGTATCTTCCTTGGAATAGTCTATACCGCTTGAATAATGACAATGAAATATAAGTTTTTATGTGATGTCGCCGACGTCCGACTATGGCATTTATGTTGTTTACTGATATAAGCCCTTATGTGATGTCGCCGACGTCCGATCGTGGCATTTATGCTGTTTACTTTCGATATAAGCCCTTTATGTGATGTCGCCGACGTCCGATCGTGGCACTTTTGTTATTTATTTTCAATATAAGCCCTTTATGTGATGTCGCCGACGTCCGATCGTGGCACTCTTGTTATTTACTTTCGATATAAGCCCTTTATGTGATGTCGCTTTGACGTCCGATTGTGGCACGCACTGTCATTTATTTTCCAATATAAGCCCTTTACGTGGTGTCGCTTAGACGCCCGACTGCGGCATGTTCAATTATTTGTTCACCATTCGAGGCGTCGCTTCAGACACTCGATCGGTCTTCAGTTGTTATTGTTGGGATTTCGGGAGGACTACCGCCTGACTTCCTTTTATTTAACTTGTCGCGTAAGTTTATCATTTGAGTGTGCATTGCCAATTGCTCTTGATGCATCATGCTTACATTTGTTATATCTTATGTCCGAACTGTCTTGCGAGTACATTCAAAGTACTCACCTGGCTTGTTGATTTGGCCAGATGTTGACGAAGGTGATCTTATGGATGAAGAGTTCGATAGCAAGTCCGATGCCTAGAGGAGTCCCAGTCAGTCCCGTGCGAACCTGGAATTTGTCACTTGTACCATATCCGCTTCCACTACCCGAATAAATCATCGAGCCTCACTTCGACGCTCGATGAGCCGCAAGAGTAGGAGTCAATGTCACCCACTTCACTGTGACATATCCACCACCGCTTTTAAATGCGAGTCAGTAGTATGCCACCACACCCTTGTGTCATATCCGCCTTTATGTATATTATTGGCGTGCTTTTAATAAATTGTTGAGCAACCTCAGCTCAACCCTGTAATATAATTAGTACTTCTGGATTTCTGTATCAAGAATTTGTCTACCAGTAAGGAGGACTCTCCTATACTGGAAATAAAAGGATCGGTTCCTCAATAAGTATTTTATTGATAAACCGGTCATGACAAACTTGGTATCAGAGCTAGGCTGACTGTAGGAAGCCACTAGGTGCGATCGCTAATCAGTTATTAGCATCTTAGCGCAATTTTAGCATTTTTGCAAAATGTAGCAATTTTCTGTTAGTCATCTTAAATTTATGATCTGACTATTCAGAATTTTTGTCTACTTTTGTAGATGGCTAGCAGCGACTGTGAGTCACAGGTGTTCGCCAATGTACCTGAAGGGTTTATCAAGCTCCTCACCTACATCATCAAGATCGCGATTGGGCCATTGGTTCGTCGAGTGTTCACACTCTACCAGCACAAGATCAGCGATAGTCTGTCTATGCACCAAGCCGTGGTGCAGTTCAAGGGAGGGCGTTCAGAGTCACACCAATTCTTATTTGTTGGCAGGGCCATGCCTACGGAGAGGCATGCCATGCAGATGGCTGCCCGTGAGGCGATAGCTCGTCTCCGGGATGCTCTTCCTTCGATGAAGACTCGCCGCTACCGCTACCTCCCATGCGACATGCCATACACTTTTCACTATGCATTCGCTTGCCCCAGGGGAGAGCGAGATGAGGCTATTGAGATACTTGTTGAATACCTCCAGGCACTGGAGGCAGCTTTTGATAACCTTGTGGACAACCTTGTGGCTGCCCATATGGACTCAGTCCATGGCTGTGCCACCAACAGGAGGGAACTCCTCCACACAGCACCACCACTGACCTTCGTCTCGTCATCAGCATCTTATTCACCTGCCATCCTCGCCACCGCTCGTCGCCTGCCTACCACTGAGGAGTTCGACCAAGTCATTGCGCCCACTCCAGTCCGTGTTGCACCACCTATTGCGCCCACTCCAGTCCATGCGGCACCACCTATTGCGCCCGCCCCAGTCCGTGTTGCACCGCCTCTCACGCCCGCTCCAACTTCTCAGCGCAACACTTCACGCCTGGAGCCTATTAGTGAGGAGGAGGTTGAGTCCCCAAAGATCATCTGGCCTCACCTCGGCAGGCCAAGGGAAATCCTTACCATCTCCGATCGAGTGCGCCTAGCAGCCCTGCGCTGTGCCAGCTTGTATGATATGTTTATATGTATATAGGTTGTGAGGAGTAGTTTGTATGTGCATCATGTAGGAACCGGAGAAGTGCACTAGCCTAAATAACATGTCGATTGTGTACGCACATCCCGAGTGATGTATTGTATAATTACTGCTATGTAAGATATGTACCGAGCGGTCCTTCTCCATGCTAATCGAATATTTTCTTGAAAATCTTGGAGTGCTTAAATTTTTCGCCCGAGTATTTTTTATGCCCAATTCCTTTTCTTATGGATTTTACAAAATATATCCCCAGAGTGGAAAATCTCTCGCCCTGGACTCTGCTCCATGCCAAACCGCCAAGAGAATTTCGCACCCAAACAAGCAACAATTTCACGCAGGACAGTCAAGTCAACAGGCAGTGAGACAGCTTTTTTTCAAGTGTGCCGCTTTATGAGCAAAGCCAGCAATAGCACCAGGAAATGATGAACCATGTCATCAATATGGGAAATCACCGTGGACTGTATCAAGAGCAATCCAAATTGTCGTAACTACAAAAGACGCGGCCCCCAACTTTCTCAAGACACCGACAAACCTCTTGAGGCCGATGATCGGCTCCGAGACATTGAAAGGAAATTGATCATTGCGCAATGTTCAGACCATGAGAAGGTACTATATGCACCTCACTACCTCACAGGAGCAGCTGCATCATGGTGGGAAAATTTCCTACACATGCACCCCAATGAGAATAACATCACCGGGAAGAATTTAAAGAAGGTTTTCGGGGCGATATCCCCAAAAGCTGCTATGAAGATCAAGAAGAGGGAGTTTGAGGACCTCAAGCAGAGAGGCATGACGGTGACCGAGTACAACAGTCTGTTTACTCAGTTATCTCGCTATGCCAACGAAGAGCACATGACGGAAAATAAAAGATGGAAAAATTCCTGGACGGTCTTGCACCAGACTTAAATGCGAGCTGGTTGTACACACCTTTCCAGATTTCAAAACACTCGTGGACAAGGCCATTACCTCGAAAATGAGCGCCGTAGTTTGAAGATTTTCGCAAGCGCAAGAGGGACCAAACTACTCAAGCTCGCAACAACCAAGCAAGATCGACTTCCGTAAAAGTGGAGCAAACAAGTCCACAACCAATATCCCATGCTCGATCAAGAATTTTCATGCAAGGGACAAAGATTTTACATACCGCCCAGGTTACTTGCTACGCTAGGAGAAGAAGGGCACTATGCTAAGCAGTGCCCAAAGCCAAGAAACTCGGCCCCACGCCAACCACGTGGGAATAATTCAGACCCAAGCGTAATAACTTCAACCCCAATAATAATCACAAGAAGGGTCACTTGAACCATGTGACCAAGGAGGAAGCACAGAATGCCCCGGATATCGTGATTCGGCACGCTCCCTATCAACACAATACCTGCCATGGTTTTGTTTGATTCGAGCTTCTCACTCGTTCATTTCGAAGAAATTTGCTTTGCAAAATGATTTTTCGATGCTTCTCTTGGGAAAGTCCATGATCATCAAGTCCCCCGGGATTAAGCAAGTCACTTGGAGTTACTGCCAAGGTGTGGTTATTGAGTTTGAGGGATTAAAGTTTCATGCCAACCTTATTGTATTGGAAAATAAGGGACTAGATGTCATCCTAGGAATGGATTGGTTAACCACCAACAAAGGATTTATTGATTGCTTCAACCGACAAGAATTTTACCCACCATCACGGGAAGACAATAAAAGTTTCAGCTCAAGAAAGACAAATATCACGGCAACCAAGGTTGAACAAGGTGGAAGTTTCAGAGTTAAGCAAAGTCCTAGTAGTGTGTGAGTGCCCCGACGTATTTCCCAAGAACTACTGTGCATGCCACCTGACCGGAGATAGAATTCAGCATTGAGCTAGCACTGAACCACCCCCATCTACAAGAAACCATATGTAATGGCACCCTCGAGTTGGTGGAATTAAAGAAGCAAATAAAAGAATTACTGGACAAAGGATTTATTCGAGCCAGCTCCTCACCTTGGGGCTCACCAGTTTTATTTGCCAAGAAAAAGGATGGGACACTGAGGTTGTGTATAGACTATCGAGCACTCAACATGGTCACAATCAAGAACAAATATCCGATGCCACGGATAAATGATTTATTTGACCAGCTCGCCAAGCCAAGGTTTCTCAAAGATTGACTTAAGGTCGGGATACCATCAATTAAAAGTATGGATGTAAGATATCCCCAAGACAGCCTTCACCTCCAGACACGGGTTGTATGAGTTTACAAGAATGCCGCTTTGACTGACTAACGCCTCAAGATATTTTGTCCACCTCATGAACAGAGTGTTTATGAAATTTATGGACAAATTTGTTGTGGTGTTCATCGAGGACATTTCGTATACCCAAGACACCGTAAGAGCATGCCGAACATCTCAGAATTGTACTGGGAGAATTAAGGGAACATCAATTATACGCCAAGTTCAGCAAATGTGAATTTTGGTTAAGACAAGTTGGTTTTCTAGGCCATGTGTTAACACAAGAAGGTGTTGCCGTAGACCCGGAAAAAGTCAAGGCCGTGCTTGGTTGGAAACCACTAGCCAGCGTAACGGATGTAAGAAGTTTCTTGGGAATGGCAGGGTATTACCGAAGGTTCATTGAAGGGTTCTCCACCATAGCCAAGCCAATGACGCAATTGATCAAGAAGGACAAGAAATTTGTTTGGACGGAAGCTATAGAAAAGTTTCCAAGATCTCAAAAGAAAATTAACAACAGCACCAAGATTGGTTGTGCGGACATACACAAAAGTTTTGAGGTGTATTGTGAAGCATCCAGAAGGGTCTCGGATGCGAGTAATGCAAGAAGGCAAGGTAGTCGCAGATGCCTCCGTGCAACTACACAAGCATGAAGAAAATTACCCTACTCATGACTTGAACCGGCAGCAGCTATTCATGCACTCAAAGAGTGGAGGCACTTTTTACTCGGAAACTATTGTGAAATATACACGGACCATAAAAGCCTCAAGTATATTTTCACACAACCTGAACTCAATTTACGGCAACGACGCTGGTTGGAATTAGTAAAAGATTATGACGTCCGTATTCACTACCATCCAGGAAAGGCGAATGTAGTGGCAGATGCTCTTAGTCGAAACCCCAGTTCGGGCAACGACAGTCTGCTAGACTTGAGACCTGAATTTCAGCAAGAGTTCGCCAAACTCAACATGATAATGGTCGCCGAGGGCGATGTGTCAAATTTGGAAATACATCCTAACTTAATGGAGCAAATTAAGGAGGCCCATCATGGACACCCCAGCATCGAAGGCATAAAAAGGAAAGTGAGTTTGGGCAAGGCCTCTGAATTTATCATAGACGATAAGGGAATACTATGGTACGGAGACAGACTTTGCGTACCAAACATAGAAGACCTCAAACAGCAAATCCTAGCCGAAGGCCACACCGCTCCGTATGCAATCCACCCGGGAGGAACCAAAATGTACAAAGACATTCAGGAAAAGCTTTGGTGGCACGGTATGAAGAGGGATATAGCCACCTTCATTGCATGTTGTGATTCGTGTCAACGCATTAAGGCCGAGCATCAAAAACCAGCAGGGTTGTTACAGCCAAACAGGATACCTGAGTGGAAATGGGATGAGATTGGGATGGACTTTATTGTTGGACTACCTCGGTCACAACACGGAAATGATGCCATATGGGTCATCATGCATGATTAACCAAGGTGGCACATTTCATTCCCGTAAAGACAACCTACACCACTCGTAAGCTTGCTAAACTTTATCTCTCTCGCATAGTTTGCCTCGCATGGAGTCCCAAAGACTATAATATCTGACCGAGGCACTCAATTGCCTCTAGATTTTGGGATCAATTACAGCAAGCTCGAACTCAACCGGCATTCAAGACGACATACCACCCCTGCATCGATGGACAAACCGAACGCAGAAACCAAATACTAGAGGACATGCCGAGAGCGTGTGTCCTCACCTATGGGACCAGTTGGGAAGAAAGCTTGCCATATGCCGAAGTTTGCATACAACAACAGCTACTAAGCTAGCTCGCAAATGGCACCCTTCAAGCCTTGTATGGACGGAGATGTCGACTCCATTGAATTGGTCGAGACAAGCGATACCGTATCTTCGCCCAGATATGCTCAAGGAAGCCGAGGAGAAAGTTGTTAATCAGGGGCCGACTCTAGATAGCTCAAAGCCGACAGAAGAGTTATTACGATCGAAAGCATTGGGGAGTCAGTTTTGAACCCGGTGAGTATGTATACCTCCGAGTATCGCCTATGAGAGGCCTGCAGCGATTCTAAGTTAAAGGAAAGCTAGCACCAAGATTTATCGGACCCTTTTGTGTAGTTGCACGAAGAGGCACGGTGGCCTACCAACTAGACCTACCCGAAGAGCTGTCCGACGTCCACGACGTGTTCCACGTCTCACAATTGAGGAAATGTGTGAGCAACCCAGAAAAGCAGGTATCTCATGAGGACATTGACGTACAGCCAGACCTCACCTACAGGGAACGCCCAGTAAAAATATTAGAGGAGTCTGAAAGGAGAACCCTTCAGATGGCAATTACGTTTTTCAAAATACAGTGGAGCAATCACACCGAAGACGAGGCAACATGGGAAAGAGAGGATTTTCTTCGAGCGGAACACCCACACCTATTTGAGGATCAGCTGAAATCTTGGGGACGAGATTTTTCCTAAGGGGGTAGGTGTTGTGACACTCCGAAATTTTTTATTTGGTTTTTAAGAAACCCTTTATTTTATTTGAAGGAGGCTATTTAAAATCTTTCCAAAAGCCCCTCCTTCTCAAAAAAATTTCTCCTATGACAAGTATTTTATTTTTGTGTCTTCCTCAACCTTGGTGTTTGGTTTAAAAAAAACTATCCTTCTGATGTTAACTCATCACAATAATAAATTTTTTTTGGAAATTATTTTTTATTAAAAAGTAATCCTATGGGTTTAAGGGATTATTCCTTTTATTTCAACCACCCATTTTTACCATACCTCATATCAAAATTTCTCCCAAAACCCCTCCCTCCTCTTTGGGTCAAGCCAAATATTCTATTCCAACAAGTTCAACCCACTTCTGATTTTTATTCCATCTATTTTAACCCCAAAACTATTTCTGCCATTATTTTTGGACCTAGGTGGTTTACAAAGGAAGTACCAAATTTACTTTGAGTTTTTATTCCAAATCAACTCCCCTGACTAGTCCTTAGCACCCCCAACCTAGGTCCATCAAGATCCACTCTTCCACAGTTCAAAATTTTCAAGTTTTACTCACTGCAAGTTTGGACCAGATTTGGCAAATTTGGTGAAATTCATATTTTTCCTTCTCCAAAAATTCTGACAAAAATTAGGCAGCCCCCAGGTACATTGAGAGATCACCTCACCAAAGATCAGCCCCAGATAATTTTCCCACATGCCAAAAACATTTCGTCGAGCACTGGCGGCAATCGTTGTCGCCACAGCTTCGTAAAAATTCAGATTCATAGTTGATTCGCACGACGTTGTCATTTTCTTCGAGATCGGCGCCCATCTCACCAAAGGCTCACGCTGGCCTCTTGCGATTGCTCCCACTCCTTATCCAGAGCGCCACAAGGTCGCTTGTCGGGCGGGCGCCGGTGGCGACGTGGCTAGCCAGCCCGGCAGCTTCAAGGGCGGCAGAGCCACCTGTGGCGTCGTCTGGCCGCCGCCCGGCTTTCGGGCGCCGCCCAACCACCCCAGCCTCCGCGGGCCTCTCCTCCTCTCAGGCACGCTGTGGTACTGCCGCTGCTGGCTCGGCAAGCACAGGCGTGTTTCCGCCGACGACGGGCCCGCGAGGCGCCGCTCCGCCGAGACCACAAAGACAAAGCCAAACCCAGCCGATGTTAGCGCTTGAGCGAACCTGCACCTCGCTGATGCCCAACCACCTAATCCACCCATCCGCCACAGCCTCGCCAGAATCGCCGCAGAGTTATCCTGTCATGGAGCGCGCCAGCCGGCTATAAATAGCCACCCCGAGCTCGCCGACCAAAGACCACTCACCTCACCTCGCCAAAGCTGCGATCAACCCCTAGGAGGACCCCTAGGAGGCCTTTCCTCCGCCTCCGCCGCCTCGATCCGCTTGGGCCCGTGCGATCCACTCCATGGGGGCACCTCCTCCCAAATCATGCCCGTAGCCTCCTAGGGCACCCAATCACCTAACTCAAGGCCGACGGCCTTTGCAGCCTTCCCCAACGAGATACATCATCGCCTCAACCGCCGTCCGCCAGAGTAAGGGCTGCCGACGTGGTGCTCGCCGACGACCACCTCCACCACCCACAGACGCGGAGAGCACCTGAGCCCGTGAGGTAACCCCGCCTCCCAACTCGCCAGGATCGCCGCCGCCACCACCGCAGCTTTGGCACCGGCGCGCCTGCTCCTCTCACTTAAACCTCGACGAGTGGGACCCCTCGTCAGCCTCTCTTTCTATTCGAACCATTTTTTCGGAAAGCGATTCGGGCAAATACGCTTTCAATCTAAAACGCTTTCCTGTCCTTTTCGTTCAGCCCTCGAAACTTTCTCGTTTATTACGCATAAGTCCTCGGACTAAAACTCTAATAACTTTTAAACATAAAATGATTTTTGATTGATTCTTTTTCTGTCCTCTTTATTTTTCTGTCTAGTTGTTTATCATATTTATTTGAAAAATATTTGGAATACTTTTTGTGCACCCACGGTATTCACGTTAGTACACGCTTTGTACCGTAGATACCGGAAGAGGTGACGGAACCGCTAACTTCACCGAGCTAGACTCCGACTACTCCAACCAGGCAAGCATGTTTGAACCTTTGATATGACGAGTGTTTTATGTGGTTTGCTTAAGTAGTTACTTCATGGCATGATTACATGAACAACCCGGAATGTTATGTTGCATGCAAAGCTATTGCAGTGAGCTTCAAACTCGTGTGTCATTCGATGAGAGTTTATATGATCATGTGGTGACATGATAGGTGGTAAGATGGTATTGTTGTAGCATGCCGCCTTATGCCAAACCATTTAACTCCAAAGGTCAACATGAGTCAAGTCACGCTACCATACGCTCCCTCCCTTGTACTACCACATGTTTTCTATAAAGAATATGGTTTAGTAAGTTGCAAACCTCTTTCCGGTACACACCAAACAGAGGGGCCGGGATGAGGGTTCCATGGCCCTAGATTAAAGCTCGTCATATGGTCAGGGAGCATGGGTGTTTCCGGTTGGGACCGAGAGGGGGGCACCCCTTAGAGCGCGCGAGATAAATTTGAGCCCATGCTATTCGAGGTTGTGACCTCCTGCCTTAGAGTTTTTCTTGAACGTTGCCTAGGGTGATTCCCGGCAGCGGAATGTGGAATTGGTGTGTATCGTTAGATGTGTTTCTCTAAAACACCATAAACGGAACTAGTCCTTGCGACTCACTCAAACCGCTATTGTGGTTAAATAGTACAAACTCGCAGAGTCAAACTCATTCAAGTAACCGTATCTATGGTCAATGTCTGTGTTCCACTTGTCCCGCTGGCCTCAAGTGTCGGCCTCCTTGACAAATCTCCGTGAATGTACATTAGTGGTAAACTCGCTATATGATTAATCCCGTGGATGGACTAACCCGCTTATTATTATGTGCTGAGTATCTTTCCTTGGAATAGTCTATACCGCTTGAATAATACAATGAATATATAAGCCCTTTATGTGATGTCGCCGACGTCCGATCGTGGCATTTATGCTGTTTACTCGATATAAGTCCTTTATGTGATGTCGCCGACGTCCGATCGTGGCATTTATGTTGTTTACTTTTGATATAAGCCCTTTATGTGATGTCGCCGACGCCCGACGCGTGGCACTTTTGTTATTTATTTTCAATATAAGCCCTTTATGTGATGTCGATCGACGTCCGATCGCGGGCACTCTTGTTATTTACTTTCGATATAAGCCCTTTATGTGATGTCACTTTGACGTCCGATTGTGGCACGCACTATCATTTATTTTCCAATATAAGCCCTTTACGTGGTGTCGCTTAGACGCCCGACTGCGGCATGTTCAATTATTTGTTCACCATTCGAGGCGTCGCTTCAGACACTCGATCGGTCTTCAGTTATTATTGTTGGGATTTCGGGAGGACTACCGCCTGACTTCCTTTTATTTAACTTGTCGTGCAAGTTTATCATTTGAGTGTGCATTGCCAATTGCTCTTGATGCATCATGCTTACATTTATTATATCTTATGTCCGAACTGTCTTGCGAGTACATTCAAAGTACTCACCTGGCTTGTTGATTTGGCCAGATGTTGACGAAGGCGATCTTATGGATGAAGAGTTCGATAGCGAGTCCGACGCCTAGAGGAGTCCCAGTCAGTCCCGTGCGAACCTGGAGTTTGTCACTTGTACCATATCCGCTTCCGCTACCCGAATAAATCATCGAGCCTCACTGCGATGCCCGATGAGCCCCAAGAGTTGGAGTCAATGTCACCCACTTCACTCTGACATATCCACCACCGCTTTTAAATGCGAGTCAGTAGTATGCCACCACACCCTTGTGCCATATCCGCCTTTATGTATATTATTGGCGTGCTTGTAATAAATTGTTGACCAACCTGAGCTCAACCCTGTAATATAATTAGTACTTCTGGATTTCTGTATCAATAATTTGTCTACCAGTAAGGAGGACTCTCCTATACTGGGAATAAAAGGATCGGTTCCTTAATAAGTATTTTATTGAAAAACCGGTCGTGACAAACTTGGTATCAGAGCCAGGCTGACTGTAGGAAGCCACTAGGTGTGATCGCTAATCGGTTATTAGCGTCTTAGCGCAATTTCAGCATTTTTGCAAAATGTAGCAATTTTCTGTTAGTCATCTTAAATTTATGATCTGACTATTCGGAATTTTTGTCTACTTTTGTAGATGGCTAGCAGCGACTGTGAGTCATTGGTGTTCACCAATGTACCTGAGGGGTTTATCAAGCTCCTCACCTACATCGTCAAGATTGCGATTGGGCCATCGGTTCGCCCAGTGTTCACACTCTACCAGCACAAGATCAGCGACAGTCTGTCTATGCACCAGGTCGCGGTGCAGTTCAAGGGAGGTTGTTCAGAGTCACGCCAATTCCGATTTGTTGGCAGGGCCATGCCTACGGAGAGGCATGCCATGCAGATGGCTGGCTGTGAGGCGATAGCTCGTCTCCGGGATGCTCTTCCTTCGATGAAGACTCGCCGCTACCGCTACCTCCCATGCCACGTGCCATACACTTGTCACTATGCATTCGCTTGCCCCAGGGGAGAGGGAGATGAGGCTATTGAGATGCTTGTTGAATACCTCCAGGCACTCGAGGCAGCTTTTGATAACCTTGTGGACGACCTTGTGGCTGCCCGTATGGACTCAGTCCATGGCTATGCCACCAACAGGAGGGAGCTCCTCCACACAGCACCACCACTGACCTTCGCCTCGCCCTCAAGATCTTATTCACCTGCCATCCTCGCCACCGCCGTCGCCTGCCTACCACTTAGGAGTTCGACCAAGTCATCGCGCCCACTCCAAATCCGTGTTGCACCACCTATTGCGCCCACTCCACCCATGCGGCACCACCCATTGCGCATGCCCTAGTCCGTGTTGCACCGCCTCGCGCCTGGCTCCAGCTTCTCAGCAGAGCACTTCACGCCTGAGCCTATTAGTGAGGAGGAGGTTGAGTCCCCAAGATCACTAGGCCTCACCTCGCAGGCCAAGGGAAATCCTTACCATCTCCGATCGAGTGCGCCTAGCAGCCCTGCTGTGCCAGCTTGTATGATATGTTTATATGTATATAGGTTGTGAGGAGTAGTTTGTATGCGCATTATGTAGGAACTGGGAGAAGTGCACTAGCCTAATAACATGTCGACTGTGTACGCACATCCCGAGTGATGTATTGTATAATTACTGCTATGCGTAAGATATGTACCGAGCGGTCTTTTCCATGCGAATCGAATATTTTCTTGAAAAATCTTGGAGTGTTTAAATTTTTCGCCTCCGAGTATTTTTTATGCCCAATTCCTTTTCTTATGGATTTTACAAAATATATCCCTCAGAGTGGAAAATGTCTCGCCCTTGGACTCGTTCCATGCCAAATCCGCCAAAGAGAATTATGGCACCCAAACAAGCAACAATTTCACGCAGGGACAGTCAAGTCAACAGGGCAGCGAGACAGCTTTTTCTCAAGTTTGCCACCTTTATGAGCAAAGCCAGCAACAGCACCAGGAAATGATGAACCATGTCATCAATATGGGAAATCACCGTGGACCGTATCAGCAGCAATCCACGGAGGTGCCATGAGGCTACGGGCAAGCCTAGGGCGGTGGAGGAGCTCTCACCAGAGAGAACGCTGCCGGAGCCCGAGGCGGACGGAGGTGGCCGGAGTTGAGGAAGAAGGGCCCTCGAGGCTCTTCCAAGGGCTGGGCGGGTCCGTGAGGTGGTGGAGGTGTGCGGGGTCGAGAGCAAGCTCGGAGGCGCTATATATAGCCGGCCCGAGGTGGTTGCCGAGAACGGGATAAGTCCGGCGAGCGATTACGGCGGTGTTGTGGCTGGACGGTAGGTTTAGGAGCTTGAGCATCGACTAGACGGAGCACTGAGTCCATCCCGGTGCCTAACTTAGCGAGGTAGGGTGGTTACATCCGACCCAACGGAACGCCGCGGCGGCACGCCGGGCGGCAGAGGGCGCGCGCCTGCGTGCGTGCCGCGGCGACGCGGTTGCATGCGCAGGCGCTGGCAAGGAGACGGCCACGCGGAGCTCCCTGTGGCGGGCGGTGCCGAACGGCGCAGCCGCAGGTGCCCCTGTTGGCCGCTAACGGATGTCCCGACGCCGCTGGAAGACGCCGCGCGGACGGGCTATGGTGCCACCGACGCCACTACCAGCCAAGTTCTCGTGGCGGCGCCTCGATGGGGAGGAGGAGCCATGCGCAACGCGCCAAGTGCACAGCTGATAAGTGACCAGCCTCGATTTAAACTGAATTTCTGAATGTCTCAATTTCTCCGAAAGTGCAAAGTGACAAGGCATGCTAGGTGTTCGGATGTAATGATTTTGGCATGTGTGGATTTTTTCCTTGAGCTGATTTTTGGTGGAGTGGCTTTCATTGCAATCGGAGGTTGCCTCAAGTTTGGTGGAATTTTTGGAGAAGAGGAGATATGAATTTCACCAAATTTGACAAATCTGGTCCAAACTTGCAGAAGCTGAAACTTGAAAATTTTGAAAAGAAGAAGAGTAGATCTTGATGGTTCTAGGTTGTGGGTGCTAGGGACTATCCAGAGGAATTGATTCGAGATCAAAGTTCAAAGGCATTAAGGTACTTGCTTTGCAATTCACCTAGGCTCAAAAATATGGACAGAATTGTTTTGGGCAAAGAAATAAATGAAATAAAAATCCAAAAGTGAGTTGGACTGTTGGGTCGTAATATTTGGATTGTCCCAAAGTGGAAGGAGGGGTTTTGGGAAGATTTACCATTAAGAGGCAAGATAAAACCATGGGTGGTTTTAAAATAATAGAAGAACCAAAACTCCTAGGGTTTTCTTCTAAAAGAAAAATAAATCCCAAAAATAAATTTGAGAAGGAGAGAATCAGAAGAAAGGTTTTTAAATAACCAACACCATAGTTGAAGAAGATGCCAAAGTAAAATCCTTTGCCAAAGGGGAAATTCTTGAGAGAAAGAGATTTTTGGAAGGGTTTAAATGACCCCCTTCAAAACCAACCAAGTTTTTGTTGAAAACCAAAACAAAAAATTTGGAGTGTCACAGAACACTGGAGACAGAAAGGTCGAGCGTGAATCATATACAAGATATGATCAACATAGTGATGTTCACCATTGAAAACTACTCCATCTCACATGATGATCGGACATGGTTTAGTTGATATGGATCACGTGATCACTTAGATGATTAGAGGGATGTCTATCTAAGTGGGAGTCTTAAGTAATATGATTAATTGAACTTTAATTTATCATGAACTTAGTCCTGGTAGTATTAGCATATCTATGTTGTAGATCAATAGCTCGCGCTTAGCTCCCCTGCTTTATTTTTGATAATGCCCTAGAGAAAACTAAGTTGAAAGATGTTAGTAGCAATGATGCGGATTGGATTCGTGATCCGAGGTTTATCCTCATTGCTGCACGTAAGAATTATGTCCTTGATGCACCGCTAGGTGATGTAATCGATTGCAGGAGCAAATGTAGATGTTATGAACGTTTGGCAAGCTCGATATGATGACTACTTGATAGTTTCGTGCACCATGCTTAACGGCTTAGAATCGGGACTTCAAAGACGTTTTGAACGTCATGGACCATATGAGATGTTCCAGGAGTTGAAGTTAATATTTCAAGCAAATACCCAAGTTGAGAGATATGAAGTCTCCAACAAGTTCTATAGCTAAAAGATGGAGGAGAATAGCTCAAGCAAAGGAGCATGTGCTCGATTGTCCGGTACTACAATCGCTGAATCAAGTGGGAGTTAATCTTCCGTATAAAATAGTGATTGACAAAATTTCTAGTCACCATCACCAAGTTAGTAGAACTCGTGATGAACTATAGTATGCAAGGGATGACGAAAACGATTCCCTAGCTTTTCATGATGATGAAATCGATGAAGGTAGAAATCAAGAAAGAGCATCAAGTGTTGATGATTAACAAGACCACTAGTTTCAAGAAAAGGGCAAAGGGAAAGAAAGGGAACTTCATGTAGAATGGCAAGCAAGTTGTCACTTCCATGAAGAAGGCCAAAGCTAGACTAAAGCCTGAAACTGAGTGCTTCTACTGCAAAGGAAATGGTCACTGGAAGCGGAAATGCCCTGAATATTTGGTGGATAAGAAGGATGGCAAAGTGAACAAAGGTATATTGGATATACATGTTATTGATGTGTACTTTACTAGTGTTTATAGCAACCCCTCGGCAATTTATATTGGTTCAGTTGCTAAGAGTAGTAACTCGAAACGGGAGTTGCAGTATGAACAGAAACTAGTTAAGTGCGAGGTGACGATGTGTGTTGGAAGTAGTTCCAAGATTGATATGATCATCATCGCACACTCCCTATACTTTCGGGATTAGTGTTGAACCTAAATAAGTGTTATTTGTTGTTTGTGTTGAGCATGAATATGATTTGATCATGTTTATTGCAATACGGTTATTCATTCAAGTTAGAGAATATTTGTTGTTCTATTTACATGAATAAAACCTTCAATGGTCATACACCTAATGAAAATAGTTTGTTGGATCTCGATCATAGTGATACGCATATTCATAATATTGAAGCCAAAAGATGCAAAGTTAATAATGATAGCGCAACTTATTTGTGGCACTGTCGTTTAGCTCATATTGGTGTAAAGTGCATGAAGAAACTCCATGCTGATGGGCTTTTGGAATCACTTGATGCTTGCGAACCATGCCTCATGGGCAAGATGACCAAGACTCCGTTCTCCAGAACAATGGAGCAAGCAACAAACTTGTTGGAAATAATACATAGTGATGTATACGGTCCGATGAGTGTTGAGGCTCGCGGCGGCACTACAAAAAAAACACACATCCGTGACATTTTGGGCTGAACGAATTTTTTTCTGTCATACATATGACACTTCTATGACGATAATTGTGACAAAACCGTATCATCATAGATGTGGTGGGCTCCTACTTATGACAAAAATCATGGCAGTAAAATGGGGTTTTCGCCCGGGCGGGCCGGAGACGAGCTGCATGACATTCTTTGGGCCGCCCATGACGGAAAAACCGTGGTAGAAGCGGGGGATTTCGGGAGTTCCTGTTATCGTGGGAGGTCGGGGGCCGAGCAATGCGCATTTCTCTCATACACGACGCTGCTGTGCGTAGACGTTGGCTCGATCGAACCCGAAGCGAGGCGTTAGGCTCTAATCAACCCGAAAGCGACAGTAATCGCAGCTACGCTACATCGAACTCGAGCGATCGATCGATGGCTGTTAAGTGAACCTGATCGAGCAACCTTTGCTATCGCCGCTAATCAAGCCAATCGATGCCGCCGGGATGAACAAAGGAGTGTTGGTGGGGAGGGTTGATGAATAAAGGAGTGGTGGCGTTGCCTCTGGATGAACATGACCCCGTGGTGTGGAGGGCTGGATGAACAGTTGACGGTGGAGGGGTGCCCGTGGAGGGGTGGTTGAATAGGACCCCGTGGTGTGGAGGGCTGGATGAACAGTAGATGGTGGAGGGGTGCCCCTGGAGGGGTGGTTGAACAGTAGCCGGTGGAGTAGCGCGCGGTGGAGGCTGGATGAACAGGAGCCCGTGGAGGCTGGAGGAGGTCGACGGTAGCCTGTGGAGGCTGGAAGAGGTCGACGGTGGAGATGAATAGTATCCCGTGGAGTCCTGCTTGCAAGACGCCACACCCTCCCCGGCGAACAAGACCCTGCTTCGACCGTAGGAGGTCCGTTTCATCCGCTTTTGGCGGCACGCCACACCCCTCCCGGCGAACAGACCCTGCTTTGACCGTAGGAGGTCTGCTTTCGTCTGCTTTGGCAAGACACCACACCCTCCCGATCAACAGACTCCCTGCTTCGACCGTAGGAGGTCCGCTTCTCCAGATATGGTACGCCACACCCTCCCGATCAATAGGCCCTGCTCCAACGTAGGAGGTCCGCTTCTCCGCTTTGGCGGCACGCCAGCCTCGCTTCCATCGCCTATTCCGCCCAAGCCTCCCAATGAACACGACCACGCATTCCGCTCCGACCTGACGGTTGGCTCCCACGCTGCCTGCTGCCTCCCGGCGAACATGACGATTCGTTGCCTCCCCATGAACACGACGATTCCGCTGTTCTCCCCATGAACACGACACATTCTGCTGTCTCCCATGAACACGACGACGACGTTGCAGCCCGTTCGACCCAGCTATGTACACGCAGCCCTCGCTGTACGAGCGCGCCGAGTAGGCGCTCGAGACCCTGCCCGTATGTACGTGACATGGTCAGATTTTCTTTCTTGCACCTCGCCGTGTACATACGCGTACATGCTACGCGCGCGCTTACTACTTACATGTATGCGCTTACTACGACACGCGGCGCTACTTACATCGACCAAGATATATGTATGCATATCGCTCACGACTAGAATGACAACGCCACGCACGCTTCGACCAGGTGGGTCCCGACCGCCGTGCACTTCCTTACTCGCTAAGATGTAGCTGGTGGGTCCCAGCAGTGTGGGGCTAATCGCTTTGTTTTTCTTTTTTTTGCCCGGACGCACTTCCTTGCATGCGAAGATGTAGCTGGTGGGTCCCAGCAGTCAGGGGGGTGAATCGGTTTTTTTTTTGCCCGGACGCACTTCCTTGCGTGCGAAGGTGTAGCTGGTGGGTCCCAGCAGTGTGGGAAACATTTTTTCGTGAAATATGATGGCCCGTCCGTGGGTCCCTCGCTGCCGTGGAGGAATCATTATTTTCCGTGGTAATAAGGAGGCATTTCATCGTCGCTGTGGACCCACTGTCAGCCTTTCCACGCATACCCATGTCCGATGGAAGTCGCCTGACCATGTTGACCACGCCGCCGAGAGCACCAGGGCGGTGGACGACGGCGAGGCCTAGGAAGGGACGACGCGAGCCGGTGAAGACGCTGCAAAGGATGCCCACGCGAGAGGAGTATGAGGGTTCACCTGCTCGGGCTGCGGGGGAGGCTGCTGCCGCCGCAGGCTTGGCCGGCAAGTGGGAATAGTAGGGGCAAGTGAGGCTCTCCGGGCAAAGACAGCCGCCACAGGAGGCAGGAGCAAGCGGCATGACCGCGCTGCTTTGGGCGGCCGGAGCAAGAAGACCAGAGGTTGAAGAAGCACTACGGCCATTGGATGGACATCGTACGGTCACTGGATCTAGAATCATGCATATTGACTAAGTTGACAAAGCCTCCGTCCCCCGCCAACTTAGTAGGCCCACAAGTCAGCCTCGCCACTATATCGGGTCCCAGCTAATGTGGGAGTATTCATTTTTTTGTGCGTAATGAGGAGGCACTTCCTTGTGTGCAAATATATAGCTGGTGGGTCCGAGCTGTCAACGGCGGTAACGTTTTTTTCTGCGAAATATAGAGGCCCTTTCGGTGGTTCCCTGATGTGAAGTGGAGGAATCATTATTTTGCACGTAATAAGGAGGCATTTCCTTGCGTGCGGCCGTGGACCCAGCTGTCGGCCTCTCCACGTACAATCCACTTCAGATGCATGTTGGTCGTTGACCACGTTGACCAGGCCCGCCGAGAGCACCTGTGGCGATGGACGACAAAGAAGGCCTAGGAAGGAACGACACGGAGGCAGTGGAAGACTCGCAGCTTGTTTCCCACGCGGAGGGGAGTACGACTGTACGAGGGTTTACTGGTTCGTCTGCCATCGCCGGAGAATAACAGCAGGTGTGAGTGAGTAGAGGGATGGCTTGGCCAACGATGGAAGTACGGTGGGGCAGTGAGGCCTGCGCGGCAGCAGAGCCGGCCGCAGGGAGGAGGGAGCAGGCAGTCCTGCCGGTGCTTGTTAGAGCGGCTGGAGCAGGAAGAGCAGAGATTGAAGAAGCACGACAGCCGTTGGATGGCCATCCAATAGTCACTGCTTGTGCGTCAACCATTTTTTTAGGAAAGCCGCAAATCTGTGGAAAACAGCATACAGCCCAACTGCCATTATTTCTAATAATTTACAGCCCATTTGCTAATTATTAAGGTTTTTTTGGAGCCCATATTCTTTTTGTTAGCATTACAGCCCATATTGTGGCCACGATTAAAAAATTATACGAAATTTTGCATATTTCAAAAGGGTCCAAACTGTTTTTAATCCCAAATTTTGACTCACATTCAAACTGATTTTAAAAATAAATGTATATCAATATAAAATCCAACAAATTCTCCACGCATAAAAATTAATGTAATTTAAAATCTCGAAATGAAAAAAAAGATATTTGAAACTAATTGTCGGTTTGATGTGTTTTAAAAATGTACAACCCATTTCTCATTACTGATGGGCCATTTTCTCGGCCAGCTAAATGAAAGCTCTCCTCGTCTTGAAAGATTTGCAACCCAACAGCCCTAACAAAGCGACTTACTTGGCAAATCACAAAAAAACTGGGCTGTGGCCATGGACCGAGCTGTCAGCCTCTCCACGTACAGTACTCTTCCGATGGAATGTCGTTGACCACGCCGCGCCAAGAGCACCAAGGCGGTGGACGACGGCAAGGCCTAGGAAGGGGACGACGCGGAGCCGGGGAAGACTTGGTAGTGGATGCCCACGCGGAGAGGAGTACGAGGGTTCACTGGTTCGCCATGTGTGAGGCTGCCGCCGCCGCAGGCCTGCTAGCGTGGGAGTAGTAGGGGTCGATGAGGCCTCAACGGCAAGACAGCCGCCACCGGAGGCAGGAGCAAGCGTCTCCCCGGCATTGGTTTGGGTGGTGGTGCAAGAAGAGCAGCGATTGAAGAAGCAAGCAGGACTGCTCGATTCAAATCCAACGACATCGCTGCTAGAATCGCTTGTTGACTAAGTTGACAAGTCCCTGCACACGCCAACTTAGTAGGCCTGATGTGTCAGCCTCCCAACCAAGGCGCCCTAGATGTCGTGGGAGGAATCATTTTTTCACAGAATAAGGAGGCAGTTGATTGCGTGCGGCCAGTGCCAGCGGAGGGAGTAGGGTGGGCCGGGAAGCCTGTAAGGCATCACAGCGGGCCACAAGAGGAGGGAGAGCAGTCCCCCGCAAGCACTAGTTTAGGCGGCCGGAGCAGAAGATCGACATCCAACAACATCGCTGCTAGAATCGTGTTCACCGACAAAGCCTTATGTAAACAAGTCAGCCTCAAATCTGTGGGCGGTACAGCCCATTTGCTATTATTTTATAATTTTTACTCATTTTCTAATTCATATGGAATTTATTGCATCCCGCTTTCCATTTTTAGAATTGTCGCCATTTTCCGTAAGTACCAGGTCAAAAAATTAACTAAATATGTGGGAAATTTTGAAAATTCGCAAATTTTTGCCGGGAACTAAATTTTCTTAATCCAAAAATTAATAGCCATACTAAAACAAATTTAAAAATAAATTAGTACTATGTCATGTTAAATCCAATGAAATATGTATAAGATATCGTTGAAGAACAAAACAAAAAAGAAACTTATATCCCATTTGCTATAATTTTTTGTAATTTTCAACCCTTTTGATATTACTTTTAATGACATTGACCATACTCTTAAGCCAGGCCGAATGCATCCTCCTCATCTTGAAAGATTTGCAGCCCAAGAATTGGAGAAACCAATAGGCCTAGCTTGGGTATTCTTCAAAAGAAATACTGGCTACCTATTTTCCCAAAGAACTAGTGCATGAGCATTTAGCTTTATTTATGTACTTATTTATGTTTAGGGACCATGAGCATGTACCGGGCCGGGTTCATGTGAGAGCCTCCTTCCAGCTAATTATGGGCTTCTATTGGGCCTTCATCAAGGCTGCATGTTATCAACAAGTGGAAAATGTGTTCAGACGAAAAATAGTATGCGCTATGTACGGTACGGGCACTAAAGGATCGAACTGCAACGACTTCCAAAACATTGTGTTTGTCGCTCTAACAACACATTTATTCAACCAACAAACAAAATATACTACTGATTGTTCATTGAAAACAGCAGCAGAAGAACCAGGGCTGGAGGTGCAATGTATAAGAAGCAGTGCCGTAAGAGTGAAGACGCAGCTCTCTTCCAAACCAAACATCAGCCATCATTACAAAAGGGCTACCAAAAAGAACAAGTGTATGCATCAAACTAAATAAAGATCCTACTACACCAAGTGTACGATCTAACTAACTCTGCCCGCTTAGACGTTACTATCTATTGTCGTGGAGATTGGTCGACGGCTTGAACCAGATGGGTGCTCGACGGGGAAACTCCACCAAGAGGTCGAAGTCCGACACTTGCACCTCTCTCCTACTTTGGGCTGCAGAGCGTGGCGGCACATATCGTGGTATGGTGCATGCAGAGACGCATGGTACGCTAGTACACACAGTTTTGCTCGATGAATGAAACCGCTGCCATCATGATCCTTGCCCGGTTATCTCCTCGTTAATCGATAATTCAGTTCAACAAACAAAGAGCGCGGTACCAAGGTTACTTACCAACCTCCAACCAAAAATTCCTGAAGGCCCGTAGAAGCTGGGATCCCGCTCAAAGACCTTGCAAGGACTATGATTGTATTCCGCAAACAACACGTCCTGCACGTGCGAACGATCATCTATCTTTCAAGTCGCCGATCGAGCCAGAACCACTTGCAATCGCCATGCCGCTTTGAAAGGTTCTCGGGATTAGGAAGGGTAGGGACACCAAAGCGCCTACAACATCATATCAAGTTGAGTCAAATAAAAAGGGCTCTTGATTTAGTCAATCTTAAGAACAGCATGTTATGAGCATGAATATTTTTTCAGCAAATGTTGACAGAATATAAGCAAGCCATCATGATATCATAGGAAAGTAACATACCGTCAGAACGGCCATTTGTAGCGATGATCGGAGTAGGCCAGCAATACGTCCAGCCATAGAAGGAGTCAACAACGTAAATGAAGCCCTTGTGTTCAATGGCATCAGAGAACCATGGAGGATGTATGATCCTGTGATGGACGTGCAGATTTATCCACTTACCGCAATGACTCGCCGATAGGCGAGACCGCGTTGAAGAACGCAATTAGCCTCAAGTCTTTATAATTCGCAGATCTTGTGGGCACTTGGCAGATTACAACCTTGAGCAAATCAAACTTGGTATCATGTTGGCTACTGTAAGATTCCGAGTATTCTGGGCCGCGGTGCTAAAGCAGTGCAGTGTTAATCGAAGGAAGGGTGATCAATCGCCGGGTGTAGACCTCCACGAGCATCCAGCTGCCGCGACCGCCGACGAGCACCATCCAAGACGTGTTCATGCCGACCCAAGACATACCGTTAATGTAGTTGAGGCTGACAGGATCGGATCGCAGTCAAGGGGTTGATGCTCGCCACCCACGATTGTTATGCTGCGTGACACGCCGCTTCAAGATCAGCGCATCGCAAGCAAGGAGTTGGCTTAAAAGCTCCGCCTAAGGGCTTTGAGTAAACGGTACAGCCCCGACGAGCACGCCAAGCAGCGGCATGGTATCGAGATTGTCCAAACGCAAAACAATGAGCTTGATTACCTCTGTGGTGAGCGAATTCCAGCCACTCTTTCGCGGACGCTGCTCGGTTCTCGCCATTGTTAGTGCTTGGGTTTTGACGAGGGGAGGCGCTTTAGCGGGATGGAAGATTGGACGAGATTATGTAAAGGACAAAGATGGAGAAGCTTAATATGTGTGCGGGAATTGGACAGTGATGATGACTACAGACGCCGCTTGACTTACGAGACACATACCAGCAGCGAGGGTTATGTCGATGCTGCATAACTTTCTTGAGTGATCACAAGATCGGTACTCCCTACAGTGCTATGCCCTAACTTGTTTGAGTAGAGTAGTAGAGTAGGACTCGCTCTACTACTAGCACCGAGGAGTAGTTTATTCTAATCTAGAATAATTACAAACTTCAATGCCCGAGCATGGAACCACTCACGGACCGTGCTCAAAGACCGTGTTCACGTGGTGTTTGGACATGGGCGATAACTCAACGCCAACGGTGCTGCTCCTGCTGCACCGTATGTGTTTCTGTCCTTCCTGTTTGAAATCGTGGTAGAATTCATGTTTCTACTCTGTATCCTACTACTATGCTAGTCCAAATGATTAGTTTCATCTCTGTTATAGCCGTCATGATTTATTTTGTGCTTATTCGGATTAAATCTTGTAGTAACTTGCTCATATATTCAATTGGCGCAACGTCCCCTACAGCCACTCCCATTTCATGGACGGCCTGGTCGATGCCTCCAAGGAGCCCTTCGTCCACTGCTATGAGTGCCTGATGCCATTTTGTGGCTCACCGGTGGACATGGTGCATCACCTCACGGATGCGTGCAACGGTCACTGCTGGCCCTTGGCGGAGAACATCAAGTACGAGAAGTGCTACCCGTTCACCATGCCGGAGTCGCTGGAGGATCACCGCCGCCCGCTAGTCTCGGAGGAGGATGACAGCGTCTTCCTCTTGATCGTGGGCACCGGCGAGGCCCGCGCAGGCCGCCGCCCCGTCTATGTAATGTGCATCAGGGGCGACGCCACTGACGCTGACACTGACACGAGGCCGATGTACGGGTGCGTGGTCAGTGTTACTACCCATCCGAGTCGCGTGGGCGGCGACACCGGCCTCATCGAACGGACTTGGACTCTGGGGAGCTGGGACTATCCCGCCAATGTGCACTTGGAAAACCCATGGCATCCTTTACCCGCCGACGCGGTGCACGGGACTCCAAGGAGGTTCACCGACATACGATTATCAAGTTAAATGTTGATCATTAGTCTTCGCCAATTTAATCCGCTGTCTAAGCATGTGGAGACTTCCATGCAGGATCTTGCTCTATTGGAGTATCGCGATGAATAAAAGTGTATCCGCTATGGTTTAGTCTAGAATCTTCCATGCATGAATTTTTACTATAGTATCGTGAAAGACTTACGATGAACCATTTCTTACATCTCCTCCGCCCGCTTGCAAGTCATCCCGATTTAATCCTCCGCCTAGGTGTATAAGGGCATGGTTAATATTACTTAATAGTATAGCCAACTGTTGACTATAAGAAAGTGCCATGTCATCTGTAGCCAACATTATAACAATCGATACTCAAAAACTAATTTAAAGATCATTTCTTGCAAAGCACAATAAGTGTTATTTCTTCACAAGTTTTGGATGCAAGTTGAATAGTTGAACGCTTTTGTTTGCAAAAGATACCTTTTATCTATTTCACCCGGATGTTTGTGAGCTCTAGAGATGAAATAATATCCAAGAAACCTATCGACACCCATACACATGAGATGACCCCACATCCTTTGTCAAAATAAACAACTCCCCGATCAATGCATTTCACTCTTCGTGCAACGGACGGCACCTTACTACTATAGATTAGTACGACCAAAAATTGAACTAACATTATATATAGTACGATAAATGCTGATGCATGTCACCTAAAATTATATCATTCAAAACTATGTTCAAATACTAATCCAACGATATAGTTTTTGTTGACATGCACAACATTTTGTCGCTTAAATCTTCACCAAATTCAATGGGGAACTAATAAACCACGACCGATGTAGTACAAGTGTAGAGGGCGGCGCTGCACGGAGTCTCACCTCTCACCTGCTCGTGGCGCGGCAAGAAGTCATTATATCACAAAACCCAACCACTCCCAAAGAATAAGTGGCCTGGTAAAATAAAATGACAAGCAACCATCACATCCCTTCATCTTTTTTGCATTTCATCTCTCTCAGATTTACTTTCTCCGTTCATCTCAGACACTCGATCCCTTGCTACTACTCCTAGGGCTGCTTATTTTGGCGGCTTCCCCAGCTTTTCCCACAAGACTAGTCACAAAGTGGAGAGTAACAATAAGGCGCCTCACTCATTTATTTGGGCTTCTAAACTACTACTCCGCCCTGGTTTATTCCTCACCATTGTAATTTGTGCTAAATTTTGACCAAAGATTTAACTGGTTTATTCCTCACCATTGTAATCCCTCTGTCTAGGTGTGTAAGTCATCTTGCGAAAACCAAATAATCCCAAAACACTTAGGCGCGGTGCATTAACTTCTACCTCGTTTCTTGTTACTTGACATATCAACCAATAAGAGATAAAGAGTGTGCATGCTTTTAATGACCTGAGATATCAAACACGACATGCAGTGGTTAGTTCATTGCAAACGTTTCTCGTTTTCTCCTCCTCCTTGGTCACGGTGCACAGCCTAAGATGACTTACGCGCCTAGACGGATGAAGTAGTGCATGCGACATGCACTAACATTTCATTAGTTAAATTTATGATCAAAATTTGACACAGATTATAATGGGGACCAATAAACCAGGACGGAGGTAGTAGTTATGGGATTACTAATCTAGAATCCTAAAAGAACTGGCCCCTGGTACTCCTACTAGTAGTAGTACTCAAGTTGGAATTCCAATTGCACGACACAACTTGTTAGGCAAAAAAATTCGATACAGGGTGTAGGAAGAGGCTTGGGAATTTGCATGCCTTTCCAACCAGTGAGATACTCCGTACAAAGTACGACAGAGAAATAATCACAGAGAAGGAAGCTAAAATTAAACAATCAAACGAGCATTTTTGCATTTGTTTTGCATTGAATCGTTTCACAAGCTTGACTAGTGCTGTTTTTCTACTTTTACAAAAACCGCATCATAATGTTAAAATGTGCATTTGCACACATAAGTAATATTAGTACTCCCTCCATCTAGGTGTATAAGTCTTCCCTCCTTCTTGGTCATGGTGCACAACCAAAGATGACTTGTTGACCTGGACGGAGGGAGTAGCACAGTCTGCAAGCATATATCGAGAGAGACGTGTAGTGCGATAGTATATAGTAAAGTTTGTGCTATATGCACGTACTTGCAAAATGCATATGAATACACAAGGTTTCTAAACTTTCCCTTTTACATACTTAATTAAGGACGCTAAAAATTCATGAACGTTCAGGATTTATCATTTGCGTCCCAAAACTAATGAGATCGCTTTACAAAACAAAAACTATACTCCTCCTAAAGCCACGGCGCCGCAGAGAGCGCTTTGCGCGCGCCACGAGTGCCCTGGTGCGCGGCCGCTTTCCCAATACGCCGACACAACGCTTCTTCTCAGCCTCAGAACTCGCGAGGTGCTGATTGGCGGCTTGCCGGGCGGGCGAAAAGCGATCTCACCGTGTGGTGATCCGCGCCAACAGTACTCCTCCTCGCTGGAAGCGTGCACCGTCCATGTAGCGCCAAACGAGATGAGGCGCTTGGGCCCGACCACACTCGTATGCCGGCACGGGCGCCCTCCGCCACCCTCACGGCCCTCGCACGAGCCTTCCGCCAAAGATCCAGCTTGCTTGACTCTCTCGGACGCGACATAGGCCTCTCAGCAGCTTGTTCCACGGTGCGCTTTCTTCCTTGGCCTTCTTCTCCGCTTATTTTGGCGGCTCGCTAGAGGCAAAGCCTCCCACAAGGCGACATCCATTTCTTTCCAAAGCTCCTCAAGGCTGGGGGCTCGGCGGGCGGCGCGGTGTTCTCTCAGAAGCGGGAGCCGACGATCTCCAGCGCGCGTGTTGGCGAGATTGGGAACGCCGACGCGTCGCGGCGAGGAGCGGAACACCAACGCGTCCTCCTCGACTAGTGGCGGCGAGGAACGGAACGGCGACGCCTCGCGTCGCGGCGAGGAGCGGAACGCCGGCGCGTCCTCCTCGACTTGTGGTGGCGAGGAATGGAACGGCGATGCGTCGCGTAGCGGCGAGGAGAGGAACACCGACGCGTCCTCCTCGACTAGTGGTGGCGAGGAACGGAACGGCGACGCGTGACCGTCCGCACGGTGCAGTGAGGGGCTCCTAGGGCTTGGGAGGGGTGATGCCATGGTGGTCGACGTGAGAGGGAGGGGGAGGAGATAACGATGAATGTGAACGTGAGGTGGAGGAGATAGCGATGTCGTGGGAGGCGCAGTATTTATAGCGAGCAATGGCACACCCACGTAAGATATGGATCGAGTTGCATCGACTTAATCGCAGGTTCAGCTATGGCCACCGACATGTGGGCTGCACCCTATTGGGCCCATATGTCAGTGACCCAATGCACCTACAGTTAAGTAACAGCTACGTGGGCATATTTGTTGGAGTAAATTACGGGGGAGCGAAGGGGTGGAAATATTGCTGGTCACAACGGATTGGACGAGCGTGGGGGGAGGAGAGTCATGCATGCAGATTTTTTCACACGGATGGAGTGGTGGGACTGCAGAGGGAGAAGGAGAGTTTGGCAGGCATATTGTTTCCACACATGGAGAGGAAAAGATTTGAGACTAACAGGCTTCCTGCAGTATGGGGAACGTGCATAATAAGTCATCTTGCATGCTGGGCTAGGTATAGTCTCAAGTCATTAAAAACATACACGCCCCACACATGTTCATATTTCAAGGTGCACTAAATTATTGCATGCGATGATTAAGGCTGGCCATAATGGTGGTATCTTAGCTGGTATCATGCAAACAGGAATAGAAAACATGCTGATGTGGCAAAGAATTAAAGAAGAGAGGGGGGTTAGAGTAACTAGTGTTCATGCATGCATTGGTAATCACATTTTTTTGTGAAGAACGACAGCACTAGTTGAGTACTTTTGCAGACTTCAAAAACTATTCCACCGCCTCTACTATCTTTCTAAGAGTAGGTGAAATTTTTGAATCGAGCCCTTTAAACTAGAAGGGAGGTAGTGGTACTCTAATAGCTAACCTTGTTGTGATGACAAGATAGGACATGGCACGCACCTGGACGGAGGAACTAGTCTGCATTGTGCATTTAAGTTTTGTCTGAGGTCAATGTACCTCTACTTTCACCAGACTTATAGAAAAATGTGTCAACATTCACAATGTCAAATCAATATTTTTACACTCATTATAAAATGTAGTTCTTATACTCATTATAATCAGTATTGTAGATATTGATATTTTTAGTATAAATTTGGTCGTGGGATTTCATTGATGCCTGTCAAAGCATGGAGGAAGCGGAGCTTAGGGCTTGCATTGCCGGTCTCTACATAGGTATTTCTCTTCATAATACTATAATTTTAGAGACTGATTGCGCTTTTGTGGTAGCGTCTCTTGCATCGGGGGACTATGACAGGTCTGCTATGCGTGACCTGAAGATGAAAGCGTTGAGCATCTCAAAGTTGATCAACAATCTTCAATTGTCAAACATTAGCCGTCCGGCCAATAAGGTGGCACACTTAATCGCTAAGTATAGCTTTGACAATAGTTTAGATGGTATTCTTGTAAATAACGCATCACCGTGTGGTGAATATTGTATCGATGAGTGTACCGGTGTGGCTGGTTAACTAATATAAGGTGGTGATAAAAAGTATAAATTTGGTCAAACACTTTGCAAACGGTTGACGGAGTAAAAGGACTAGAGGGAGTATCATGCATGCGAGTAGGCAAAAAATTGCTTGTCTAAAAAGGCAAAAAATAGCCGGTCAAGTCTCAAAGGGCGGATCGCGCGAGGGAGGCGAAGGTCGGGAGGCGCGACGCTTGAAGGAATTATGAAGTTACATCCACGCTACCGCATGGCGCATGTAACAGCGTAAGCTATACCGTCAGCATACGATATGGGTCTAGTAGACATGACATCTAGTGGGTCCCGATAGTTCTCGAGAACTCTTTGGGGCTTGCATCCATTTATCCACCGGCAAGCCAGCAACCCCATGCCGCTCTCAGACGCGCTACTCGTCCCCCGCTTTCTACCTTACAACAGTTCGCTTCCCACCGCTCCGCCCTTTCACATTAGTTCGCTTCCCGTTTTTTTTATGGGTACAACAGTTCAACTTCTCCTAACCTCCTCCAAAATCCATGGCCTCCCAAATCTCCATGGTCGCCATCGAGTACCAGTGTTAGAGCCATCACCGCATCAGTTCATCGTCATCTACACACGTGGATCCGAGATGGTGAAAGCATGGCTTGCTCGCTTCCTACGCATGTTCAACAGTTCAACAGATGAGTGGGTCGCTGGGCTAGATGTTGAGTACAACACAGTCCTGGGATGAGAGAAGGATCTAAAGGACGAAGAGGGCAAGAAGCCCACCGTGATCCAGGTTTATGCACATAACGCTTTTCTTGGTCTACCACATATGCCATGCCGACGTTGAGTGCCAGGATTTTAAGAACTTCCTCAAGGACAAAAGAGTGAAATTCACATCAGAGGCTTTAAGAACCACAGGATGTCCCCGCCGATAGGTCTCGTTGTAGGCCAGCCCTTCGATCTCCGTAAGGCAAGCCCGTGTCCTCCTCTCAACCTTCAATGCTGACCCGGCAGCAGCCATGATTGATCCTTCAGACGCTAAACTCAAGAAACCTCATCACGAAGTTTCATCATGCATGGGAGTCAAAGACATTAGATGAAGATCACATCCTGTGACGCAGCAATGGATGCCTACCTTTGTTTAAATATCTACAAGGGATGGATGAAGAAGCAGAGCCCAAAGGTCCGTTCAAGCAAAGAAGGCCGCGAAGAGGAAGAGGAAGAGGGACGAGGACAAAGTCGAGGATGTGGACTCGGACTTCGAGTAGGTGGCAGTGCCGCCACCATGCTGGTTCTATCGCAGTGTCAAGCTTAACTAGTTGCTTAGTTTATTTTCAAGGTGTGTTGTGCCGAGGCCCCAAGCAGAACTATATTTATGTTCTTTCTCGTTATTTGAACTCTTTAGTATGTACAATAGTACTAGTACTATGTCTTACTACTTTTCTTCTTGCAGTTGGTACTATCGTCAGATCTTCGTGTTCCTACTATACTTAATACGCTCGTATTAGTAGTATAATTTGGGTCACCGATTTGTGAAAGAAGTTCGACGGAGCGAAGGAAGAAGACGACGAAGAGGTGGAAGAAGCCCTTCTAGCCATCCATGTTGCATCAAACGGCTCACATGAGTCGATCGACCAAAATTGCTCATTCAGATTGCAGGATCCACGTGGCATTCAAGGTCTCAAGGTAGATTCCGCGTCGCGACCGGGTTATGCGGGCTCGACGCTGCGATCGCTTCCGCCGCGACAGCCACCATGCGCGCCTCCTCCGCGCTGGGCGGAGACGATAATGACACGCTAGTTCCTCCTCGCCAGCGCAGTTGGAGCACGTGTTTCGCCCTCCTCTTCAGACACATGCGGCATAGACGCAGCTCCACCAGCTGCTCGCATGCTTGGCAGTGCGACGGCATCGCGAGGAGGGACTGCAGACGACGTGAGCGGGCGAGCCTTCGGCTTCATGGCACAGGGATGGCGGCGACATGGCGGTGATGGGCGAGAAATTGTTGGCCGGAGCAGGCGGGCGCCGACATGCGCAACGGCGGCGGCGGCATATTGATGAGTGCGCATGTGGGACCTTACTTTAGTTTTATATATAAGGTCAGTCAAACTTAAAATAAACCGTACTAGTACACGTAAAAATTAGACTTAGGCAGTGCTTTTATTAGTTAGTACCACAACCACGATACAGAATCCTGTGCAAAGCTGCGTGAATCATGCGCGCGCGGTCGATCGAACGGCAAGGCCACCGTGTCACGCTCGAAGGACATCCACCAAACCTTTTTGTTTGTGTGAAAACAATCCTCAAATATTACTCAACTTTTTTTTCCTATGAAAGTTCTTGACGCTGCAATATTTCCATATATTAGAATTTAGCTCCAGTTCGTGTTTATTTGGATTTGGACGTTTTAGGTGCGCCCTAGTTATTTTTAATACTGATTTTGTGTGTGTGACTGAGAGAGAACGTGTGTATGTGTCCACATGTGTGTTGTATGAAGGGCAATGTGGAGACGGTGTGCGGTGATATGTATATAGAGAGGTGTGAATGTGCAAATGATCATGCATGAGTGAGACATAGACAGATGCCGATGCGTTGTGTATACATGAGAGAACGGTCTTCTAGTTTACTTGTGTGTGTGTGTGTGTGAGAGAGAGAGAGAGAGAGGGAGAGAGAGAGAGAGACAGAGAGAGGAGCATCTGTAACACAACAACCATATCTCTCATTTCGTCTGTCCCTCGCACGGTCGCATGCAACACATGCATCAACGCGCACATTTTGACACCCTCACCCGGCCCCTGCCCACCTCAAGGCCCACACAATCTCTTCGTGAATACCCATTTCTCTCCTTAGGTTTGTTTTCTCTCAATATCTGACACACACACACACACATAGACACACGCAGCACAACACACACACACACACTCCCCTGAGCACACAATTCATCCCCATCCAAAGTTATACGGCGACCACTCGCTTGTGCTTCTTTGCACCCCAACATGCACAACACCTCAATCTTCAAAGAGGGCATCGAGCAGATCAAGACGGCACCACACGGCGCTAGAGAATGCGGGTCATTTGGAAGGTGGTGATGTGACGACGGCTGACCGACTCCCCCCCCCTCTCTCTCTCTCTCTCTCTTGCACAAAATTAGCAATCCTCTCTCCCCGCATAAAATTGTCAATCCTCAACCCACGAGATCCTTCCCTCTCATCCATGTTTTTCCAGCTCTCTCATCAAACATGTTGTCTCTTCTCCTTCCACGATATGTAATCCAGATGCACACGCATCTCATGTATATTACATGTATCCATCTTTCTCATGCACCTAACTTCTTCCTCTCTCTCTCTCTCTATCTCTCTCTCTCTCTCTCTCGTTAGGTTTGTCTCCTACTCTCTCGTCCACATACATACAATCTTTCCCGCCCTATCTGCTCCATCTTCAAAAGCTCTCTCTGCACGTTTCATTAACACATTGGGATATGTCAAAATGTTGCTTCTATAATGGCTGATGTAGAGTTATGGTTGTTTTTGTTGCATCCTACAAAGTACTAACTATGAAATGCATTTAGATTCTCATTTGACTGGGATTATGTGAGTTTGAGCATGTTGTGAAGTACTATAGACCTTGTATACATCTTGGGATTCGACAATGATTGTAACTATTGAATTGTATAGACCATTACATTCGAAGTCAATAGCCTAATATATTTGTTTCACAATTTCAACAAATGATTAGTTCACTACAAACTAAGAAAACAAATGTGTACTCCTCCGCTTTTATTTAAGTCCGCGATTAGCATTGGTCAAAGTCAAGTTTTGTAAACTCTCAAAAGTTTATAACAAAAAATATTAACATATACAATAACAAATAAATACCATTAGATTCATTATTGAATGTACTTTCACATCATACATATTTGTTATGGTAAATGTTTATATTTTTCTATAAACTTGGTTAAACTTTAGGAAGTTTGACTTTGGTCAAATCTAATATGCAGAGTTTACTACTACTACTCGCTAGTTGCTTAGCCGAATCACTCAACACGCCACACGGGAGTCCAAAGGTCACAAAATTTTTAGGTCGGCGGGAAAATCTCCCGCGACCCTGATTCGAGCAGTGGGAAGTTACCATCATAGCCTTCGGAACAGGCCTACGGATGACGCTTGGTAGGGGGCTGTTTTCGTAACTTTAGGTTCACCCTACCCAGCCAACCCCACCCCGGCACCCAGAGTAGTACACCTTAATACTCAACATTTTCTATCCCCACCGCAAAATAGACTTCTCCATGGCACCGCAGCCTTCGTGCTCCTCCCCTTTACATCGGCGCACTCGTCCACCGCAGCGGATCTGCCTCATCGACGACCTCGTATGCCGCACTGGAGTCGGTCCACCGTCGTCGTCGTACACGGAGCCTCTTCCCCGGCATCGTCTTCCACGGTATCGGATCTGCTTCCCGGAAGATGACGCCAAGCGCAGAAGTACCACCATCGTGGACAATGAACTGACTCGCTGTTTAATTATGACTCACAGAGGCCCCGCGACCATCGCTCTCCTCCTCGATTGGTAATGTGTATTGAATCACTTAGCAAAGACATGTGCAGTTCCAATTTTGTTCATACCTACCCATCAAATTTCCCGAGTGTTATTGTTCCGTAAAAGTAATTGGTTATAGCTCCATTGTCCAACAGAATATCAGCATGTAATTGTGTGTCGCCTCAGATCGTGTTGTGCTTGGTAGGTTTTTCATCCGCAACCAGTAGTGTGGCAAATGATGGAAAGGTTTTAGAACTAGCAAGATAACCATATGCTGTATGCATCAAGATGCATTTGTATGAGTAGTTTATCTTGTGGGAGAAAAGGATGAACGAGGGAAGGCCTTATTTGCAACTCTGGAGAGGATATGCGTATCTTTTGCAAATTCCATTTGTTTCTTCCTATCTGCCGATATAAATCGGACGGCCTATATTGCAATAAAAAAAGTATAGAAAAAAAAGTAAGCAGTAAAGGAAGTAGAGATAAATATTAAATATTAAATATTAAATAAATATAACAGTAGAGAAGAGAGTAGAGACAGCAGAGACGTCGGGAAAGGATCGCTGGGGGGAAAAAGCAGCCGGCATGCGCTTAGGTTTGGCGCTACGCGGCGTCCGCGCTTTATAAAATCCAACGCCTCCCACCGCCGCTCAGGTTTTGCCACCGCTCTTTCCCCGCCTGTGCCTTGCCACCGCCTTCCCCTCTTTTCGCCGCCATCAAGGCCACCATGCCGCCCGCCGCTGGAAACTTGGGATACCGCGGCTTCACAGGCGCCCGCGCGGCCCGCCGAGATCCGTTCCGCTGGATGCGCCGCCTTGGCAACTTAGACACCGCTAACGAGGCCGCGGGGGTACGACGCGGGCGGTGTGGCGCCCGTGGCCTCATAGAACATTGAACTTCCCCAACATGCCGACGCTGGAGCGGGCGCAGAGTCGCGCCTCGCCGCGGCTTAGCACCGACGAGGATCATCGCGACAACCGGAGGCGGAGCACTGCTCGCATCGCCGAGATGGACGAGGAAGCCATGGCGCTGTGGCGCCAACACTTCCCATAGGACATCATCAACGAGTGCGAGTTCTACGCGCAAAGGAGGGCGGAGCGAGCCGCCTATCGGGAGGACAATCGTAGGAGAAAAGCGGACGCTCAGTTCAACATGAGGCTAGGAGCAGCGCCGCCTCGGGAACCGACGACGATCGGTATCTTCACGCCACAATGACGTCGGAGGAGGACCTCACCGAGGAGGAGTCGGACGACGAGGAGTAGTTGAATTATCTTTTTATCTATCTATGCTGAGAACTATCCTCTACTCTCTAGTATCTACTTTCGATCTCAAGATCGTAAACGCTTTTTAAAGCGCCCGCTGCTATGATTCTGTTGGAGATGCTCTAACATGGCGATTTAGTGCTTTAATGTTGCCCACAAGATGCACAAGTATTACTAGTAGTATATTTTCTTGCCATGTTGAGATTTTAAAACCACGAAAAGTAACATGCAGAGGAGCAATGAAGACCAAACATGGGATATTCGGGACATCTTCAAGGAGCGCGCAAGTTAAAGAGGAGCTGCACCGAACTCAGAAACGAGCTTTGGTAAGTAACACCTTTCAATTACTTTCGTAGCCTCGTGTTCTTCGATGTGTATATGTTGTAGTTTCGCTTTCTCTTAAGCGTGGTGTTCTTCGATGTGTAATAAGAAGAGTCTTAATCGTCCTAATGCTTTTGTTTTTAGCTTGATGTAGGAAGTGGGTGTTCTCACCTTGTAGTCTGTTTTTATTTTATTTTTTCCTTTTGAATTCACTTCTCCGAGTTCTGTTTATCTCGCTTCTACTAAATGGATCTAGGTTGCTCTGAGTATTGATCTAAAAAAGAAGTAACTTCATGTCAGGATGCAGTTCCTGCGAGGAGGGAAGTATGGTCAACCTCGAGATCATGTTTCCAAAATGAGGCTGGATTACACACAAGGTGCCAGTTCCCTAATGATGCTGGATTAGACACAAGGTGCAAATTCCCAGATGATGTTGGATTACACACAAGCTAGGTGAGTCGTAAGCTGTTCGTGTCCTCGTGGCATTAGTAAAGTCTGAAAGGAAGCGTGCAACTGCCCTTGAGAATGTAGCTGAGTTCTTGAAGAAGCGAAAAGAGCAATCAGATGCTCTCTTCACCCAAGCCAAAGAAGAGATGGAAGAAGTCAGAAATAAGCTAGCAGAGGCAGAGCAGGCTAGGCGTCTCCTGCTATCTAAAACTGTTGTCAATACAAAATTTCCTTCATAACAGCTAGGTTCAAATGTTTATCCAACAAGATGCCTGTTGTGATGTCCGTGCATCTACCGATGTGGCACAAAATGTTTTTTCGGGTCATGTAATAACAACAATTACTTTCCAAACAATAATGTATTTAAGCATTGGACATGGTATAGTCCACGCAAGAAGCCCGACATTCCAAGTTCAACTTCCACATCAAACTCATGTTCACAGATATCTCGCACATTCATACATAATGTCCACAACCATGATTCACTTCAAAGCCAAAAAATGTGAGGAGAGTTATAAATAAAGAAAATCCTCTACTAGTTCCTGCTACCAAGACGAGCACAACAAGTCAAGACCATGCATAAATCAATTATATTTTAGTCATGTTTTGTGTTCTAAAATGCCCGCCGCTCATGGAAGGACGTGTTGCCGCACACGCATGGATTCAATGAAGGCAAAGGGCAGTCTTAAGCTGGTTGCACGCAGCGAGGAGGCATGCTTAGCCGGGCTCGCAGCGAAAAGCGGCCCTTCTTATCGGGCGCTACGGTTCAATGCCTGCGCTATGAGAGGTCGCGTCGTCAGTGAGAGCAATCACTCCCTCCAGTCCTTTTTGTTGGGTATAACAAAATCTGTTTTCCATTCACATTTTACAAGTAAAATTCGTGGACAAACTTTGACCCAAAGTACGATGGGGACTAGTAAACCGAATGGAGGTAGTAGTTTTTAATCAAAGAAGGGTTTCCTTCCGATTTTCATTATCGAAAACTAGCATCTAAATCTAAACCATAGTATTTACCCTAGAACTACCAGGTTCAACATCTCGCAACATAAACCCATACAACCTCCATCGCAAAAAAACCATACAACCATACGCCAAGGACGTACGTAGTACTATGAATTCCATTTTCGCTCCATACCAATCGTTCTAAAAACTACTTACTACTTATAACGCGCCATTGAAAATCGGAATTCTTAACCCTGCTAAAAAACGATATTTTAAGCATGGCTACTCGATCTATGGCAACTGACGAGCCACCACGCTCCAAGTCGTTCACCTGTGGTCCCGACCATCAACTCCTACGGATCAAATTATAACGCGAGCTGACTATTCCTACAAAGGTGCTCCACCACGTACCCGGTACCTACGAATGCAGCAATCGCGCACCTAGGGTTTTAGGGTTTATTTGTTAACGTCGCCTTTACATAACACTCATGTGTGAGAGATATCGAGAGGCCGACTGTGTGCGTGCACCTCTTCTCTTTGTATATGTACTCCACAATTTGTCTGGTGTCCAAAAAATTATAATAACTACTAGCAATGTGCCAATGCGTTGCCACACGATCAAAGTTGATTAATACATATTCACCGATTTTATAGAGAAAAAGTCTAGTTTTGAAATATGTATATCACTAAAAATATGTTATGTTTCACTCAAAATATATTCTTTTGGCAGTTTTGATGAGATAAGGGAGGAATGTTGTTGGTTTCAAGATTCGAGAAGTGGTATATGTCTAATTTCTACTCTTACTAGCAAGATGCCCGTACATTGCACGGAACATCAAGATCTTGTGGGAGAAAAGGATGAACGAGGGAAGGCCTTATCTGCAAATGTGGTGAAGAGTGCGGGTAAATTACTATATTTTCCTTCCTATCCGTCAGATATAATCGACGATTTACATTGCAGGATGGCAGGCCCACCATCTTCACCAACTCTATTTTTTATCCCTACTATTATAAAAAGCATTGTCGGTGATAATCGTGTGCCTGCCATCCTGCAATATAGGCCGTCCGATCTATATCTGATGGATAGGAAGGAAACTATGGCAATTTTGCAAAAATATACCCACACCCCTCTCCACATTTGTAAATAAGGCCTTCCCTCGTTCATCCTTTTCCCCCACAAGATAAACTACTCATACAAATGCATCTTGATGTTCCGTGCAACGCATGGGCATCTTGCTAGTTGTTGCAAAAAGCCCATGTGTGAGAGAGAGAGAGAGGGAAAGTGGAGGAGGACGGAGTGCATGTGTGACAAAGACATAAGGAGTGTAAAGGAGTAGGTATCAGCTTAAATGAGGCGATAGTGTGTGTGTGCACGATCAAGAGGGCGGTCTCAAGAAGGGAAGAAAATCTTCATAGATACAAGGAGCGGAGAGAGACATGTATGCGATGGTGGAAGAACGAAAAGGGTGTATAAACCTATCTAGAGGCTAGCTAGTCGATAAATGTTTGTGAGAGAAATACGAGTCAAAAGGAAGCGAGAGTTTTGTGTGTGTGAGAGAGGGACGGTAGTCGGGAAGGGGAGTGGAAGCAGGAGTTGTGTGTGTGTGTATGTGAGAGAGAGAGAGAGGAGACGGTAGTCGGGGTTGTCTGATCGGTAAACAAATGAATAATGTCAGTCTGGGATGGAGACGAAAAGGAGATCGCAACAAATGTTGTGTCTACAGGAGAGAGAGAGAGAGTAATTTTAGTGGTATGAGTCATATGTAGAGACATATAGGGTGTGTGAGAGAATCCCATAGAGAGAAAGACAAAGTGAAAGACGAGTGGAGACCGTGTGTGTGGCAGTGAAAAAGAAATCTTAGGTACCGAGTGATACCAGAGAACAGTAGAGACGTGAGAGATGATGAAAACCGTGTAATGTATAATGATAGGGAGAGTGTGACACTTCTCAAGGAGACGCCGAGAGACCATGTTTGCAGGATAGGAGAAACATGAAGTGAGCGTATGGGTGAGCTGGAGAAAAGAGAGTGATAGCTACCAAGGAGCATGCATGCGAGAGAGATGGGCGTGAAAGGAGGAACAAAAAGGATTCAAATATTTGAATTCGAGATGATGATACATGTAATCCATACTGAACCAAAATTGATCTATCAAACATGCATACTCATATGAATTCATGCACATCTATGTTATTTAATTTGTAGATTGATCCATACATTTTAGTAGAACATAATTTGGTTAAATTTTTCAATTCAACCTTAAGATTTCGAGATCGTTGTATTTGTAAATCATATTATACATATAAAGGAGCATAATTCTTTGTTGTGCTTTTGAAAGTATATATAAAAAATGATGTATATAGAATGTAATTCCAATTGAAAATGGATCCCGCCAGAAAAAATAGAATACAAACGGGATTCGAATTGAGTTGGCACGGTAAACGTGCACTTTGCAAAATTTGAACGAAGCGGGGAAAGTCGCAGTAACCGCCCGAAACCAAAATTTGCGAGATGGAAATCACTACTGCCTATCCCTGCCACGCAAAGCCTATTTGTTGGATTTCTATAGGTTTTGATAGGGGTAGGTTTTTAATTTCATACACGGTGGGCGCCAAAACACAGTGTGTCCACGGCCGAAATCGACTCCCTCCCCGATTCATATTCATACACGGTGGGCGCCAAAAACAAACTCTCGTTGGCAAATATTCGGTGTATGCGAGATTACCGCCCTATCCCCAACCGACTAATGTTGCTGTGATGTAGTAGAAATTTGAAACGGGGCTAAGTTTGTAAATTTCTCGATTTGAGACAAGCACGCTCAATACATGGTTCCCTTCCTCTCTACCTCCCTTTTCCCCATTCGATCCGTGGGCGCCAAAACACCCTCTCCACCCTACCTCCTCCTCCGTCCGCCGCCCACCACCCCATCCACCGCCGCCCTCCTCCACCATTCCGAGCTGATACCCGATGCCACCGCCCATTACAAGAGATCGACCTCTCTTATCCACGGCTTCGACCGGGATCCTTGCATCCCGCCCTCTCGCTTCATCCCCGCTGCCGTCCACCTTGCCGGGCGCCGCCTCCTACGACTGCCTCGCCCACCGCGCTCGCCGCCACCGCTCTACCCTCCTAGATCTGCTTCCACGCCACGACAGCCATCGCTATCAAGAAGCACCGCAAATTCTCAGCAGATGCGACACGGCGCTGCACCTGAGGCGGTACTTTTTCAGATCTTCTCAACTTATTTATCGCAGCAAGAAAATAGATCGCCACCGCTTACTCTGATTTCTTGTCTTGGTTGCGGTTGCCTTTTTTCGGTTTGCACCTTCAGATCCGCCATGGCACGCCAACACTATACTCCCAATGCTTATGGTATTCCCTTTATATTCCACACTAGTTAAAGCACAAGAGACTAAATTACAAAATTGGGTCACCGATTTTTCGAGCTCACGAGTTCGCCAAAGGCGATCAAGGGCTCGGTGGTTGTGGGGCCTCACGAACGAAGAAAACTCGACGCTGGTGGGGGTTGGGGGGGGGTGGGGCGGGGTATGGAGGAACACATGCGATGGGGGTCGATGGTCCGCCGGGCGTCTGCAAGGTGTTCTCAGATGGGAAGAATCGAGACGAGGAAGAAGAAGGGTTAGGAGACGAGGATCTTCATCCAACCGCCTGAAATGGTCGAGACAGCTGGGAGTTGCATTCTTAATGCGCCTCGTTCATCATGTGGGCACTGCGCAACCAACATTTTATTATCCAAAATCTGCTTGCTCTTCTTTACCATGTTCCTCTTCTCGTTTTTCTTTAATATATTTTCTCCGTTTCCTAAATACAAGTCTTGTATAGATTCCACCATGGACTACATATGGAGCAAAATGAGTGAATCTACACTCTAAAATGTATCTCGATACATCTGTATGTGATCCATAGTGGAAATCTCTACCAAGACTTATATTTTGGAACGGAGGGAGTATGATAGTAGTACAAGATGTTCCTTGTAATCAAGATGAGCAGGACATTTGCAAGTGTAGAGGTCTATACGGTCGGTTGTGATGGACACTTTGAGCCTCTTTGATTCAGAGGATCTTGTAAACATAGGAATAGGATTTGTAGTGGCCTGCCCACTTGAATCCTATAAGAATAGCAAGGAAATGCGCGGAGTTGTGTCGCCTTTGAGAGTTACATCGATATTAACAGACCGCACCTTCACTTGAAGAGAGCTGGTATCGAAGCCTTTCTAGCCGCATCGCAATACTAGCACATATATTCCAGCAAGTTCCACTTTGCTGATTTTACTCGATGCTTAAGGTTTTCCTGTTATATCTACACTATGATCTGTGTAGCTGCTTTGTGTCGCACTAGCAGCAGTCCACTCTTGAAGCTAAACACTGCAATGACTTACAAAATTGGCACCAAGGCATTGAGTGCCATTTCGATGCAATGAAACTCATACGCCCCCACCTGTTGATTCTTGTTCGTAATATGATCCTAATGACTATTCTAACCTCGAGGAGTCAAAGGCAGATGGCCTGTCCTGTTCACCCATCAATGTGCATGTTCTAATTTGGCAATGTTTTATTGATTGCGGGTATCTTGCATATGTTGTCTTGCATTTCTTCTACTTTGTTGCACCGCCATCTGATTAGTTTACTCATCATATATGTCAAGATGCCATGCCCATCCATTATCAATACATATTCCATCTGTCATCATACCATGTTTTTCCACTCAAATGTTGTTCTTGTGCATCGACATCAAAAGGAAGAGGGTGATTGTCAACCTGAAGGAGCACCAAAGAAATTCCTTGAAAACGTGGTGGTGTCGGAGAAATCGACAAGACCCCACTTATATTGGATGTACAACCAAAGGACACAAAACGAGGACCGACTCCAGCAGACTGCACCATACTTCATCGGCCACACCACTAGCCCCACCACAGTGACATGCACTCCAAAGAAAAGGTATACCAATTTCATTTGCCATAGCACCAGCTGTACCACAAAAAATCCCACTCCAAAAAAAGTACAAGAAGTCCACCGCCAAGACCTATCCCAACTGCAGAGACGGCCAATTCCTGCAGATTGGAACCCCATTCCATTTATTCCCAGTTTAAAAGACAATGCTTTCAATGTTGTTAGGGACTACGTGCATATATTCCCATCATGGGAAGATTATTGTGAAGACAAACACCATTTTTACATCTTCCGCCCAACTTACGTAAGTGCTATTATTCATGGTTATTATTTTCTGTTTTTCGCTGATTGAACACATCAATGATTTACATTACATTGTTGTAACTAGGCGAGGGTCAATCTGGATAGTCATGACGAGCAAAGCTTGCTTGTGCTTTTCAAGGAAGCATTGCAGCGAAGATCGGTGTTACCCGAGGAAATCACACTTTGATGGCAAGTCTATAAACGAATTTCCGTGAAGTCTCTTGTGCTAAATTTAGAAGACATTGAATGGAAAACCTTGTTATGCAATCGTCTCGCTCCTGTGATGAGGTACCGTCTATGAAATCACATGACAATTTGAACTTCTACTTTTCCGCATGTGCCTTACGGATCTTTTTGCAGGAAATCTGCTCAAGAAGAATTCGGTTTGACAAGAACGACAGTGATATCGCAAATATGCTGCCCAACGCTTTTCTCTTGTTAGTACCTGTTGTCCTCAGATCACCGTACTTACATACATACCGGTTCATTATGTGACAGCAGTATGCATGATAGCTTGCTTATCAATTGTTCGCTCCAAATTATCTGATTTGTATGAATGGTTACATTAGTGTAGAATATATCCAATGACAATGTTTTTTTAGCTCTGCATTGTTCTTGTAAGTACATGATGTCCTTTATCAGTGTACTTATAATGACAGGTAGTTGTTCATGTACCATCACTCCGCAGCTTATTTTCCTTTGCCCTCTATTTTCTACACATCAGATCTATATTACTCTTACCATAAGGTTGGTACTGAAGAAGTTTAGCTGTGCATTGCTCTTGGCTGTCCCTTTTGCCTGTATCGCTGCACTTACATTTATAACTACTTGGTTATGTAGCATCACTCTTCATCTTATCTTAAGTATTCTCCATTTTTTCAAATATTATCACATCTATATTTACTCTTAACAAAATGTAGAATAAAGGCAATGCTTTTGAAGAAGATTCTGTGGTAAACTTCTTGAATTGCCCCCCCCCCAATCAGCATGGACAAGGCCTTCATAGAGCCTGTCTTCACCAATAATGTAAGTTTGTCCATCTCAAGCCTTCAAACTTTGTTGTATATATTTGGTTAGGCATGACTGAAACAACTGTTTATTGTTGGTGTTTGCATCAAATTGCTTGTTTAAAGTTTATTATGTATTTGTCAAAAACAAAAGTTTGTCCTTTCTCAATTTAAGTTTTCAGTTGTACAACCAAGTTCCTTCTTCATACCATGTAAATTAAACTAAACAGAGCAAGTGATCTTCTTTTGCACTGCATGTATGCTTCTGTTCTTCATTCGTAATCCAGTGGTGTGGTGAACCTACCCACTATAGCACAATGTCATATTCTGCAATGTCTTAACTATGAAGAATGTCATATCATTCTACTATTATTTAAACCGTCTCTTTATTTGCCAATCTGAAATGGTATAAATTGACAGCACACTAACCATTGATACTTATGAGTTCTTGATCTGTAATCCAGTGGTGTCGTGAAGCTGCCAACTCCTTCACAATGTCATTTCCTGCCATGTCTTGACCTGAACAATACCATATTGTGTTAATGCAGTTTTAAACTGTATCACTTTATTCGTCAGTAAGAAATGTGATGAATTGTCAGCACTTATACTTTTATGTGCAAAATCTGTCATCTGTCTGCTTGTTTATCTTTCAGAGTGAGGAAGATATAAGTGTTGAACAAGCGCAGTCTCATCATCTTGCTCAGCTGCTTACGCTGCAGCTCCCCAGGAGGGCTAACCTTTCTTGAACTCTATTGAAGTGATGTCGGTTTTGTATATGTAAGTGCATCTAGTGCCCCTTAGTGATTTTGGTGTATTGAAGACTTATAGGTTAAGGGACTAATTTGTTTATGAGTGTACACAGGTCTATAAGTCTATGAGGAGTTTGATATTTACAGAGAAAGTCGACCCCTAAAAATGAAGTTCTTCGACTGAAGACTTTGATATTCTGAAGACTTTCTGAATACTTCGAAAGTGAAGAAATTGGTGTGACCTTGAAGACTTGGTATTCATTTAAGGAACAAGAAGCGTGAAGACTTTTGTTTTCGTAGTTTCGTTTTCTCTTTCTTGAGTCATAGGAAACACCGTACTATTAAAGGGGTCGAGGAAATACTAAGGAAAAATTTCCATGTGATGCTCAACTCAAAATCCTACACCTACCAATCCCTTCGAAAGTGAAGCCTTTGAAATCTCCTACATTCACTCAATTTCTTCAAAGGATGAGACGAAGTTCTTCTGGTCGCTGAGGAATTTGTTTTGACTGAGGAGTTAGGAATTCGCTAGTGCAGATTGCCTATATAGTGAGGAACATGATAGCCCTAAGGAATTTGAGAGTCAAATTTCCGACCATTGCTGTGCTGTGCGCCAGCTGTCCCAAAATATCTTATCCACCTAACGGTCATATCATTGAAGGGCATTTATGTCTTATCATGTCGGGCTGCTCCCTAGGCTATAAATAGCCACCCCCTACAACCACTAGCTGGTTGGCTGCTCCGAGAGAAACTGACACTTGTCAATTAAGAGCATCCCAACCTCAGAGGACTTTGAGCGAAAATCATCGAGTGAGGAAAAAGCCAAACCCAAACACCTACAAACCCAAAGTGATTGAGCATCACTGAAGAGATCGATCCTACGTGGATCCGACGCTATTTACCTTTGAAGACTGCGCTTCTTCCAGACGGTTAGGCGTCATGGTCTAGAGCATCCAAGAGGAATTGTGGATCGCCGAGTGACCGAGTCTGTGAAGGTTTGGAAGTCGCCTGAAGACTTACCACGAGTGATTGGACGAGGTCTGTGTGACCTTAGTTCAAGGACAATACGGTGAGGACTTGGTGTCCCGAGCTGCATGCTCACGATCGGGTGTCCGGACTATGTGTCCCCGAAGTTTAAATACTCACCGCTCCAACCAGACGCATAACCGAGACAGCAGTTGAACTGGTCTACCAAATCATTGTCTTCACCAACCCTATCTGGTTCTATTTCCTCAACTCATTCATTTCCTCATTATCGTGTTGAGTGTTTGTTCATATCTGTGTTTGAAGACTTTGATCAAGACTTTCTCAATTTCCTCGCCCAATTTCTTCAATCAGTTTGTCTTCATCTTGTGTTATCCCGTGTTTACGCTTTCGACTCTGTGATTGTCTTCATTTCATCATGATGACCATGCCTCGTATTCGTTATGCTTACTCGAGTACTTATTCCGCAGCAAGTAGTTCTTCGCTTAGGAATTTCCTCACCGCAAATTCCTCGGTGAAGAATTCAAAAATCGCCTATTCACCCCCTCTAGTCGATATAACGCACTTTCAATTGGTATCAGAGCAAGGTACTCCCTTGTTCTGTGTGATTTTGGTTTAACCACCTGGAGTTTTAGTTATGTCGACCGCAGGTATGATCAAGGTCTCGGCTGGGTGTCCTAACTTTGATGGTACGGACTACCCCTACTGGAAGAACAAGATGCGAATGCATCTTGAGGCAATTGACAACGATCCCTCTGTCTCACCCTCACTGAACGCTACCGATGTGAAGAGATTCAAGCAACTCGATTCTCAAGCGAAGAATATCATATGTGGCCATCTGTGCAAAGGACAGTATGGAAGAGTGAGTGCTTTGGAAACCTGCTAAGCTCATCCGGGACAAGCTGTCCAAAGTAATGAAGGAGTCTCAACTCAGCGTGACTCTCGAGTTGATGTTCTTCGCAATCTCTTCAACCGCTTCAAAAGACTTGACAATGAAAATGTTCAACAAACCTTCGATCGCCTCACTGACATCTCAAATGAGCTTCAAGCGCTTGGTGCCACTGACATCACCGATCATGAGGTGGTGAAGAAATTGTTGAGATCGCTTGATTCCTCATTTGATACTCTGGCACTGATGATACAAGAACGTGCTGACTCCAAGTCACTAGATCCCGCTGATATCCTCGAGAGGCTAAATACTCATGAGTTCCAGCTTGTTGAAAAGAGAGATCTCTATGGTTCGAGCTATGGAAAATCACGTGCCTCAAGGCCAAGGCTGTGTCTCGAATCTGAATGTGAAGACTCGTAGTAGAATTGGTGATCCTCAAGAATTGGGCCAGAGCTAGCACCGCCGTGAAGAAGTTCCAAGTTCTCAAGACGTGGTCGCTGGAAAATCCTCAAGGAGCAGTGATTCCTCATCCAAAGGACTATAAGAGAAGGCTATGCCACAAATGCAAGAAACCTGGTCACTATATTCAAGATTGTCCTCAGTGGGAAAAGGAATTAAAGAAGAATAAATACAAGGATTACAGTTCTGATGACGCTAAGAAGAAGAAGAAATTGTCAAAATCTTCATCATCAAAATCCTCAAAGTCTTCATCTCACAAGAAGAGCATCTCCACGAAGGCTCCTGCATTCATTGGCAATGAAATGGACTCAAGCTGAATCGAGGAACATGAGGAAGAGGAGGCATCGAGGAGTCCGAGTCCGGTGTGGCGAAGTCCGCTCTCGCCATCGCATTCGCCGCAAGTCCATCTTCAACTCAAGAAACCGACTCACCAACAAGGCTGATGAAGATAGTGATGACTATGCTCCCACCTATTACTTCATGGCAAAGGGTACCAAGGTACTCAAATATACCTCCTCTGAATCTAGTGAAAATGAATCTAATGAAGATCTTAAGCCCAGCTACTCTAAACTTGCTAAGATTGCTGTAAAACAACAAAGGGCTTTTGAAAAAGTTCAAAACATGCTAGATAAAAGTGACGATATGTTGGGTGAAGAAATGGATCGCACTAAAGCCCTGACTGAAAATCTTCAGATACTTAAGTCTAGGTTTGACAGCCTTCAAGGTCATCATAACTCTCTCTTATCTGATCATGAGAAGCTTTCTTATGAGTTTCTTCAAAAGAAGCAAGATCTTGAGAAGCTAAGAGTGAGTTATGAAGATCTTCAGAAGGAGAGCGATTCATTGCTAGCTCAACAAATCAGCGCTTCTCAGGAAGAATTTGTTCCTCCATGCTTAAAGTGCATTGAACGTGAATCTGCTAATTCTTCACCAATGTTCAAATGTTTAATCGTTATAAATTCTTCACCTGCCTCTTCTATCACTAATTCTCATCCGAGGGCATTACAGTATCACCGACGATGCAGGCTGAAAGAATTGTGTCGGGAAGTTGATCGAACCCACAAACACCTATGGGACCGGCGGACCGAGCCCTTTCGTTCGGGTGGGGGCAGAGGTTGCACGGAGAGCAGATCGAGGCGGCACACGAGCAGTTTACCCAGCTTCGGAGCTCTCCGGAGAGATAATACTCCTACTGCTGCTTGTCTGATTGTATTGTGTTCTTGCTAGAGAGCAATGAGAACTACAAAACCTAGCTTGAGTGTCTCTAGCTTCAATGAGTCGAACCGACCCAGCCGAACCTCCTCACGCTATGCATGGGCCTCCTTTATAGGCTCAAGGGGTCACCAACAGGTGGCAACGTAGACAAGGGCAGAATGGGAAAATGAGTTGCGGTTGGTACAGCTACTTTGTACAAGTGTATTCTACCTAACTCGACGGCAAGGGACAAAGCATTAAATGCCCGCCCATGTCGCTTAAACAAAGGCAACAGGACCGTCAGAGCGCCACCGCTCGCCACGATGGTAATCTTGTCGCCGCCATCGCTGCTTTCTCCGCCGGCTGCACAGCCTCTTGATACGCCGCTACCGAATGGCCCCATGGCTATTATCGCTGGTGGATGAGCTGGAGCAGAGATAAAGAGTGGTTGCATGTCGCGGCAAGTGCCTTGTCGCGCTGAATCCTTTGTCGCGCCCGAAGCTTGTCGCCACCAGCCTTCCCGCAAGCTCCTCTTGCCGGGTCTTGTCTTCGCGTGCCTTGAGGGTCTTCCGCAAGCTCCTCTTGCCGGGCCTTGTCTTCTTGGCTTAAATACTTTGTTTTGAATGGCTCCAAAGGAACCATGGAGGACCTTGGCGGTCACCAGCAAGCCTCGCCGCTGGTGTCAGAATCGCTCAGGCACGAAGTTCGGGATACTAGGGTACCCCTACTCTAGTACACCGACAGAGCCCCGGCTCGGGCTACACACACGGTGCCGAAGCGCTGTTGGGCCAGGCCAAAAAAAGGTTTCGGGCACGCGCAACCTAGATCACGCTGTAATTTGCTCCGACTCCACCACGCCCCCACTTAACAAAGACGCGCCGAACGTGGCGTCGTGGGAGAGATCGTGGGGGCTTTTTTAATTGAAAAGCGGAACGTCCGCCTCTCCCTCCTTATAAACAGGGGAAACAGGCAGGTCGCCCACCTCGCCATTTGCTGTCCCATCTTGAAAACCACCGCCGCTCCCCCTTCTTTCTAGTCTCAAGAGAGCAACGCCCGCTTCTATCGCCACCAGCGCCATCAACGCCGCCGGTCTCTCCACCACCTCCGCCATGGCTCAAAGTCGACAAGGGAAGGGCGTGAAGTCGGCCGAGGCGCAGCGCTCGCGGGCGCTGTGAAAGGAGCGGCCGTTTTCCCCCAGCTCGACGCAAAGGAGCTGAGGAGGGCTACTACCTCTTCTCGGTCGACGGAGACGCGGCGATCCGCGACGAAGGTACTCTCCGCCGATCGAAGTCGGTTCCGAGCGGTACCCTTCTTCGCTCTTCTTCTATTGCGGGCTCTGCCCGCCTTCTCTGAATTCTTCTACGATATCATGAACACCTACGGGCTTCGCCTCCTTGATTTGACCCCCAATGTTGTCCTGACCATGGCAGTTTTCGCACACCTTTGCGAAAACTTTGTCGGAGTCCACCCAAACGTAGCCCTCTTCCGCCACTTCTTCATGCCCCGCGTCGAGAGAGGAGAGCCACTTGCCGGAGGGATTGCTTGGATCTCCAGGATCGGCAAGAAAGAAGCCTATCTGGAAGGAGAGCTCCGCAGCAAGTGGGAGGAGTGGAGAGCCGATTGGTGTTGGATCGTTGAGGAGAACCCGCAGTCTTCATCGCCCAGCGCCAAACTCCCATAGTGCTGGAAACGATTGGAGCAACTTGGCGCCGGAGGATGCTAGGTTGAAGATTGCTGTGACTCGGATCTTGCGCCTCGTGCTTGCCGGACTCACTGAGGCGCCGCTGGCGAGATTTCCTTTGCCGCAGACGCTTCCCTTGCAGGAGAGGAGGAGACCTGCTTGGGAGTTCCAAAATGCGGCGGACATCATGAGGCTGCGCCTGGCCTTAACTGGAATTTCACCGCCTTGGAGTTGGACGCAATGCTCCTGGAGTTGTTCAAGCATGACCCCGATCACCCCGAGTGGTTTAGGTTGCCGAGGGAGTCGCCCCATTGTGCAACAATTTTCGCCGATCAAGATCCGCGCCATGATGCCGCCAGCGATTCGCATGGGATCGCTCCAACTGGCAAGAGCTCATGGACGACGCCGGCGGCAGTTCTTCGACAGCTTGGAAGAAGTGCCGATCCGCCCCGACGAGCAGAAGTGGCTCACCCGCGACACCACCGACGCCGAGATGCAGCGCAACGCCACCAGGCTGAAGGAGGCGGCAGCAGCTGCACCGGGCGATTCGGGTTCACCATGGAGGAGGCAGAGGGCAGAGGCGGCAAGCCTTGCCGACGAGAGGAGCTTGCCGGCGAGGAGGAGCAGGCCGAGCCCAAGTTGAGCTGAGCGAGTCTCGCCGAGGGCGCCTCCTCCACACCTTCAAGTAGCTTGCCGCGAGCGGAACCCACAGCTCCACCAAGAAGGCGTCTCCGCAAGGCCGGGAAGTGACGGGCGGCAACAGGCTAACAGCCGCAGCGCCGTGCGGCGACGCGCTTCCACTGCAAGCAAGCACTTTGCGCTGGAGCACCCCACACCGCTGCAATAACCGAGGCGGATCCTCTCAGCCACCGCTGCCACCCCGCCAAGCGGTCAAGAGAACCTACCTCCGCCTCTTCGCACCGGAGGCGAGCCGAATTTGATCTCTCGCGCCAGCTCCGACGAGGAAGAAGAAGAAGAGTAAGCTTCTATGTTGTGCTTGTATTTCTTCAATTTTGTTGCTTCGCCTTGTATCTAATTTGCTTCATTCTGAACTCTTTCCTTTTTCAAGACGCTGGCCCGGAGAGCGCCGAAGAGAGCTAAGACCCCGTGGTTGTCATCGAAGATGATCCCCTGTGGCAACAGGAGGCGCTGCTCGAGACCCCTTGCTGCATCCGCAACCTTCCTCAGCAGCCCCAAAGACAGCCCCCAACAGAAGTATATGGTTTACTTACGGTTAGGTGTGCATGGGTGCTCCTTCTTGCTGATATCCGACTTGTTGATTTGTGTAGGAGCAGAGCAGCCTCATCAGAGTGCCCTAAGCCGCTCCCAAATACCATCTGCTTCAACTTCGCCGCCAAGGAGCGCTTCTCCAGCAAGGGAGACTTCTCCGCGAGGGCAGCACCAATGATCCTCCGTGGTCGAGACCATGGCTGCGATCCCATCGCAGGTAATCTCTTGCGTGAATATTTCCTTGGGTTCTTTTTTCTTGTTCTTCTTTTCAACATTTGCTTGACTGTTCTTTCTTTTTTCGATCGCCGATCCATCTCGCCGCAGAGCCGATGGAGACCGAGGTCGCCGGGCGAGGAGGACGCTGCTGCAACACCGACGACGCCGCCACCATGGAGGAAGAGGCTGGCGCCGATGGGTCTGTCTGGCGCAGGAGGCCGCCAAGGCTGCCGCCGCAAAGGTGGCGAGGGGTCTGGCGATCATACTGACGACCCTGAGGCCGCAGGAGCGCCAGGCGCTACGCCGACCGCCGATCCCTCCGCCACCGGTGCAGCGTCAGGCTCCGAAGAGCCCCAGCCCGGCGCCTATCTGAAGGCCGGCGACGGCGTCTTCATCAAGCTGTCATGCGAGGATAATTAAGCTACAGTAATTCTCCGCTAATGATGCCACGTCATTTCGATTACTGTTGCTTATCTCGCGTTAGTTCAAAACCGATTCAAATTCAAATTTAAATTAAAAGCAAACATCAAAAAAATTTCAAAACTTTAAAACTAAAATGTTCGGGTCATGCCAGATAATGCATAGGTGGTTATGGTGGTGAAACCAAACTTTTATGAAATGCTTAACTGCACTAAAATGATTTAAATAGTAGCAAACCTAATTAATTAAATGCCTTTACTAATTAGTAAAATATCAAACTAAATTATTTGGGAACTAGACTTTTTGTGACAGTGGACTAAATTGAAGAACTAAATTAGATGCTGAGTATATATTTTACAAAAACTAAAATAAAAGGAAATAAAACAAAAAGAATAAAAGAAAGGAAAAGACCCCTGGCCAACTGGGCCAGACGGCCCAGCAGACCAGTCCATTAACCAGATGGCCCACCAAGCGCTTACATACCCTGGCCTGCCCGATCAAACCCTAGCCCCCACTTGACCCGATCGATCCCTCGTCTCCTCCTCGCGCCAGAAGAGAGCAAAGAGGAGCGAGAGCCCCCGCCTCGATCCCGCCCACACGCACCTCCTTGCCCGCTCCGACCACCTCCGCCACGCCGCTGCTCGGTCGGCGAGCTCCTCACCTCGACGACCCCCTCGTTCGCCCACTCCCCACCATTCGATCGGGCACGGCGCTCGACTCGTCGCCGACACCGCCGCCCTCGCGCCCGGCGTCCTCCCGCCGCCTCAGATCAGGCTGGGAGCACCGCCATTGTCTTCGTCGACCCCCGCCTCGCTGGATCGAGCTGTCCTTCCTCGATCGCCGTCGCAGCCACCTCGCCCTGGCTGCCGATCTGCCTCGCCGGACCTCCCCGAGCCCACCGCTTTACCCTACGGACCAGCGGTGAGACCCCTGGCCTCTTCCTCACTCCCGCTGTCATGTTGTTGTCTCAAGACGCGCGACGCGCCACAGCGCTTCGGCGACCGACTTCGCTGACCCTCTCGCAACCTGTCAGACACGCTCCACGCGAGCCCCGTCCGCAACCACCCAGCGTGGCCGCCCTGGCCGACCGTGCTCACACAGACCGCCCGGCCTCGTCGCCTCCCCGCCCAGCCATTCGCCTCGTCAGGCCGAACCCTCCCCACGGTGGCATGGCCGCACCCGCGACATGGCGCTTCTTGGCCGCCTGCTGCTGTTGTGGTGTTGTTGCCTCAGCCCTGCTGGTCGCCGCCATGCTGCCTCGGCCGGGCGCCGCGGCCGAGCCTCGTGGCTTTGCTCCGCCGACCCCGCTAACTCAGATCCGTTAGCGCCGCGCCCGATAAGCCCCTCGCCAAATGACAAGGGCCCCCCAAGAACTAATTTTAAATAAAAGAAGAGTTAAAATAAATAAATTAGTAATTAATTAGTTAATTAATTAGTTAATTGTTAATCAATCCTATTTAACTAATCTAATTAAAATTAATTAACCTAATCACTTAGTTAAACTAATTAACCTGCTTAATTAACTTTGAGTCTATGACGGATGGGCCCCATGTGCTAGGGGTTGACCTAGTCAACTCAGAGTCTCGCCGACATCATGCCGATGTCACGCTGACCCAATAATTACCTTTTCTAATTAATTAAAATTTGTTAATTCCAAACTTGAATTAAAACTTTAAAATTAGTATAAAATAATCCGTAACTCGGATGGAAAAACTTTGTACATGAAAGTTGCTCGTAACGACGAGACGATTCGGATACGCAGCCTGCTCGGCCCACCACACACTCCTAACATATCAAACACGCAACTTTCCCCTTCGGTTCATCTCGTCGAAAACACGTAACACCGGGATACTTTCCTTGATGTTTCCTTCACCAAGATTACCTCCTACAAAGATTAGGTCACCTCTAGCACCGTATTGCCATGTTACGCTTTGTGATACTTTGATTGCTCTGTTATTTATTGTGTTCCTCCATTACTTCTTTCCGATAGACCCGAGACTGCCGGGCGACCCCAGCTCGACTACGGAGTTGACGACTCTCTCTCTTGCCGGAGCAACCAGGCAAGCCCCCTTGATCACGGATATCGCCTACTCTCCTCTATACCGCTTGCATTAGAGTAGTGTAGCATGTTATCGCTTTCGCTTATACCTATCCCGATGCATAGCATGTCCTTGTTACTCTTGTTATTACCTTTACCGCAATCCTATATGCTTAGTATATGATGCTAGCATTTTCATCTCGTGGGCCCTACATTCTTGTCCGTCTGCGTGTTATACTATCGGGCCATGATCATTCGGGAGGTGATCACGGTATATTCTATATACTTTATACATGATACATGTGGAGACTAAAGTCGGGTCGGCTTGTGGAGCACCCACGAGTGATTCACGGATTGGGGGCTGAAAGGACCTTTGTCCCGACGGCCCTCTGAGTGGATCTTTGAGGCGGAGCGACAGGGCAGGTTGAGACCGCCTAGGAGAGAGGTGGGCCTGGCCCTGTTCGGCATTCGCGGATACTTAACACGCTTAACGAGATCTTGGTATTTGATCTGAGTTGGCTACGAGCTTATACGCACTAACCAACTACGTGGGAAAGATATGGGCACTCGGCGTCGTGGTATCAGCCGAAGCACTTCAGACGTCAGCGACGGAGCGGCGCGCGCCGGATTGGACTGGAACGCCACTAGGCTAGGTCTGCTTCCGGCCGCCCACGCAACATGCAGGTGTGCTCAGGGCGATGGGCCCCCACCCTGCGCGCGCTTAGGTTTAGACCGGCGTGTTGGCCTCTCTGTTGTGCCTAGGTGGGGCTGCGACATGTTGATCTTCCGCGGCCGGGCATGACCCAGGAAAGTGTGTCCGGCCAAATGGGATCAAACGTGTTGGGTAAGTTGGTGCACCCCTGCAGGGAAGTTAATCTATTCGAATAGCCGTGATCTTCGGTAACAGGACGACTTGGAGTTGTACCTTGACCTTATGACAACTAGAACCGGATACTTGATAAAACACACCCTTCCAAGTGCCAGATACAACCGGTGGTCGCTCTCTCTCAGGGATATGAGGAGGGGATCGCCGGGTAGGATTATTGCTATGTGATGTTACTTGGAGGACTTCAACCTACCCTCCCTACTGTTGCAAGACAGTGACCGAAGCGTAGTCTTCGATAAGACTAGCTATCCCCTCTTATTCGGCATTCTGCAGATTCAGTCCATCGATATGGCCCTTTACACATATATCCATGCATATGTAGTGTAGCTCCTTGCTTGTAGTACTTTGATGAGTACTCACGGTTGCCTTGTTCCCCTTTTCCCCTATCTCTACTCGGTTGCTGCGACCAGCGATGGAGCCCAGGAGCAGACGCCACCGCCGATGACGACTACTACACTGGAGGTGCCTACTACTACGTGCAGCCCGACGCGGCCACCAGGAGTAGTTAGGAGGATCGTGCAGGAGGCATGCGCCTCTTTCGATCTCAGATCCTAGTTTGTGCTAGCCTTCTTAAGGCAAACTTGTTTAACTTATGTCCAGACTCAGATATTGTTGCTTCCGCTGACTCGTCTATAATCGAGCACTTGTATTCGAGCCCTCGAGGCCCCTGGCTTGTATTATGATGCTTGTATGACTTATTTTATTTGTAGAGTTGTGTTGTGATATCTTCCCGTGAGTCCCTAATCTTGATCGTACACATTTGTGTGCATGATTAGTGTAGATTGAATCGGGGGCGTCACAAGTTGGTATCAGAGCCGACTGCCTGTAGGAATCCCCCTTCCTAACTCCTTGGCCGAAGTCGAGTCTAGACATTACAAAACTTTTACTAACATGGCTGTGTGCCTTACGGGCCCACGTCGCCATTGGGTGGTAGTAGGATCTTTTACTCCTCGACCTTTACTCAGGGACTCTGAGCTCTCTTCTATTCGGGTTAAATGATTTTGCTAAAAACAAAACTAACTTTAGGTTCTCGTTAATACTTTCTCCGGAGAGCCCCTTACTTCGGATGATCTTTCGCTGCACTAGAAGAATCCGGGTTACTCTACGATGTTTTCTCGAGTCTTTGTGCCATCGCATATGCGATTTTCCTTCCACTGTCAACCCCTATGAAAACTACTTACACTTGCCATTCATACGATCATTCCCCATTGATCTTGTTATTACAAGATACCCCGAAGTTTTCTCTATTGTTCCAAGGATACTTTGTGCCTACTGCCTTGCAGTTCTTTGCTACATGAATACCCCTACGGATAATTTCTCGCACTTACCGAGTATCCACTCATCCCCAGTTGATTCATGTGTTGGGGAACGTAGCAGAAATTCAAAATTTTCCTACGTGTCACCAAGATCTATCTATGGAGAAACTAGCAACGAGGAAAGGAGAGTGCATCTACATACCCTTGTAGATCGCTAGGCGGAAGCGTTCAAGAGAACGGGGTTGAAGGAGTCGTACTCGTCGTGATCCAAATCACCGGAGATCCTAGTGCCGAACGGACGGCACCTCGCGCTCAACACACGTACAGCCGGTGGACGCCTCCCACGCCTTGATCCAGCAAGGAGAGAGGAGAGGTTGAGGAAGACTCCATCCAGCAGCAGCACAACGGCGTGGTGGTGATGGAGGGCGTGGCATCCAGCAGGGCTTCGCCAAGCACCGCAAGAGAGGAGAAGGGAGAGAGGTAGGGCTGCACCAAGAGGGAGATGTTCTCATGTGTTGGCAGCCCCAAAACCTCAAGTATTTATAGGGGGAAAGGGGGCTGCGCCCCCTTTAGGGTTTCCCACCCCCAAGGGGTGAGGCCAGCCCTAGATCCCATCTAGGGGGCGGCCAAGGGGGGGAGGAGTGCCTCCCAAGTCAAGTGGAGGCCCTCCCCTTAGGGTTTCCTTCCATGCGCATGGGCCTTGGGGGCTGGTGCCCCTGGCCCATTAAGGCTAGGGCGCCCCTCACAGCCCATGCTACTGTATTGGACGTGGTGGAACTATTTCCGGACCTCCGACCCTCCGAATCCTCCGAACCTCTCGAAGCTTCCGGTACAATACCGAAAAACCCAACTTTTTCCTAACCCAACAACAACTTTCCATATATAAATCTTTACCTCCGGACCATTCCGAACTCCTCGTGACGTCCGGGATCTCATCCGGACTCAACAACATTCGTAACCATATACAAACTTCCTTTATAACCCTAGCGCCATCGAACCTTATGTGTAGACCCTACGGGTTCGGGAATCATGCGCACATGACCGAGACGTTCTCCCGTCAATAACCAACAGCGGATCTGGATACCCATGTTGGCTCCTACATGTTCCACGATGATCTCATCGGATGAACCACGATGTCAAGGACTCAATCGATCCCGTGATACAATTCCCTTTGTCTAGCGGTATTGTACTTGCCCGAGATTCGATCGTCGGTATCCCGATACCTTGTTCAATCTCGCTTCCCGCAAGTCTCTTTACTCGTTCCGTAACACATCATCCCGTGATCAACCCCTTGGTCACATTGTGCACATAATGATGATGTCCTACCGAGTGGGCCAGAGATACCTCTCCGTTTACACAGAGTGACAAATCCCAGCCTCGATTCGTACAACCCAACAGACACTTTCGGAGATACCGTAATGCACCTTTATAGCCACCCATTCGTTGTGACGTTTGGTACACCCAAAGCATTCCTACGGTATCCGGGAGTTGCACAATCTCATGGTCTAAGGAAAAGATACTTGACATTAGAAAAGCTTTAGCATACGAACTACGATCTTTGTGCTAGGCTTAGGATTGGGTCTTGTCCATCACATCATTCTCCTAATGATGTGATCCCGTTATCAATGACATCCAATGTCCATGGTCAGGAAACCGTAACCATCTATTGATTTACGAGCTAGTCAACTAGAGGCTTACTAGGGACATGGTGTTGTCTATGTACCCACACATGTATATGAGTTTCCTATCGATACAATTATAGCATGGATAATAAACGATTATCATGAACAAGGAAATATAATAATAACTAATTTATTATTGCCTCTAGGGCATATTTCCAACAGTCTCCCACTTGCACTAGAGTCAATAATCTAGTCCACATCGTCATGTGATTAACATTGATAGGTCACATTGCCATGTGACCAACATCCAAAGAGTTTACTAGTGTCTGTAAACTAGTTCACATCATCATGTGACTAAGACTCAATGAGTTCTGAGGTTTGATCATGTTTTGCTTGTGAGAGAGGTTTTAGTCAACGGGTCTGAACCTTTCAGATCCGTGTGTGCTTTGCAAATTTCTAGGTCATATTGTAAACGCTGCTTCCACGCTCCACTTGGAGCTATTCCAAATGGTTGCTCCACTATACGTATCCGGTTTGCTACTCAGAGTCACTCGGATAGGTGTTAAAGCTTGCATCGACGTAACCCTTTACGCCGAACTCTTTATCACCTCCATAATCGAGAAACATGTCCTTATTCACTCCAAGGACAATTTTGACCGCTGTCCAATGATCCATTCTGGATCATTCTTGTACCCTTGACCGACTCATGGCAAGGCACACTTCCGGTGCGTATACAAAGATAGCATACTGTAGAGCCTATGTCTAAGGCATAGGGGACGACCTTCGTCCTTTCTCTCTTTTCTGCCGTGGTCGAGCTTTAACTCTTAACTTCATACCTTACATCTCAGGCAAGAACTCCTTCTTTGACTGATCCATCTTGAACACCTTCAAGATCATGTCAAGGTATGTGCTCATTTGAAAGTATTATTAAGCATTTTTGATCTATCCTTATAGATCTCGATGATCAATGTTTAAGTAGCTTAATCCAGGTTTTCTATTGAAAAACACTTTTCAAACAACCCTATATGCTTTCTAGAAATTCTACATCATTTCTGATCATCAATATGTCAACAACATATACTCATCAGAAATTCTATAGTGCTCCCACTCACTCCTTTGGAAATACAAGTTTCTCATAAACTTTGTATAAACTCAAAATCTTTGATCATCTCATCAAAGCGCACATTCCAACTCCGAGATGCTTACTCCAGTCCTTAGAAAGGATCATTGGAGCCAGATACCTTTTAGCATCCTTAGGATCGACAAAACTTTTTGATTGTATCACATACAACCTTTCCTTACGAAAACTGGTAAGGAAACTCGTTTTGACATCCATCTTGCCAGATTTCATAAATGCAGCTAATGCTAACATGATTCCGACGGACTTAAGCATCGCTACGGATGAGAAAACCTCATCGTAGTCAACTCCTTGAACTTGTGAAAAACTCTTCGCCACAAGTCGAGCTTCATAGACAGTGACATTACCGTCCATGTCCGTCTTCTTCTTAAAGATCCATTTATCTCAATGGCTTGCCGATCATCGGGCAAGTCCACCAAAGTCCATGCTTTGTTCTGATACATGGATCCTATCTCGGATTTCATGGCTTCTAACCATTTGTCGGAATTTGGGCCCACCATCGCTTCTCCATAGCTCGTAGGTTCATTTTTGTCTAGCAACATGACCTTCAAGACAGGATCACCGTACCACTCTGAAGCAGTACGCATCCTTGTCGTCCTACAAGGTTCGGTAGTGACTTGATCCGAAACTTCATGATTACTATCATAAGCTTCTACTTCAATTGGTGTAGGTGCCACGGGAACAACTTCCTGTGCCCTGCTACACACAAATTGAAGTGACGGTTCAGTAACCTCATCAAGTCTCCACCATCCTCCCACTCAATTCTTTCGAGAAAAACTTTTCCTCGAGAAAGGACCCGTTAGTAGAAACAATCCCTATTACTTTCGGATCTGAATTAGGAGGTATACCCAACTGTTTTTGGGTGTCCTATGAAGATGCATTTTATCCGCTTTGGGTTCAAGCTTATCAACCTGAAACTTTTTCACATAAGCGTCGCAACCCCAAACTTTTAAGAAACGACAACTTGGGTTTCTCCAAACCACAGTTCAAACGGTGTCGTCTTACCGAATTACGTGGTTCCCTATTAAAGTGAGTGCGGTTGTCTCTAATGCCTAACCCATGAACGGTAGTGGTAATTCGATAAGAGACATCATGGTACGCACCATATCCAATAGGGTGCAACTATGATGTTCGGACACACCATCACACTATGGTGTTCCAGGCGGTATTAATTGTGAAACAATTTCCACAACGTCTTAATTGCGCGCCAAAGCTTGTAGCTCAGATACTCATCTCTATGATCATATCATAGACATTTTATCCTCTTGTCACAATGATCTTCAACTTCACTCAGAAATTACTTGAACCATTCAATAATTCAGACTGGTGTTTCATCAAGTAAATATACTCAACATCTACTCGAATCATCTCGTGAAGTAAGAACATAACGATATTCATTGCATGCCTCAAGACTCATTGGACTGCACACATCAAAATGTGTTACTTCCAACAAGTTGCTTTCTTGTTCCATTTTATCGAAAACGAGGCTTTCACTATCTTGCCCATGTGGTATGATTTGCATGTCTCAAGTGATTCAAAATCAAGTGAGTCCAAACGGTCCATCTGCATGGAGTTTCTTCATGCGATACACCAATAGACATGGTTCGCATGTCTCAAACTTTTCAAAAACGAGTGAGTCCAAAGATCCATCAACATGGAACTTCTTCATGTGTTTTATACCAATATGACTCACATGGCAGTGCCACAAGTAAGTGGTACTATCATTACTATCTTATATCTTTTGGCATGAAAATGTGTATCACTATGATCGAGATTCAATAAACCATTCCTTTAGGTGCAAGACCATTGAAGGTATTATTCAAATAAACAGAGTAACCATTATTCTCCTTAAGTGAATAACCGTATTGCGATAGACATAATCCAATCATGTCTATGTTCAACGCAAACACCAAATGCAATTATTTAGGTTTAACACCAATCTCGTTGGTAGAGGGAGCGTGCGATGCTTGATCACATCAAGCTTGGAAAAACTTCCAACACATATCGTTAGCTCACCTTTAGCTAGTCTCCGTTTATTCCGTAGCTTTTATTTCGAGTTACTAACACTTAGCAACCGAACCGGTATCTAATACCCTGGTGCTACTAGGAGTACTAGTAAAGTACACATTAACATAATGTATATCCAATATACTTCTATCGACCTTGCCAGCCTGCTTATCTACCAAGTATCTAGGGTAATTCTGCTCCAGTGGCTGTTCCCCTTATTACAGAAGCACTTAGTCTCGGGTTTGGGTTCAACATTGGGTTTCTTCACTAGAGCAGCAACTGTTTTGCCATTTCATGAAGTATCCCTTGTTGCCCTTGCCCTTCTTGAAACTAGTGGTTTTACCAACCATCAACAATTGATGCTCCTACTTGACTTCTACTTTCGCGGTGTCAAACATCGTGAACACTTCAAGGATCATCATATCTATCCTTGACATGTTATAGTTCATCACGAAGCTCTAGTAGCTTGGTGGCAATGTCTTGGGAGAAACATCACTATCTCAGGAAGATCAACTCCCACTCGATTCAAGTGATTGTTACACTCAGACAATCTGAGCACAAACTCAACGATTGAGTTTTTCTCCCTTAGTTTGCAGGCTAAGAAAATCGTCAGAGGTCTTATACCTCTTGACGTGAGCACGAGCCTGAAATCCCAATTTCAGCCCTCGAAACATCTCATATGTTCCGCAACATTTCAAAACGCTTTCGTGCCTCAACTCTAAACCGCTTAACTGAACTATCACGTAGTTATCAAACGTGTATGTCCGATGTTCGCAACATCCACAAACGACGTTTAGGGTTCAGCACACCGAGCGTGCATTAAGGACATAAGCTTTCTCTTGTCCGCATAATCGCTACTTTCAACTTTCAACTATATTTTCTCTAGGAACATATCTAAACAGTGGAACTAAAGCGCGAGCCATTTACATAATTTGCAAAAGGTCTTTTGACTATGTTCAAGATAATTACGTTCATCTCATGAACTCCCACTCAGATAGACATCCTCTAGTCATCTAAGTGATTACACGATCCGAGTCAACTAGGCCGTGTCCGATCATCACGTGAGACGGACTAGTCATCATCGGTGAACATCTTCATGTTGATCGATCTACTATACGACTCATGCTCGACCTTTCGGTCTCCGTGTTCCGAGGCCATGTCCGCACATGCTAGGCTCGTCAAGTTAACCCCAAGTGTTTTTGCTGTGTAAATCTGTCTTACACCCGCTGTATGTGAACGTAAGAATCCATCACACCGATCATCACGTGGTGCTTAGAAGTTTATTTAACTGTAGCAACGGTGCACGGTCGGGGAGAACACTTCTTGAAATTTGTGTAAGGGATCATCTTATTTACTACCGTCGCTTCTAAGTAAACAAGATGCATAAACATAATAAACATCACATGCAATTATATAGTAGTGACATGATATGGCCAATATCATATAGCTCCATTGATCTCCATCTTCGGGCTCCATGATCATCATCGTCACCGCATGACACCATGATCTCCATCATCATGATCTCCATCATCGTGTCTTCATGAAGTTGTCTCGCCAACTATTACTTCTACTACTATGGCTACCGTTAGCAATAAAGTAAAGTAATTACATGGCGTTGTTTAATGACACGCAGGTCATACAATAAATAAAGACAACTCCTATGGCTCCTGCCGTTGTCATACTCATCGACATGCAAGTCGTGAATCCTATTACAAGAACATGATCAATCTCATACATCACATATCATTCATCACATTCTTCTTGGCCATATCACATCACATAGCATACCCTGCAAAAACAAGTTAGACGTCCTCTAATTGTTGTTTGCATGGCTGCTATGGGTTTCTAGCAAGAACGTTTCTTACCTACGCAAAACCACAACGTGATATGCCAATTGCTATTTACCCTTCATAAGGACCCTTTTCATCGAATCCGTTCCGACTAAAGTGTGAGAGACTGGCACCCGCTAGCCACCTTATGCACCAAGTGCATGTCATCGGTGGAACCTGCCTCACGAAGAGTACGTAAGGTCGGTCCGGCCGCTTCATCCCACAATACCGTCGAAACAAGATTGGACTAGTAACGGTAAGCATGTTGAACATCATCAATGCCCACAACTACTTTGTGTTCTACTCGCGCAAAGAATCTACGCAATAGACTTAGCTCATGATGCCACTGTTGGGGAACGTAGCAGAAATTCAAAATTTTCCTACGTGTCACCAAGATCTATCTATGGAGAAACTAGCAACGAGGAAAGGAGAGTGCATCTACATACCCTTGTAGATCGCTAAGCGGAAGCGTTCAAGAGAACGGGGTTGAAGGAGTCGTACTCGTCGTGATCCAAATCACCGGAGATCCTAGTGCCGAACGGACGGCACCTCCGCGCTCACACACACGACAGCCCGGTGACGCCTCCCACGCCTTGATCCAGCAAGGAGAGAGGGAGAGGTTGAGGAAGACTCCATCCAGCAGCAGCACAACGGCGTGGTGGTGATGGAGGAGCATGGCATCCAGCAGGCTTCGCCAAGCACCGCAAGAGAGGAGAAGGAGAGAGGTAGGGCTGCACCAAGAGGGAGATGTTCTCATGTGTTGGCAGCCCCAAAACCTCAAGTATTTATAGGGGAAGGGGCTGCGCCCCTTTAGGGTTTCCCACCCCAAGGGGTGAGGCCAGCCCTAGATCCCATCTAGGGGCGGCCAAGGGGGAGGAGTGCCTCCCAAGTCAAGTGGAGGCCTCCCTTAGGGTTTCCTTCCCATGCGCATGGGCCTTGGGGGGCTGGTGCCCCTGGCCCATTAAGGCTAGGGCGCCCCCTACAGCCCATGCTACTGTATTGGACGTGGTGGAACTATTTCCGACCTCCGGACCCTCCGAATCCTCCGAACCTTCCGAAGCTTCGGTACAATACCGAAAAAACCCGAACTTTTTCGGAACCCAACAACAACTTTCCATATATAAATCTTTACCTCCGACCATTCCGAACTCCTCGTGACGTCCGGGATCTCATCCGGACTCAACAACATTCGTAACCATATACAAACTTCCTTTATAACCCTAGCGCCATCGAACCTTAAGTGTAGACCCTACGGGTTCGGGAATCATGCGAACATGACCGAGACGTTCTCCCGTCAATAACCAACAGCGGATCTGGATACCCATGTTGGCTCCTACATGTTCCACGATGATCTCATCGGATGAACCACGATGTCAAGGACTCAATCGATCCCGTATACAATTCCCTTTGTCTAGCGGTATTGTACTTGCCCGAGATTCGATCGTCGGTATCCCGATACCTTGTTCAATCTCGCTTCCGCAAGTCTCTTTACTCGTTCCGTAACACATCATCCCGTGATCAACCCCTTGGTCACATTGTGCACATAATGATGATGTCCTACCGAGTGGGCCAGAGATACCTCTCCGCTTACACGGAGTGACAAATCCAGTCTCGATTCGTGCCAACCCAATGACACTTTCGGAGATACCTGTAATGCACCTTTATAGCCACCCATTACGTTGTGACGTTTGGTACACCCAAAGCATTCCTACGGTATCCGGAGTTGCACAATCTCATGGTCTAAGGAAAAGATACTTGACATTAGAAAAGCTTTAGCATACTAACTACGATCTTTGTGCTAGGCTTAGGATTGTCTTGTCCATCACATCATTCTCCTAATGATGTGATCCCGTTATCAATGACATCCAATGTCCATGGTCAGAAACCGTAACCATCTATTGATTTACGAGCTAGTCAACTAGAGGCTTACTAGGGACATGGTGTTGTCTATGTACCCACACATGTATCTGAGTTTCCTATCGATACAATTATAGCATGGATAATAAACAATTATCATGAACAAGGAAATATAATAATAACTAATTTATTATTGCCTCTAGGGCATATTTCCAACATCATGTATGTCACCAATCCTCGAAATATCATTCGATCTTCTGAAAATCTTCGGCAGCCTTTGGCTCTTGAAATTCTTGCTTGCTGGCATTATGGTTAATCCCATAAGTCTCTTAGTCGTATTGACATTCCTTGTCATTATCATTTTGGGTCTATTGACTCAATATGTTTGCGAATACGCGCAATCATCATTGATCCTTATAAATTACCTTTCCGGCTGAGCTGCCATTCTTTTAACTGGAATTGGTTCTCGACCAGTCCAATTGTCGTTGAATGTATCCCTAATTCTATTCAGCTTATCCATTCTTGATCAGAGCATTTTCTCCTGATCCCTTGATTTGAAAATCATAATTACTTTGCTAATTAAGCGTTGAACTATTCAGCTGTTCTATAAACCGATGCATTTGCAATCTTTCTTCCCCTGATTGGGTATCGATACTCATATCAGCCCCATCGTGGATCGCCATATCCTTTGTTGGATTATTATCCGATGTTGTCCTTCATAATTAATCACTTTGTGAGTTCCTTCTCCGATACATAATGCCTTTGGTAAATAGTATCATTTCCTTTTGCCAACCACGCTCGCTTTCGAGCTGGTGGTATTTACTATTGAAGCTTGTGGTATATGTTTCATGATACCCGTCGGGTTGAACCTATGCCTTCCTTTATATGTGTGAACTCGAAGTTTTCACGAGTCATACTCATCCGGTATTTCACCAGGTAAAACTTTCAACACTAATGCCTTTATCAAAGCGAGAGGTGAATGGAAGGTTATACATTGAAGAAGTGGGAGTCGACCTTGAACTTTGTGTTCATGCCCATGGACACGATGTAGATCCTATCATGAAAACTTCTTGTAATAATAACTATTTTCTTGATAAATATCATCTGGTATACGTGAATTGATCCTACGCAACCGTGGTTCCACCATGTTGTTCTCCTTGATTCTATTTCTCGACAAGTTAGATTACTTGGCTTCGCAGAGCATTACCCCAGTCCAACCTCTACTTTGATCTCGTCGTTGGGTGTTACCCCTGGTATCTCGAGATTATCATGGAGCTGCATAACCTCTTATGAGTTCTTCATCAAGTGCTACCTTCCCACTGTTTCCAATTTTTCACGGGCTCGAGTTATTAAACACTCAAAGACACCGATAACTGAACCAAGTCCGCACTACGGTTCAACAACTCTTCAGTAAGCTTCTATAAGTACGAGTTTGTACCCGATCACGCCATTCCTAGCCTATTTGGCTATATCATTGACGTGATGATTCTAACCGTGCTACCTGGTCCTTAATTCTCGGAGCACCAATTTGCATTTATAGCTAAGCTTACGCCGATTTTCCTCATCATACCCTTTCACCTTAAACAACAAGCTTGAGCCCGAGTTTGTGTCGAAACTATGGTTCCAATAACCTCTTGCTTCATCATTCCTTTGACTTGATGTCGTCGCTGATTGATTACAATTGCATGAAATCTCTCGACAACTGTGTCGTGATCATCATCAACCTTATGAGCTCTTCCAGGAATTCAATTGAATTCAGGATGGGTAATACCATCCTTGCCCCTCGATGATTCCTGTTCTCATCGACCACTTTATTGCATTCCCTCCAACACAAAACTTGTTCTTGTTTTGTGTTGTACCTTGAGTTCCATGCTATCCAACTTATGTTATGATCTACCGCGGAGTATTACCATCTTTGATGTCAAGAATGTTGTAAGGATTGCTCCACCTCTTAAGAAATTCTTGCTATAATGATACTTCTCACCATCACCATTCTTTCTTGGTCCCCGTGTTGATTCCAACCGGGGTACCAACAAGTGAACGGTGTTGTTTGGATTCTGTACTTCTAGCAACCCTATTGCTTTGAAGTTAATGGTCAACCGTTCATTCCTAGACTATTGATTATTGAATCATCATTCCGACGTTGGTCGTGCAACCCAGCCCATATTTCGGTGCACCTCTCATCCAATGTTTTACTGTGTATGTTCTCCTCGAGCATACACCATTTTATCATTTGATCCGACAAATGTTATCTCCTTGTTCACATAACTGTGGAAATCCACCTTTTTGGAAATCTCGAGGATTTTCGTTGATTCCATCAGCTACCCCCTCATCCTCTCCTTGGTTTAAGGATGAACTATTGCTTCAAGAACCCGCTCCCTTAGTTCATTTCCTGAGAATCTTGAAATTTCATTTCGTCTATTTGTATTGCACCCTTCCTTCTCAGGCATCATGAGTCTAGGGTATCCTGACACCAATCAGATCTAAACCTCGGGTCAGATATGATGGTTAGAACATATTTTCAGGAGTTTTAACATTGGTCTTTATATGACCCGGTAAGGTGATGTCGTGCCTAGCACACCTGGCTGGGGAACCCAATGTTATAATAGCCCCTCTTTTCAGCAAGGTTAGCCATTCTTCCATAAGGAAATTGTAAGACTTATTCTATAAGATGTTCCTGATGGATCCTTGGTGAATACAAAGTCTGACCTTTGCTTGAAGGCCATGTCAATGCTATCTCGAAGCATGTCTATGGTACCTCGATTTTCAACAAGAACATTTGAAGCCCAATGCTAAATGTTTCCTGCTCAATTATCCAAACACCGTTGTATGGGTAATGTCATGAAAAATTCTCTCCCCTACCTAAAGATTTTTCTACATTATATCCTGACATGGATATCATGCTCTGCTTGTCCTTGGGAAGGATATACCCTTGAAATATGTGTTTAAACACATTTTCCTTTCCATTGTTCTGTTTAATATGATAATCATATTTTACTTTCCATTGGTTGGTTTAACGTTTCTTGTGACCTATATGATCTAAGCAGCAATATTCTCCTGCTTATGAAAACACCTCGGTGTACAATTCTGTCAGCAAGACCCTATTGCTATTGTTGATGACATTTCGGTAGCCACCGATGGGCGAGAACTTTGCCTAATGGTCCGCCTCGTTCGACGAGCAGGAAAATGGTTCTCTTCGTCCCTCGCCCTTGGTACCAACATTGTTGCCAACAAAACCGGCGAGCTATCCTCTGACATACCTTGCTATCTTGACCATGCAAATGTTAGCGCCTTCCTGCTTTTAAACCCACATGGTGGGCCCATAACCCACAGTTCCACAGGATCGAAACCTGACTCTCCTGTACACCCTGTTGTCAAAGTTATTCCTCGCGCTTGACTTTGTAAGTAATCCATGGGCCACCTGCCTAGTGATCTGTTCTGGTATCGGATGCAATGCTTGTTCACATTGCTCTAAACCCCTTCAACACTTCGTTTCAGGCAACGAACGATGGCCTATGCGATTGAAACTTCTATTTTGCACCTTCTCACTTTGCTCTCGATATCTTCTTAAGTTTCAACTCGGGAGATACTTATGCTTCTTCCCCTGAGTTAACCGTCCGATGCTCAATTTTATCAGGATCCGTCCTTAGAGTTTTTCCCCTCTTATCCTTTCATAAGTACGGTGAAGATCCTGAAGGAAGGATGACGACTTCATCATGATGACTTGAAGCGGAGAAATGAAGAAATCAATGTAATGGATCGACCTCTTCGAAAAGAGCAACCAAGACCGAGAAGAAACGTTAGAATTTCGTAAAATAGTCCTCCCCCCTTACACCACCCCTTAAATCTCGGGACGAGATTTCTTGTAGTGGAGGAGAATTGTGACGCCCGGATAATTAAGCTACAGTAATTCTCCGCTAATGATGCCACGTCATTTCGACATCGTTGCTTATCTCGTTAGTTCAAAACCGATTCAAATTCAAATTTAAATTAAAAGCAAACATAAAAAAAAATTCAAAACTTTAAAACTAAAATGTTCGGGTCATGCCAGATAATGCATAGGTGGTTATGGTGGTGAAACCAAACTTTTATGAAATGCTTAACTGCACTAAAATGATTTAAATAGTAGCAAACCTAATTAATTAAATGCCTTTACTAATTAGTAAAATATCAGACTAAATTATTTGGGAACTAGACATTTTGTGACAGTGGACTAAATTGAAGAACTAAATTAGATGATGAGTATATATTTTACAAAAACTAAAATAAAAGGAAATAAAACAAAAAGAATAAAAGAAAGGAAAAGACCCCTGGCCAACTGGGCCAGACGGCCCAGCAGACCAGTCCATTAACCAGATGGCCCAGCCGCGCCTACATACCCTGGCCTGCCCGACCGAAACCCTAGCCCCCACTTGACCCGATCGATCCCCTCGTCCCTCCTCGCGCCGCCAGAAAGAGAGCAAAGAGGAGCGAGAGCCCCCGCCCCGATCCCGCCACACGCACCTCCTTGCCTGCTCCGACCACCTCTGCCGCACGCTGCTCGGTCGGGCGAGCTCCTCACCTATGACTCCCCCTCTCGTTCGCCCACTCCCCCACCATTCTGGATCGGGGCAACGGCGCCCCGACCCCGTCGCCGACACCGCCGTCCTCGCGCCCGGCGTCCTCCCGCCGCCTCGGGCAGTCTGGGAGCACCGCCATTGTCTTCGTCGACCCCGCCTCAGACGGATCGAGCCGTCCCTTCCCGGATCGCCGTCGCCGCCACCTCGCCCGTCGCCGATCTGCCTCGCGGACCTCCCGAGCCCACCGCCTTTGCCCTACGGACCAGCGGTGAGGCCCCAGCCTCTTCCTCTCTCCCGTCGTCAGCGGTTGTTGTCTCAAGACGCAGACGCGCCACACGGCGCCCGGCGACTTCGCGACCCCCGCAACCCGTCGACACGCTCCACGCGAGCCCCCGTCTGCAACCACCAGCGTGGACGTCCTTGGCCGACCGTGCTCACGCCAGACCGGCCGCGGCGTCTCGCGCTCCCCGCCCACAGCCATTCGCTCCTCGTCAGGCCGAACCCTCCCCACGGTGGCATGGCGCACCAGCGCCATGGCGCTTCTTGGCTGCCTCGCTGCTGTTAGGTCTGTTGCCTCAGCCCTGCTCGGGTCGCCGCCGCATGCCCATGGCCGCCAAGCGCCGCGCCTCGAGCCTCGTGGCTTTGCTCCGCCGACCCCGTTAACTCAAGATCCGTTAGCGCCACGCGCCGATAAGCCCCCCGCCAAATGACAAGGCCCCCCCAAGAACGAATTTTAAATAAAAAGAAGAGTTAAAATAAATAAATTAGTAATTAATTAGTTAATTAATTAGTTAATTAAGTTAATCAATCCTATTTAACTAATCTAATTAAAATTAATTAACCTAATCACTTAGTTAAACTAATTAACCCTGTTTAATTAACCTGAGTCTATGACGGATGGGCCCCACGTGCTAGGGTTGACCTAGTCAACCTGTAGTCCTGCTCACATCATGCTGATGTCACGCTGACCCAATAATTACCTTTTCTAATTAATTAAAATTTGTTAATTCCAAACTTGAATTAAAACTTTAAAAATTAGTATAAAATAATCCGTAACTCGGATGGAAAAACTTTGTACATGAAAGTTGCTCAGAACGACGAGACGATTCCGGATGCGCAGCCCGTTCGTTCACCACACACTCCTAACATATCAAACACGCAACTTTCCCCCTTCGGTTCATCTGTCCGAAAACACGGAACACCGGGGATACTTTCCCGGATGTTCCCCCTTCACCAAAGATCACCTCCTACAGCATTAGGTCACCTCTAGCACCGCGTATTGCCATATTACGCTTTGTGATACTTTGATTGCTCTATTATTTATTGTGTTCCCCTCCGTTACTTCTTTCTAGAGACCCGAGACTGCGGCGACCCCCGATTCGACTACGAAGTTGATTTAATTCTCTCTCTGCCGAGCAACCAGGCAAGCCCCCTTGATCACAGATATCGCCTACTCTCCTCTATACTGCTTGCATTAGAGTAGTGTAGCATGTTACTGCTTTCAGTTATACCTATCCTGATGCATAGCCTGTCCTTGTTACTACTGTTATTACCTTTACCTGCAATCCTATATGCTTAGTATATGATGCTAGCATTTTCATCTGTGGCCCTACATTCTTGTCCGTCTGCCGTGCTATACTATCGGGCCGTGATCATTCGGGAGGTGATCACGGGTATATTCTATATACTTTATACATGATACATGTGGAGACTAAAGTCGGGTCGGCTTGTGGAGCACCCACGAGTGATTCACGGATTGGGGGCTGAAAGGACCTTTGTCCCGACGGCCCTCTGAGTGGATCTTTGAGGCGGAGCGACAAGGCAGGTTGAGACCGCCTAGGAGAGAGGTGGGCCTGGCCCTGTTCGGCGTTCGCGGATACTTAACACGCTTAACGAGATCTTGGTATTTGATCTGAGTTGGCTACGAGCTTATACGCACTAACCAACTACGTGGGAAAGATATGGGCACTCGGCGTCGTGGTATCACCAGAAGCACTTGAGACGTCGGCTGACGGGCGGCCGCGGCGCGGATTGGGCTGAACGCCACTAGGCTAGGTCTGCTTCGGCCGCCCACGCAACGTCGCAGTGTGTGCTCGAGGCGATGGGCCCGGACCCTGCACTGGCGCTTAGGTTTAGACCGGCGTGTTGGCCTCTCTGTTGTGCCTAGGTGGGGCTGCGACGTGTTGATCTTCCGCGGCGGGCATGATCCAGAAAGTGTGTCCGGCCAAATGGGATCAAGCGTGTTGGGTAAGTTGGTGCACCCTGCAGGAAGTTAATCTATTGAATAGCCGTGATCTTCGTAACAGGACGACTTGGAGTTGTACCTTGACCTTATGACAACTAGAACCGGATACTTGATAAAACACACCCTTCCAAGTGCGAGATACAACGGTGGTCGCTCTCTCGTGGATATCGGGAGGGATCGCGGGTAGGATTATTGCTATGTGATGTTACTTGGAGGACTTCAACCTACCCTCCCTACTGTTGCAAGACGGTGACTGAAGCGTAGTCTTCGATAAGACTAGATATCCCCTCTTATTCGGCATTCTGCAGTTCAGTCCACCGATATGGCCCTTTACACATATATCCATGCATATGTAGTGTAGCTCCTTGCTTAGTAGTACTTTGGATGAGTACTCACGGTTGCCTTGTTCCCCTTTTCCCCTATCTCTACTCGGTTGCTGCGACAGCGATGGAGCCCAGAGCAGACGCCACCGTCGATGGCGACTACTACACTGGAGGTGCCTACTACTACGCAGCAGCCGGCGGCGACCGGGAGTAGTTAGGAGGATCGAGGCGGAGGCCCGCGCCTCTTCGATCTCAGATCCAGTTTGTGCTAGCCTTCTTAAGGCAAACTTGTTTAACTTATGTCCTCGTACTCAGATATTGTTGCTTCACTGACTTCGTCTATGATCGAGCACTTGTATTCGAGCCCTCGAGGCCCCTCGGCTTGTATTATGATGCTTGTATGACTTATTTTATTTGTAGAGTTGTGTTGTGATATCTTCCGTGAGTCTCGATCTTGATCGTACACATTGCGTGCATGATTAGTGTACGATTGAATCGGGTACGTGTCACCAAGATCTATCTATGGAGAAACTAGCAACGAGGAAAGGAGAGTGCATCTACATACCCTTGTAGATCAAGCGGAAGCGCTCAAGAGAACGGGGTTGAAGGAGTCGACTACCTCGTGATCCAAATCACGGAGATCCTAGTGCCGAACGGACGCGGCACCTCCGCTCAACACACGACAGCCCGGTGGACGCCTCCCACGCCTTGATCCAGCAAGAGAGAGGAGAGGTTGAGGAAGACTCCATCCAGCAGCAGCACAACGTGGCAGGGTGATGGAGGAGCGTGGCATCCAGCAGGCTTCGCCAAGCACCGCAGGAGAGAGAGAGGGCTGCACCAAGAGGGAGATGTTCTCATGTGCTGGCAGCCCCAAAACCTCAAGTATATAGGGGGAAAGGGCTGCGCCCCTTTAGGGTTTCCCACCCAAGGGGTGAGGCCAGCCCCAGATCCCATCTAGGGGCGGCCAAGGGGGAGGAGGCCTCCCAAGTCAAGTGGAGGCCCCTAGGGTTTCTTCCATGCATGGGCCTTGGGGGGCTGGTGCCCTGGCCCATTAAGGCTAGGGCGCCCCCACAGCCCATGCTACTGTATTGGACGTGGTGGAACTATTTGACCGACCCTCCGAACTGAACCTTCTCGAAGCTTCTACAATACCGAAAAACCAACTTTTTCCGAACCCAACAACAACTTTCCATATATAAATCTTTACCTCCGGACCATTCCGAACTCCTCGTGACGTCCGGGATCTCATCCGACTCAACAACATTCGTAACCATATACAAACTTCCTTTATAACCCAGCGCCATCGAACCTTAAGTGTAGATTCCCACGTTCGAATCATGCGCATATGACCGAGACGTTCTCCGTCAATAACCAACAGCGGATCTGGATACCCATGTTGGCTCCCATGTTCCACGATGATCTCATCGGATGAACCACGATGTCAAGGACTCAATCGATCCCGTATACAATTCCCTTTGTCTAGCGGTATTGTACTTGCTCGAGATTCGATCGTCGGATCCCGATACCTTGTTCAATCTCGTTTCCAAGTCTCTTTACTGCTCCGTAACACATCATCCCGTGATCAACCCTTGGTCACATTGTGCACATAATGATGATGTCTACCGAGTGGGCCCAGATACCTCTCCGCTTTACGAGTGACAAATCCAGCCTCGATTCGTGCAACCCAATGACACTTTCGGAGATACCATGCACCTTTATAGCCACCCGCCATTGTGACGCTTGGTACACCCAAAGCATTCCTACGATCCGGGAGTTGCACAATCTCATGGTCTAAGGAAAAGATACTTGACATTAGAAAAGCTTTAGCATACTAACTACGATCTTTGTGCTAGGCTTAGGATTGGGTCTTGTCCATCACATCATTCTCCTAATGATGTGATCCCGTTATCAATGACATCCAATGTCCATGGTCAGGAAACCGTAACCATCTATTGATTTACGAGCTAGTCAACTAGAGGCTTACTAGGGACATGGTGTTGTCTATGTACCCACACATGTATATGAGTTTCCTATCGATACAATTATAGCATGGATAATAAACGATTATCATGAACAAGGAAATATAATAATAACTAATTTATTATTGCCTCTAGGGCATATTTCAACCTCCCCACTTGCACTAGAGTCAATAATCTAGTCCACATCGCCATGTGATTAACATTGATAGGTCACATTGCCATGTGACCAACATCCAAAGAGTTTACTAGTGTCTGTAAACTAGTTCACATCATCATGTGACTAAGACTCAATGAGTTCGAGGTTTGATCATGTTTTGCTTGTGAGAGAGTTTTAGTCAACGGTCCTCGAACTTTCAGATCCGTGTGTGCTTGTAAATTTCTAGGTCATATTGTAACGCTGCTTCCACGCTCCACTTGGAGCTATTCCAAATGGTTGCTCCACTATACGTATCCGTTTGCTACTCAGAGTCACTCGGATAGGTGTTAAAGCTTGCATCGACGTAACCCTTTACGCCGAACTCTTTATCACTCCATAATCGAGAAACATGTCCTTATTCACTCCAAGGACAATTTGACCGCTGTCCAATGATCCATTCCTGGATCATTCTTTACCCCTTGACCGACTCATGGCAAGGCACACTTCCGGTGCATGTATACAAAGATAGCATACCAGAGCCTATGTCTAAGGCATAGGGGACGACCTTCGCCCTTTCTCTCTTTTTCTGCCGTGGTTTAGCTTTAACTCTTAACTTCATACCTTACATCTCGGCAAGAACTCCTTCTTTGACTGATCCATCTTGAACACCTTCAAGATCATGTCAAGGTATGTGCTCATTTGAAAGTATTATTAGCATTTTGATCTATCCTTATAGATCTCGATGCTCAATGTTTAAGTAGCTTAATCCAGGTTTTCTATTGAAAAACACTTTTCAAACAACCCTATATGCTTTCTAGAAATTCTACATCATTTCTGATCATCAATATGTCAACAACATATACTCATCAGAAATTCTATAGTGCTCCCACTCACTCCTTTGGAAATACAAGTTTCTCATAAACTTTGTATAAACTCAAAATCTTTGATCATCTCATCAAAGCGCACATTCCAACTCCGAGATGCTTACTCCAGTCCTTAGAAAGGATCGCTGGAGCCAGCATACCTTTTAGCATCCTTAGGATCGACAAAACTTTTTGATTGTATCACATACAACCTTTCCTTACGAAAACTGGTAAGGAAACTCGTTTTGACATCCATCTTGCCAGATTTCATAAATGCAGCTAATGCTAACATGATTCCGACGGACTTAAGCATCGCTACGGATGAGAAAACCTCATCGTAGTCAACTCCTTGAACTTGTGAAAAACTCTTCGCCACAAGTCGAGCTTCATAGACAGTGACATTACCGTCCATGTCCGTCTTCTTCTTAAAGATCCATTTATCTCAATGGCTTGCCGATCATCAAGTCCACCAAAGTCCATGCTTTGTTCGATACATGGATCCTATCTCGATTTCATGGCTTCTAACCATTTGTCGGAATTTGGGCCCACCATCGCTTCTCCATAGCTCGTAGGTTCATTTTTGTCTAGCAACATGACCTTCAAGACAGATCACCGCACCACTCTGAAGCAGACGCATCCTTGTCGCCCTACAAGGTTCGGTAGTGACTTGATCCAAACTTCATGATTACTATCATAAGCTTCTACTTCAATTGGTGTAGGGAACAACTTCCTGCCCTCGCTACACACAAATTGAAGTGACGGTTCAAGAACCTCATCAAGTCTCCACCATCCTCCCACTCAATTCTTTCGAGAAAACTTTTCCTCGAGAAAGGACCCGTTAGTAGAAACAATCCTATTACTTTCGGATCTGAATTAGAGGTATACCCAACTGTTTTGGGTGTCCTATGAAGATGCATTTTATCCGCTGGTTCAAGCTTATCAACTGAAACTTTTCACATAAGCGCCGCAACCCAAACTTTTAAGAAACGACAACTTGGGTTTCTCCAAACCACAGTTCAAACGGTGTCGCCTTACCGAATTACGTGGTTCCCTATTAAAGTGAGTGCGGTTGTCTCTAATGCCTAACCCATGAACGGTAGTGGTAATTCGATAAGAGACATCATGGTACGCACCATATCCAATAGGGTAACTATGATGTTCGGACACACCATCACACTATGGTGTTCCAGCGGTATTAATTGTGAAACAATTTCCACAACGTCTTAATTATGCGCCAAAGCTTGTAGCTCGATACTCATCTCTATGATCATATCATAGACATTTTATCCTCTTGTCACAATGATCTTCAACTTCACTCGAAATTACTTGAACCATTCAATAATTCAGACCGTGTTTCATCAAGTAAATATACTCAACATCTACTCGAATCATCTGTGAAGTAAGAACATAACGATATTCATCTGCATGCCTCAAGACTCATTGGACTGCACACATCAAAATGTGTTACTTCCTACAAGTTGCTTTTTGTTCCATTTTATCGAAAACGAGGCTTTCAATATCTTGCCCATGTGGTATGATTTGCATGTCTCAAGTGATTCAAAATCAAGTGAGTCCAAACGGTCCATCTGCATGGAGTTTCTTCATGCGATACACCAATAGACATGGTTCGCATGTCTCAAACTTTTCAAAAACGAGTGAGTCCAAAGATCCATCAACATGGAACTTCTTCATGTGTTTTATACCAATATGACTCACATGGCAAGGCCACAAGTAAGTGGTACTATCATTACTATCTTATATCTTTTGGCATGAAAATGTATCACTATGATCGAGATTCAATAAACCATTCCTTTAGGTGCAAGACCATTGAAGGTATTATTCAAATAAACAGAGTAACCATTATTCTTAAGTGAATAACTCAGACATGCATAGACATAATCCAATCATGTCTATGTTCAACGCAACACCAAATGCAATTATTTAGGTTTAACACCAATCTCGTTGGTAGAGGGAGCGTGCATGCTTGATCACATCAAGCTTGGAAAAACTTCCAACACATATCGTTAGCTCACCTTTAGCTAGTCTCCGCTTATTCCGTAGCTTTTATTTCGAGTTACTAACACTTAGCAACCGAACCGTATCTAATACCCGGTGCTACTAGGAGTACTAGTAAAGTACACATTAACATAATGTATATCCAATATACTTCTATCGACCTTGCCACCGCTTATCTACCAAGTATCTAGGGTAATTCTGCTCCAAAGCTGTTCCCTTATTACGTAGCACTTAGTCTCGGGTTTGGGTTCAACATTGTTTCTTCACTAGAGCAGCAACTGTTTTGCCATTTCATGAAGTATCCCTTGTTGCCCTTGCCCTTCTTGAAACTAGTGGTTTTACCAACCATCAACAATTGATGCTCCTACTTGACTTCTACTTTGCGGTGTCAAACATCGTGAACACTTCAAGGATCATCATATCTATCCTTGACATGTTATAGTTCATCACGAAGCTCTAGTAGCTTGGTGGCAATGTCTTGGGAGAAACATCATCTCTGGAAGATCAACCCCACTCGATTCAAGTGATTGTTACACTCGACAATCTGAGCACAAACTCAACGATTGAGTTTTTCTCCCTTAGTTTGCATAAGAAAATCGCGAGGTCTTATACCTTTGACGTGGGCACAGCCTGAAATCCCATTTCAGCCCTCAAACATCTCATATGTTCCGCAACATTTCGAAAACGCTTTCGTGCCTCAACTCTAAACCGCTTAACCGAACTATCACGTAGTTATCAAAATGTATGTCCGATGTTCGCAACATCCACAAACGACGCTAGGTTCAGCACACCGAGCGTGCATTAAGGACATAAGCTTACCGTCCGCATAATCGCTACTTTCAACTTTCAACTATATTTTCTCTAGGAACATATCTAAACAGGGAACTAAAGCGCGAGCTACTACATAATTTGCAAAAGGTCTTTGACTATGTTCAAGATAATTACGTTCATCTCATGAACTCCCACTCAGATAGACATCCCTCTAGTCATCTAAGTGATTACACGATCCGAGTCAACTAGGCCGTGTCCGATCATCACGTGAGACGGACTAGTCATCATCGGTGAACATCTTCATGTTGATCGTATCTACTATACGACTCATGCTCGACTTTTCGGTCTCCGTGTTCCGAGGCCATGTCCGCACATGCTAGGCTCGCAAGTTAACCCCAAGTGTTTTTGCTGTGTAAATCTGTCTTACACCGCTGTATGTGAACGAAGAATCCATCACACCGATCATCACGTGGTGCTTAGAATACGAACTGTAGCAACGGTGCACGTCAGGGAGAACACTTCTTGAAATTTGTAAGGGATCATCTTATTTACTACCGTCGTTCTAAGTAAACAAGATGCATAAACATAATAAACATCACATGCAATTATATAGTAGTGACATGATATGGCCAATATCATATAGCTCCATTGATCTCCATCTTCGCTCCATGATCATCATCGTCACCGCATGACACCATGATCTCCATCATCATGATCTCCATCATCGTGTCTTCATGAAGTTTGGTGTATTCGCTGGCATGGAACCGCACGCTTACACTTGGTTACTTGTGCATGTTGTATCTCGGAGGGCTGTCGCCGAAGAAACCTTGCCGAAAGCTTTGCTGGCAAGTGCTTTGCGCCAATGTGGTGACCACATATGCCTCCGTATCTCTCGCCAACAGCTTCCGCCCATCTTCCCGTGAATACACTTCAATTTCACACCGTTGAGTCTTCTTCTCGACAAAGATGCTGTCGACAAACCTGGTACATACTTGACTGCGGGCTACTCTTTCTTCTTCTTCGCTCTTCGGAAGTTCTCCGTCTCAAGGAAATGGACAATCTGGCTGCGCCCATGCCTGGAGCTTGCGGCTCGACAACAAGGATTAAAGGCACATCTGTTGCCAAGGGAACATCAGCTTCTACGGCAAGAACTCGTGGCTCGGCCGAGTTGATGTTCCCGCAAGCTTGCCGAGCAAACTTGTCGGGAGCGCCTGCTTCAACGGCAAACCTTAGGGTTTGTCGAGCAGATGCTCCTCAGATTTTTTGGTGTTGAACTTGGGGACCTTGGCGGCGGCTTCGGGAGCTCGCCGGAAGTAGTCACCAAATCAACTTCCTCTTCTTGTTCTCGTCCAGCTTGATTGGCGTTACATGGGTGGCCGAGTCAGCTTGAGCACAAAAATCCCTGGTTCCATTGTGTAACTTGAGGCGGCGCACTTTGACAAATCCATCAGCAATATCATTTCGAGCTCTTGGAACATGTTCCATCTGCAGGCCGTCAAAGTGCTCTTCTAGCTTTCTCACTTCATCAACGAGGCTTCCATCAACGGACTCGATAATCTTTGTTCACTTGCCTGACGACAAGCTGCGAGTCACCCCGACAATGAGCTTTGATCCCAAGGTCTACCATGATCTCGAGACCGCAAGCAAACCTTCATACTCGCAGTATTGTTTGTTGCTTGCTCCTTGGGAAAGTGCATTCGACTATGTACTTGAGGTGCTCTCCGTTGGCGCGATAAGCAGCACGCCCGCACCGGGCGCCTTTGCAGCGAAAAGGCACCATCAAAGTACATCAGCCATTCTTTGCTCGCCTTGACGGGATGCTCGCCTCGAATTTCTTCATCCTGCTGCTGGCATCCATTCTTCTATGAACTCTGCCAATGCTCGCTTTGGATAGTTGAAGTGCTTTCAAACTTGAGGCCAAAGCTTGACAGTTCCAAAGGCCCACTGACAATCCCGCCTGCCGCTTCCGGATTTTGCAATATTCTCTTCAGGGAAAGCGAGTGACGATCGTTATCTCATGTGCTTGGAAGTAATGGCGCAGCTTTTCGAGGCCATGAGGAGGCCGAAGTAATTTCTGCACACCGTAGTACCTTGATCTAGCCCCCTCGAGAAGGGAACCGACAGTACACCGGCGCTGCACCATCCTTTTCTCAGATCTCCTCGCATGTCTCAAGCAGATCCATCGTTGTCGGGACAGAGCTTGTCGGTGAAGCCCCGCTTGTCACCGGATGCATCCGCCTTTGGTTGTCGGCTCATCATCTGCCTCCTTTCCGCTTATTAACGCAGCACTAACCACTTGATTGGTTGCCACTATATATAGCAGCAACTTCTCTTGTGGCCTAGGTGCGATAAGTATTGGAGTAGAGGACAGGTACCTCTTTAAGTCCTGCGCAGCAGCCTCCGCTTCGAGTCCATTTCATTGACCTGCCTTTTTCAAAATCTTGAAAATGGCAGTATGCTGCTCAGCAGACCTAGAGATAAACTCCGAGAGCAGCCATGCAACCGCAAGTTCGTGACATCCTTGACGCGCTTTGGTGCTTCAATCTGCTCAATGGCCTTGATCATGTCTGGATTGGCTTCAATTCCTCGCCGAGACACGAAGAACCCGAGAAGCTTGCCGAAGGGACTCCAAACACGCACTTTTGGGGTTGAGCTTGAGGTTGATCTTGCGCAGATTTGCAAAGGTCTCATCTCAATATTGAACCAGAGTTGCTTTGTCCTTGCTCTTGACCACTATGTCATCCATGTAGGCTTCTACATTTCTGGCATTTATGCCTCAAAAGCGCCATGGACTACTCTTGCAAATGTTGAACCAGCATTCTTTAGCCCAAAAGGCATCCCAGACAAAACAAGATGTGCCACATGGGGTGATGAATGCAGTTTTCCTCATCCTCTTCGCCATGAAGATCTCGATGATATCCTGAGTATGCATCAAGAGATGAAAGCAAATCACATCCAACCGTGGAGTCAATAATCTGGTCGATGCGCTGCAAGGGAAATGGGTCTTTGGGACAAGCTTTATTAACATCCGTGAAGTCGATACAAAGTCTCCATTTCCATTTGCCTTCGCACAACTACCGGATTGGCCAACCACGTGGGATGGAGCACTCCTCGACGAGTCCCGCTGCTTCCAACTTCTTGATCTTCTCGCAATGAATTCTTGGCGCCCACCGCCGCTTCCCGACTTTCGCTTGACGGCCGCGATGAGGACAGACAGCTAGGTGGTGCTTAATTACTTTCCTGGGAACACCGGGATGTCGACGGTTGCCATGCAAACTCGCCGACGTCGTTCAAGCAGGAAAGCAACGAGCGCCTTCCTATTTAGGGTCGAGAGTGGCACCGATGGTGAAGGTACCACCAAGGCCGCCCTCCTTGGCGGCACCTTCTTGGTCTTTGGCGGAGCTGCCATCGATTCTTGCACTTGCGGTGGAGCTCGATGGTGCGCCCTCGACGGTAGCGCAGCACCAAGAGGTGCGCTTGCCGGAGTGGGCATCGAGCTTTTGCCGACTTGGTCTTCTTCTTCCCCGGAGCTTCAGCCGCAAGTGATTTGCTATCTGCTGCGCTTGCTGCCTCCGGGAGATCTTGTCGGCGCAGATAAGAGCATCCTTCTTGTCGCCATGGACAGAAATGACACTTATCGGGCCTGGCATCTTGAGCAAGTTGTATGCGTAATGAGAGGCTGCCATGAACTTGGCGAGTGCTGGACGGCCTAGTATTCCATTGTAAGGTAATGGAAAATCAGCAACGTCGAATGTGACCCTCTCAGTCCTGAAGTTTAGCTCGCTGCCAAACGTGACCGGCAACGTGATCTTCCCTTTCGGCTTGCTCCTTCCCGGATTGATTCCTTGGAATGTACCAGTCTCTTCGAGCTCGCTGTCAGGGATTTGAAGCTTCTGGAGCACCGCGGAGGAGATCAGGTTTAAGCCGGCCCCGCCGTCAACTAACATCTTGGTGACCTTGAGGTTGCGGATAGTTGGTGAAACCAACATCGGCAAGCACCCGACCGTAGTTATGCGATCAGGGTGATCCTCAATATCAAAGATGATAGGCGTGCTGGACCATTTCAGAGGTTTGCGTGACTCTATGGATGGTTCTGCTGCATTAACTTCCTGCATCCATTGCTTGAGTTGACGGTGTGAGGTATGCAGAGAAGCACCGCCATCAACGCAGAGGACCTCGTGGGGCTCAAACTCCCGCTCATCGGTCTCGCGTCTTCCATATCTTCATCGTCATCATCGTCTTCATCCTTGTCGCGCCGCTGGAGGTCTGCTCTCCTTGCCGCTGCTTGGCCTTGTTGCTGGCGCGCCCCCGGCGGGTCGCTTGCTAACTCCCCAAAGACCTTCCTGGCTTTCTCCTTGTCGCGCCGCTCACTCCTTCTTCGCTGTTCAACAAGCTGCTCGACCTTCTTGCAGCTCTGGAGGTCATGACCCTTGGTGCGGTGAATCTTGCAAGATCGCTTGTTGAGCTGTCCCGCTTGTCGGCGTCGCCACGGCTGGTCGAGCGGTGCCTCGCGGCAACCTCCTTGCCGGAGCCACCAACTTTGGCTTTCTTGGCGGCACCACCGCTGCCGGACTGCTCAAAACTAGCACCTCTTTGCCCTTCTTCCTTCGTTGTTCCGTCCTTGGCTCTTCTTCGCCGGGCGGTCTCCTCACTATCGATCCTGCTTCAGATTCTCTCCGAGTCTCTCCCTTCCTCAAGACGTGCACACTTGTCGGCCAAGGCATACAGCTCACCGACGTCCTTGACTTTGCACATCGCCATCTCTTCCCTCATCCTGCGGTTCCGCACGCTTTGATGAAACGACCGATCACCGCGGTGGTGGACATCTGGGATGTTGTAGTGCACACGGTGAATCTCGAATGAACTTGCGCAGGGACTCTCCTTCCTTCCGGCGAGCGATGAAGGTCGCTTCTTGTCCATGAGGCTTGTGGCGCGTGAAGGCGCCGACAAACCGATGGCATAGATCTGCCCAAGAGGATATGGAGCTGTCCGGCAAGTGCATGAGCCAAGATCTCACATTGGGCTTGAGTACCGCTGGAAGTAGTTGGCAGGATCTTGTCGCTCGCCCCCGCAGCTTGCACCGCGATGGTGTAGATATCGAGGAACTCCGACGGTGTGTCCTGCCATCGTACTCCGCACATCTGGCTTGAAATTCTTCTTGCTGGGCCACCGGACTTGCCGCAGCTCACGAGTGAACGCAGGGCAACCTACCGCGTATGGCGCTACACCGGTTCCTTCGGGCGCATGCATATCGACAGAGGGCTCCAGCGCTGGTCGGATTGACGCCGCCGCTTTCGGGCGCTGGCGCAGTTCGAAGGCTTCTTGTTGTCGTTTGAAGAACTTGGCGCTGATCACGGCGAAGCCTGTGGATCCGGCGACGCGGTGGAGTCGCTGCCGTGGTGGATCCGACGAGTTGGTGATCTTGGCCTTCTAGGTGGGGAGTGCATGGTGGTTGCACTTCACAAGTTTGCCGCCACCTGCTCGTGCTTTGTCGCCTTGCCACGGCAGCGGCGTAGTTGGTTGCCAGGAGCGCGCCTGCTGGCAAAGCCGGCGAGACTTGATGGTGGCCTCCATTCGCCGACTTTGTCGGCTGTTGGAGGGTAGTCTCGAAGCGCTGAGCTCGCTAAGGCTTCCGCTGGAGTGGTGGGTGGCGCAGAACGAGCGGTAGGAGCGGATATGCTCGGACTTCTAACTATGTTAGAAGGAGCAGCATCCCGCCCAGCGACAGCACCTTCGCCAGGCGATGTCATGGCGGCACGCTTAGTCTTGAGGGCCTCGCGATCCTCCACCGATCTTGATCCAACGAAAGCGACGGTATTATGAATACCATGACGTTGTCGGTCCCGCGCCTCCCGAGATGGGCGCGTGTGGTACGGACGCCGAGGTCCGCGCGCCTTGTCCTTGACTTGGCAGCGCCATGAGCCCCTCGCCGACGCCTCGTTCTTCCGCGGCGCCTTCCCGCCATCCGCTTGCTCCGGTGGTGGCGGATCGATGTGGGCGGCTCGCGCCGCCAAGCCTTCTTCTTCGTGGCATGTTGATGAAGATGATGAAGATGTTGCTCGTGAATGCCGGATCAGGTTCACACAGCCTCGACGCCTTTACCGCGCGCGCCAAAGATGTCGAAGTTGATCGATCCCACGAACACCTATGGGACCGGGCGGACCGAGCCCCTTTCGGTTCGGTGGGGGCGGAGGTTGCACGAAGAGCAAATCGAGGCGGCATACGAGTAGTTTACCCAGCTTCGAGCTCTCCGAGAGATAATACTCCCTCGCTGCTTGTCTGATTGTATTGTGTTCTTGCTAGAGAGCAATGAGAACTACAAAACCTAGCTTGAGTGTCTCTAGCTTCAATGAGTCGAACCGACCCAGCCGAACCTCCCCACGCTATGCATGGGCCTCCTTTTATAGGCTCAAGGGGTCACCAACAGGTGGCAACGAGACAAGGGAAAATGGGAAAATGAGTTGCGGTTGGTACAGCTACTTTGTAAAGTGTATTCTACCTAACTCGACGCAAGGGACAAAGCATTAAATGCCCGCCCATGTCGCTTAAACAAAGGCAACAGGGACCGTCAGAGCGCCACCGTCGCCACGATGGTAATCTTGTCGGCACCGCATCGCTGCTCTCCGCCGGCTGCACAGCCTTCTTGACACGCTACCGAATGGCCCCATGGCGACATCGCTGGTGGATGAGCTGGAGCGAGATAAAGAGGAGTTGCATGTCGCGGCAAGTGCCTTGCCATGCTGAATCCTTGTCGCGCTCGGAAGCTTGTCGCTCACCAGCCTTCCCGGCAAGCTCCTCTTGCCGGGTCTTGTCTTCTGCCCTTGAGTGGTCTTCCCGGCAAGCTCCTCTTGTCGGGCCTTGTCTTCTTGGCTTAAATACTTTGTTTTTGAATGGCTCCAAAGGAACCACGAGGACCTTTGGCGGTCACCAGGCAAGCCTCACTTGCTGGTGTCAAGAATCGCTCAGGCACGAAGTTCGGGATACTAGGGTACCCCTACTCTAGTACACCGACAAATTGTACATGACAGGCATGTACAAAAGCCTCAAAGGGCATCAGACTCTTTGTGATGTGCTTAAAAAGCAGATCCTTAACAGAAACCCTAGGAAAGAAGGTATTGCCTTTGAGAGGAAACTCAATGCTGATGGAACATATTGGAAGCCTGAGCAGTACCCCAAAACATCATGGGTTGCTGCAAAGGGACCTCCAGTTGATCCATCTAATTTATCTGGCTTTATATGTGAATCTCCTCATTCTTCTGATGAGTCATTTCACTCCAACTATAAACTGTTCAAAAATCAGAATGGTGAAGTATTTGCTAGATATGTTGGCACTAACTGCAGGAACGGTTCTCCTATGAAGAAAATCTGGGTTCCCAAGAAGTGCCTTGAAAGTCTTCAGGTGAATGTCCTCATGACACCACCTGTGGAGAATAGGAACCCCAGATCAAATTCTTCATATGGATCCAAGTCCTCATACGGACCAAAGTCCTCACGTGGATCAAATTCCTCAAAAGGATCAAAGTCCTCATATGATTATCATCGTGCTAACAACTCTATTTCGCAGGGTAGAGCTAAGGGCTATGAATATGTGCATTATTCTTCAAACCAATATGTTCATAAGTCCTCGAAGAATTTCTCTGCTTATTCATATGCTTACCATAACCCCTCTTATGTGAAACGAAATGGATTGGCTTCCATGCCACCATTCTCATATGGAGCTCAGAGAGTGATGAACTTTGCCACCCTTCAGATGTGGGTGGTGAAGAAAAAGAACTAATCTCTTCTGCAGGGTCAGGTCTCCAGACGAGCATTAACGTCTGAAGAATTTGCTGGGGACCTGACAAAATTTCCTGAAAGGACACAGGCTAATCATGAAGAAATGAACTTTCATTTCACACGTCCTCATACTGCTATATCTGTTTTACTGCTTGATGAAATTCATCTGATGAAATTGATATCATATTCTTCACTGATGAAGTATATGAGATTGTAAGTTGCACTAATTCATCTGCAGGATGATCAACCCAAAGCCAATGAGTGGGTCCTCGATAGTGGATGTACAAATCACATGACTGGTGACAAGAATCTATTGATGGATGCTCCCTTGTCACCGTCACATCTAAAGCATATCATCTTTACTGACAAAGGCAAAAGTCAGGTATTGGGTCTAGGTAAGGTTGCGATCTCTAAGGACATACACATGGACAAAGTCATGCTCGTTCAGTCCTTAGGATACAACATCATGTCAGTCTCAATGCTTTGTGATCTTGATATGGTTGTTGTCTTTGGCAAGTATCGTTGTGTTGTGATTATGGAAGCTGACAATTCCAAAGTCTTCGAAGGCTTTAGGAGAGGAGACTTGTATATTGTTGATTTCTCTACAGGACCACAACCAGCCGTGTGCCTACTTGCAAAAGCTTCAGAAGGCTGGCTATGGCATCGACGACTTGGTCACGCAGGCATGAGGAATTTGCACACACTTGCAAAGAAGAAGCATGTCATTGGCATTGAAAATGTGAAATTCCTCAAGGATCACTTGTGTGGAGCCTGTGAAGCTGGAAAAATGACCAAGGCCAAGCATCCAGCGAAGACTATCATGATCACTACTCGTCCATTCGAATTGCTTCACATGGACCTCTTTGGTCCTAATCATTACTCGGCAGTCACTAATGATGCATCTCTATATGGCTTTGTTATTGTTGATGATTACTCTCGTTACACATGGGTACACATTGTTACTTACAAACATGAAGTGCAGGAAGTCTTCAAACGATTTTCCTCGAGGGCTTCAACCAACTTTGGTGTGAAGATCAAGCACATCAGGAGTGACAATGGAGCTGAGTTCAAGAATTCCGGTCTTGATGACTATCTTGATGAACTTGGTATTACCCATGAGTTATCTGCTCCTTATACTCCTCAGCAAAATGGCGTCGTGGAGCGCAAGAACAGAACTCTTGTTGAGATGGCTCGCACTATGCTTGATGAATACAAAACGCCTCGTCGTTTTTGGATTGATGCAATTGATACCGCGTGCCACATCATCAACAGAGTATATCTTCACAAGTTCTTCAAGAAGACTGCCTATGAACTCCTCACTGACAAGAAACCCAATGTGAGTTATTTCAAAGTCTTCGGTGCTAAATGTTGGATTAGAGATCCTCATCACAATGCTAAATTTGCACCGAAAGCACATGAAGGTTTTATGCTTGGTTACGAAGTACTCAGACACCTACAGTAGTCTTCAACAATGTTCTTACAAGATTGTTGAAACTGTAGATGTGCGGTTTGATGAAACTAATGGCTCGCAAAGAGAGCACCTACCTTCTGTGATAGATGAACCAGCACCTGAGGAATATATCAAGTTCAAGGCGACTGAGGATGTCATTCCTACTGAAGAATCTGCTGATGAATTCATTCCAGAACATGAAGAACGTCGAGCTGATGCACCTGAAGATAATACTAAAGAAAATGGTGCTGAAGAAAATGCTGATCAAATTCCTCGACGACAACCAGCTCACCCTCGCGTTGCAAAAGAAGTGCAAGTTGACAAGATCATCGATGACATTGAAGCACCAGGTCCTCTCACATGCTCAAAAGCTTCACATTTATCTAACTTTTGTGGGCACTATGCTTTTGTCTCTATCATGAGCCCACTAAGGTAGATGAAGCATTCTCGAGCCTGAGTGGATTCGAGACCATGCGGAAGAATTACATCAGTTCGAGCTCAACAACGTCGGGAACTGGTCAAACGCCCAGATCCTCGCAAGCATAATATCATTGGCACAAAGGGATCTACCGCAACAAGCAAGATGAAAATGGCCTTGTGGTGAGGAATAAGGCACGACTTGTAGCTCAAGGCTACACACAGTTGAAGGAATTGATTTCGATGAAACTTTTGCACTGTTGCTAGACTTGAGGCTATTCAGATATTGCTTGCTTATGCTAACCATCATAATATCACTTTATATCAAATGGATGTGAAAAGTGCATTCCTCAATGGTAAGCTTGAGGAAGAAGTATATGTTGCTCAACCCCTGTGTTTTGAAGATCCAAAGAATCCCGACAAAATCTTCAGACTCAACAAGGCCCTCTATGGCCTCAAGTAGGCCCTCGGCGTGGTATGATACTTTGAAGGAATTCTTCGTGAAGAATGGCTTCACACCCGTTCACTCGACCCTACTCTCTTTACTTAATCTTATGATGGTGAACTGTTTGTGTGCCAAATATCGAGATGACATTATCTTTGGCTGTATCGACCAACGTTATAGTGATGAATTTGCCTATATGATGAGTGAACAATATCAAATGTCTATGATGGGAGAGTTGAAATTCTTCTTAGGTCTTCAAATTCGCCAACAACACAATGGCATATTCATATCTCAGAGAAATACCTCAAGGATGTTCTCGAGGAAATTCGCATGCAAGATTGCAAAGCGTCAAAATTCCTATGCCCACAAATGGCCATCTATGCAATCGATGAAAATGGTATTGACTTCGATCACAAGGTATACCGCCCATGATTGGTTCTTTATTGTACTTATGTGCATCTAGGCCAGATATAATGCTTAGTGTTTGCATGTGTGCCCGATTTCAAGCTACACCAAAGGAATCACACCATAAGGCTGTGAAGCATATTCGTCGATATCTAGCTCACACACCAACACTAGGATTATGGTACCCCAAGGGCTCTACTTTTGATCTCATTGATATTCGACTCGACTATGCTGGTGATCGTGGACCGCAAGTCAACATCCGGTACTTGTCATTTCTCGACGATCTTTGGTCTGTTGGTCCTCGAAGAAACAGAACTGCGATCACCGCTTCATCGTGGAAGCTGAGTACATTGCGGCTGGTTCTTGTTGTGCTCAATTACTGTGGATGAAGCAAACTCTCAAGGACTATGGCATCAACGTGAAGAATGTGCCTCTCTACAGTGACAATGAGAGTGCCATCAAGATTGCTCACAACCCAGTTCAGCACTCGAAGACAAAGCACATTCAGATTCATCATCATTTTCTTCGCGATCATGTGTTGAAGGGAGACATCTTTATTGATCATGTGAAGACTGAAGAACAGCTAGCCGATATCTTCACAAAGACCTTGGATGAGAAGAGATTTAGCAAGTTGCGGTGTGAGCTAAATATCTTAGAATCTTTGAATGTTCTTTGAAAAGGACACACATCCTGACACTTATGCAAAATTGATGACTTAGATGTGCAACACATGAAGAAATGTTTTTCTTCAATCAATGAAGAATAACACTCTAAGAGTGAAGAAATTAATGAAGAATTTGATTCTCAGAACCCTACGACAATTGTACGCGGTGTCTGAAATCATCATTCTTATACGGTGGGACACGCCACCACCAAAGTTAAAAATCTTCAATTTGAGTTTTCCTCAGTTTTTAAATTCTTCAGTTTTTCAAATTCTTCAACTTCGCAAAATCTTCACTGTTTCCGTTGTCTTTCTTCATTGGCTATATATATATAGGTTTATGTCCTCTACAGCATTCACTTATGGACATTTCTTCAAGTTGCATTTTCTGCTAAGTGAATGTGATCGGACCCTTCCCCCTCTATGCTATACTCAACCCAATCTATTCACAAATTCTTCATGTGCGTCCTATTTGAAACTCGTTCAAAATCTTCACTGTGTCCTTGTCAGCTGAAGAAATTGCGAACGGAACTTTTAACTGATCTTATCCAAATTTTTGGTTTTGCCGCTCAATCCGTTCTGCATCCCATGATAAACTTATCTATTCACCCACGATCTAACACGATCTCCACTTTTCAAGACGTGGGTGACACATGTCAAGCTTAATGAGAAGGGTCAGGCACGCTCGTTCAAAATCTTCGCTAACAGTTTTTCACCGCTATATATATCCCTCTCCCTTCCTCGTTCCTTTACTCCCCTCGACCGCTCTCTCTCTCGCCGAGCTTCAAACCCTAGCCGCCGCACTCCATCGTCGCCGGTGAGGAAGAGCTTCATCGCCTCGACTCGTCATTGTCAGATTTTCGCGCCATCATGAAATCTTCACTCCACGGTCGCCGTAGCTGTCTTCCTCCGCCGAGTTAGGGCGTGGAAGATCTAAACCGATGAACGCCTAATCTACACCTCTCAGTTCGCCGTGTTCTTCACTTCGGTAATTAAAAGTTACTTTTATTGCTCGCTTTGATTCTCAAGCCTTCTGAAAATCTTCAAAGGTGTTTATTCTTCAAATCTTCACACATATGAACACCTCAAACGTAATATGCTCTTGATTCGCTTTCTAAGCAATGATTTTCTTCAAGATTCCTCAATTGTGTGGATCCTCGATCTATACAACTCGAACCTAAGACAAAGATCGCTTAGTGAAATTCTTCAAGGCTCATCCGTCAAATTCCTCAAACTTGTTCTTTTGAAAACCTTCTAAGAACGATATGACCTCTCCAAATTCCTCGCAACTATACTGCTCACGTGTACTCATTTCCACCGCTGAATCACTAGGTTCTCATCAACTTAACTCATTTGCAGCTGCCTCGAAGAAAAGTTGCATACTTCTTCAGAGAATTCAATTGTTCAAATTCCTCAACTGAAGAATATGGCAGACGGTAAGAAGCCCCAGAAAGGAGGAAAGAGGCATGAGGTCATGACTGCTTTTGAAATACCTGAGGACATATATGCTGACTATTGCACACCTGATGAGGCCAAGTTCAGAAAGGAGAACAAAAATCAGCGCAAGGTGCGCATACAGAGGATTGAAAGGAGATGGGCAAGAGAATGGAGGGAGTACAAGTATGTTACTCCAAAGTATATGAAGAAATTCGCACTAAATCCTCCATGTCCAAGAGCTCCATTGGCACCTGGCCAAGAAGCTGACCCCACCAGCATCAAGCGTGGTGAGGATTTTCCTGAAGAATGGGCCAAGCGCCAAGCCAAGTTGGCGAGACAAGCCAAAGAAGCAGTGAGGAAATTCAATGAAGACTCACATCGCTGCTGCCATCGAGGCCCCCGCTGCCCGTAAAATCAATGGCAAAGAAGCCAGCAGACAAGCCAAGTGCTTCACCAACAAAGGCCCTCACGGCCAAAATCCTCAAGAATGCCCTCACGGCCAGAATCATCAATGCCCTCACGGCCAGTTCCTCATGCTGCTCCTGCTCCTCCCAAATCCTCAGCTCCTTCTCCAAAGTCCTCAGCAGCTCCTCCAAAGTCCTCAAGACTGTGCATCCGCCACGTACAAAGGACTGCGAGCATCTCTATTTCCTCTGGTGTCTCAGCAAGTTCCTCAGCTACACCAAATTCTTCATCAGGTCCCACTCTGCTGAAGAAAAAGGCAACGGCTGGTCGAGGTCCTCGGCCAAGTCCGAAGAAGAAACAGGTTGCCTTCCAAGTGCCATTTGATGATGAAGCTGATGATGATGAACTTGCAGAAATCATCAGAGACAGACAAGAAAGGGCCGCTAGAGCCAAAGGCACACCTCTGCCACTGCTTTTGGATCCAAGGGCGGTCCTCGAGTACATTGATCTCTGGCACAAGGATCCAGACACCCCTATGCCTGATTTTCATTTGACTCCTGGCCAAAGTCACATGCCGACCCATTTCATCTCTGAAGAGAAATGGAAATTTGAGAAGGCTAGGCAGATCAGGAAGGCTCAGTTTAGGAAAGAGAAGTTCCTGAGGAAAAATGTTGTCAGAATGACACCTGATGATCTTCTCAAAATCCAGTCTGAAATCAAAGCCCTCAGCGATGAATTTGATGCCTACTATGCTGATTGGCAAGGAGCCAAAGTCAGATTTGTAAACCTGACCAAGAAGTTCACAAATGTTGCAGCTCCAACACAACAAGAAGTTCCTCAGGCTGGAGCCTCTGCTCAGCCTACTGAAGAACATGCCAGCACCGCTGATGATTTTCAGCCTGCTGAAGACAATGCTAGTTCCAGGGCTGATGACTCCATTCCAGCCGCTGAAGAAATTGCCAGGGCATCCACTAGTGGTGCGCTCAAGAAATCTGAAGAAGTCGGCAAGCTCGCATTAGTTGCGCTTGAGGAAATTCAAACAGATTCCTCAGCTCCTCCTGCGCCTACACCAACTCCTATCCTTCCATCTGCATCAGATGTGAAGAAGACCAAGGCTGCAGAGCGAGCTACAGTGAAGAAAAGGAAAGCATCAACTGCTTCAAAATCTTCAGCTCCAAAGAAGATGAAGCCTATGACAAGCTCTTTTGAAAAACCGATTGATGTTGTTCCGATTTCCTCCATTCCATCAAAGGACCTTGTTCATTTTGGTGAAGAATATGAGATCCCTAGCGGATCTGATGAAGAAAATCATTCTGCTGCTTCATCAGAGCAGATTGATGAAGAAATTGAAGTGGATGTGATCCCTTCAACACCAATCATTTCCTCACCAATGCCTCAGTTCATAGCTGAAGAGGCTGGCGTTGAAGAAATTGAAGAAGATGTGGATATTGGAAGCACAACGCCAGTGATGAACGATGACTTTTGGGACAGTCAGCATCCAAATTCTCCACTCCTCACTACAATACAACAAATTCCTCAGTCCCCTGCACCAACAGTTCAAATGGGCTGTGAAGAAACTCATCCCACCTTGTCCGTGCATGAGGAAATTCCAGCCCCTAGTGCTGAAGAACCTGCTGCTGCTACTCCTTTGAACACGCAGACTGCATATGAAGAGGAACCAGAAAATCCTCAGCCTGAAGAACCTGAGATTGCGATTCCTGAGGTTGTGATGCAACTCACTGACACTCCTCTGCCCAAACCAAAGGATCCATTCTCAAGCAAGCAAAAGTTCAAGGCTGAAGACTTCTTTGGCGAGCATGTCTTCTTCACAGATTACAACCCTTATGACTCTGCTCGCATAAAGAAGAGGCGTTTCTGGACTGCTAGTCAAGCCAACTTCTATTCCTCTGTGCTATTCAACAAAGACAAAGTCTTCGATCATGCACACATTCCTCACGTGGACATGGAATCTCTGCCAGGCTTCGAACCAGTCCTCAGTGTTCTTCATGATGCTGGTTTGCTGAATTTCTGCACTGACATATGTGATTGGAATGAAGAACTCATTCTTCAATTCTATGTGACGCTGCACATCACTGGAGATTCTGAAGATGTGAACTCATGGGTACCGGATCGATGATGAAAATACTCACTACAAGGCACCAAGAACTGAATTGCTTCGTGCCTCCCACTCGATCCTCCCTTGATGGTGCTTGTTGCATCTACAAGAAACCTGAGCTTACAAATCACATGCAAGTTCCGATGAAGCCTTTGAAGCCGTGGCAGGCCCCTCGAACCAAATTCCTCGTCAAGGAATTATCAGATGTGCCTCTTGACCTGTCTATCGCATTCTGACGAAGACAATGAGTCCTATCAAAGGCCACGACTCGAATGATGAAGAAGTCGTTGGCATCATGAAGAATATGCTTTTCAATATCATTCATGGCGTTCCCGTCAACTTCCATGATTTCTTCATGAGGACTCTGGCAAACATTGCTATGTCACCTTTTGAGCAGAAGCCTTATGCACCATGGATTATGAGGTTCATCAGGACAAGGTCTTCACTCAATTACAAGGTTGATACTCTGAATCACTGCAGCTACTTGCCTCCAATTGAAGTCCTCAAACGGACATTGTCCTCCGCTAATGACAAAGGCAAGGCAACTGCTGTGATAGATGAAGGCATTCGTCCATTGGATGGTCAATTTCGCAAGGCTGCATCCTACTCCACCAATGATGACTCGCCACACATGACTCGCCGCCAACAACTCGCCAAGCAAAATCCTCAAGCCACAAGACCTGTGGTGATGACTCGATCGTGAGTTACTCCTCGCCTTCATCGAAAGTTGATCGCAATCATAAATGGGTCAAGCGTCGGTTTGGTTCAATTCTTCACAACATGACCTCAACACACAATGCAGTGAAGAAAACCAATACTACCTCCATGAAACCTTCAACTGCACTGGCTGTTCTATCTCATCTCTACAACACGTAAGATCTGAAGAACATGGGTCTCAAGGAAGAATTTGACTGGTCCGCACCTCCACCGAAGAAATTCAAGAAGGTCAAGGATCCTTCCTTGGTGGCTAGCTCATATTCTTCATCGCGATAATCGATGAAAATGAAGACTTGGACGACATCGCGGCATGCCCTACTACGACAACCGACCGAACAACGCTGGCGCTCCTCCATCAACTTGAAATTCTTCAGGGCATTAGTCCTCGCTTTGATCCTTTTGGTCATTCGATGACAAAGGGGAGAAATTTGAGTTAGTCTTCGCGGGTCTACTATATGGGCGTTTTTTGCTAAGTTACAACTCTCGTTCTTCCGAAACTTTTATTGATCGAGTTGTAATCTTAAACCCGATGGTGCTCTGATACTTTTGATGTGTTCCTCTGCATGATTATTCTTCGTTATGTCTTAATACACGCATGCTGAATTACATCAGTCACCATATTTTATCATGCATTTCAAATTCTTCATATTATATGTCAAATGCGTGTATGAATTACAAGATATAGGGGGAGATCTCCATGATTCAACTCTTCAAATGTGCAATGCCTCAAAAGCAAATTCCTCACTATGCACATCTTCAGGGGGAGTTCTTCTATATCTTGCAATCAAATTCCTCAATATCAGTATTTATACTTTATATGTTTATCCCCGTTGAAAACTTAACCTATATTGTCATCACTCACCGAAAAGGGGGAGATTGTAAGTGCATCTAGTGCCCCTTAGTGATTTTGGTGTATTGAAGACTTATAGGTTAAGGGACTAATGTGTTTATGAGTGTACACAGGTCTATAAGTCTATGAGGAGTTTGATATTTACAGAGAAAGTCGACCCCTAAAAATGAAGTTCTTCGACTCAAGACTTTGATATTCTGAAGACTTTCTGAAGACTTTGAAAGTGAAGAAATTGGTGTGACCTTGAAGACTTGATATTCATTTGAGGAACATGAAGCGTGAAGACTTTTGTTTTCATAGTTTCGTTTTCTCTTTCTTGAGTCATAGGAAACATCAGATCGTTAAAGGGGTCGAGGAAATACTAAGGAAAAATTTCCATGTGATGCTCAACTCAAAATCCTACACCTACCAATCCCTTCGAGTGAAGCCTTTGGAAATCTCATACAGTTCACCAATTTCTTCAAATGATAGAGACGAAGTTCTTCTGGTCGCTGAGGAATTTGTTCTGACTGAGGAGTTAGGAATTCGCCAGTGCGGATTGCCTACACAGTGAGGAACATGATAGCCCTAATGAATTTGAGAGTCAAATTTCCGACCTTTGTTGTGTTGTGCGCCAGCTGTCCCAAAATATCTTATCCACCTAACGGTCATATCATTGAAGGCAATTTATGTCTTATCATGTCGGGCTGCTCCCTAGGCTATAAATAGCCGCCCCCTACAACCACTAGTTGGTTGGCTGCTCCGAGAGAAACCGACACTTGTCAATTAAGAGCATCCCATCCTCAGAGAACTTTGAGCAAAAATCATCGAGTGAGGAAAAACCCAAACCCAAACACCTACAAACCCAAAGTGATTGAGCATCAATGAAGAGATTGATCCTGCGTGGATCCGACGCTTGTTACCTTTGAAGATTGTGCTTCTTCCAGACGGTTAGGCGTCATGGTCTAGAGCATCCAAGAGGAATTGTGGATCGCCGAGTGACCGAGTCTGTGAAGGTTTGGAAGTCGCCTGAAGACTTACCACGAGTGATTGGACGAGGTGCATGTGACCTTAGTTCAAGGAGAATATGGTGAGGACTTGTGTCCTCGAGCTGCGTGCTCAGCCGATCGGGTGTCCGGACTGTGTGTCCTCGAGTTTAAATACTCAGCCGCTCCAACCAGACGTATAACCGAGACAACAGTTGGAACTGGTCTACCAAATCATTGTCTTCACCAACCCTATCTGGTTATATTTCCTCAACTCATTCATTTCCTCATTCTTGTGTTGAGTGTTTGTTCATATATGTGTTTGAAGACTTTGATCAAGACTTTCTCAATTTCTCAGTTCAATTTCTTCATCGGTTTGTCTTCATCTTGTGTTATCCTGTGTTTACGCTTTTCAGACTCTATGATTGTCTTCATTTCATCATGATGACCATGCCTCGTATTCTGTTATGCTTACTTCGAGTACTTATTCGCGCAAGTAGTTCTTCGCTTAGGAATTTCCTCACCGCAAATTCCTCGTGAAGAATTCATAAAATCGCCTATTCACCCCCTCTAGTCGATATAACGACTTTCAAAGATATTATTTTGTCGGTGTGTTTATTTGCACTGGTTGCGATCTTTGATGCCCAAAGGTATGTAATCATCATTCGCTTGTGCTTTATTATCATAGTGGCGAACTTTGACGCCCAGTGGATGTAATATGTCGTAATTTCTTTATCGTATAGTATCTTGATCACGAGGGTTACATACATTGTCCTCAAAATCTTGTGGGCCTACAGCTGGGCCGGCCCATTAATGTCAGTGAAATCTCGTGGGCCTTTAGCTGGGCCGGCCCATTCTGATCCGCAAGAATCTTGTTGGCCTTTACCTGGGTCGGCCCATTATGGCACACAAAAATCTTGTGGGCCTTTACCTGGGCCGGCCCATTATGGCCCGCAAAATCTTGTGGGCCTTAGCTAGGCCAGCCCATTATGGTCTGCAAAATCTTGTGGGCCTTTAGCTGGGCCGGCCCATTATGGTCCACAAAATCTTGTGGGCCTTCAGTTGGGCCGGCCCATTTAAACTTGATGGGCCAGTCCACGTGTCAACATATCATAGGCGCGTCTCGCCCATTGGATGAGTGACACCTGTGCCAAAACGGACCTGACACGTGTCTCCTCCGGCCAATGATGATTTTACACGTGGAAAATCCCCATTGGTCGGGGCTGTTAACGGGTTATCGGATCCAAAACCCGACCCGATAGCTTAACGGCGTTCCGTTACGGTGGATGCCACGTGTCGGTCACCCTTGACGAAAGCACTTATGTGACGCGCGATTTATCGTCATGGAAGTGGACACTTCCGTGATGATAATTTTGGTAATGTCATGGAACACTTCTACGACAGCACAGGTATGACTATCTTGATTCTGTCATAAAATCGTCATGGATGTACATGCATGACAGAAAACGCGACCTATTGTGACAAACATATAACATCACAGAAGTGTATTTTTTTTCTAGTGCGGGTATCGTTATTTTCTAACCTCCACAGATGATTTGAGCAGATATGGGTATATCTACTTGATGAAACATAAGTCTGAAACATTTGAAAAGTTCAAAGAATTTCAAAGTGAAGTGGAAAATCATCGTGACAAGAAAATAAAGTTTCTACGATCTGATCGCGGAGACGAATATTTGAGTTACGAGTTTGGTCTTCAATTAAAACAATGTGGAATAGTTTCACAAATTCGTGCCACCTGGAACACCACAGCATAATGGTGTGTCAGAACATCATAACCGTACTTTATTGGATATAGTGCAATCTGTGATGTTTCTTACCGATTTACCACTATCATTTTGGGGTTATGCATTAGAGACAACTGCATTCACGTTAAAAAAGGGCACCATCTAAATCCGTTGAGACGACACCATATGAACTGTGGTTTGGCAAGAAACCAAAGTTGTCATTTCTTAAAGTTTGGGGTTGCGATGCTTATGTGAAAAAGTTTCATCCTGATAAGCTCAAACCCAAATCGGAGAAATGTGTCTTCATAGGATACCCAAAGGAAACTGTTGGGTACACCTTCTATCACAGATCCGAAGGCAAGACATTCATTGCTAAGAATATATCCTTTCTAGAGAAGGAGTTTCTCTCGAAAGAAGTGAGTGGGAGGAAAGTAGAACTTGATGAGGTAACTGTACCTGCTCCCTTGTTGGAAAGTAGTTCATCACAGAAATATGTTCCTGTGACTACTACACCAATTAGTGAGGAAGCTAATGATGATGATCATGTAACTTCAGATCAAGTTACTACCGAACCTCGCAGGTCAACCAGAGTGAGATCCGCACCAGAGTGGTACGGTAATCATGTTCTGGAGGTCATGTTACTTGACCATGACGAACCTACGAACTATGAGGAAGCGTGATGAGCCCAGATTCCGCAAAATGGTTTGAGGCCATGAAATCTGAGATGGGATCCATGTATGAGAACAAAGTGTGGACTTTGGTTGACTTGCCCGATGATCGGCAAGCCATAGAAAATAAATGGATCTTCAAGAGGAAGACGGACGCTGATAGTAGTGTTACTATCTACAAAGCTAGACTTGTCGAAAAAGGTTTTTGACAAAGTTCAAAGGTGTTGACTACAATGAGATTTTCTCACTCGTAGCGATGCTTAAGTCTGTCCGAATCATGTTAGCAAATTGCCACATTTTATGAAATCTGGCAAATGGATGTCCAAACTAGATTCCTTAATGAATTTCTTAAAGAAGAGTTGTATATGATGCAACCAGAATGTTTTGTCGATCCTAAAGGTGCTAACAAAATGTGCAAGCTCCAGCGATCCATCTATGGGCTGGTGCAAGCATCTCGGAGTTGGAATATATGCTTTAATGAGTTGATCAAAGCATATAGTTTTATACAGACTTGCGGTGAAGCCTGTATTTACAAGAAAGTGAGTGGGAGCACTACAACCTTTCTGATAAGTATATGTGAATGACATATTGTTGATCGGAAATGATGTAGAATTTTCTAGAAAGCATAAAAGGAGGGTTTGAAAGGAGTTTTTCAAATAAAGACCTCGGTAAAGCTGCTTACATATTGGGCATCAAGATCTATAGAGATAGATCAAGACGCTTGATAAGTTTTTTCAATGAGTACATACCTTGACAAATTTTTGAAGTAGTTCAAAATGGAACAGTCAAAGAAGGAGTTCTTGCCTGTATTGCAAGGTGTGAAATTGAGTAAGACTCAAAGCCCGACCACGACAGAAGATAGAAAGAGAATGAAAGTCATTCCCTATGCCTCAGCCATAGGTTCTATAATGTATGTCATGCTATGTACCAGATCTATTGTATACCCTACACTGAGTTTAGCAAGGGAGTACAATAGTGATCTAGGAGTAGCCCGTTGATACGCCTAGTTGATGTGAGACTATCTTCTCCTTTTTGTCTTCTCCACAACCACCATTCTATTCCACATATAGTGCTATATCCATGGCTCACGCTCATGTATTGCGTGAAGATTGAAAAAGTTTGAGAATGTCAAAAGTATGAAACAATTGCTTGGCTTGTCATCGGGGTTGTGCATGATTTAAATACTTTGTGTGGTGAAGATAGAGCATAGCCAGACTATATGATTTTGTAGGGATAACTTTCTTTGGCCATGTTATTTTGAGAAGACATAATTGCTTTGTTAGTATGTTTGAAGTATTATTATTTTTATGTCAATATGAACTTTTGTCTTGAATCTTTCGAATCTGAATATTCATACCACAACTAAGAAGAATTACAATGAAATTATGCCAACTAGCATTCCACATCAAAATTATCTTTTTTGTCATTTACCTACTCGAGGACAAGCAGGAATTAAGCTTGGGGATGCTGATACGTCTCCAACGTATCTATAATTTTTGATTGCTCCATGCTATATTATCTACTGTTTTGGGCAATATTGGGCTTTATTATCCACTTTTATATTATTTTTGGGACTAAACTATTAACCGGAGGCCCAATCCAGATTTGCTATTTTTTTTGCCTATTTCAGTGTTTCGAAGAAAAGGAATATCAAACGGAGTCGAAACGTAACGAAATCAACTTGAGAAGTTATTTTTGGAAGGAAAGCTACCAGATGGACTTGGACCCCACGTCAGGAGATAAGGGAGGTGCTCACGAGGGTGGGGGTGCGCCCACCCCCTAGGGCACACCCGCTGCCTCGTGGGGGCCCGAAGCTCCACCGGCGTACTTCCTGCACCCATATATACCTACGTATCCTTAAACTTCCAGAACAAAGAAGAGATCGGGAGTTCCGCCGCCGCAAGACTCTGTAGACACCAAAAGTCAATCGGGACCCTGTTCCGGCACCCTGCCGGAGGGGGGAACTCGCCGGTGGCCATCTTCATCATCCCAGCGCTCTCCATGACGAGGAGGGAGTAGTTCACCCTCGGGGCTGAGGGTATGTACCAGAGCTATGTGTTTGATCTCTCTCTCTCTCTCGTGTTCTTGATTTGGCACGATCTTGATGTATCACGAGCTTTGCTATTATAGTTGGATCTTATGTTTCTTCTCCCCCTCTTCTCTCTTGTAATGGATTGAGTTTTCCCCTTGAAGTAATCTTATCGGATTGAGTCTTTAAAGACTTGAGAACACTTGATGTATGTCTTGCCGTGTGTATCTGTGGTGACAATGGGATATCACGTGATTCACTTGATGTATGTTTTGGTGATCAACTTGCGGGTTCCGCCCATGAACCTATGCATAGGGGTTGGCACACGTTTTCGTCGTGATTCTCTGGTAGAAACTTTGGGGCACTCTTTGAGGTTCTATGTGTTGGTTTGAGTAGATGAATTGAGATTGTGTGATGCATATCGTATAATCATGCCCACGGATACTTGAGGTGACATTGGAGTATCTAGGTGACATTAGGGTTTTGGTTGATTTGTGTCTTGAGGTGTTATTCTAGTACGAACTCTAGGGCTGTTTGTGACACTTATAAGAATAGCCCAACGGTTTGATTGGAAAGAATAACTTTGAGGTGGTTTTGTACCCTACCATAATCTCTTTGTTTGTTCTCCGCTATTAGTGACTTTGGAGTGACTCTTTGTTGCATGTTGAGGGATAGTTATATGATCCAATTATGTTATTATTCTTGAGAGAACTTGCACTAGTGAAAGTATGAACCCTAGGCCTTGTTTCCTCGCATTGCAATATTGTTTGTGCTCACTTTTGCCGCTTGTTGCCTTGTTGTTTTAATATTTTCAGTTTACAAAAACCTATATCTACCATCCATATTGCACTTGTATCACCATCTCTTCGCCAAAATAGTGCACCTATACAATTTACCATTGTATTGGGTGTGTTGGGGACACAAGAGACTCTTTGTTATTTGGTTGCAGGGTTGCTTCAGAGAGACCATCTTCATCCTACGCCTCCCACGGATTGATAAACCTTAGGTCATCCACTTGAGGGAAATTTTCTACTGTACTACAAACCTCTGCACTTGGAGGCCCAACAACGTCTACAAGAAGAAGGTTACGTAGTAGACATCGAGCTCTTTTCTGGCGCCGTTGCCGGGAGGTTAGATGGCGGCACTCACACCCGTCAACTAAGCTCTTTTCTCGGCGCCGCTGTCGGGAGGTGAGTGCTTGAAGGTATATCTTTAGATCTTGCAATCGAATCTTTTAGTTTCTTGTTTTATCACTAGTTTCGTCTATAAAAGAAAACTACAAAAAAATGGAATTAAGGGTGCCTCATATGCTTCATCTTTTTAATGTCTTTCGTGAAAATGATGGGAAGGAAAATTGTGCTCAAGTACTAGAAGAAGAATTACATAGAATGCTTGGCATAAAATATGTGAATGATGAGCAAGATTGCAATGTTGTTAGTATGAATTCTTTGAATACCCATGATGTTAATGATATGCTAAGCCACAAGCTTGGGGATGCTATGTTTGATGAAGATGATATGTTTTGTCCCCCAAGTTTTGATGAGCAAATTTACTATGATGAAAGCATGCCTCCTATCTATGATGACTATTGTGATGACACGTATGCTTTCAATAATAATTATAACCATGAAACTTGTCACCTTGATCTTAATTTTCAATCACATGATAGTTATTATGTTGAGTTTGCTCCCACTACTATTCATGAGAAGAAATTTGCTTATGTGGAGAGTAATAAAATTTCTATGCTTGTGCATCATGAAAATAATGCTTTATGTGCTCGTTATATTGTTGAATTCATTCATGATGCTACTGAAAATTATTATGAGGGAGGAACTTATGCTTGTAGAAATTCCAATAATATCAAGTTTCCTCTCTATGTGCTTAAAGTTTTGAAGTTATGCTTGTCTTGCCTTCCTATGCTAGTTGATTATTGTTCCCATAAATTGTTTGCTCACAAAATCCCTATGCATAGGAAGTGGGATAGAATTAAATGTGCTAGTCATATTCTTCATGATGCTCTCTTTATGTTTCAATTCTTTTCTTTTACGTGAGCATCATTGAAATCATCATGCCTAGCTAGGGGCGTTAAACGATAGCGCTTGTTGGGAGGCAACCCAATTTTATTTTAGTTTATTTCTTTTTGGTTCTGTTTAGGAATAAATAATCCATATAGCTTCTGTTTATATGTGGTTTTGTGTTTTAATTAGTGTTTGTGCCAAGTAGAACCTTTGGGAAGACTTGGGGGAACTCTTTATGATCATGCTGTAAAAACCAGAAACTTTAGCGCTCACGAGATTTGCTTCAACTTTTTACTGGGGAGTGCTATTTAGTTGATTATTTTTGAAGATGATTACTAGACAAATTCCTCAGGTCCACCAGTTTACTTTAGAATTTTTGGAGTTCCAGAAGTTTGCGTTAGTTACAGATTACTACAGACTGTTCTGTTTTTGACAGATTCTGTTTTCGTTGTGTTGCTTGCTTATTTTGATGAATCTATGGCTAGTAAAATAGTTTATAAATCATAGATAAGTTGGAATACAGTAGGTTTAAGACCAATATAAATAAAGAATGAGTTCATTACAGTACCTTGAAGTGGTGTTTTGTTTTCTTTCGCTAACGGAGCTCACGAGTTTTCTGTTAAGTTTTGTGTTGTGAAGTTTTCAAGTTTTGGGTAAAGATTCGATGGACTATGGAATAAGGAGTGGAAAGAGCCTAAGCTTGGGGATGCCCAAGGCACCCCAAGGTAATATTAAAGGGTAACCAAGCGTCTAAGCTTGGGGATGCCCCGGGTGGCATCCCCTCTTTCGTCTTCGTTCATCGGTAACTTTACTTGGAGCTATATTTTTATTCACCACATGATATGTGTTTTGCTTGGAGCGTCATTTTATTTTCTTTAGCTTTTCTTGCTGTTTGAATAAAATATCAAGATCTGAAATTCTTAAATGTTAAATAGTCTTCACATGGTTGCATAATTATTCGACTACTCATTGATCTTCACTTATATCTTTCGGAGTAGTTTGTTGTTTGCTCTAGTGCTTCACTTATATCTTTTAGAGCATGGTGGTAGTTTTATTTTGAAGAAATAGATGAACTCTCACGCTTCACTTATATTATTTTGAGAGTCTTAAATAGCATGGTAATGTGCTTAATCCTAATATGCTAAGCATACAAGATTTGTAAGAATTCTTATGAGTGTGTTGAATACTAAGGGAAGTTTGATGCTTGATGATTGTTTTGAGATATAAAGATGGTGATATTAGAGTCATGCTAGTTGAGTAGTTGTGAATTTGAGAAATACTTGTGTTAAAGTTTGTGATTCCCGTAGCATGCACGTATGGTGAACCGTTATGTGATGAAGTCGGAGCATGATTTATTTATTTATTGTCTTCCTTATGAGTGGCGGTCGGGGACGAGCGATGGTCTTTTCCTACCAATCTATCCCCCTAGGAGCATGCGCGTAATACTTTGCTTTGATGACTTCTAGATTTTTGCAATAAGTATATGAGTTCTTCATGACTAATGTTGAGTCCATGGATTATACGCACTTTTCCCATCCTTCCACCATTGCTAGCCTCTCTAATATCGCGCACCTTTCACCGGTATCATACACCCACCATATACCTTCCTCAAAACAGCCACCATACCTACCTATCATGGCATTTCCATAGCCATTCCAAGATATATTGCCATGCAACCTTCCACCGTTCCGTTTATTATGACACACTCCATCATTGTCATATTGCTAGCATGATCATGTAGTTGACATCGTATTTGTGGCAAAGCCACCGTTCATAATTCTTTCATACATGTCACTCTTGATTCATTACATATCCCGGTACACTGCCGGAGGCATTCAAATAGAGATATTTTGTTCTAAGTATTGAGTTGTAATTGTTGAGTTGTAAGAACAATAAAAGTGTGATGATCATCATTTTAGAGCATTGTCCCAAGTGAGGAAAGGATGATGGAGACCATGATTCCCCCACAAGTCGGGATGAGACTCCGGACGAAAAATAAAGAAAAATAAAAAAATAAAAAGAGGCCAAAAAAGAGAAAAGGCCCAAATAAAAAAATGAGAGAAAAAGAGAGAAGGGACAATGTTACTATCCTTTTACCACACTTGTGCTTCAAAGTAGCACCATGATGTTCATGATAGAGAGTCTACTATGTTGTCACTTTCATATACTAGTGGGAATTTTTCATTATAGAACTTGGCTTGTATATTCCAATGATGGGCTTCCTCAAAATGCCCTAGGTCTTCATGAGCAAGCGAGTTGGATGCACACCCACTTAGTTTCTTTTGTTGAGCTTTCATATACTTATAGCTCTAGTGCATCCGTTGCATGGTAATCCCTACTCACTCAAATTGATATCTATTGATGGGCATGTCCATAGCCCGTTGATACGCCTAGTTGATGTGAGATTATCTTCTCCTTTTTGTCTTCTCCACAACCACCATTCTATTCCACATATAGTGCTATATCCATGGCTCACGCTCATGTATTGCGTGAAGATTGAAGAAGTTTGAGAATGTCAAAAGTATGAAACAGATTCTTGGCTTGTCATCGTGGTTGTGCATGATTTAAATACTTTGTGTGGTGAAGATAGAGCATAGCCAGACTATATGATTTTGTAGGGATAACTTTCTTTGGCCATGTTATTTTGAGAAGACATAATTGCTTTGTTAGTATGCTTGAAGTATTATTATTTTTATGTCAGTATGAACTTTTGCCTTGAATATTTTGAATCTGAATATTCATACCACAATTAAGAAGAATTACAATGAAATTATGCCAACTAGCATTCCACATCAAAAATTATCTTTTTTTATCATTTACCTACTCGAGGACGAGCAGGAATTAAGCTTGGGAATGCTGATACGTCTCCAACGTATCTATAATTTTTGATTGCTCCATGCTATATTATCTACTGTTTTGGGCAATATTGGGCTTTATTATCCACTTTTATATTATTTTTGGGACTAACCTATTAACCGGAGGCCCAGCCCAGATTTGCTGTTTTTTGCCTATTTCAGTGTTTCGAAGAAAAGGAATATCAAACGGAGTCGAAACGGAACGAAATCAACTGGAGAAGTTATTTTTGGAAGGAAAGCTACCGGATGGACTTGGACCCCACGTCAGAAGATAAGGGAGGTGCTCACGAGGGAGGGGGGCGCCCACCCCCCTAGGGCGCGCCCCTACCTCGTGGGGCCCCCGAAGCTCCACCGACGTACTTCCTGCACCCATATATACCTACATATCCTAAAACTTCCAGAACAGAGAAGAGATCGGGAGTTCCGCCGCCGCAAGCCTCTGAGCCACCAAGAGTCAACGGGACCTGTTCCAAGACACCCGGAGGGGGGAACCTCACCGTGGCCATCTTCATCATCCCAACGCTCTCCATGACGAGGAGGGAGTAGTTCACCCTCGGGCTGAGGGTATGTACCAAGAGCTATGTGTTTGATCTCTCTCTCTCTCTCTCTCTCTCTCTCTCTCTCTCGTGTTCTTGATTTGGCACGATCTTGATGTATCGCGAGCTTTGCTATTATAGTTGGATCTTATGTTTCTTCTCCCTCTCTTCTCTCTTGTAATAGATTGAGTTTTCCCCTTGAAGTAATCTTATCGGATTGAGTCTTTAAAGACTTGAGAACACTTGATGTATGTTGTGCCGTGCGTATCTGTGGTGACAATGGGATATCACGTGATTCACTTGATGTATGTTTTGGTTATCAACTTGCGGGTTCCGCCCATGAACCTATGCATAGGGGTTGGCACACGTTTTCGTCATGATTCTCCGGTAGAAACTTTGGGGCACTCTTTGAGGTTCTATGTGTTGGTTTGAGTAGATGAATTGAGATTGTGTTATGCATATCGTATAATCATGCCCACGGATACTTGAGGTGACATTGGAGTATCTAGGTGACATTAGGGTTTTGGTTGATTTGTGTCTTAAGGTGTTATTCTAGTACGAACTCTAGGGCTGTTTGTGACACTTATAGGAATAGCCCAACGGATTGATTGGAAAGAATAACTTTGAGGTGGTTTTGTACCCTACCATAATCTCTTCGTTTGTTCTCCGCTATTAGTGACTTTGGAGTGACTCTTTGTTGCATGTTGAGGGATAGTTATATGATCCAATTATGTTATTATTGTTGAGAGAACTTGCACAAGTGAAAGTATGAACCCTAGGCCTTGTTTCCTAGCATTTCAATACCGTTTGTGCTCACTTTTGCCGCTTGTTACCTTGCTGTTTTTATATTTTCAGTTTAAAAAACCTATATCTACCATCCATATTGCACTTGTATCACCATCTCTTCGCCGAACTAGTGCACCTATACAATTTACCATTGTATTGGGTGTGTTGGGGACACAATGGACTCTTTGTTATTTGGTTGCAGGGTAGCTTGAGAGAGACCATCTTCATCCTACGCCTCCCACGGATTGATAAACCTTAGGTCATACACTTGAGGGAAATTTGCTACTGTCCTACAAACCTCTGCACTTGGAGGCCCAACAACGTCTACAAGAAGAAGGTTACATAGTAGACATCAAGCATCTCCACATCATATACCTCCTCCTTAATGATTGTCGGATCAGGTACGTATCCCTATGAAAGTCAAATGTTTGAAATCATTAAATATGCATGAATTATCATCAACGTATATATATATATATATATATATATATATATATATATATATATATATATATATATATATATATATATATGGATGTGTTTGGAATCTTACCTGGTTGCCTCCATTAGCCATGACAAGTCAGCGCCAACTACAAAATAATGACAAGTCTCAGCGCCAACTACAAAACATATATGACAACTGAACTATGAAGTCTAGTACCTATTCATGTCAATATACCATGCTGCCACTATACCATGCATTTGACAATTGAACTATACATGACAACAATATGCATAGCTTTGGCAAACAAAAGAAAGTGTGTTCACATTACTATGGTGTGTTTGTTCTAGCTATAGTGTTATTAATATGACCTGATGCACTTAATTTGTTAGATAAATAAATAGCTACATGTCAGTCTGCATCCATGCTTGTCCATCAAACTACAACTTTGCAAAACTACATCTATATGGGGATCAGACTAATTAAGTCTAATCGGGTTGAACACTAAGTACAAAAAACTACATGTTTGCAAAACCATACAAGTAAATCAAAACTATACTACATCTAATGTAAGTACAAAATCAGTTCACGTCGTCCATGGATTCAACCGCAAGTATGATATTGACAACTAATATATGCAAGATGCGGCGGCTAGCGGCGATGAGCGATGAGGCCCTGAGGGGAGGGGAGGGGAGGGGAGGGGATCTAACATTCGGGTTTGGCGAAGGTGAGCGACGAGGCCCGGATCGAGCGCCGCCGCCGGCGGCGCTGGTTGAGAGGTGGAGCGAAAAGGATTTAGGACCGAAAGGAGTTAGGTTTTCCTTTGCTGAGGGGGGTACATAGTCAGTGGACTAGTGTTGGCGTGGGCCTAACAGGCTACGCCATAAAAATGTGTAGCCCACAGAAAAAAACACATGAAACATCTATGGCGTGACTTAAAAATACAACACCGGCAATAAGCCCATGACGATGTCGTACTAAATATGACGGCGCCACCACTCTTTCAGAAAAAAATAGTGTTGGTGTTGACTGTAAATGAGGCGCCACCAACAAAATTTTTGGCTAGCCATTTCTCCACTAGTGATTGGATCAATCTAGGCATGTGGTTTCATTAAACATATTGTTTGACACGTTATGATAAACATGATACATGATGGTCAAGAGCCTATGCATTTTGACTTGGGTGATATTTATGTCGCTTGAACTACGTCAGCACTTCCCCAAAGAGGAAGGGATGATGCAGCACAAGCTACGGTAGGTATTTCCCTCAATTATGAAACAAGGTATCAATCCAGTAGGAGAACCAAGCAACGCTATGTAAACGGTACCTCCACACAAAGAACAAATACTTGCAACCCAACGCGTATGAGGGGTTGTCAATCCCTCTTTCGGGTAATGGCGCCAGAAATTGTCAAGTTGATGGGATAAAATTTGTGTAGATTGCATAAATAGATCTTGGTAAAACGTGAAATAAAAGATGTAAATAAAAAGTGCAGCAAAGTATTTTTGGGTTTTTAGAATAATAGATCTGAAAACAAAAGAAAATAAAAATAGATCTCAAAGCAAATATGATAAAGAATAGACCGGGGGGCGTAGATTTCACTAGTGGCTTCTCTCAAGAAATAGCACACAGTGGGTAAACAAATTACTGTTGGGCAATTGATAGAAAATAGAATAGTTATGACGATATCGAGGCAATGATCAATATATAGGCATCACGTCCAAGATTAGTAGACCGACTCCTGCCTGCATCTACTACTATTACTCCACACATCGACTGCTATCCAGCATACATCTAGTGTATTAAGTTCATGGAGAAACCGAGTAATGCAATAAGAACGATGACATGATGTAGACGAGATCTATTCATGTAGGAATAGCCCCAATCTTTTTATCCTTAATAGCAACGATACATGCATGTGTGTCTTGTTGCCCCTTCTGTCACTTGGAAAGAACACTGCACGATCGAACCCATCACAAAGCACCTCTTCCCATGGCAAGAAAAATCGATCTAGTTGGCCTAACTAAACCAAAGATTCAAAAAAGAAATACGAGGCTATAAATAATCATGCATATAAGAGATCAAAAGAAGACTCAAATAATATTCATGGATATGGATCTGATCATAAACTCAAAGTTCATTGGATCCCAACAAACACACCGCAAAAAGAGTTAGATCAAATAGATCTCCAAGATACCATTGTATCGAGAATCAAAAGAGAGAGAGAGAGAGAGGAAGCCATCTAGCTACTGCCTACGGACCCGTAGGTCTATGATGAACTACTCACGCATCATCGGAGAGGCACCAATGAGGATTATGAACCCCTCCGTGTTGGTGTCTAGATTGGATCTCGTGGTTCTGAAACTTGCGGGCGGCTAGAATTGTGTTTCGTCAACTCCCCTCGGGTTTCTGGAATATTTGGGGATTTATAGGGCAAAGAGGCAGTGCGGGAGGCCACCGAGGGGGGCACAACCCCTTCCCCCCCCCCCCCAGGGTGCGCCTGGGCCTCCTGGCGTGCCCTGGTGGGTTGTGCCCACCTCGGGCCTCCCCTTTGGTACTTCTTTGGCCCACTGGTGGTCTTCTGGTCCAAAAAAATTCTCCAAAAAGTTTCGCTGCGTTTGGACTCCTTTTGGTACTGATATTCTGCGAAGTAAAAACAAGCAACTGGCACTGGGCACTATGTCAATAGGTTAGTCCCAAAAAATAATATAAAGTTGCTATGAAATGATTGTAAAACATCCAAGAATGATAATATAACAGCATGGAACAATAAAAAATTATAGATACGTTGGAGACGTATCAGATACCAATTCCCTATGTATGAAGTCGGGCAAACATCGTGCACTAAAAAAAGAAGGTACCAAAGGCAAGAGGTCATACATTCACAAGCTATGAGGATGTGTTGTTATGTGAATCTTGGTTGATCCTTTTTGTGGAATCGAGAAAAAGGACGTCAACTATTGGCAAAAAAATCCACAAACACAACCATGAACACAAGAACTATGTGCAGCCGAACCCTATGGATACCACCCGCAGTGAGGGCTCTCTCCAACATAGATGGTCCGCCATCCAAGAGAGCGTCAACAAGTTTTGCAGTTACTATACACAAGTGGTTGGCTGGAACCTAAGTGACATTAGAGTCCAAAGTCATGTAAGCTTGACTTGCTTCACATTGTAATCATTTGCATATTGTCATCATTTGAATTTCTAGCTTTGGTTGTTGCATTATTTTGAGTGATTTTTTTGGCTAGATCTGGTTGGGGCCACTTTGTACAACCAAACCAAAGGCACGCCATTCACTTTGTCGCATAGTTGGTTGAAATTTAACGAGGAACCAAAGTGCCAAACTATCGTTGAATAGCTCAAAATGGACACCAATAAATTGAAGATAAATGATGGCTCTAGCTTCCAACAATCTATTGGATTAGGTGATGAAGAGGACCAAAGTGGAGGGGTGGACAAACAAGCAATCGTGCCAAAGCGGAACCGGCGGTTGATGAGAAACAAGTGGGAGAAGGAAAGGGTCGTGCGTGACCGTGCGGCAAGCAAAATGCCTGCCACATGGAATCTCCAAGGAGAGGAGGAGGAGAGGTACAAGCTCTTCTTGGATGTTCAAAGGGAGAAGATAGAGTTCGACCGGGAGAGGGTGAAAGAGAAATCAAGCATTGAGAGGGAGAAGATAAACATGAAGAAGCAAGAGAAATTTACAAAGTGGGGCTTAAAAAGGCGACGACAATGCACATAATTGAGAGAGGGAGAGAGAGAGAGAGAGAGAGAGAGAGAGAGAGAGAGAGAGAGAGAGAGAGTTAAGGCATTGATATGTCACCAACGTATCTATAATTTTTTATTGTTCCATGCTATTATATTATCCATCTAGGATGTTTTATATGCATTTATATGCTATTTTCTATGATTTTTGGGACTAACCTATTAACCTAGAGCCCAGTGCCAGTTTCTGTTTTTTCCTTATTTTTGAGTTTTACAGAAAAGGAATACCAAACGAAGTCCAATTGACCTGCCAATTTTTGTGGAATTTTTATGGACCAAAAGAAGCCCCTGGAGTAAAAGAGTTGGGCCAGAAGAGTCTCGGGCCGTCCACGAGGGTGGGGGCGCGCCCTACCCCCCTGGGCGCGCCCCCTATCTCATGGACGACTCGGAGACCCCCCCCCCCTGACGTGAGACCTACGCCAAAAATTCCTATAAATACAGAAACCTCCAAAAAGTAACCTAGATCGGGAGTTTCGCCGCCGCAAGCCTCTGTAGCCACCAAAAACCAATCGAGACCCTGTTCCGCCACCCTGACGGAGGGGGGATCCCTCACCGGTGGCCATATTCATCATCCCGGCGCTCTCCATGACGAGGAAGGAGTAGTTAACCCTCAGGGCTGAGGTTATGTACCAGTAGCTATGTGTTTGATCTCTCTCTCTCTCTCTCGTGTTCTTGATTTGGCACGATCATGATGTATCGCGAGCTTTGCTATTATAGTTGGATCTTATGATGTTTCTCCCCCTATACTCTCTTGCAATGGATTGAGTTTTCCCTTTGAAGTTATCTTAACGGATTGAGTCTTTAAGGATTTGAGAACACTTGATGTATGTCTTGCATGTGCTTATCTGTGGTGACAATTGGATATAACGTGATCTACTTGATGTATGTTTTGGTGATCAACTTGCGGGTTCAGTGACCTTGTGAACTTTTGCATAGGGGTTGGCACACGTTATCGTCTTGACTCTCCGGTAGAAACTTTGGGGCACTCTTTGAAGTTCTTTGTGTTGGTTGAATAGATGAATCTGAGATTGTGTGATGCATATCGTATAATCATACCCAAGGATACTTGAGGTGATATTGGAGTATCTAGGTGACATTAGGTTTTTGGTTGATTTGTGTCTTAAGGTGTTATTCTAGTACGAACTCTAGGATAGATCAAACGGAAAGAATAGCTTCGTATTATTTTACTATGGACTCTTGAATAGATCGATCAGAAAGAATAACTTTGAGGTGGTTTTGTACCCTACAATGATTTCTTCGTTTGTTCTCCGCTATTAGTGACTTTGGAGTGACTCTTTGTTGCATGTTGAGGGATAGTTATATGATCCAATTATGTTATTGTTGTTGAGAGAACTTGCACTAGTGAAAGTATAAACCCTAGGCCTTGTTTCCTAGCATTGCAATACCGTTTGTGCTCACTTTTATCATTAGTTACCTTGCTGTTTTTATATTTTTAGATTACAAAAACCTACATCTACCATCCATATTGCACTTGTATCACCATCTCTTCGCCGAACTAGTGCACCTATACAATTTACCATTGTATTGGGTGTGTTGGGGACACAAGAGACTCTTTGTTATTTGGTTGCAGGGTTGTTTGAGAGAGACCATCTTCAACCTACGCCTCCCACGGATTGATAATACTTAGGTCATCCACTTGAGGGAAATTTGCTATTGTCCTACAAACCTCTGCACTTGGAGGCCCAACAACGTCTACAAGAAGAAGGTTGTGTAGTAGACATCAAGCAGTTTCTGGCGCCGTTGCTGGGGAGGTGAGTGCTTGAAGGTATATATTTAGATCTTGCAATCGAATATTTTAGTTTCTTGTTTATCACTAGTTTAGTCTATAAAATAAAACTACAAAAAAATGGAATTAAGGGTGCCTCATATGCTTCATCTTTTTAATGTCTTTCATGAAAATGATGGGAAGGAAAATTGTGCTCAATTACTAGAAGAAGAATTACATAGAATGCTTGGCATAAAATATGTGAATGATGAGCATGATTGCAATGTTGTTAGTATGAATTATTTGAATACCGATGATGCTAATGATATGCGAAGCCACAAGCTTGGGGATGCTATGTTTGATGAAGATGATATGTTTAGTCCCCCAAGTTTTGATGAGCAAATTTATTATGATGAAAGCATGCCTCCTATTTATGATGATTATTTTGATGACACGTATGCTATAAAGAATAAAGATAACCATGAAACTTGTCATCATGATTTTATTTTTCAATTGGATTATGCTTCACATGATAGTTATTTTTTTGAGTTTGCTCCCACTACTATTGATGAGAATAAATTTTCTTATGTGGAGAGTAGTAAAATTTCTAGGCAACTAGATCATGAAAAGAATGCTTTATGTGCTGGTTATATGGTTGAATTCATTCATGATTCTACTGAAAATTATTATGAGGGAGGAACATATGCTTGTAGGAATTGCAATAATATCAAGTTTCCTCTCTATGTGCTTAAAGTTTTAAAGTTATGCTTGTTTTGCCTTCCTATGCTAGTTGATTATTGTTCCCATAATTTGTTTGCTCACAAAATCCCTATGCATAGGAAGTGGGTTATACTTAAATTTCCTAGTCATATTCTTCATGATGCTCTCTTTATGTATCAATTCTTATCTTTTTTGTGAGCATCATTGAAATCATCATGCCTAGCTAGGGGCGTTAAACGTTAGCGCTTGTTGGGAGGCAACCCAATTTTATTTTTGTTCTTTGCCTTTTGCTCATGTTTAGTAATAAATAATCTATCTAGCCTCTGGTAAGATGTTTTTTATGTTTTAATTAGTGTTTGTGCCAAGTAGAACCTTTGGGAAGACTTGGGTGAAGTGTTTGCGATCTTGCTGTAAAAAACAGAAACTTTTGCACTCACGATATTAGCTGCCATTTTTTACTGGAGAGTGCTTTTAGGTTGATTCCTTTTGCATATGATTAATAGAAAAATTCCTCAGGTACACCAAATTATTTCAGAATTTTTGGAGTTACATAAGTATTCGAATGATACAGATTACTACAGACTATTCTGTTTTTGACAGATTCTGTTTTCATTGTGTTGTTTGCTTATTTTGATGAATCTATGAGTAGTATCAGAGGGTATGAACCATAGAGAAGTTGGAATACAGTATATATTACACCAATATGAATTTATAATGAGTTCACACCAGTACCTAACTGGTGATTTATTTTCTTATATTAACGGAGCTTACGAGTTTTCTGTTAAGTTTTGTGTTGTGAAGTTTTCAAGTTTTGGGTAAAGATTCGATGGACTATGGAATAAGGAGTGGCAAGAGCCTAAGCTTGGGGATGCCCAAGGCACCCCAAGGTAATATTCAAGGACAACCAAAAGCCTAAGCTTGGGGATGCCCCGGAAGGCATCCCCTCTTTCGTCTTCGTTCATCGGTAACTTTAATTGGAGCTATATTTTTATTCACCACATGATATGTGTTTTGCTTGGAGCGTCATTTTGTTTTATTTTGTTTTGCTTGTTGTTTGAATAATATCCAAAGATCTGAAATTCTTAAATTTTATAGAGTCTTCACATAGTTACATAATTATTCGACTACTCATTGATCTTCACTTATATCTTTCGGAGTAGTTTGTCATTTGCTCTAGTGCTTCACTTACATCTTTTTAGATCACGGCGGTGGTTTATTTTGAGGAAATAGATGAACTCTCATGCTTCATTTATATTATTTTGGGAGTCTTATAGAACATCATGGTAATTTGCTTTGGTTATGAATTTGGTCCTAATATGATGGGCATTCAAGATGGGTAGAATAAAAACTTTCATATAGAGTGCATTGAATATTATGAGAAGTTTTATACTTGATGATTGTTTTGAGATATGAAGATGGTAATATTAGATTCATGCTAGTTGAGTAATTGTGAATTTGAAAATTCTTGTGTTGAAGTTTGCAAGTCCCGTAGCATGCACGTATGGTAACCGTTGTGTAACAAATTTGAAGCATGAGGTGTTTCTTTGATTGCCTTCCTTATGAGTGGCAGTCGGGGACGAGCGATGGTCTTTCCCTACCAATATATCCCACTAGGAGCATGCGCGTAGTGGTTGGTTTTGATGACTTGTAGATTTTTGCAATAAGTATGTGAGTTCTTTATGACTAATGTTGAGTCCATGGATTATACGCACTCTCACCTTCCATCATTGCTAGCCTCTTCGGTACCGTGCATTGCCCTTTCTCACCTTGAGAGTTGGTGCAAACTTCACCGGTGCATCCAAACCCTGTGATATGATACGCTCTATCACACATAAACCTCCTTATATCTTCCTGAAAACAGCCACCATACCTACCTATTATGGCATTTCCATAGCCATTCCGAGATATATTGACATGCAACTTTCCACCGTTCCATTTATTATAACACGCTTCATCATTGTCATATTTCCTTGCATGATCATGTAGTTGACATCGTATTTGTGGCAAGGCCACCATGCATAATTTTTCATACATGTCACTCTTGATTCATTGCCCATCCCGGTACAACGCCGGAGGCACTCATATAGAGTCACATTTTGTTCTAGTATCGAGTTGTAATCATTGAGTTGTAAATAAATAGAAGTGTGATGATCATCATTATTTAGAGCATTGTCCCGTGTGAAAAAAAGGAAAAAGAAAGAAAGGCCAAATAAAAAAGGGCCAAAAAAAAGAGAAAGGCCAAATTAAAAAAAAAGGAAGGCCCTAAAAAAAGAAGGGACAATACTACTGTCGGTGTCAAAACCGGCGGATCTCGGGTAGGGGGTCCCGAACTGTGCGTCTAGGCGGATGGTAACAGGAGACAAGGGACACGATGTTTTACCCAGGTTCGGGCCCTCTTGATGGAGGTAAAACCCTACGCCCTGCTTGATTAATATTGATGATGTGTGTTACAAGAGTGGATCTACCACGAGATCAAAGAGGCTAAACCCTAGAAGCTAGCCTATGGTATGATTGTTGTTCGTCCTATGGACTACAGCCGTCCGGTTTATATAGGCACCGGAGAGGGCTAGGGTTACACAAAGTCGGTTACAAAGGTAGGAGATCTACATATCCGTATCGCCAAGCTTTGCCTTCCACGCCAAGGAAAGTCCCATCCGGACACGGGACAAAGTCTTCAATCTTCTATCTTCATAGTCTTGGAGTCCGGCCGATGATGATAGTTCGGCTATCCGGACACCCCCTAGTCTGGAACTCCCTCAGTAGCCCCCGAACCGGGCTTCAGCGACGACGAGTCCGGCGCATATATGTCTTCGGCGTTGCAAGGCGGGTTCTCCTCCAAACTTCATGTTCCCGTCGAATAGTGTCCGGCTTCCTTATAAATCTTGCGCTCCTTGGCTTCTAAGCCCAATAATGGCCTTCTTCCACGTGTCGTACGAATGCGAAAGGCCGGGGTATTTTTACATTTTACCCCCTAGCCGTGCGAACGAGCCGCCTATAAGAGAGGCGAGGATCTAGATCCATCTCACACCATCCTCCATCCGCAAGTTCTCATCGAAGCGCCTCTGACAAAAATCCATTCCATCATGGATAGCCGACGCGGCTCCTCCTCTCGCGCCCCAGCCCTAAGCCAGAGATTGGGGAGATGCTCGGCCCACACAATGAGCTAGTGGCACTCCAAACCGAGGGATATCTTCCCCAGCTTTCATGGTTCCGGTTCGAGCCGGACTAGCCACCTACAAGGGTGGAAAGCAGGCGGAGAGCGCCCCAACCCTTCCAAAGGGGAGCGGGTATGCTTTGTCCCCTATCTAATAAGGGGACTCGGATTTCCATACATCCGTTTCTCCGGGGCTCCTAGAGTTCTACGGACTCCAGCTTACCACCTCACGCCCGCCTCCATTTTGCACATCAAGGGCTTCGTAGCTCTTTTGCGAGCTGTTCTTGGGCATCGAGCCCCATTTTGTGCTGTGGAAGAGATTGTTTTGTCTCGCACCCGTTCTCATGAGGGGTCGATATATCAAGTGGGCGGAGCCGAAATATGGCGATCGCGGGACCAGATATCTATCCGCACCCCAAAGAAGGCGTCAAAGACTGGCCTTGAATGGTTCTACATGGAGGACGCCCTCTGCGGATCCAGTTCGGATCGGCCTCCCGGAGTTCAACAATGCTCCTTTGAAGAAACGCCTGAGTTGGCGCCCTTGAGCCCTCAACGGGAAGATGATAGGAGCGTCCATTATCTGATGGGCCGGATTAGGATACTGGCCCACTCCGGATTGACCATGATTGGAGTCATGGCCACGTGCATTATGCGAGGGTGCAGCCACTCCAATATAGGGGCCACCCTATGTGGGATTTCAACGGGAAGATGACGCCACCCGTCATGGCGCAGAAGGGCTAGGCTCGGCAGCCGATCGCCAAAGATCCTGTCCGGCTTGTACAAGGGAGAGGAGGAGGACTTCCTTCGTACGAATCCGTTGAATGGATTTTCTATGAATAACCCTCGGAGCTGGGTAAGCGGATGTTCATCTACCCGATCCATACTTTTAAAGTCAAGTATATTACTCTGTGATTTCGACGCAGAGCTGCGCCGGACGTGGAGGGCATACGGCCTAACTCCATAGCCCGAGGATCCGAACGATCCCTTGATCCGACCTCCAAGAGGATCCGGACATAAAGGTGGAGCTGATTGACGGGTGTTCCACCAACGTAGCATAGACAATGCCCTAGTCGCCATTATAGCTGACTACCCCGGTTTGTTTCCGGCCTCCCAGGTGACTACGACCGAGGTCTTGACACCATCATTTGATCCGCGCTCAATTCTGACCATCCCATACTGATGGTGCATCGCAGAGGTGCCTTTAAGGCGGAAGCGAACCAGCGGCGGCCGACCAACAAGGGTCATCCGCCCAAAGAAAGCGGAAGAGGAGTGCGACGCGAATCAAACGTCGCCGCAATAAAGACGGAGCACCGCTATTTTAAGGGAAGGATCCCCAGGAGGTATATTAATGCTCATAACTTTTCCAGAAAGAGCGCTCGCCGGACAGTGTCCGGAGAGGTTGCCAATCAAGCCTCCGCCAGAAATGCTCCAATGCATGGTTCGGGAGGGGAGGCGAATACAAGGCATGAGCTGGACGCTCCTCCGACGGAGGATGCCGACAGGCTGTCCGCCACCCGGTCTGAGGTGGAGAGCGCCATGAATCACAGGCGTCGCCGGACAGTTCTTCGTGACGCGTGTTTCTCCCCGGAGGCATTAAATGCCTTTGATGCGGGAAACGTGCACCTCCGTGCCGCTCAAGATGGGTTAACCAGAGCCACGGAGCAGTATGTGAAAGACATACGGGTAAGTAATTTTAATAGTTATATATGCCAGTAGCCCCCGAGACTTAAAATAGTTGAAATAACTGATTTAAGGATCAATTATTATGCAGGATCTTACGGAGAAGAATACCCATCTGTCCCAGGAGCTCCAAGAGTGCAAGGCCCAACTTGAGGCCAGATCTTGCCGCCACAGGGGAGCCACAGAGACCCCACTAGTAAGACGACTTTGAAAAGATAATTATTTAACAAAGTGCGGCGTGAATCGACAATAATATTGCAGAGGGCGCGGACTAGATCCGGACAAGCAACAGCTCTGCGTCAGCTAAAGGCGGCGAGAGGGTGCTTATGAAGGTGCAGCAGAGAGAAACAAGCTCCAAGATGCCCACACCCAGCGAGGAGAAGAGCTGAAAGGTGTTCGGGCCCATTATCTCAGCTCCGTGAAGGAGAATCAGCGGCTTGTCGCTGCATTTATAGTAAGTGCTTGAACAAATTCCTTTGAAAATAAGAATTGGCGAGGAAGTCGATTGACGAAATATGTCTTTAGGTGTGCTCACAGGTCGCCTGCTGGAGGAAATGCTCAGGTCAACGGGTGACCAACTTCCCGAGCTGGTGCAATTGCTCGAACGTGTTCGGCAAGCGATGAGTGCCGTCGTTCATGCTTTATGGCCATCCGTCTCCCTACCCGAGGGCCTTGGTGAGCTTGCTAAGAAGCTTCAGGGAGCACGGCGACGCCTCCGTTTGTGGAAGATATCGGCCTTGCCATCAGGGCGCCAGGGAGGCCTGGGCCATGGTGAAGACACGTTACCCGAAGGCTGACCCAAACCACATGGCCGAGGTCGGACTGCGGGGCTGATGGGAAGGAGATCCTGTGAGTTGATGTACGCCAAGTAGAACTGGCATGAATATTCCCAACAGGACTGTAAATTAGACAGCCTGTTAGATGGGATTGAGGAGGAGTACAATCAGTCGGTTTGACGATGTAATTTGGAATGACATGTAAAATGCCTTCTAGCCGGATTGTAGATCGTTTGTCTTTGCGGACCGTTTCGCTTCAACCTTGGGACCCAACAGTCCGGAGTGTGTCCAAATACCCTTACGGTTATAAAAGAACCGGGGCATGCATGGAGACAAGGCGTCGGGGTCATAATTGCTTTATCAGACAAGTGCCCAACTAGTTATGTTATATTACATGGTTAGTAAGAAACATCTTCCAGGGAGAATAGTTCCGTTAAGGGTTCCTTTCCCTGGGAGGCATGCCCTAAAGTGCAATGCCGGACTGCGAAAATAGCAGAAAAAGCATCGGGGGCAGATAAATAAGTAAGTAATAAATCATCTTTCAAGTCACCGACCGAATATTCTCTTAAGAACGCTAGCTTTCGGCTTCACCCAGTCTGAGGTACACATCCGGCTGACCCGGCAGTAGCAATCGCAGATGTGCTCCCTTTACCTCCTAGCCGAACAATCAGGAACGTAGGGGTAAGCACAGGAGCCAGGCAACCCAGCTTGGCCAAAACTTAAGTCATATCGATGCATACAATGGTGAATAAAAGGTACATGCGGAAGTATGACACATGTATTGGGCATGAAGCCCGTATGAATAAGCTTCATTGAAGAAGCCCCGTGTATAATGAGTGCCAGGAGCACATCAAGTGTGTGCGAACAAAGCGCAAATCAGCCTATAAAAGGTATTGAAAAAAAAGTGGGAAGAAGGAGGGGGACAAGAGATAGTAGAAAATATAAAAAGGTGGACGGGGGAGTGAGACGAACTCGGAGTCCGGCGTTAGGCGTAGAATCTTCGGAGACGGGCTGCATTCCATGGGTTCGGCTCGAGTCAGTTGTCAGATGCGTTACGTAGACGGTATGCTCCGCCGGTTAGGACTTGGTCGATGATGAAGGACCTTCCCACTTGGGCTTAAGTTTGTCCTTTTCTTGTCCGCAGCGAGAACAAGTTCGCCAACATTGTAAGTTTTGGCCCGTACTTCTCTGCTTTGATATCTTCGAGCTTGCTACTGATAAAATGCGGAACGAGCCTTTGCCACATCTCGCTCCTCCTCTAAGGCGTCCAAACTGTCCTGCCGATCCAACTCGGCTTCTCTTTCTTTGTACATGCGCACACGAGGTGAGTCATGAATTATATCGCAGGCAGAACTGCCTCTGCGCCAGATACCATGAAAATGGTGTGAATCCAGAGTTCGGTTTGGCGTGGTCCGCAGCCCCAGTACTGAGTCGAGCTCCTCCACCCGGGCGTGTTAGATTCCTTGAGGGACCGCACTAGTGCGGGTTTGATGCCGCTCATGATTAGACCATTTGCTCGCTCGACTTGACCGTTAGTTTGGGGTGATAGATCAAGCGTAATCGAGCTTGATGCCCATGTTTTTGCACCAGAGTTTAACCTCGTCGGCCGTGAAGTTCGTGCCGTTGTCGATTGATGATGCTGTGGGGATGCCAAAACGGTGTACTACCCCGGATATGAAGTCTATCACCGGTCCGAATTCTGCCGCTTTAACCGGCTTGGCCTCAATCCATTTGGTGAATTTGTCCACCATGACCAATAAGTATTTGTGCTTGTGGGTTCCCCCTTTAAGGGTCCAACCATGTCAAGCCCCTGCACCATGAACGGCCATGTAATGGGTATAGTTTTGAGGGCGGTGGGTGGCATGTGGCTCGATTAGCAAAGAGCGGCAACCGACGATCGTTGGACTAAGTCTCGAGCATCTGCCCGGGCTGTCGGCCAATAAAATCCTGTACGGAAGGCCTTGCCTACAAGAGCCCGGGCTGCAGCGTGGTGCCCGCCGAGTCCGGCGTGAATTTCAGCCAGGAGATTTCGCCCTTCCTCTTCGGAGATACACCTTTGAAGGACTCCGGTTGTGCTTTTCTTATAAAGTTCTCCCTCATGGACCTTGTAGGCTTTAGATTGCCGAACTATGCAGCGGGCCTCATTTTGGTCTTCGGGAAGTTCCTGCCGCATTAAGTAGGCTAGGAATGGTTCTGTCCACGGGGCAATTACTGCCATTATTTCGTGAGTTGAAGGTGTTATTTCATTGGCTGAGCCGCCGATTGTGTCAGAATGGTCTGAGTTAGGTGATGCAGCTGGCTCCGGATTGTTATCTCCGGACTCCTCTTCCCATAATACGGATGGCTTAAAGAGCCATTCCGTGAAGATGTTTGGAGGGCGGTGTCTCGTTTCGCTACCGATGCGTAATAACACGTCCGCTGCCTGGTTATTATCCGGGCTACATGGTGGAATTGAGTCCTTGAACCGAGCTGACATTTTAGGACGGCGTTGCGAAGAGCTGCCATTTTGGATCTTTGGCGCCAAAGTCTCCATTTACTTGGGATATTGCGAGGTTTGAATCGCGCACCTCTAGGCGTTGAATGCCCATGGAGATTGCCATCCGGAGGCCATGTAGAAGGGCCTCAGATTCGCCGCGTTGTTGGAGTCCATGTACATTATTTGAAGTACGATTGGATTGTGTCTCCAGTTGGGGACGCCAGACGACGCCAGCACCCAAGCCAGCCAACATTTTGGATCCGTCGAAATGCATGATCCAGTTGGAGTACGCGCCGTACTCTTTAGGGAGTTCGGCTTCGGTCCATTCGGCGACGAAGTCAGCCAGAACTTGCGACTTTATAGCCCGCCGTGGTTTGTAGGTTATGTCAAATGGTAAGAGCTCGATAGCCCATTTTGCAATCCGGCCCGTTGCGTCGCGATTGTTTATAATATCGTTGAGAGTTACTTCGGAGGCCACCGTTATTGAACACTCTTGAAAGTAGTGTCGCAGCTTCCGGGATGCCATGAACACCGCATACACTATCTTTTGATAATGTGGCTACCGGGATTTGCATGGAGTTAGAACAGTGGATACGTAGTACACTTGTTTTTGAAGAGGGAATCTGTGCCCTTCTGTTTCTCGTTCAACGACGAGTACCGCGCTGACAACTTGATATGTTGCTGCGATATATAATAACATAGGTTCGCCCAGGTTGGGCGCGGCCAGAACCGGATTTGTTGCCAGTATGGCCTTTATTTCTTTGAGTCCGGCTGTGGCAGCATCCGTCCATTCGAAATGTTTGATGCGCCGGAGGAGGCGGTAGAGGGGCAGAGCCTTTTCTCCCAAACGGGAGATGAAGCGACTTAAGGCCGCTACGCATCCGGTTAGTTTTTGTATCTGCTTGAGGTCTTTTGGAATATCCAATTGTGACAGAGCTTGGATTTTGGCCGGGTTTGCTTCAATTCCTCTACCGGATACGATGAAGCCCAAGAGCTTTTCGGCTGGTACGCCGAAGACGCATTTTTCCGGATTGAGCTTAATGTCATATGCTCGGAGGTTGTCGAATGTCACCCTCAAGTCTTCTACTAGAGCTCCGACGTGTTTGGTCTTGACGACCACATCGTCTACGTATGCCTCTACTGTTTTGCCTATCTGGGTAGCCAGACATGCTTGAATCATGCGCTGATATGTTGCACCGGCGTTTTTGAGTCCGAAGGGCATTGTGTTGAAGCAGAATGGCCCATATGGAGTAATGAATGCTGTTGCGGCCTGATCTTTCTCCGCCATCTTGATTTGATTGTATCCGTAGTATGCGTCGAGGAAGCACAATGAATCGTGCCCTGCGGTAGCATCGATGATTTGGTCGATGCGAGGGAGGGGGAAAGGGTCCTTTGGACAGGCCTTGTTAAGGTCTTTAAAATCGACGCAGAGGCGCCAGGATTTGTCCTTTTTTGGTACCATTACTAGATTGGCTAGCCAGTCCGGATGTTTTATATCTCTGATGAATCCGGCTTCTAAGAGTTTGGCTAGCTCCTCTCCCATTGCCTGTCTTTTGGGTTCGGAAAATCGCCAAGAGCTTGTTTGATCGGCTTGAATCCTTTTAGGATATTTAGGCTCGCTCGCCACTGCGTGGGATTCCTGGCATGTCGAAGGGTGCCAGCAAAATGTCCCAATTTTCCCGAAGGAATTCTCGTAGTGCGGCTTCGACATCAGGACTTAATTGTGCCCCAATGGAGGCCGTCTTTGTGGGGTCCGTTGGATGGACCTGAATTTTGACTATTTCGTCTGCTGGTTTAAAAGAGGTGGACTTGGACCTCTTATCGAGTATCACATCATCCCTATCCACCGTGGAGCGCAGCGTATTTAGTTCCTCTGCCGCTAGGGCTTCGGACAATACCTCTAGGGCCGGTGCGGCCGTCTTATTTTTAGCGCAGAGTGCTGTATCTGGATCATTGGCGAGAGTGATTATCCCATTGGGTCCGGGCATTTTGAGCTTCATGTACCCGTAGTGGGGTATAGCTTGGAAGATTGTGAATGCCTCTCGCCCTAACAAAGCGTGATATCCGTTGCCGAATGGGGCCACTTGGAACGTGACCTCCTCGGACCTGTAATTGTCCGGTGAGCCAAACACTACATCTAGTGTGATTTTTCCTGTGCAGCGTACTTCTCGACTAGGGATTATCCTCCAAGGTTGTGCTGCTTCGCCAATGTGGCTCCAATCAATTTCCATTTTTGAAGGGTTTCATAGATGAGGTTTAATCCGCTGCCGCCATCCATGAGTACCTTAGTAAGACGAAAACCGTCCACTATCGGACTGAGGACCAATGCGGCTGGTGCTCTAGCTGTTCGGAATTTAAGTTCGTCGCTGGTGTTGAAGGTGATAGCCGTGTCGCTCCATGGATTTGTTGTTGCTACTTGGTAGACTTCGGCGAGGCTGCGGATTGTTCGTTTCCGCATGTTATTTGATGCGAAAGTCTCGAAGACTGTTAATACCGTACTGGTACTGCTGGGTAGGTTGCCCGGGGCTAAAAAGCCTACGCCACTTTTGGCCACCTGCCGTAGTATCCAACACGCTCGAAGGCTGTGTGTTGGAGTGGCGCCCTCCGTCATCGTGGATTTTGCAGGTCCGTTGAGCCATCCCTCTAGTACGGTTCCGCACTTTAGGGGTTTTTGCTTTTGGTTTTTAACCCGGTGCTTGAGTATGAAGCACCCTTTTATTTCGGACTGGGTTTGTATTCGTGGTCGGATTGTCCCAAAACCTAGTTTCGGTTTTCCACGCACTCTCCATCGCGCAAGTATTTTTGTACGATGGTCGCTAGGTCGGCGAGGCGTGAAACTTCGCGATTTAATCGATGGCGCTTATGATTCCCTTGTCCGTGCAATTGTTGCGAAGATTGAAATTGCGCTTTCTTCACGGCAGTCCTTTATCTTGTTCATAACCGGAGGAATCGCCCAAGAATGATGTCTTGTTTCATCGGGCTCTTGCCGATTTGAGATAGATCGCTTATGTTTGGGTGGGCGGTGGAATTAAGTTCGAACCCGCCGGTCCGAGGCTCAAGGCCAAGAAGCTTCCGGATTCGAAGCTTGGTTTCTTGAGCGCTTCCAACAAATCTGGTCCGATGCCCGACTTTAGGTTCAGATTTGATTAGCGTCTGTCCTCCGCGCGGGAATCCGCATGGAGGGATCTCGAATCCGGACATAGTTGGATTTTAACATAGAAGAAGAGTCGCCGCATTGTTCCTCTACCACGACAACGTGGTGGGTAAACTGGGAGAGTTAATTTCTCTCGGATCGGTTTTAAGCCCAATCTGATCATAGTCGGTAGCGACTCCGTGGCGGCGATGCGATCCAAGAGCTCGCTTATGGAGGAGAGCTCAATCGATCTAGCTGCTCGCGAATTCGAGCTGACGTGAAGATCGCTTTTAATGACTTGAGAGGTCATTGTCGGGCGGTGGCTGAACAGCGGTCATGAGAAAACCGCTTAGCGGATAGTTCGCCGGCGGCCAAAGCTCCCTTGACGACGGCGCCGCCTTTTAAAGACGGAAAAGGCATCCTTCCCGATGGTGACGGCACGAGGAACTCTCAATGAAAGCACCAATGTCGGTGTCAAAACCGCGGATCTCGGGTAGGGGTCCCGAACTGTGCGTCTAGGCGGATGGTAACAGGAGACAAGGGACACGATGTTTTACCCAGGTTCGGGCCCTCTTGATGGAGGTAAAACCCTACATCCTACTTGATTAATATTGATGATGTGTGTTACAAGAGTGGATCTACCACGAGATCAAAGAGACTAAACCCTAGAAACTAGCATATGGTATGATTGTTGTTCGTCCTATGGACTACAGTCGTCCGGTTTATATAGGCACCGGAGAGGGCTAGGGTTACACAAAGTCGGTTACAAAGGTAGGAGATCTACATATCCGTATCGCCAAGCTTTGCCTTCCACGCCAAGGAAAGTCCCATCCGGACACGGGACGAAGTCTTCAATCTTCTGTCTTCATAGTCTTGGAGTCCGGCCGATGATGATAGTTCGGCTATCCGGACACCCCCTAGTCCGGAACTCCCTCAACTACTATCCTTTTTCCACACTTGTGCTTCAAAGTAGCACCATGATCTTCATGATAGATAGTCTCTTATTTTGTCACTTTCATATACTAGTGGGAATTTTTCATTATAGAACTTGGCTTGTATATAACAACAATGGGCTTCCTAAAATGCCCTAGGTCTTCGTGAGCAAGCAAGTTGGATGCACACCCACTTAGTTTCTTTTGTTGAGCTTTCATACAAATATAGCTCTAGTGCATCTGTTGCATGGCAATCCCTACTCCTCGCATTGACATCAATTGATGGGCATCTCCATAGCCCGTTGATTAGCCGCGTCGATGTGAGACTTTCTCCTTTTTTGTCTTCTCCACACAACCTCCATCATCATATTCTATTCCACCCATAGTGCTATGTCCATGGCTCGCGCTCATATATTGCGTGAAAGTTGAAAAAGTTTGAGAATACTAAAGTATGAAACAATTGCTTGGCTTGTCATCGGGGTTGTGCATGATGGGAGCATTTTGTGTGACGAAACTGAAGCATGGCAAAACTATATGATTTTGTAGGGATGACCTTTCTTTGGCTATGTTATTTCTAGAAGACATAATTGCTTGGTTAGTATGCTTGAAGTATTATTATTTTTATGTCAATATTAAACTTTTGTCTTGGATCTTTCGGATCTGAACATTCATGCCACAATAAAGAAAATTAAATTGATAATTATGTTAGGTAGCATCCCACATCAAAAATTCTGTTTTTATCATTTACCTACTCGAGGACGAGCAGGAATTAAGCTTGGGGATGCTTGATACGTCTCCAACGTATCTATAATTTTTGATTGTTCCATGCTATTATATTATCCATCTAGGATGTTTTATATGCATTTATATGCTATTTTATATGATTTTTGGGACTAACCTATTAACCTAGAGCCCAGTGCCAGTTTCTGTTTTTTCCTTGTTTTTGAGTTTTATATAAAAGGAATGCCAAACGGAGTCCAATTGACCTGCCAATTTTTGTGGATTTTTTATGGACCAAAAGTAGCCCTCGGAGTAAAAGAGTTGGGCCAGAAGAGTCCCGGGCCGTCCACGAGGGTGGGGGCGCGCCCTACCCCCCTGGGTGCACCCCCTATCTCGTGGACGACTCAGAGACCCCCCTGACGTGAGACCTACGCCAAAAATTCCTGCAAATACAGAAACCTCCAGAAAATAACCTAGATCAGGAGTTCCGCCGCCGCAAGCCTCTGTAGCCACCAAAACCAATCGAGACCCTGTTCCGGCACCCTACCAGAGGGGGGATCCCTCACTGATGGCCATCTTCATCATCCCGGTGCTCTCCATGACGAGGAGGGAGTCGTTCACCCTCGGGGCTGAGGGTATGTACCAGTAGCTATGTGTTTGATCTCTCTTGTGTTCTTGATTTGGCACGATCTTGATGTATCGCGAGCTTTGCTATTATAGTTGGATCTTATGATGTTTCTCCCCCTCTACTCTCTTGTAATGGATTGAGTTTTCCCTTTGAAGTTATCTCATCGGATTGAGTCTTTAAGGATTTGAGAACACTTGATGTATGTCTTGCATGTGCTTATCTATGGTGACAATGGGATATCATGTGATCTACTTGATGTATGTTTTGGTGATCGACTTGCGGGTTCAGTGACCTTGTCAACTTACGCATAGGGGTTGGCAGACGTTTTCGTCTTGACTCTCTGGTAGAAACTTTGGGGCACTCTTTGAAGTTCTTTGTGTTAGTTGAATAGATGAATCTGAGATTGTGTGATGCATATCGCATAATCATACCCACGGATACTTGAGGTGACATTGGAGTATCTAGGTGACATTTGGGTTTTGGTTGATTTGTGTCTTAAGGTGTTATTCTAGTACGAACTCTAGGATAGATTGAACGGAAAGAATAGCTACGTGTTATTTTACTACGGAATCTTGAATAGATCGATCAGAAAGAATAACTTTGAGGTGGTTTCGCACCCTACAATAATCTCTTCGTTTGTTCTCCGCTATTAGTGACTTTTGAGTGACTCTTTGTTGCATGTTGAGGGATAGTTATATGATCCAATTATGTTATTATTGTTGAGAACTTGCACTAGTGAAAGTATGAACCCTAGGCCTTGTTTCCTAGCATTGCAATACCGTTTGTGCTCACTTTTATCATTAGTTACCTTGCTGTTTTTATATTTTCAGATTACAAAAACCTATATCTACCATCCATATTGCACTTGTATCACCATCTCTTCGCCGAACTAGTGCACCTACCATTGTATTGGGTGTGTTGGGGACACAAGAGACTCTTTGTTATTTGGTTGCAGGGTTGTTTGAGAGAGACCATCTTCAACCTACGCCTCCCACGGATTGATAAACCTTAGGTCATCCACTTGAGGGAAATTTGCTACTGTCCTACAAACCTCTGCACTTTGAGGCAAAACAACGTCTACAAGAAGAAGGTTGTGCAGTAGACATCAGGCATGCGAGGGACACGGAGATTTTTTTTGACGGGAAGGCCACCATGGCTAGCTTTATTAAAACTCAAATGACACTTACATCATCAGCTAAAAATTTAAAAAGGAAATCCGGCGGAGCCTCCACCCAAAAGGTAGGAGTATTGGCACCGCCCCTCTGAGCTAGCTCATGCGCAACCATATTAGACTCTCTAATACAATGTTCTACCACAGCCTTCCCAAATTCTCTCAACATCACTCGACAATCTTGCAAAATAGGAGCCGCCACCATCGAGTGTCCTTCATTATTATGTAGCGCCTGCACCACTATCAGGTTGTCCATACGTACTAAAAGATTGTTGCGTCCAGTGCTCTGTGCTAGTTTTAGTCCCTCCAACAGTGCTGCTGCTTCTGCTGAAACCACATCTGGGACGTGGTCAAGTCTCGCCGTAGCTGCACAGATGAAGCCTCCTCTGTTATCGCGAAGAACAGCTCCACAAGCTCCTGTGAAATTGTCTTCTGAGTAGGATGCATCGACATTCAGTATTTGTTGTCCCATCATGCCAGGAGACCATCTGTTTATACGTGGAACTTGGGTCAAAATCCCTCTTGCTCTAACAAAATTCAAGGTTAAAGCGTAGATTGCTGGAGCAGTCCAAACTAGACACTGAACTTGTTCACCCCGGACCAATTGCCTGCGTTGCCACCATATGTACCAACATGCCGTTGCAAACAACTCTGGTAGTTCAACTGGGCCACGGAGATTTTAGGAACATGAAGAAGAAGAAGAAGGGAGTGAGCCTAGCTCAACTGGTTGGGGGAGTGGATGTAAAAACCCAACACCTGGGTTCAAATCCTCACGAATGCGAATTTAGGTTCCTATTTATTCTTGAGGACCAGGCTTTCCTGGTACTCACACATTTATTGAGGACTAGGCTCGGTGCGTAACCGAGATTAAAAATCCTAGTACTCATACTTAAAAGGCCGTATGAATCCCTAGTTGGTGCAGAGGCCAGGGAAGTGAATTTTTTTCCCCAATTTAAGAGTAGTCGCCTCCCGAGGCTGCCCTCAGATCAATAGATCCCATCTCTAGATCCTTCGTCTCCCATCTCCAAGCCCACACCTCAGATCCTCTCGTCGTCTCCCGAGGCTGCCGCGGGCAAATCCGCGTGGCTGCCAAGGACGGGGCAGCGGGGAGGTCCTTCTGTCCAGATATGGCTCCGGTAGTAGGTCGTGGATTGATGGCTCGTGTCCGTGTCAGTTTTTCCCCGAAGAGGAAGGGATGATGCAGCACAGCTACGGTAGGTATTTCCCTCGGTGATGAAACCAAGGTTATCGAACCAGTAGGAGAACCAAGCAACACTATGTAAATGGTAACTGCACACAAAGAAAAAATACTTGCAACCCGACGCATAATAGGGGTTGTCAATCCCTCCAGGGTAAAAGATTGGTAAAGATATAATTTGGTAGATGCAAATAGAACAAAGACAAATAAAATTCAGCGAGGTATTTTTGGGTTTTTGATAATATAGATCTGAAAATAAAAGATGCAAATAAATAAAAAGGCAATAGCAATATAGATCTGAAGATATATGATGATAAAATAGACCCCAGGGCTGGCTTCTCTCGAGAAAATAGCATACGGTGGGTAAACAAATTATTGTTGGGCAATTGATAGAACTTCAAATAATTATGACGATATCCAAGAAATGATAATTATATAGGCATCATGTCCAACATTAGTAGACCGACTCCTGCCTGCATCTACTACTATTACTCCACACATCGACCGCTATCGAGCATGCATCTAGTGTATTAAGTGTCGTGGTTCGAAGACTGACAGTAGAATGGGGGGTAGGTATGAGGAGGCAAGATCCTAGCTATGGTGAAGTTGTACACACAAGGTTTATGAGTTCAGGCCCTTCACGGTGGAAGTAATAGCCCTACGTCTCGGTGCCCGGAGGCGGTCGACTGGATTCTATGTGTGTGGAGTTACAAGGGGTGCGAACCCTTGTCCCTGAGGAGGGGTGTCGGTGTCAAAACCGGCGGATCTCGGGTAGGGGGTCCTGAACTATGCGTCTAAGGTCGATGGTTGCAGGAGACGGGGGACACGATGTTTTACCCAGGTTCAGGCCCTCTCTATGGAGGTAATATCCTACTTCCTGCTTGATTGATCTTGATGAATATGAGTGTTACAAGAGTTGATCTACCACGAGATCGTAATGGCTAAACCCTATAGGCCTAGCCTGTATGACTATGGTAATGAATGTATCTCCTATCCGGACTACACCCTCCGGTTTATATAGACACCGGAGGGATCTAGGGTTACATAGAGTCGGTTACATAAGAAGAAATCTTCATAGTTGGTCGCCTAGCTTGCCTTCCACGCCAAGGAGAGTCCAATCCGGACACGGGTACAGTCTTCGGCCTTCATGTCTTCACAGCCCACCAGTCCAGCCCATGGATAACAGGCCGACACCGAGGACCCTTAGTCCAGACTCCCTCAAGAGCTCCCCGAACTGGCTTCAATGACGAGGAGTCCGGCGTGCAGATTGTCTTCGGCATTGCAAGGCGGGTTCCCTTTCCCGAATTCCAAGATAGTCTTCGGACGCGATGATAGTATCCAGACCTGTAACACATACCACACACAACCGCAGAGAGAACATAATACTTGCACGACTCCAATTCACTAACAGCTTTTTATAATATGACATTACGTCAGTTCGGTCATAATTTCGGACCGTTTTGTGCCCATCGTTCCATGTTTCGAGACACGGTTGCCATTGGCACATCTTGTCAAAGCAAAGATCGTGTCCCTTTATTGCGGGATTCTCATCAATGCGAGCATGGGTAACCCAACCGTGTCGTTTATACAGCCCTTGAGAATAGGCGAGTTCCAAGGCGAGTGGGGAGGCGTTTGAGATTTACTGCCTTTATAAAGGGATAAGGATTCACCCCTCTTTTCCCACGCCTTCTCTCTATCTCCGCCCTTCCGATTTTGAGCTCCAGCGCCCAAGTTCTCGTCTCCTTTCCATTCGAGCTAGCACCCAACCATGTCAGGATCCGGAGGTCAGGACAAGTGGATGGTCTCCTCCGTCAAGGAGGAGGATATTACTGAGCTTCGGGCGGCCAGATACTTGGCGAAGGGAATCGCCCATCGTCTGCCGGACGAGGGGCAAGTCGTCCCCACGCCGGGGCCCAACGAGAGGGTGGTATTCCTCCCTCATTTCTTCCACGGACTAGGGTTCCCGCACCAGCCTTTTGTTCGCGGGCTGATGTATTATTACGGGACAGATTTCCATGATCTGTCCCCGAACTCCTTCCTCGACATCTCGGCGTTTATCGTCGTGTGTGAGGCCTTCCTCCGCATCCAACCCCACTTCGGGCTATGGCTCAAAGTCTTCAATGTGAAGCCGAAGGTGGTGGATGGCTAGCTGCGGAGTGCGCGGGAGCCATGGTGAGCAAGCTGTCAAACGTCTCGTGACTGAAACGCACTTTCGTGGAGACTATAAAGGAGTAGTAGAAACACCGGTTCTACATCACAGAACCCCGCGGCACCACCTGGGCCGCAGCTGCCGAATTCCGCTCTGGTGCCCCCATGCGACTCACCTCCTGGGTCGAGAAGAGTCCGGACTGGTGTTCACCCGATGAGCTGATAGCGCTGCAGACGCACGTTCAGAGTATGACAGCCAAGAACATCAAGTTTGTCGATGTAATCCAGGTGATGCTGGTTCGCCGGATCCTCCCGTGCCAGCGTCGAAGTCGCCCTCTATGTGAGTTTAATCCGAAGAAGCACCAAACCCTGGAGAGGCTCATCGAAACTACTTACGAAGGTGCCTGGAAGTTGCTCTTTAAGGGCAACGAGAAACCGCCGGCCACGGATTCAGACCGTGGTCACGATTGTAAACACCCCGCCGGCGAGGTACGTTATCTTTGACGTATCCCCAATTTTATTGCTTCGTGGGTGATGTCTGAGTTTTATCATTGCTTTTCCAGGATTGGATGGAGAGGGCGAAGCGGATCCAGTGTCCGGCTCCGCTGCTAGAAGAACCAGTCATCCCACGTCTAGCAAAGATGCTGGTGCCGGCGCCACATAAGGCGCCGGAGAAGAAGGCCAAGAAGAAGGCCAAGGGGGCCAAAAGTGGCCCCCGTCGCAAGGGCACTTCGGACGTGACATCCGAAGACGAGGAAGCCCATTCCTCCGTCCCTGAGGACGACGACGAGGAAGAGGAAGAGGAGGAGGAAAAAAACCTCCCCCTAAGGAGAAGAAGAGGGGGGCCTCCACGAATCTGGAGGCGGGAACGCCCAAGAAGGGGAAGGGCGCCCCTGCGGTCGACACCGCGTGAGATGTTGACAGCAGTCCAGAGTGACGGCTCCGCACTAAGCCCTGGGCCGCATCGTAAGTATTATGACTCCCATACATAAATGTACCCGGCCTCTCCTTTTTATCGTTTTGACATGATTAGTTGTGCTATTGTAGTCCGGCTCGCGACAGCGTTCAGCGAACCTCATCTGGAAGTTTGTTGGATCCGGCGGAAATGGCCAGTGCGTCGCCGCCGACCGTTCACTCCCCCGAGGCCCAGGATGACATCGAAGTGTTGTCCCGGAGGACCGTGCCGAGCCGGGGAGGAGCCCGGGACGTTGTCCGGGAGGCGCCACAAGGTGAAACCTCCACTGCCGGACACATGGGGGAGCGGATCCCCTTGGAGACTGGCGAAGTGGGCCATATTCAGTTCGGCCCACAGCCGGATACGATTTCGGAGACCCATATGGCTCCAGAATCGGGCGAGCAGCCTCCTTCGAAGGAGGGGGGTGCGCTGATTCCACCGGTGGCCCCTTTCCAACCAGGGGCGCTGGACAACCTGATGGAGGCGCTACGAGGTGCCTCCATTGTGGACGAGCACCGTGTCCTTATGGGTACGGTGATCAAGAAGGTTCAGTCCGCCAAGAGTGGACTGAACGAAGCCTGCAGCAACATGTTGATAGGTTTCGAGGTAAGTGATGTAGAAAGGGAAAAACTCCATGTAGACAGTGCAGCCGTGTAGTGCGGGCAGGACCTTATTTTCGAATGAAGACATTCGTTTTTTTCCTTTGCCTTGTGTGATGAGAACATATCTGGCTTGTAATATAATGTTTGTTATGTTTTGATTGTTTCCTCCTGTGCAGCCGTGTTATATTAAATCTGAGGGTTGGCCGGTCGTCGGCTTCAGCCCTCATGTAGGTAGTACGGAGGTGTTCGGGATGGAATCTAAACAATCTTGATCCAATTATATGGTCCTTGAAGGAGTTGTTTAGAGCAACAAACCAGGCAATCAGACTATGCGGCTTAAACGCCCTCATTTAGCCATAGGAGTTTTATAATAAAACATAGGTGCAGCCCCTGGTATACAAATCAGGGTGCTGTCAGCGTCTGATCGGAAAGTACCGATCCTTGGCGAAATGCGGAAAAAATCTCTAACGATTTATGACCTCCGAACAGCTGACCGGCTCTCTCCGCATCATGACAGTTAGTTTTTGGCTTTCTCTACTGAGGTGCTCATCTGGTCTAGGCTAGGACACAATCGCAGTAGTTCTCCCTTTACTACCCTAGCCGCGGAACGTATAGCAAGCACAGGAGCTGGGCAACCCAACTATTGACCAAAGACATGATTTAGAGCCAGTGCATATAATGCTAAATTCAGGGTGCCGAACTTGTCTACAAGAAGTGTTCGGACTTTGTTGCCGTATTATGGGGAGATAGAAAGCCCCTGGCGAATATGAAACGTACCAAAGTGTACGGGTGCGAGGATATAAGTAATTAATAGCAACGGGAAACAGAAAAAGACCAGAGGTAGTATCTGGGGCCCCTTGACGTGGGTCGTAAACTGTTTCCATTGTAGTTGGGTTAATGCGTCAAAGCGCATTTATACAAGTAATGCAATAAGCAACCAGCTATTTAACATGCCAAAACCATAGGATAGCTGCATTTGGGTACTGAAAAACAGGTAGAGTAGTCGTTGAATTGTTCTCTAGGGCTTCCCCTGTATGCCCTTACTCTGCGCCAATCTGGTGTACTTGCCCTTTGACAGGACCAGTAATCAGGCCATCGGAAGAGGCCTGTATAAAAGATACCTGAAAAAGGAAAAAATAGAAAAAAGGAAGTGGCAAAGATACTAGTGAGTCCAAGATCGGTGTAGCCGAACTGTGGATCACAAGCTAGTTGTGCCTCCGTCATGCCCATGGGATTTTGAGTGCATAATTATGTACGCCTGGCACGAATGTCGCTTCCTCATCAGGACTGGGACAGAGGCTGAATTGCTAGTCGAGCTCTTGACGAGCTAAACCATCCTATTGCAGTGTGGTTCGGGCTCTCTTAGTGATGTCTAGGGGCTCGGCAGCCGGATTACGGTTCTGCTTGAGAAGGCCGCTCTGTACCTCTGCTGCTAGGGCGGCTGTGTGCTCCTCCGTTCGGAGGGAGCGCTCGGTGTTGGCATTGACTGTTATGACACCACGTGGTCCGGGCATCTTGAGCTTGAGATAAGCATAGTGTGGCACTGCATTGAATCTAGCAAACGCGGTTCGTCCGAGCAGTGCGTGGTAGCCGCTGCGAAAAGGGACGATATCAAAGATTAACTCTTCGCTTCGGAAGTTATCCGGGGAACAAAGACCACCTCCAACATGATTGAGCCTGTACAACGGGCCTCTACGCCTGGTATGACTCCTTTAAAGGTAGTTTTTGTGGGTTTGATTCATGAGGGGTTAATACCCAGCTTCCGCATTGTATCCTGATAGAGCAGGTTGAGGCTGCTACCACCGTCCATTAGGACTCGTGTTAGGTGAAATCCGTCGATGATTGGGTCGAGGACCAGTGCGGCCGAACCTCCATGCCGGATACTAGTTGGGTGATCTCGACGATCGAAGGTGATCGGGAATGACGACCATGGATTGAATTTTGGGGCGACTGGCTCTACCGCATAGACGTCCCTGAGTGCTCGCTTACGCTCCCTTTTGGGGATGTGTGTAGCGTATATCATGTTTTCACCGTTTTGACTTGAGGGGGAAATTTCTTCTGCCCCCCAGTGTTTGGCTGCCGGGTCTCTTCGTCCTTGTCCTCACTTTGTGATCCCTTTTCTTTGCTCTCGGCATTTAACTTGCCAGCTTGTTTGAAAACCCAACAATCTCTGTTGGTATGATTGGCTTGTTTGTCTAGGGTGCCATGTATCTGGCACGGATGATCGAGTATGCGGTCCAAGCTGGATGGTCCCTCATTGTTCCTTTTGTAGGGCTTCTTCCGTTGGCCAGACTTGGAGCCGCTGAATCCGGCGTGAACTGCCGTGTCATCGTTGTTGTCGCTATTACTTCGGCGTTTGTGTTTATTGCGCCGGAGCTTGCCGGTGCTGTTTTTGGCCTCAGAGGGGCCTGCCTCATTGGCTGTGTTTGTACTACGAGCCAGCCAACTATCTTCACCCGCGCAAAAGCGGGTCATGAGTGCCGTGAGGGCTGCCATGGATTTCGGCTTTTCTTGGCCGAGGTGGCGGGCGAGCCATTCGTCGCGGATGCTGTGTTTGAAGGCAGCTAGGGCTTCGGCATCCGGACAGTCAACGATCTGGTTCTTTTTGGTTAGGAACCTAGTCCAGAATTTTCTGGCTGATTCTCCAGGTTATTTAACTATATGACTTAGGTCATCGGCGTCTGGTGGCCGGACATAAGTGCCTTGGAAGTTGTCAAGAAAATCTTCTTCAAAGTCCTCCCAACTGCCGATGGAATTTTCAGGCACGCTATTTAGCTAGTGTCTAGCTGGCCCTTTTAATTTTAGTGGGAGGTATTTGATGGCATGGAGGTCATCTCCTCGAGCCATATGGATGTGGAGAATAAAATCTTCGATCCACACTGCGGGATAGGTTGTTCAGTCGTATGATTCAATATTGACGGGCTTGAACCCCTCGGGGAATTCATGATCCAGTACTTCATCCGTGAAGCAAGAGGGTGTGCGGCGCTGATAACCCACAAGTATAGGGGATCAATTGTAGCCTCTTTCGATAAGTAAGAGTGTCGAACCCAACGAGGAGCTAAAGGTAGAACAAATATTCCCTCAAGTTCTATCGACCATACAACTCTACGCACGCTTGACGTTCGCTTTACCTAGAACAAGTATGAAACTAGAAGTACTTTGTAGGTGTCCTTGCAAGAAAGTAAAGAGCACGAAAATAAAACTAGGGGCTGTTAAGGTAAAGACACAACTAAAGTAAATATAGCGAGTGTGGAAAAGTGATGGTAGGTGTGGTGAAATTGTCCCTAAGCAATTGACTACTTTACTAGACCGATAGCAAGTATTATGTGGGAGAGGCCACTGCTAGCATGTTATCCCTTACTTGGAATTCTATGCACTTATGATTGGAACTATTAGCAAGCATCCGCAACTACTAACATTCATTAAGGTAAAACCCAACCATAGAATTAAGATATATTGGTCCCCTTCAATCCCGTATGCATCAATTTCTATGCTAGGTTGAAGCTTCTGTCACTCTTGCCCTCCAATACATAGTCCTATCAACATACAACTAACCCTAAGGTGTGATCCACGCGCGCGCTCATATGATGGGCACCAAAGGACAGCAACATAACCACAAGCAAATTAAATCAAGCAAAGCAATTCATCAACCACCGATAGGACAACGAAAATCTACTCAGACATCATAGGATGGCAACACATCATTGGATAATAATATGAAGCATAAAGCACCATGTTCAAGTAGAGGGTACAGCGGGTTGCGGGAGAGTGGACCACTGTAGATAGAGGGGGGGAGGTGATGCATATGTTGGTGAAGATGGCGGAGGTGTTGGTGAAGATCGCGGTGATGATGATGGCCCCCGGCGGTGTTCCGGCGCCACCGGAAGCAAGGGGGAGAGAGCCCCCCTTCTTCTTCTTCTTCCTTGACCTCCTCCCTAGATGGGAGAAGGGTTTCCCCTCTGGTCCTTGGCTCCCATGGCTTGGGAGGGGCGAGACCCCTCCGAGATTGGATCTATCTCTCTGCTTCGCGTTACCTGCTCGCTCTGTTTCACCGCTTCGTATATATGGAGATCAGAATCTGATTGGCCTGAAACCTTCACCGTGATTTTTTCTGAATATTAGCTTTCTTGCGGCAAAAGAAGAGCATCAACCGCCTTACGGTGGGCTCACGAGGTAGGGGCGCGCCTAGGGGGCGCGCCTGCCTCGTGACCACCTCGCACCGGTTCGCGTTGATTTTCCTTCCAAATTTTCCATATTTTCCAAAAATAAGCTCCGTCTGCTTTTATCCCGTTTGGACTCGCTTGATATGGATATTCTGTAAACCAAAACATGCAATGATGTGAACTGCACTGGCAATCGGATCAATATGTTAGTCCCAAAATAGTATAAAAAGTTGCCAAAAAGTATATGAAAGTTGAATAATATTGGCATGGAACAATCAAAAATTGTAGATTCGACGGAGATGTATCAGCATCCCCAAGCTTAATTCCTGCTCATCCTCGAGTAGGTAAATGATAAAAAAGATAATTTTTGATGTGGAATGCTACCTTGCATAATCTTGATCATATGTCTAATCATGGCATGAATATTAAGACACGAGCGATTAAAAGCAATAATCTATCCTTTGACATAAAAACAATAATACTTCAAGCATACCAACCAAGCAATTATGTCTTATTGAAATAACATAGCCAAATAAAGCTCATCCCTACAAAATCATATAGTCTGGCTATGCTCCATCTTCACCACACAAAGCATTCACATCATGAACAACCCCGATGACAAGCCAAGCAATTGTTTCATACTTTTTATGTTCTCAAACCATTTCAACTTTCACGCAATACATGAGCGTGAGCCATGGACATAGCACTATAGGTGGAATAGAATATGATGATGGGGGTTATGTGGAGAAGACAAAAAAGGAGAAAGTCTCACTTCAACTAGGCGTATCAACGGGCTATGGAGATGCCCATTAATAGATATCAATGTGAGGAGTAGGGATTGCCATGCAACGGATGCACTAAGAGCTATAAGTGTATGAAAGCTCAAACTGAAACTAAGTGGGTGTGCATCCAACTTGCTTGCTCATGAAGACCTAGGGCATTTGAGGAAGCCCATCGTTGGAATACACAAGCCAAGTTATATAATGAAAATTCCCACTAGTATATGAAAGTAATAACTCAAGAGACTCTCTATATGAAGAACATGGTGCTACTTTGAAGCACAAGTGTGGTAAAAGGATAGTAACATTGCCCCTTCTCTCTTTTTCTCTCATTTTTTATTTTTATTTTTTTATTTTTTCTCTTTTTTTTGGTGGGCTTCTTTGGCCTCTCTTTTTTATTTGGGCTTCTTTGGCCTCTTGTTTTTTTTGTAAAGTCCGAGTCTCATCCCGACTTGTGGGGAATCATAGTCTCCATCATCCTTTCCTCACGGGGCAATGCTCTAATAATGATGATCATCACACTTTTATTTACTTACAACTCAATATTACAACTCGATATCTAGAACAAAGATATGACTCTATATGAATGCCTCCGCGTGTACGGGATGTGCAATGATCTAGCATAGCAATGACATCAAAAACGGACAAGCCATGAAAACATCATGCTAGCTATCTTACGATCATGCAAAGCAATATGACGATAAATGCTCAAGTCATGTATATGATGATGATGGAAGTTGCATGGCAATATATCTCGGAATGGCTATGGAAATGCCATGATAGGTAGGTATGGTGGCTGTTTTGAGGAAGATATAATGAGGCTTATGTGTGACAGAGCGATCGTATCACGGGTTTGATGCACCGCGAAGTTTGCACCAACTCTCGAGGTGAGAAAGGGCAATGCACGGTACCGAAGAGGCTAGCAATGATGGAAGGGTGAGAGTGCGTATAATCCATGGACTCAACATTAGTCATAAAGAACTCACATACTTATTGAAAAAATCTATTAGTTATCGAAACAAAGTACTACACGCATGCTCCTAGGGGGATAGATTGGTAGGAAAAGACCATCGCTCGTCCCCGACCGCCACTCATAAGGAAGGCAATCAATAAACACCTCATGCTCCGACTTTGTTACATAACGGTTCACCATACGTGCATGCTACGGGACTTGCAAACCTCAACACAAGTATTTCTCAATTTCACAATTACTCAACTAGCACGACTCTAATATCACCACCTTTATATCCAAAACTATTGCAAGGAATCAAACATATCATATTCATCGATCTACAAGTTTATGTAGGATTTTATGACTAACCATGTGAATGACCAGTTCTTGTCATCTCTCTAAATAGATATAAGTGAAGCAAGAGAGTTTAATTCTTTCTAAAAAAGATATGCCCGTTCTCTAACAAATATAAGTGAAGCAAAAGAGCATTCTATAAATGGCAGTTGTCTATGTAAAGAGAAACATGCAATACAAACTTCAAATGATATAAGTGAAGCACATGAAGCATTCTATAAAGCCATACTCAAAAGATATAAGTGAAGTGAAAAGAGCATTCTATAAATCAACCAAGGACCATCTCATACCAGCATGGTGCATAAAAGAAAAATGAAAACTAAATGCAAAAGACGCTCCAAGACTTGCACATAATGCATGAACGAAACGAATTCGAAAACATACCGATACTTGTTGAAGAAAGAGGGGATGCCTTCCGGGGCATCCCCAAGCTTAGACGCTTGAGTCTCCTTGAATATTTACTTGGGGTTCCTCGAGCATCCCCAAGCTTGAGCTCTTTCCTCTCTTCCTTTTCCTCATATCGAGACATGCTCGATTAGACACTACATCCACACAAAACTTCAACAGAAAACTCGGTAAGATCCGTTAGTATAGTAAAGCAAATCACCACTCTAAATACTGTTGCAAACCAATTCATATTTTGTTTTTGCATTGTGTCTACTGTAATATAGCTTTTCCATGGCTTAATCTACTGATATAAATTGATAGATTCATCAAAACAAGCAAACTATGCATCAAAAACAGAATCTGTCAAAAACAGAACAGTCCGTAGCAATCTGAACATTAACCATACTTATGCTACCCCAAAAATTATACAAAAATTAGGAAAACTAAACAATTTGTACAGAAAGACAGTGCAAAAAGAATCAGAACCATTTGGAGTTCCAGTAAAAAATTAAAATTCACGCACTACAGCCAAAGTTTCTGTCCTGCACCGCACAAACCAACAAGTATTGTAAACATCCTAAAGGCAAACCTTGGCACATTATTTTTATAATACAATGGAATTGTACAAGGGGATAATTATTTTTGTTGAAAAGTTTCTGTAATCAAGATTCACAAAGTTGTCGTGAGCATGAACAAAGTTCAAGGAGCTCTCCCACTTCAACAATGCTTGTCTTTCTCACTTTTACTTTTCTTTTTTGAAAAAGTTTTGGGTTCCCCTCTTTATTTTTGTTGTTTTTAAACTATATGAAAGCACTCAACAGAAATAAATGACTCTCTAAAACTTCCGGGTTGTCTCCCTGGCAGCGCTGTCTTTAAAGCCATTAAGCTAGGCATATTGTGCTCAAGTAATGAATCCACCCGGATCCCAAGGTATATTAAAGCCAATTTTAATTAACAATGATTTGTAATTTAGTAGTGAGCACAAAGCAACATATATCATGTAATGACGAAGTCTAACTCTCTTCCTATGCATCGGCATGTCATAAAAGAACAATTCATGCACACCCAGTAAAGGCCAATGCATAGTATAAGCAGTTTCTTGCAATTCTATCGTGTTGGAAACATAGAGAGGTGGAGACATAGTTCCTCTCTCATAATAATTGCAAGTAGGAGCAGCAAGCACATGCATATTATATCTATCAAAATCATCATGTGCAACGGTAAAAGGCAACCCATCAATATAATCCTTAATAAGGGCAAACTTCTCAGATATAGTATATTCGGGAGAATTCAAAAAGATAATAGGACTATCATGCGTGGGTGCAATAGCAAAAATTTCATGTTTAACATAAGGGACTATAGAAAGTTCATCTCCATAAGCATAATTCGTATTGGCATCTTGGCCACAAGCATAGCAAGCATCATCAGAAAGGGATATTTCAAAAGAATCAATGGGATCATAACAATCATCATAGAATTCATCCTTCGGTAAGCACAAAGGGAAATTAAACAATGTATGAGTTGAAGAGTTACTCTCATTAGAAGGTGGGCATGGGTGATCAATCCGCTCTTCATCCTTTTGTTCTTCGCTCTCCTCCTCATCTTTTTCATCCAATGAGCTCACAGTTTCATCAATTTTTTCTTCCATAGGCTCCTGCAAAATATTAGTCTCTTCTTGGACAGCGGAGTACTCCTCGATATGTTGTTTAACATAGGCATTAGAAGCATAATTCTCATAACAATATTCAAGTATGGCAAAATTTTCAGATTTGTAAAGAGTAGCATCATAATTTTCAATCAAAGAAGCAATTTCAAAAGCACCCTTAAAAGCAACAAATTCTTCAATTTGTTGAACATCATAGTAACTATAAACACCCTTAGCATACGAATATAAGATCCCATTATCAATAAACTCACATTGGTAGGGAAGGTGTTTTTTAGGGTTTTCAGAACAACAAGTAAAATCATATTCCCAACATAAATTCCAAGCATAGCATTGTAAAAGTTGAATTTGATCCCATAATAGTTTCCCTTTTTCAGATATACGGTGTCGCACATAACAAGCATGCTCATCTAAAGATTTGCCCTCAACTAAGCTAGTTGGGGTTTCGGCACGAGCACAAAGGGATCGAAGATGATCCAAGTAAAAAGCTTCAGCAGTGTGATAGATTTTGAGTGGTTCTTCAACCATTGGTTCAGTAGGCACAACTAATTTTTTTGGTATTTTGTGTTTCCTACCCATAACTAAAGGTAGAAAACAACTAAGAACAGCAAATAAAAATTACTTAGTGATAAAGCAAACAAGCACACACGGAATATTCACCCCACGCTATGCCTCCCCGGCAACGGCGCCAGAAAAAGGTCTTGATAACCCACAAGTATAGGGGATCAATTGTAGCCTATTTCGATAAGTAAGAGTGTCGAACCCAACGAGGAGCTAAAGGTAGAACAAATATTCCCTCAAGTTCTATCGACCACCGATACAACTCTACGCACGCTTGACGTTCGCTTTACCTAGAACAAGTATGAAACTAGAAGTACTTTGTAGGTGTCCTTGCAAGAAAGTAAAGAGCACGAAAATAAAACTAGGGGCTGTTAAGGTAAAGACACAAATAAAGTAAATATAGCGAGTGTGGAAAAGTGATGGTAGGTGTGGCGAAATTGTCCCTAAGCAATTGACTACTTTACTAGACCGATAGCAAGTATTATGTGGGAGAGGCCACTGCTAGCATGTTATCCCTTACTTGGAATTCTATGCACTTATGATTGGAACTATTAGCAAGCATCCGCAACTACTAACGTTCATTAAGGTAAAACCCAACCATAGCATTAAGATATATTGGTCCCCCTTCAATCCCGTATGCATCAATTTCTATGCTAGGTTGAAGCTTCTGTCACTCTTGCCCTCCAATACATAGTCCTATCAACATACAACTAAACCTAAGGTGTGATCCACGCGCGCGCTCATATGATGGGCACCAAAGGACAGCAACATATTCACAAGCAAATTAAATCAACCATAGCAATTCATCAACCACCGATAGGACAACGAAAATCTACTCAGACATCATAGGATGGCAACACATCATTGGATAATAATATGAAGCATAAAGCACCATGTTCAAGTAGAGGGTACAGTGGGTTGCGGGAGAGTGGACCATTGTAGATAGAGGTGGGAGGTGATGGAGATGTTGGTGAAGATGGCGGAGGTGTTGGTGAAGATCGCGGTGATGATGATGGCCCCCGGCGGCGTTCCGGCGCCACCGGAAGCAAGGGGGAGAGAGCCCCCCTTCTTATTCTTCTTCCTTGACCTCCTCCCTAGATGGGAGAAGGGTTTCCCCTCTGGTCCTTGGCTCCCATGGCTTGGGAGGGGCGAGAGCCCCTCCGAGATTGGATCTATCTCTCTATTTCTGCGTTCTGTTCTGGCTCTGTTTCATCGTTTCGTGTATATATGGAGATCCGTAACTCCGATTGGCCTGAAACCTTCGCCGTGATTTTTTTTCGAATATTAGCTTTCTTGCGGCAAAAGAAGAGCATCAACCGCCTTACGGTGGGCTCACGAGGGTAGGGGCGCGCCTAGGGGGCGCTACTGCCTCGTGACCACCTCGCACTGGTTCGCGTTGATTTTCCTTCCAAATTTTCCATATTTTCCAAAAATAAGCTCCGTCCGTTTTTATCCCGTTTGGACTCCGTTTGATATGGATATTCTGCGAAACCAAAAACATGCAACATACAGAACTGCATTGGGCAATCGGATCAATATGTTAGTCCCAAAAATAGTATAAAAAGTTGCCAAAAAGTATATGAAAGTTGAATAATATTGGCATGGAACAATAAAAAATTATAGATACGACGGAGACGTATCAGGCGCCTCTATATCGGGCCGCATCACGGCGCACATCCGATGAAGTCCGTCTGTGGTTATCGGCCCGGGCGTGACTTGGTTTGTCACTCCCAAATAGGTAGCCGTCATCCCGGGTCGGAAAGCGTGGTCGCGATCCGTAGATTGATCTGGTGTGTCCTGCTCTACTGTCCAGTTCCTGCCAAAGGTCGTATGTATAGTCCGGAGTTGTTTTGTCTCTGTTTTTGCAGGGTGGTGGGGCATTCTGCTGTTCGGCATGAGTTGTTGTTTTGTCCCGACCGCGGGTTGGTCGGTCCGCCGCACTGTCCCGACCACGCGGTGGTCATCCCGCATTGCGCGAGGGAGGTATGGGATCTGGTGCCTCCTCATCTAACTGAGGTAGCAATCTGCGCTTCGGGTAACTCTTGGTTGGGTGCTTGAGGCCGTATTCTTCGGCTGCCAGGACATCGGTCCATCTGTCAATGAGTAGGTCTTGATCGGCTTGGAGCTGCTGCTGCTTTTTCTTCAGGATTCTTGCAGTAGCTATTAGCTGGCGCTTGAAGCGCTCCTACTCGAGGGGTGCCTCAGGCATGATGAAATCCTCGCTGCCAAGGCTCTCCTCATCCTCGGAGACTGGACGATAACTATCGTCATCCGGGTCATTGGGCATGGCCTGTTTATCAGGGTTATCTTGCCCGTTGTTTTGTTCCTCCTGTTTGGATGCAGCTCCAACAGGGTCTTCATTGTTTTCGGCGTTGCCCGGAGTACTATTTTCTCCCGTGCCAATGTTGCCATCTTTTGAGCGACGAGGCTTAAAACGGCGTTTAGGGCGCCGGTGCTTGGACTGTGTCTCAGAAGGTTTATTCGCAACTAGATCTTCTTTGTCATTGTCGCTAGTTTTTTTAGGTGTGTCAACCATGTACACATCGTATGAAGAGGTGGTCATCCAACGTCTAGTGAATGGCGGGTCTTGGCCTTGCTCCTTGTCGGCATCGTCGTCCATACTGTCGATGTCTTCGGAGCCATAATCAAGCACGTCGGTTAAGTCGTCGACGGTGGCTATGAAGTGGGTGGCGGGTGGGAAGCAAAACTCCCCATCATCAGCTTCTAGCTCGAACCGAACATAGTTCGGCTGTGAGTCCTTCTCCAAGGACAAATTCTTTAAAGAGTTTAGCACATCACCCAAAGGTGAGTGCTGGAAGATGTCTGCGGCGCTGAATTCTAAAATCGATAACCGATCCAGCTCGGTGTCCGCAGGCGTACACGGTCCGGAACTTATAGCCGGAGACAAGTCCGGAGTTCCGTTGACGCAGATATTGCAGGGTGTCGAGTCTATGTGCGGCTCCAACACCGCGGACTCTATGGCCTCGGATGGCATGATCCACCCCGGCTCTAAGGCCGTTGCAGCGACAGGAACCATCACCTGGATGCATCCCGATGACAGATTTAAGTCATGTTCATCGGAGCGAGGGGGAGCGATCGTCGCGATCTCAAATCCGTCGAAGATCGAGTCTCCGCGGATGTCCGCGATGTAGTTCAAGCTTCCAAATCTGACCTGATGGCCAGGGGTGTAACTATCAATCTGATCCAGATGGCCAAGCGAGTTGGCCCGCAGTACGAAGCCGCCGAACACGAAGATCTGTCCGGGGAGGAAGGTTTCTCCCTGGACAGCGTCACTATGGACGATCAAAGGGGCCATCGAACCTTTCGTCGACGGCGCAGTGGAACTCTCAATGAAAGCACCAATGTCGGTGTCAAAACTGGCGGATCTCGGGTAGGGGGTCCCAAACTGTGCGTCTAAGGTCGATGGTTGCACGAGACGGGGGACACGATGTTTTACCCAGGTTCGGGCCCTCTCTATGGAGGTAATACCCTACTTCCTGCTTGATTGATCTTGATGAATATGAGTGTTACAAGAGTTGATCTACCACGAGATCGTAATGGCTAAACCCTAGAGGCCTAGCCTGTATGACTATGGTAATGAATGTATCTCCTATCCGTACTACGCCCTCCGGTTTATATAGACACTGGAGGGATCTAGGATTACATAGAGTCGGTTACATAAGAAGGAATCTTCATAGTTGGTCGCCTAGCTCGCCTTCCACGCCAAGGAGAGTCCAATCCGGACACGGGTACAGTCTTCGGCCTTCATGTCTTAATAGCCCACCAGTCCGGTCCATGGATAACAGGCCGGACACCCGAGGACCCCTTAGTCCAGGACTCCTGATACGTCCATTTTGTATCATGCTTTTATATCGATATTTATCGCATTATGGGTTGTTATTTCACATTATGTCACAATACTTATGGCTATTCTCTTTTATTTTACAAGGTTTACATGAAGAGGGAGAATGCCGGCAGCTGGAATTCTAGGCTAGAAAAGGAGCAAATATTGGAGACCTATTCTGCGCAACTCCAAAATTCATGAAACTCCATGGAATATCTTAAAATAAATAAAGAAAAATCGTCGCCAAAGATGAAGGCCAGGGGGCCCACACCCTGCTCACGAGGGTGGGGGGTGCCCCCCTGGGGCGCGCCCCCTACCTCGTGGGCCCCCTGGTGGCTCTCCGACGCCCATGTTCTCCTATATGAAGTCTTTCGATGAGAAAAAATAGCAAGGAACCTTTCGGGAAGAAACTCCACCGCCACGAGGCGGAACCTTGGCGGAACCAATCTAGGGCTCCGGCAGAGCTGTTCTGCCGGGGACACTTCCCTCCAGGAGGGGCAAATCATCATCATCATCATCACCAACGTTCCTCTCACCGGGAGAGGGCAATCTCCATCAACATCTTCACCAGCACCATCTCCTCTCCAAACACTAGTTCATCTCTTGTATCCAATTCTTGTCTCCAAGTCCGGGATTGGTGCTAGTAGGTTGCTAGTAGTGTTGATTACTCCTTGTAGTTGATGCTAGTTGGTTTATTTGGTGGAAGATCATATGTTCAGATCATGTATGCATATTTTTTCCCCTCTGATTATGAACATGAATATGCTTTGTGAGTAGTTACATTTGTTCCTGAGGACAAGGGAGAAGTCTTGCTATTAGTAGTCATGTGAATTTGGTATTCATTCGATATTTTGATGAGATGTATGTTGTCTAACCTCTAGTGGTGTTATGTGAATGTCGACTACGTAACACTTCACCACTATTTGGGCCTAGAGGAAGGCATTGGGAAGTAATAAGTAGATGATGGGTTGCTAGAGTGACAGAAGCTTAAACCCTAGTTTATGCGTTGCTTCGTAAGGGGCTGATTTGGATCCATATGTTTCATGCTATGGTTAGGTTTACCTTAATACTTTTGTTGTAGTTGCGGATGCTTGCAATAGAGGTTAATCATAAGTGGGATGCTTGTTCAAGTAAGAACAACACCCAAGCACTGGTCCACCCACATATCAAATTATCAAAGTACCGAACGCGAATCATATGAACGTGATGAAAACAAGCTTGATGATGTTCCCATGTGTCCTCGGGAGCGTTTTTCCTATTATAAGAGTTTGTCCAGGCTTGTCCTTTGCTACAAAAAGGATTGGGCCACCTTTCTGCACTTTATTTACTCTTGTTACTTGTTGCTCGTTACAATTTATCTTATCACAAAACTATCTGTTACCACTTATTTCAGTACTTGCAGAGAGTACCTTGCCAAAAACCGCTTATCATTTCCTTCTGCTCCTCGTTGGGTTCGACACTCTTACTTATCGAAAGGACTACAATAGATCCCCCATACTTGTGGGTCATCAAGACTCTTTTCTGGCACCGTTGCCGGGGAGTGTAGCGCCTTTGGTAGGTGGAATTTGGTAAGGAAAATTTTATATAGTGTGCTGAAATTTCTCGTCACTTGTTACTATGGAAAGTAATTCACCGAGGGCTTGTTCGGGTATCTTCATCCCGCCCAAGAGAGCAAAGAGTTGCTCCTCAACCTACTGAACCTATTGAAAATGAAACTCCTTTTGAAATTCCTTCGGGTATGATGGAAAAACTGCTAGCTAATCCTTTTACAGGAGATGGAACAAAGCATCCTGAAGAGCACTTAATATATGTGGATGAAGTTTGTGGATTATTTAAGCTTGCCGGTATACCCGATGATGTGGTTAAGAAGAAGGTCTTCCCCTTATCTTTGAAGGGAGACGCATTGACATGGTATAGGCTATGTGATGATATGAGATCATGGAACTATAAAAGATTGAAATTGGAATTTCATCAAAAGTATTGTCCTATGCATCTTGTTCATCGTGATCGCAATTATATATATAATTTTTGGCCTCGCGAAGGAGAAAGAATCACTCAAGCTTGGGGGAGGCTTAAATCAATGTTATATTCATGCCCCAATCATGAGCTCCCATGAGAAATAATTATTCAAAGTTTTTATGCTCGGCTTTCTGATAACAATCGCACCATGCTCGATACTTCTTGTGCTGGCTCTTTTATGATGAAGACCATTGAATTCAGATGGAATTTATTGGATAGAATTAAAAGCAACTCTGAAGATTGGGACCTCGTCGAAGGTAAGGAGTCAGGTATGACACCTAAGTTTGATTGTGTTAAATCTTTTATGGATACCGGTATTTTCCGTAAGTTTAGCACTAAATATGGACTTGACTCTGAGATAGTAGCTTCTTTCTGTGAATCTTTTGCTACTTATGTTGACCTCCCCAAGGAGAAGTGGTTTAAATATCACCCTCCCATAGAAGTAAAAGTAGCTGCACCTATTAAAGTTGAAGAAAAGACTGTAACTTATAATGATCCTATTGTTCCTACCTCTTATGTTGAGAAACCACCTTTCCCTGTTAGAATAAAGGATCATGCTAAAGCTTCAACTGTTGTTCGTAAAAGCAATATTAGAACTTATACACCTCCTAAGCAAGTTAAAGTAGAACCTAATATTCCTATTGTTGAAGATCTCTTGTCTGACAATATTGATGGGCATGTTATTCAATTTTGCGGTGAAACTACTAGAATTGCTAAACCGTGTGCTAAAGATAAACATAGACCTGTGGTAGGCATGCCTGTTATTTCTGTTAAAATAGGAGATCATTGTTATCATGGCTTATGCGATATGGGTGCTAGTGCTAGTGTTATACCTTATGATTTATATAAAGAAATTAAGCATGAAATTGCACCTACTGAGTTAGAAGATATTGATGTTACAATTAAACTTGCCAATAGAGATACTATATCTGCAATGGGAATTGTTAGAGATGTTGAAGTCTTGTGTGGGAAAACTAAATATCCTGCTGATTTTCTTGTTCTCGGTTCTCCACAAGATAGCTTTTGTCCCATTATATTTGGTAGATCCTTCTTGAACACTGTTAATACTAGGATAGATTGCAAAAAGAATGTTGTTACCATTGGCTTGGATGATATGATTCACGAGTTTAATTTCTCTAAATTTAGTAAACAACATCGTGAGGAAGAATTGCCTAGTAAGGATGAAATTATTGCTCTTGCTTCTATTGCCGTACCTCCTAGTGATCCTTTAGAACACTATTTGCTAGACCATGAAAATGAGATGTTCATGAATGAGAGAAGGGAAAAAGTATTCTTTAAACAGGAACCTATTCTGCAACACAATTTGCCTGTTGAAATCCTAGGGGATCCTCCTCCACCCAAGGGTGATCCCGTGTTTGAGCTTAAACTGTTGCCTGATAATCTTAAATATGCTTATCTTGATGAAAATAAAATATATCCTGTTATTATTAGTGCTAACCTTTCAGAGCATGAAGAAGAAAGATTATTGAAAACTCTGAAGAAGCACCGTGCCGCTATTGGATATACTCTTGATGATCTTAAGGGCATTAGTCCCACTGTATGTCAACATAAAATAAATTTGGAAGCGGATGCCAAACTAGTTCGTGATCCTCAACGATGTTTGAATCCTAAAATGAAAGAAGTGGTAAGAAAATAAATACTCAAGCTTCTGGAGGCAGGTATAATTTATCCCGTTGCTGATAGTCAGTGGGTAAGTCCTGTCCATTGTGTCCCTAAGAAGGGAGGTATCACTGTTGTCCCTAATGATAAAGATGAATTGATCCCGCAAAGAATTATCACAGGTTATAGGATGGTAATTGATTTCCGCAAATTAAATAAAGATACTAAGAAAGATCATTACCCCTTACCTTTTATTGATCAAATGCTAGAAAGATTATGCAAACATACACATTATTGCTTTCTAGATGGTTATTCTGGCTTCTCTCAAATACCTGTGTCGGCTAAAGATCAATCAAAGACTACTTTTACATGCCCTTTTGGTACTTTTGCTTATAGACGTATGCCTTTTGGTTTATGTAATGCACCTGGTACCTTTCAAAGATGCATGATGGCTATATTCTCTGATTTTTGTGAAAAAATTTGTGAGGTCTTCATGGATGATTTTTCCGTCTATGGTTCCTCTTTTGATGATTGCTTGAGCAATCTTGATCGAGTTTTGCAGAGATGTGAAGAAACTAATCTTGTCTTGAATTGGGAAAAGTGCCACTTTATGGTTAATGAAGGTATTGTCTTGGGGCATAAAGTTTCTGAAAGAGGTATTGAAGTTGATAAAGCCAAGGTTGATGCTATTGAAAAGATGCCATGTCCTAAGGACATCAAAGGTATAATAAGTTTCCTTGGTCACGCCGGATTTTATAGGAGGTTCATTAAGGACTTCTCAAAAAATTCTCGGCCTCTGACTAATTTATTACAAAAAGATGTACCATTTTTCTTTGATAATGATTGTGTAGAAGCATTTGAAATAATTAAGAAAGCATTAGTCTCTTTTGTTGTTCAGCCACCGATTGAATTTACCCTTTGAAATTATGTGTGATGCTAGTGATTATGTTGTAGTGTTGTTCGAGGGCAAAGAGTTGATAAGAAATTAAATGTTATCCATTATGCTAGTAAGACTCTAGACAATGCTCAAAGAAATTATGCTACTACTGGAAAGGAACTTTTAGCAGTTGTATTTGCTTGTGATAAATTCAGACCCTATATTGTTGATTCTAAAGTAACTATTCACACTGATCATGCTGCTATTAAATATCTTATGGAAAAGAAAGATGCTAAACCTAGACTTATTAGATGGGTTCTCTTGCTGCAAGAATTTGATTTGCATATTGTTGATAGAAAAGGAGCTGAGAACCCTGTTGTAGATAACTTATCTAGGTTAGAGAATGTTCTTGATGACCCACTACCTATTGATGATAGCTTCCCTGATGAACAATTAAATGTCATAAGCACTTCTCGTAGCACTCCATGGTATGTTGATTATGCTAATTATATTGTTGCTAAATTTATACCACCTAGCTTCACATACCAACAAAAGAAAAAGTTTTTCTATGATTTGCGACATTACTTTTGGGATGACCCACATCTTTATAAAGAAGGAGTAGATGGTGTTATTAGACGTTGTGTGCCTGAGCATGAACATTAACAAATCCTACGCAAGTGTCAGTCCGAAGCTTATGGAGGACACCACGCTGGAGATAGAACTGCACATAAGGTATTGCAATCCGATTTTTATTGGCCCACTCTCTTCAAGGATGCCTGTAAGTTTGTTTTGTCTTGCGATGAATGTCAAAGAATAGGTAATATTAGTAGACGTCAAGAATTGCCTATGAATTATTCACTTGTTATTGAACCATTTGATGTTTGGGGCTTTGATTATATGGGACCTTTTCCTACCTCTAATGGATAAACACATATTTTAGTTGTTGTTGATTATGTTACTAAGTGGGTAGAAGCTATTCCAACTAGTAGTGTTGATCATAACACTTCTATTAAAATGCTTAAGGAAGTTATCTTTCCGAGGTTTGGAGTCCCTAGATATTTAATGACTGATGGTGGTTCACACTTTATTCATGGTGCTTTTCGTAAAATGCTTGCTAAATATGACGTTAATCATAGAATTGCATCTCCCTATCACCCACAGTCTAGTGGTCAAGTAGAATTGAGCAATAGAGAGCTCAAATTAATTTTGCAAAAGACTGTCAATAGGTCTAGAAAGAATTGGTCCAAGAAACTTGATGATGCATTATGGGCATATAGAACTGCATATAAGAATCCTATGGGTATGTCTCCGTATAAAATGGTTTATGGAAAAGCATGTCACTTACCTCTCGAACTAGAACATAAGGCATATTGGGCTATTAAAGAGCTCAACTATGATTTCAAACTTGCCGGTGAGAAGAGGTTATTTGATGTTAGCTCACTTGATGAATGGAGAACCCAAGCTTATGAAAATGCCAAGTTGTTTAAAGAAAAGGTTAAAAGATGGCATGACAAAAGGATACAAAAGCGTGAGTTTAATGTAGGTGATTATGTATTGCTATACAACTCTCGTTTAAGATTTTTTGCCGGAAAACTTCTCTCTAAATGGGAAGGTCCCTACGTTATCGAGGAGGTGTATCGTTCCGGTGCCATAAAGATCAACAACTTCAAAGGCACAAATCCGAAGGTGGTAAACGGTCAAAGGATCAAACATTATATTTCAGGTAATCCCATAAATGTTGAAACTAATATTATTGAAACCGTAACCCTGGAGGAATACATAAAGGACATTTTCCAGACCGTTTCAGACTCCGAAAAGGAATAGGTATGTGGTACGGTAAGTAAACCGACTCCAAAACAATTTTTAAGGCAATATTTCTCCGTTTTGGAATATTTAGAAAAATAAAAAAATAAGTGGCAGTCCGGGAAGGACACGAGGGCCCCATGAGGGTGGTGGGCGCGCCCCCCTACCTCGTGAGCACCTCGTGTGCCCTCCGGACTCCGTTTTCTTGCACGATACGTATTTTGGTCGGTAAAAATTCATTATATATTCTCCCGAAGGTTTTGACCCACGTATCACGCAAATCTCTCTTGTTCTTGTTTCGATCTATTTTTCTGACAGGTCTAGATCATCATGACGTCCCCAAGTGCTTCCAAGGACAAGTTCTTCGAGAAGGTGATCAACCCTTACCTCGCGGAGGTGCTGCGACACCCTCAAACCATTGTGATGCGTGATGGGTTGCTGCACATCCGCTGATCTTTGAGGACCCAAGGAACCGAAGCGTGGAGTCGAGGCTCGAAGCAATGGAGCAACAAGTTATCAAGTGCCAGGGGATGGTGGAGTGTGGAATCAACGCTACCCACACGATGCTCGCGGAGTTCACCAACAACTACGAGTCGGATGCCAAGAACACCGAGGAGGCCATCTTCAAGCTACATGAGAAGATCGAGCACCTCCAAGCCAAAATCTATGATCTGCAAAATCAAAACTGTGAGTATGAATATAGATTCAAAAGGATGAGTTTGGCTGCAGATTTGAGGATTCCGGAGACTCGATCATCCTTCTATGATGGTGAGCCTATGCCATGGAAGATGGACGACAAGCCTACATCATCAACAACACTTCCACCTTCTTCGCCAACAAAGGAGATATAATCACATGGGTATGGGCACTCGCCTTGGCAACTGCCAAGCTTGGGGGAGGTGCCCCGGTATCGTATCACCATCACAACTCCTATCTTTACCGTTTTTCTTAGTTTGATCCTATTAGTAGTATCTTGATCTAGTAGAATAAAGTGTATGGCATGATCTAGTTTTGAGTTTTGCTTTATGATCTCTCTATGTAAATCGAGTCCGCGAGCTATATATATAATAAAGTTTAGTGTTGAGTCAAGGGCTTAATTGTTTTGCCATGATCTTGGGTGAAGAAAGAAGAAAAGGAATAAAAAGAAACAAAGAGTTTATATTGATCTTATTGAGAGTAATGACTTCACATAGAAAGAGTATGATGATTAAAAGTTATTGGGAGTTGGCAAATATAGCTTTGGTCATCGTTGCAATTAATAGGAAGTAATAAGTAAAGAGAGGTTTCACATATAGATATATTATCATTGACATCTTTTATGATTGGGAGCACTCATTAGAATACAACATGCTAAAGAGTTGATGTTGGACAAGGAAGACAACATGATGAGTTATGTTTTCTTACATCTGAGATAAAGTATGTTGTCATGGATCCTCTAACATGTTGAGCTTGCCTTTCCCCCTCATGCTAGCCAAATTCTCAGCACCAAGTAGAGATACTACTTGTGCTTCCAAATACCCTTAAACCAGTTTAGCCATGAGAGTCCACCATATCTACCTATGGATTGAGTAAGATCCTTCAAGTAAGTTGTCATCGGTGCAAAGCAATAAAAATTGCTCTAAACATGTATGATTGATTGGTGTGGGAGAAATAAGCTTTATACGATCTTGTGATATGGAATAAATAAAAGCGACGGACTGCATAATAAAGGTTCATATCACAAGGGGCAATATAAAGTGACGTTCTTTCACATTGAGATTTTGTGCATCCAACCATAAAAGCGCATGGCAACCTCTACTTCCCTCTACGAAGGGCTTATCTTTTATTATTATTATCCTTTACCTTATGCAAGAGTCACGGTGATCTTCACCTTTCCTTTTTCATTTTATCGTTTGGCAAGCCCAGCATGTTGGAAAGAATATATATATATATATATATATATATATATATATATATATATATATATATATATATATATATATATATATATATATATATATATAGGATTGACTATTAGTCACCCTGGGTGAGGAATAGTTATTCTTCACCCCCTTTATTTTACCTTGAATACACCGTAATTTTACGTTCCGTAAGTTTTTTCTTATTTCCGACGTAAAAAGAGACCGTAAGAAAATATATAACCGTCGTAAAAAATATTTTATGTCATGTAAAATTACAAACATAAAAACATAGTGTAAAATACACATAAACTGCAAATTTTCTTGTCTTATGACCTATATTTTTATTTTCTTATGCCAAATTTTACGTAGTGAATCAATAGGAATGTAACTATTTGAATTCCAAACGTAATTTAATTATGAAATGATCAAAAGATTACCTTGGGTGAAGAATAACTTATTCTGCACCCTGGGTGATGAATAGGATCACTATAACTTATTCTGCACCCTGGGTGATGAATAGGATCACTATATATATATATATATATATATATATATATATATATATATATATATATATATATATATATATATATAGTGATGTTATTCATCACCCAGGATGCAGAATAAGTTATTCTTCACCCGTAATCTTATGATCACTTCATAATTAAATTACATTTGGAATTTAAATAGTTACATTCCTATTGATTCACTACGTAAAATTTGATATAAGAAAATAAAATATAGGTCATAAGACAAGAAAATTTGGAGTTTTATGTATATTTTACACTATGTTTTTACGCTCGTAATTTTACATAAAATAAAATATTTTTACGGTGATTATATATTTTCACGGTCTCTTTTACGCCAGAAATAAGACAAAACTTACGGAACGTAAAATTATAGCGCATTGGTGGTAAAATTATAGGGTGAAGAATAACTATTCCTCACCCAGAGTGACTAATAGTCAATCCTATATATATATATATATATATATATATATATATATATATATATATATATATATATATATATATATATATATATATATATATATATATATATATATATATATATATATATATATATATATTGGATGCAGGGAGCATGAATTATTATTGTTGACATTACCTTGAGGTAAAGGTTGTGGGGCAAAACTATAAGCCCCTATCTTTCTCTGTGTCCGATTAAAACTCCGTAACCACAAGTATTGCGTGAGTGCTAGCAGTTATGAAGGACTAAATGATAGTTGAGTATGTAGACTTGCTTTTAAGCTCTGACATAGACTCTTTCCGATGTTATGATATATTGCAATTGCTTCAATGACTGAGGTTATAATTTGTTGGTGCCCAATAAGGTTTCTGATTCATACTTCTGCATTGTGAAAATATCATCACTTGAACATAAGTAATCTTATGACAAAATCTATATATGTTGCTGTTATGAGAATAATCATGATGCCTTCATGTCCGTATTTTATTTTTATCGACGCCTCTACCTCTAAACATGAGGACATATTTATTGTTATCGGCTTTTCGCTTGATGACAAGCGAGGTCTAAGCTTGGGGGAGTTGATACGTCCATTTTGCATCATGCTTTTATATCGATATTTATCGCATTACGGGATGTTATTTCACATTATGTCACAATACTTATGGCTATTCTCTTTTATTTTACAAGGTTTACATGAAGAGGAGAATGCCGCAGCTGAATTCTGGCTGAAAAGGAGCAAATATTGGAGACCTATTCTCACAAGAACTCCAAAAGTCCTGAAACTCCACGGAATATCTTAAAATAAATAAATAAAAATTGTCGCCAAAGATGAAGGCCAGTGGGCCCACACCCTGCTCAAGAGGGTGGGGGCGCCCCCCCCCCTAGGGCGCGCCCCCTACCTCGTGGGCCCCCTGGTGGCTCTCCGACGCCCATCATCTCCTATATGAAGTCTTTCGATGAGAAAAAAATAGCAAGGAACCTTTCGGGACGAAACTCCGCCGCCACGAGGCGGAACCAATCTAGGGCTCCGGCAGAGCTGTTCTGTCAGGGACACTTCCCTCCGGGAGGGGGAAATCATCGTCATCATCATCACCAACGTTCCTCTCACCGGGAGAGGGAAATCTCCATCAACATCTTCACCAGCACCATCTCCTCTCCAAACCCTAGTTCATCTCTTGTATCCAATTCTTGTCTCCAAGTCCGGGATTGGTGCTAGTAGGTTGCTAGTAGTGTTGATTACTCCTTGTAGTTGATGCTAGTTGGTTTATTTGGTGGAAGATCATATGTTCAGATCCTTTATGCATATTTTTACCCCTCTGATTATGAACATGAATATGCTTTGTGAGTAGTTACGTTTGTTCCTGAGGACAAGGGAGAAGTCTTGCTATTAGTAGTCATGTGAATTTGGTATTCGCTCGATATTTTGATGAGATGTATGTTGTCTAACCTCTAGTGGTGTTATGTGAACGCCAACTACATAACACTTCACCATTATTTGGGCCTAGAGGAAGGCATTGGGAAGTAATAAGTAGATGATGGGTAGCTAGAGTGATGAAGCTTAAACCCTAGTTTATGCGTTGTTTCGTAAGGGCTGATTTGGATCCATATGTTTCATGCTATGGTTAGGTTTACCTTAATACTTTTGTTGTCGCTATGGATGCTTGCAATAGAGGTTAATCATAAGTGGGATGCTTGTTCAAGTAAGAACAGCACCCAAGCACCGGTCCACCCACATATCAAATTACCAAAGTACTGAACGCGAATCATATGAACGTGTTGAAAACTAGCTTGATGATATTCCCATGTGTCCTCGGGAGCGTTTTTCCTATTATAAGAGTTTGTCCAGGCTTGTCCTTTGCTACAAAAAGGATTGGGCCACCTTGCTGCACTTTATTTACTCTTGTTACTTGTTGCTCGTTACAATTTATCTTATCACAAAACTATCAGTTACCACTTATTTCAGTACTTGCAGAGAATACCTTGCCGAAAACCGCTTATCATTTCCTTCTGCTCCTCGTTGGGTTCGACACTCTTACTTATCGAAAGGACTACGATAGATCCCCTATACTTGTGGGTCATCAACTCCCTCAAGGGGGGTGGCTTATATAGAGTTCGCCAGACCCCTCCCGCCCTCAGTTACACAGGGTTTAAGATACATAAACAGGGGGCATTACTGGTAACGCCAGCAATAAAGATACATGAATGACCATTAAGTCTACAAAGTAAATGCCCGACCGTTGCTGTTCAGAGTGGCTTTAGACCTTCTGGTTGTCGAGTGACTAACGCTATGGTCGAGTGACATGGAATCTTCCGAGTGGAATGCTTCTTGTCGAGTGGATGATGCTATGCCTTGAATGCTTCTGACTTTAGGGTAATGTCCTTGGGGAGGGTGTCTAGGTCAGGCCTATGACCCTACCCTAGGTACATGTCGTCGTCATTAGCCCCCGAATGGTTCAGGATTCGAGTGGATAAGGAGTTGAAAATAATTCCGACTCAATTTTTGCACTTCGGAAGCGTCTTGCTGGGATCAATGAACAACATGATGACTTCAACTTCTTTTTCAGTCGCCTTGATCCATTCTTAGTTTGTCGAGTGAACTTTACTGCTAAGCTTAGGGTCTTGGTATGGAAAAAATCTTCGGTCTGACGGACTGCTCTGCTGCTCCTGGATCTTGCAGGATATGAAATTTTGGGAAGCGCACGGGACGGAGGAGGCCGCAGTAATAGAGACGGTTTAGGCAGGGACGCCTCAATATCCGCGCCACCTTTTTCGCCACGTACCGAGCGAGTGCCAGTTGCGGGATTTGACAGGATCACCCGGGCCCAGTGATCAGTCACTCGGAAACGATTCCATATAAGGTGTTGGATTGGGGAATTCTGCACAGTGCGCCCCAATTTCTCCTTCTCCCTCCTCTGTTTCTCCACCGCTGCCGCTTCCGTTCTTGACGCTGCCTCCCGCCCGTGCGCCTCTTGCTTCGATGGCGAAGGACAAGACGGCAGCGCTGGAACGCGCGAAGAAGGGGGCGGCGAAGGGGAAGGGGAAGAAGACCAGTAGGAGCGGGTCATCGTCAAGATCCGGCTTGCCACGCGGCTGAGTTTAGGGCGACAGGATCTAGTCCACCATCGAGCTAGATAATCTGCGAGATCTGGCCTAGAGTGGGATGATCGAGCATGGTTCCTGGAGGCTCCCGGGGGACGAGTCTGAGCCGCAGCCCCAGGAGGGCGAATGTGTCTTGCTCGCCACCCACGTCGACCACGGTTTTTCTTTGCCCCCACATCCCTTTTTCGATGCCTTTCTGAACTTCTTAGGAGCTCAACTCCACCATTTCTCTCCCAATACTATCACGCATCTTGCTGCCTTTGTCTAACTGTGTGAGAATTTCCTGGGCTGTCGACCGCACTGGGGTCTATTCAAGCACATCTTCACATGTCGCTCGCAGACTGTGAAAAAAGCTAGCCCGAGTGACGAGAAAACCCAGGTAATCCAGATGTGTGGGGGCTTAGGCATCCAGATGCGGGGGAAGAGCACTTTTCCTGCGATGCCTCTCCCTGACTCGGTTAGAGGGTGGCAGACGACTTGGTTTTATTGCAAAGACAAGTCGACTCCTCGCCACTCGGCCGGTCTACCACCCTTTTCTTTGGCGCGAGTCCAGAAACCCACCACCTTGAAAGTGACTCCAGCAGAGAAGGTGGAGGTGGCCATGTTTGTCGGATGTGGGGTTCCGTCAAACCCTTAAGGTTCGAACTCTGGGGTGCGCGCGAAGTCTTTCCCTCCTACCGATCCATGCCCTAGCTCGCTAAGATCTCGCGGACGAACTCGACGAACTCACAACATAGAAAGACACGAGATTTATACTGGTCCGGGCCACCGTTGTGGTGTAATACCATACTCCAGTGTGTGTGGTGGTGGATTGCCTCTTGGGCTGATGATGAACAGGACAAGGGGAAGAACAGCCTCCTGAGGCTGAGGTGTTCTTGTGCTTGCCCAACTTGTGTGAGTCAGGACTCGGTGCCTCTACTGTGGTAGCTAGCTCTACTTATATAGGCCCTGGTCCTCTTCCCAAATATTGAGCGGGAAGGGAGCCGACAACGGCAGGCGAATTTGAAGGGGGACAACTAGTACAAGCTATCCTGACAAAAGTGGTCTGCGCCTGCGAAAAGCTCTGGTGGTGACGCCGTCTTGGGCTCCACTGTGACCTCTATCATGCCGTCCTTCTGTTCTTGGTCTCGTTGCACCGATATGGCAACCTTTTCCAGATGCCTCGGTACTCCTCGCCTGCGCTGACCTCCTTAGCACCAAAGAGGAAACAAGGACGTTGTGCGCTTGCGCCTGCCTGGCGCCGTCCGTCATGGCTCGCGTCATGAGAGCCTCGTGAGGTTTGCCCCGCCTTGATATCTCCGCTCCTCGTGAGCCTGCCTGGCCAGGCCACTCCTGAGGAGGTCTTGCGTCGTTCGCCTCGCGAGGCTTGGCCCCTCGTGAGGGTATTGGATGCCTCGTTGATGAAGATGGGTCGTACGGCCTGCTGACTTAGCCACGCCGTGGGCCGCAGTGCAAGTCTGGGACCCTGCTCCTAGAACGCCGACAGAGCCCCGGCCCAAGGTGCGCTGGCTTGGCTTGGGCGCGCGGCCAAGGGTCAGCACGAGCGCCGCTGGCCCCCAAAGCCTGCGGCCTCGGTTGACGCGTGGCGGTTGATTGGACGTGGGCGTCTCCGCTTCCCCACGCTGCCCTTGAATCCGCCTGGCTATGCGGCCCCCGCATCTCACACAGTTATTCTTCCTTCGCCCACGCCTGGCTCCTCCAATCTCCCTGCTTTCTCGAGACCCCGCTTTTCCTTTCCAATCTAACTTGCGCTCTGCCTGCTTCATCACCATGGCACCGAAACAGGCTGAAAAGGGGAAGAAACCTCTGTCTTTGCCAAGTGCACCTCCGTCCTTTGAGCCTGCGCTCGGCCGGCCTTGGGTGCTCAACGATGAGGCCATGGACAAGGTGCACCCCATGCTTTCTTCCAGTTTCAACAAGTAGGAGAGAGACGGTGGCTTGGCCCGCATCTCGCACTCGCATGGCTCGGGCAGCCACTGAGGTTCCGATCTTCATAGATGCCCTCTGGGCTGGCTTGTTCCTCCCTTCTCCACCTTCTTCAACGCGGTGCTCGAGCATTATCAGATCCACATGCTTCATCTCGACCCTCAATCTGTGACCCTTCTTGTTGTCTTCGCCTTCTTGTGCGAAGCCATGGTGGGCATCGCTCCTTCTGTGGCCCTCCTCCGCCATTTCTTCTCATTGCATCGACCGTCCCCGCAGAGCTCAAAGCGTGGGCTTCAAGCCGTACGCGACAATGACGCGGGATTGACTTCGAGCTTCCTTCATCCACGAGTGAGTTCCGTACATGATGGGTGTTTGTTGACGCCGGCGTGCTCAGCCCTCTGCTCCAAGTTCCAGCAGGGCCTGCCATTCCAAACTCTGGCTAGGGCCATCAGAAGCTCACGGGCCCCCGCCTTGCCCCCATCTGGGCCAGGCTGAGGAGGTTGGAGGACCGCGGCATGACTGCGCTTATGGTGGTGAAGGAGTTCGTCAAGCGTCGAGTCGCTCCGCTTCAGTGCCACTCCCGCCTGATGTGGGACTTGCTCAGCAGCCAGGACCATATGAGGTTTCACGAGAAGGGGCTCCCTCTTGCGATGTGGAAAATGGTGCTCAAGGTCCTATCGGGTGTCCCTCTGCCGGACGATATGCCCAGGAATAGCTGCCTTTGTACCACTGCGAGAACAAAGCCGCATTTGCCGCGAGCATGCCTTCCTTTGATGAGTGGGGGCTGCGCCCAATCGGCCTAGTGGGGTCTCGCGAGAACCCCGTCGATGTGGTTCCCTTCCTCGCCGCCAGTGCCGAGCTCGCCCCAGGTGAAGGTGCGGGAGGGCGAGCTCCGACGGGGGCCGGTGGCTCGAGTGTTGAGGAGCACATGCTGAGTGGTGATCCTGGGGCGTCGTCCTCGAGGGCTTGCGACCCCTCTCCTGAGGCGTCAGTCACTGAGGAGACGCGGCATGCGGCTCCCGAGGCCAAGGCTCCAGGAGCCTCGGGAGGTTGTGGTGAGACGGCGCCCGGCTGTTCGCCGCAACCGGGCACCCCTGAAGCTGTCCTTCCCAGCTCTTCTTTGGCCCCGCCGCGCACTGGCCGTCACGTCCAGCACTTCGGTCGTCTTTGCGTGGACTTCGAGGAGCTCCGCAAGAGGAAAGGATCCCCTAGTGGCAGCAACATCTTCGGGCCGTTGAAGCGACGGAAGTACATCGCCATTGATGCGTACGTATCTTATTGTCATGGCTTCTTGCGTGCAGTCTTCTTATCCTGACGTCAATCCTTCAGGGCTCCTTCCGTTGAAGTTGTTGCGTCTCCTGAGAAGCGGCCTCCCTCTTCCTCGACTCCCCCATCGACCTCAAGCGTTCCTGGTCCGCTTGCCGCCCCTGGAGCAGGGTCAGTTGAGGGAGCGTTTCTGCCTTCGTGGTGCGCTGAGCTTGCGGCCTTGTCGCCCCTCCCCCATGGTCTGGTGTGGAGCTTGGTGGGCGTGCCCAAGACCCCTCCTTTGGTCATGGACAGTAGCTGGTTGGCTTCGGTCTTGGGTTCCTCTTCAAGCAGCAAGCCCCGATTGGCTTGGGCTCCTCGCGAGGACTGGTTGACGTCAGGTGCAGCGCCAGCCCCCAGCCCCCTGCCGAGAGGTGGTGCGCCGCTTGGTGCCCCGCCCGCAGCCCCTGAGGCGGAGGACGAGGTGGACCGAGCGTTCGAGCTCGAGCGCGGGCGGAGCGTAGTTCGTCACGAGCTCTTCCAGGAGGCAATGGGCGCAATGAGCCGACTTGGTGAAGAGCTCGCGGGTGTCGACTCGCGCCTTGAGGCTGAAGGTCTCTGATTGGTGGAGGAACGGCGCAAGCTGAGGGTGGCTATCAACCTCGGCCGCTACCAGCACGATCTTGACAATGCGAAGGCTGAGGCGTCTCTTAAGGTTTCCCGCGAGGCTTGCTCCCGAGCCTTGGAGGAGGCTCATGAGGCCGACCGCCGTCGTGAGGCCGCGGAGAAGCGCGCGTGGGAGCTCCATGCCTGGAGCGCGTCCCTAGAGCAGCAGGTGGAGGCGCGCAGAGCCGCCCTTGCGTCGCTGAGGGGGACGCCTGTCGAGCAGGAAGAGGTCCGGAAGCGCGCGGAGGCGTTGGCGCTGGAGGCCGTGGAGCGCAGCCTCGAGCTTGAATAATTTGAGACGAGGGAGCGCCAAGTCACCCAAGCAGAAGATGTCGTCGGGGTTCGCGAGGCCAGGGTCCAGGAGGAGGTGGACCGCCGGGTGGCCGAGGTTCGCGTAGAACTGGAGGGAAGGTATGACTTGAAGTTGAAGCTCGCAGGTATGGAGGGTGCGGGCAGGGATGCTACCCTCAGGCCCAGGTTGGACGAGGCTGAGAGGCGTGCAGAGGCCACGGCTGCCGCCCTGGTCACGGCGTAGGCGGACTTGGCCTCCGCCCGCGCCGAGCTGCTTTCTCTCTGGAAGCGGGTTGATGATGCCGAGGCCGTCGCACGGCAAAACAAGGAGGAAGTGCTCCAACATCGGACGCTGGAGCGCGAGCATGCTCCTATGCTTCAAGATCTCTTAAACAAGGTCAACACCGCCCTGGGCTACATCTGCGACGAGAATGCTCCTGCCCCCCACTCGAATGACTATGCCAGCCACCTGACCTTCATCACCGACGTGGTGACGCGCCTGGAAACCCGGTCTGACAGGGCTCACCGGCTCGTGGAGGAGAGAAGTCGGGGCCTGCTCGGGCGCGCGTTCTCCTGTGTCTTCAGCCACCTCAGGAACACCTTCCCTGACTTCGACTTCGACGCCGCCATTGCCCCCATACCGCAAGCCGTCCGGGGTGATCTGGCGCGGTGGGTGGAGGACAACGTGGACGCGCTGGTCAGAGCCTTTGCCTCTGACGACGACGCGGTGGTGGTCGTCGCAAATGAAGGCAACATGGTCGATGACGGCGATGGAGGTGTCGCCGAAGGCGGCGATGGTGCCGGCGAAGATGACGACGACGCGAGTGAAGCGTCCGAGGGCGATGCAGCGAGTGACATATCTGGTTGATCCCTTGTCCCTTGTCGTTTTACCCTGTAGGAAAAAACTCGGGCGTGGCCCTTGGAAAACTGGTAAGAGCATTTTAAGAGGGGAGCCCCTCATGTAAGCAGGTTGCAGCCTTTACTTTCCTATGCGGTATTGAATCTGTGCCCTCGTGGACTCATGAGTCCGGGGGCGAGTTCCCCGTCAGGGTTTACCTTAGTCAGCGCCAGCCTCGAGCTGGGTCACGAGGCTACAGGTTTCTGAGAATCCTGCGGAGCTTGTCGATCTGTCAGAAGGGGCCCCGCAAGAGGCAAAGCGCCAGCCAGAAGCGTTAAGCGCCATGGTGTGTGCCACAGCAGTCCGCCGCGAGGGGCTCGTGAGGGGAAGGCGACGGACATGAGTCCCAGACTAAACGAAATCCAGAAAGCAAGAAACTGTTCGAACGAGAAGAGGCACCCCCCGCGTGCATCGAAAAACTCGACTTCAACTTAAATCCAGATCCAGAAAGCAAAGCTACAGAAAGAGAGATCCAAAGCAAATGGCCGTGTCCGGCACCTAGTCTAGTCTTCTGGTCTTCAAGTCTTCTCACCAGCGCGGAGCTAAGTGCTGCCACTAGGCGTGGGAGGGAGCCCCAGGGCCTGAGGCCGGCACCCCTGAGACTCCGGGGCGTGTACAGCCCCAACTCATTATTACGTGAGAGTGTCACGGGCGGCGAGCTTTACAGGCACTGGGCCTTCTTCACAGGTACCGGCCTTGCTTCATATCGCCAGACGAGGGCCCCGCCTTGCGCCACCCTCGACCACCTTTGAGCCGACCGCAGCTGGACGACACAAAGGGGGAAAGGGGGCATAGCGGTGCCTCGGCGACCACAAGTCCTCCGCCGGGGAAGGGTCGTGAAGCCTCCCAGCAGAGGGCCCACTGGTGTCCCCGGCCAAGGCCGTGGGGAGGGGCCAGGCTCCCGACCCCTCTCCTACAGCCTCCAACGCGATCCCCCTGCTAGCAGGGAGGCTGCCGAGCTGGGGCCGCCGGCCGTTGTGGTGATCTGTTCCTCCTGCAACTCATGGTTAGCGTAAGCTTGCTCCTGGGGGATTAGGGGTACCCTGTAGTGGTCGTTGCACATGCGGTCGTGGTGGTTCCCCGACGGCTCCTGGAAGGCTTCGACTCCTAGCGCCCCTTCTTCCCAATCTTCTCCAACGAACGAGCCGGGGTCGTCCTCCGGTGTGTACTCCTGGTCCGTCATGCGGGGCATGTAGGCTTCCGGGGCTGTTACCCCGAACACCTCGCCGTAGTGCCCCACACTCCATGTTGCCCGGCCCAGCGTGGCGTCCTGGGGATAGTAGCATGGCATCTCGCCGGGACCATGGGGGGCGACGCTTGTGCCCGTGCTTGTCGCGGGCGGTATGGGGGTGGCGGAGCCCCCGGCGCCGCCGGACGCGCTGGTGTTGATGAAGCCCCCATGCGCGCCCAATGGCGCATGGTTGCGGCGAGGCCCGCCATGAGGACACGTGTCGGCCTGAGAAGGGAGCCGATAGCAGAAAGGCGGCGCTCCCGAGGCCGCCGCGTCCAGCAGCTCGGCAACGCGTTCCAGCAGCGCGTCCCGGCCGCTCTCCATCAGCCGGCACCACAGCAGCTCCCTTGCCACGGTGAGTGCTGCCCGCATGTTTGCTTGCTCCCGCCGCGAGTGTGGCGCCGTCGCTGCGGCGTGGCTTGCTGCCCTTGCAGCGGCCCGTACCTGTCGTGGAGTGAGGGTGGACGACGCCTGGCCGCGCCGCCCGCGCCCCGCAGCGTTGGACGGCGCCCGCGCCGCCTGGAGTGCGGGGTCAAGGTCTTCATGAGCAAGCGTCGTCGCCCGGGCCGTCCAGGCTGCCCAGCGGTCGGAGTCAGCTCTTGGGTCGCCGGACATCTTGACCGTGCAGCGTCGGCAAGTGGATTGTAGAGGAAGAAGCTCCGGCGTGTTGACACCTGATTTTGGCAAGAAACAGAGTGAAAGGGTTTTCAGCATGAGAAAGTTTCACATCATTGGGTGGAAAACTTTGATGTTTAGGCTATCTCCATTCGACCTCATCTCAGTGGCCGAAGCTGTACTCCGAGTGACAAAATTTAGTGTTCTGAGTGCTTTTCGGCTGATTACACCCTCAAATGACCTCAGATGAAGGATCACTTTAAAGAAATTGTCTTCGTCTCGTCGAGGCGACTGATTTTCATATATAAATCATCTTAATCCGAGTTCATATGCAAAAGTTACAGTCAATACGGTTTGGACATGCCAGAGACCAAAATATTACGCTTGACACCAGACACATGCTGATAAGTGTCTGATGCAATGCGTGAGAAATTCGGCCCTCAAGACGGCCTTGAATCGAAAAACCTTCAACATAGAAAAGTTTCGTCTCATCAAGCCAATCGATTTTCATATATAATTCGTCTCAATCCGAGGTCGTATGAGGCCTGGAGAGATAAGACAAGATCAGGGTGTGTTTTCAGTCGGAAATCCGAGTGAAAAAGTTTACCATCCGAGTGAAAATTTACCGGTCGAGTGAAAGTTTGCTGACCGGATGAACAAGTAAAAATATAGTCATCTGAGTGAAATTTTCCTCCAGGTGAAAATATTCCGAGTGAAAAGATTGCCATCGGAACGAAAACTTGCCGATCGAGTAAGATATTGCCTTCCGAGTGGAAATATAGTCATCCGAGTGAAAGATTGTCTTCCGAGTGAAAAAGTCCAGTCGGACGATCCGAGCAAAAGTCTCTAATACCCGAGTGGATGAGCTCGAATCCGGGTGAAACTGAACATGTGCCCGAAAGTTTATCAAGATGACCTCAGATGAAGAAGTGTTCAATACAGAAGTTGTGCATATCATCAAGACGGTAAAATTTGGTTTTGGAGTCATCATCATCAGAGATAGTATATGGCCTGAAAATTCACTACGAGACTCGGATAATCCAGTCTACTGCAAGACCGAGTCCGACTGGAAGGTAAAGATAACCTCGAAAAGTATTCAAGATGGCCTTATTTAAAAGAGTGATCAACATGAGGGTTGTTCGTATCGTCGAGGCGCACAAGTTTGATATTTGGGCCGTCTTGATCGGAGAACATATGAAAGCTCGGCGGCCCGCACGAGGAAGACAGAAGTTGGGCCAGATTCAGACTGAATCCGAGTTGGAATAGAACTAGGACTCTAGGACGTGAATTGATGTAATTTCTTGTAAAGCCTAGATGAATCCTTTACTTGTACGAGAAGTCCAGCCGCCTCTTATATATATTGGGGGTGATGGCCGATTGAACAACACATAATCGAACAAATCAATATACTACTTTTTCATCTACGCTTATCTCTCCACTGCTTTTTCTCTCTCGCTCTTCGCTGTTCCTCGAATTTGAGAGCTGCGAATCCCGAGGCTCTAGGGCGAGCGATCGACCTAGGGCAGCCCATAGTCGCCGCGATCACCGACGGGGTCCCTCCCGTGGGGTTTTCGGTTCCGCAAAAGCGCCCGTCGATCGCCTTGCGATCGCTATTTGTCGGTCGGGTCTCCTTCGACGTGAACTGCGGTGCATCACCCCGGCGCCGAGGGTACACGTGACGGTTCGTGTGTCAACACACTTTTGGCGACTCACTGGGGAACAAAGATCAATCATCATCATCCACCATGTATGATCTTCCCAAGCCATCGAGGTAGACGCCGATAACATCATTAAGCCCGCCTTGATGAGATATCGGCCGATCATCGCCAAGTCTATGAGGAGTACAAGAAGGCGCGCAAGGAGAAGGACTTGCAGGAGTTCCTTGCAAAGTTCAAGAAGGATCGCCAAGGCAACATCACTCCGATTGAAGAAATCAAGTTCCTCCTCTTCAAGCCGAGCAGTTAAACCTCTCGTAGTACCGCTTTTCTCCCGAAAGCGGTGGGCTGAGATTGAAAGTCGATTGCTGATGGTAACAATCTAGTCTATCAAACTTTCATAGAAAATACTAATGCTCGTAAGAATACATCTCAATCGCCTAGTGGTAATGATGGTGTAGCTGCTAGTGTGCAAAACCCTAATCTGGCTTTACCTATTGCATCGGTGCCTCCCGTGCCGATGGCTTATTATCCTACCCAAACAAATCAGATTGTGACTGCACCCATCAACCCTATTATGAGCATGCCAGGTCTAGGTGGCAACGCCAACCAAACCCTACCTACAGCTACAACCACTCGACCACTACCAAATTATGGGTCGACATACATGCCACAATTCTTACCTACAGCTAGTACCCTACTCCTCCTATGCCACTGCCACAAGCTTCATCGTCCACTATGGATGATGATTTAGCTAATCTTAGAGAGGAGATGGCTAAGATGCTTCGAGAGAATTTTGGAGTTGAGTTACCTCGGAATCGGATTTACCAAAAGCCATACCCCGAGTACTTTGATGCCATCCAGTGCCCTCCAGGATATAAAATTCCAGATTTTGTTAAGTTTAATGGAGAAGGCACAAAAACCACATGGGAGCATGTTAGTCAATATTTAGCACAATTGGGTGAGGCAGGCTCACTGAATGAATTGAAAGTGCATTTATTTCTTTTATCATTAACTGGTACCGCATTTTCATGGTTTGCTTCTTTACCACATGGTTCCATTCGGGTTTGGTCGCAGCTAGAGCAGAAATTTCATGATCACTTTTATAGCAGCGACAATGAACTCAAGTTGTCACATCTAACATCGGTTAAACAAAAGCATGATGAATCGGTTTCCGATTACGTCAAGAGATTCAGAGAAACAAAAAAACCGGTGTTTTAGTTTGGTGATAACCGAGAGGGACTTGGCGGACCTAGTGTTGAGTGGTTTGAGAACTCCCATTAGAGAAAAGCTAGAAGGCTATGAGTTCTTAAATATCAACCAAGTCTTACAAAGGGCTTTGACTCAGGAAAGCCGAAGCAAAGATCTCAAAGAAGTGCATAGATACAAAGCCGATCCAAAGATGAATATGGTGGAATATGATAGTGATCACTCGGACGATGAGGGTGATGTTTTTGCTACTGAACTAAGGCCAAACCCTTTACTTGCAATGATCTAAAACCGATTCATAAGAATCGTGATGAAGAGATGAAATTTACTTTTAACATTGCTAAGTGTGATAGAATATTTGATGCTTTGCTGCAGGCTAAGATTATTATAATATCTCATACTTTACCGTCGTTTGAAGAGCTAAAACGGCGTGCTTATTGCAAGTATCATAATTCTTTTTCTCATGCTACTAACAATTGCAATGTTTTTCGACGACAGATACAATCGGCCATTAATGATGGACGATTGAACTATTTTGAGATGCAAGTTGATAAACAACCTTTTCCAATGAATACCATGGATTTGGAGGGGAAGAAGCTACTCATTCGGCCGGAGGTAGCTGAATCTGCTAATAAAGCTAATGTCATTGTTGGTGAGCCCAGGAAAGACAAGGAGGACAACAAGGTCTTGGGGAGACAGGTTGTGCTTGGTAAGCAACCCGATGGCAAGGAAGTGATCAAAATCACCATCAAGAATCCTACACTCGGGGGGCAATTACAAGTGCAAGAAAATGCTCGTGTGAGATTTGTCAAGCCCAAGAGTCTAGAAGTTGGCAAGTTGAAAAGGAATGAATTTAAAGTACAGCGCAAGCGGACCAAACCAACTTTTGGTATGTTGTTGTCCAAATATGCCAATCAGTCGGCTGGTTCCAGCTCTAACCGGCCATCATACTTGAAGCGACCAAGGTCACCATCAGCTAATATGTTCAGTCGTATACAAAACCGAGTGGACCAAGGGCGCAATTTTCAGAAGAGCAGAAGTAATCTGTGGGATCGACTTGATTACTCATATAATAGCCAACTGAACATCGGTGACTATGACTCGGCTGGTCAAAATATGCGACCAAGTGGAAAATATCCTAGTGTAAGAATGCACCCAGGTGGAAGCTATCCAAGTGAAAAAATGTGGCCAAGTGGATTCCATCGAGTGAATTCCATCCGAGTGGATTCTATCCGAGTGACATCCATCCGAGTGGATTCCATCAGAATAAAAAGGTGCGCCCGAGTAGAAATTTCATGCATCTAGAAAGTCGAAAAGAATGGCATGTTAAATCACCAAGTGTTGCAGCAGTTGAGTCGGGAAAAGGCAAGGAGAAAATGGATGCCGACTCACTTATCTTGGGCACCGAAACATTCGCCATACAGCAGCCGATTGTGCCTAGCAATCCGACTGAGCCGATACTTGCTATCGCGCTAAAGCACTCGGCTAATAACCATGAAGCAAGCACCAACCAGGTAAAAACGAGAGATCCTAAATACACTCAGCCAAGGTGGTGTCCTCCAGGGCTAACAAAGACACAAAAGAGGAAACTACAAAGGTTAAGGAGTCAAGAGATGGAAGAACAAGAAGCCGAGAAGCAAAGGGATAAGTTGTTCAATGACACTCGGCCTATGGTACCTACAAAACAAGTGTGGAGGCCCAAACAAATACAATATGCAATGGCTTCTACACCTATCACAGCAGCACCTACATTACCAAAAGAGGACGACACAATCATTGCATCGTCTATGTTAACTATTGCTTCCTCTTCACTCGGACAAATTTCAGAATCGGTGGATGCACTCGAGGAGGAGGTTGATATGTTGGACTATGAGTCTACGCCGGTTCATGAAGGTATGGATATCAATATAGTGTATTACTTACCTGCTGAGTTTCGTGCCGTAGATGAGGAAGGGGAAGCGGCTCAGCTGGATTTTGGCCCTAAAAATGCAATATTCGAGAAGCCAAAAGAACCAGTAATGCATCTGAAACCGTTATATCTCAGAGGTCATATCAATGGGTCGCCGCTCACCCGGATGCTTGTGGATGGAGGTGCTGTGGTAAATCTTATGCCCTATTCGATCTTCAAGAAATTGGGCTTGCCTGATGAAGAATTGATCAAGACCAATATGGTGCTCAATGGGTTTGAAGGCAAAGAGAAAACTGAAGCCAAAGGTGTAATGTATGTGGAGCTTACAGTCGGAAGCAAAACTTTGGCTACTGCATTCTTTGTCGCTGAGGTGCAAGGTAACTACAATGTTATATTAGGTCGTGATTGGGTTCATGCAAACCAGTGCGTGCCATCCACTATGCACCAGTTTTTTATTCAGGGGGTTGATGATGAAGTGGAAGTCATTCATGCGGATAACTCGGCCTGTGTTGCTTTGGCCGATGCATCGGTGGATTGGCAACATCCCAATGCTACTTGCTTGACGGGACGTGACTTATCAGAATTTGGTTTTCTCAGCGTGACCAAGAATGGTTTTGTGCCTGTCTCTTTAAAGCCGACTGAATGCAATCGGCTCCAAGGTATGATATGTTTAAATGGATCCTAATTCCGAGTGGTTACAAAAACGTCTTGTAAAGTATCGGTCCAGTGAGAACGATATGTATGAGTCTATAGAGGAGTTGGATGACATTGATAAACTTGGACAAGGTTTTACATCAGCCGATCTGTTAGAAGAGGTAGATATTGGAGATGGTTCAATCACTCGACCGACATTTATAAACAAAAATTTGAAAGCCGATTGTAAGGATAAGTTAATCGAGCTATTGAAAGAATATGTTTGTTGCTTTGCATGGGAATATCATGAGATGCCAGGGTTAAGCCGAGAGCTAGTGGAGCATCGGTTGCCTATAAAGGCCGGTTTTAGACCTTATAAACAGTCGGCTAGAAAATTTAATCCGGAAACATATGACCGGATCAAAGAAGAGATCGGTCGACTGCTTGAAGCTAATTTCATTCGACCTTGCAGGTATGCCGAGTGGATTTCTAACATTGTCCCAGTGGAGAAGAAAGGATCCGGCAAGTTGAGGGTGTGCATTGATTTCAGAGATTTGAAAGGGCTACACCCAAAGATGAGTATCCTATGCCAATAGCCGATATGCTTATTAATGATGCTTCTGGACATAAGTTTATTAGTTTTCCATATGGTAATGCCGGATACAATCAAATTTTTATGGCCGAAGAGGACATGTACAAAACGGCTTTCCGATGTCCTGGTTTCCTTGGTTTATTCGAGTGGACAGTGATGACATTCGGATTAAAAAATGCTGGAGCCACGTATCAAAGGGCTATGAATTTAATTTTTTATGATTTACCCAGTGTCATGCTTGAAGTTTATATTGATGATATTGTTGTTAAATCGGATGCTTTTGAATCTCACGTGGCCGATTTGCGTTTAGCTTTCGAAAGAATGAAAAAGTATGGACTGAAGATGAATCCTTTAAAGTGTGCATTCGGCATGTCAGCTGGCAAGTTTTTGGGTTTCATTATTCATGAAGATGGCATAGAGATTGATCCCAAAAAGATAGAGGCTATACAGAAAGTGGAGGCTCCAACATGCAAGAGAGATATGCAAAAGTTCATTGGCAAGGTCAATTATTTGAGAAGGTTCATAGCTAATCTGTTAGGGAAAGTTGATGCATTTACTCCTATCCTTCGGTTGAAGAATGATGTTGATTTCACTTGGGGGCAAAACAGCAAGAAGCATTTGATATGATCAAGAATTATTTGTGCACTCCTCCGGTGATGAAAGCACCCAAGCATAGGGAACCCTTCAGACTTTACATTGCAGCAGAGGAAGGAGTTATTGGTGCTGTTCTAACTTAAGAGACCGAAGGAAAAGAGCATGCCATCACTTATTTGAGCCGCCGCTTATTGGACGCAGAGACAAGGTATACATTTATTGAGAAATTATGTCTATGCTTATATTATGCTTGCACAAAACTGAGACATTATTTAGTGCCGAGTGCTTGTGTAGTAGCTTGTCAAACCGATGTCATTAAATACATGTTGCATAGGCCAATTCTTAGTGGTAGAATTGGCAAGTGGGCTTATGCTTTGATTGAATATGATTTGGCTTATGAATCTCTAAAATCCATGAAAGGCCAAATTGTTGATAATTTCATTGTTGAACATCGGATTAATGACAAGAATGATGTTGATATGAACCTTGTTTCATTAGTACCATGGAGATTATACTTTGATGGTTCAGTTTGTAACAATGGCCAAGGTGTTGGTATTGTTTATATATCTCCTCATGGTGCTGTTTTTGAAGCATCATGCCGCTTAGAATATTTTTGCACAAACAATCAAGCCGAATATGAAGCATTGTTATTCGTCCTAGAGATGTTGCTTGCTATAGGTGTTACACATATTGAGGCTTATGGTGATTCGTTACTAGTGGTGCAGCAAATATCCAAAGTCTTTCAGTGTTTGGACGAATCACTTAATGTTTATCTTGATAAATGTTTAGATATAATCTCTACTTTGGATTGTTTTAGCATTGCACATATATCTAGACATGACAACTGGAAAGCAAATGAGTTGGCACAGCAAGCATCTGGATACCATGTTGATCATGGCATGTTTCATATTTCTCAAAGTCCGATGTCTTGTCTTACCAGTATAGAAGAGGCCGAACCAAAACCCACTGATTCGGTCATTAACAAAAAATCTAGTGCAGGTGACAATCTCGACTGGAGGAAGCCCATTGTTGATTACTTGTGCAATCCGAGTGAAAGAGTGGACAGGGCTGTTCGGCGTATGGCTTTCAAGTATACAATGAGAGATGATGGTCTTTATCTCCGAAAGTCGATGATGTTCTTCTGAAGTGTTTGGATGAGGACCAGGCAAGAGTTGCTATGGGAGAAGTACATGAAGGCATTTGTGGCACTCACCAGTCGGCTCCCAAGATGAAATGGTTATTGCGACGTGCTGGGTTTTATTGGCCGACTATGATTAATGGCTGCTTCAGATATTATAAAGGGTGTGAAGCTTTTCAAAATTTTGGTGATATTCAATTGGCTCCTGCTGCTATGTTGCATCCTATTATCAAGTCGTGGCCCTTCAGAGGATGGGGTTTAGACTTTATTGGACAAATTCATCCATCTTCCTCAAAGGGGCATCGGTTCGTATTGGTGGCAACTGATTATTTCACTGAATGGTCTCAAGCAGTACCTCTAAAGAACATGACACATACATAGGTAATTCAATTCATAACTGAGCACATTATTCATAGATTCGGTATTCCTCAAACGTTAACAACAGATCAAGGTTCATCTTTCATGTCACACCAAATCAAAGAGTTTGCCAAATCTTATAACATAAAGTTGCTCAATTCCTCTCCATATTATGCCCAAGCTAATGGACAAGCTGAGTCTAGCAATAAAATTTTAATCAAACTCATCAAGAAGAAGATTGAAGATAGTCCAAGGAGATGGCATGAGTTGTTATCTGAAGCTTTGTGGGCACATAGAATTTTAGGGCATGGTGCTACGAAGTGACCCCATATGAGCTAGTATATGGTCAAGAGGCCGTTTTACCAGTGGAATTAAATTTGAATGCTTTGAGAATAGCCAAACAAAATGATTTATCGGCAGTAGACTTTTATAACTTGATGATGGACAACATTGATGAGGTTGCCGATAAACGTTTGGTTGCTTTGAAGTCCATAGAGAGAGACAAGTTGAGGGTTGCAAGAGCTTACAATAAGAAAGTTAAGTTGACGAATTTTCAAGTTGGTGATCTCGTCTGGAAAGTGATTCTACCGATTGGTTCAAGAGATAGAAAATCCGGGAAGTGGTCTCCAAGTTGGGAAGGTCCTTTTAGGATTACAATAGTTGTTCCTGGAAATTCATATTTGGTGGAATCAATACAAGGGGCATTATTACCTCGAGCTCTCAATGGAAAATATTTGAAGAAGTACCACCCGAGTGTGTGGCAGGAAGCCTAAGTAGGCAATGGCCGATATACGATTATCGCCCCTAGCACAAACATGGTCGATACATAATTATCGCCCTGAGAAAAATAAATGGCCGATGGAGTGTTGATATCATCCTTAGAACAAACACTATGCATATTATTTTTCGGCGTGCAAGCTTTGCCGAAAAACAGGGGGGCATGTGTTGACACCTGATTTTGGCAAGATACAGAGTGAAAGGGTTTTCAGCATGAGAAAGTTTCACATCATCGAGTGGAACAACTTTGATGTTTAGGCTATCGCCATTCGACCTCATCTCAGTGGCCGAAGCTGTACTCCGAGTGACAAAATTTAGTGTTCTGAGTGCTTTTCGTCCGATTACACCCTCAAAATGACCTCAGATGAAGGAGCACTTTAAAGAAATTGTCTTCGTCTCATCGAGGCGATTGATTCTCATATATAAATCATCTTAATCCGAGTTCATATGCAAAAGTTACAGTCAATACGGTTTGGACAGGCCAGAGACCAAAATATTACGCTTGACACCAGACACATGCTGATAAGTGTCTGATGCAATGCATGAGCAATTCGGCCCTCAAAACGGCCTTGAATCGAAAAACCTTCAACACAGAAAAGTTTCTTCTCGTCGAGCCGATCAATTATCATATATAACTCGTCTCAATTCGAGGTCGTATGAGGCCTGGAGAGACAAGACAAGATCAGGTTGTGTTTTCAGTCGGAAATCCGAGTGAAAAAGTTTACCATCCGAGTGAAAATTTACCGGTCGAGTGAAAGTTTGCTGACCGGATGAACAAGTAAAAATATAGTCATCCGAGTGAAATTTTCCTCCAGGTGAAAATATTCCGAGTGAAAAGATTGCCATCGGAACGAAAACTTGCCGATCGAGTAAGATATTGCCTTCCGAATGGAAATATAGTCATCCGAGTGGAAATATAGTCATCCGAGTGAAAGATTGTCTTCCGAGTGAAAAAGTCCAGTCAGGCGATCCGAGCGAAAGTCTCTAATACCCGAGTGGATGAGTTCGAATCCGAGTGAAACTGAACATGTGCCCGAAAGTTTATCAAGATGACCTCGGATGAAGAAGTGTTCAATACAGAAGTTGTGCGTATCATCAAGACGGTAAACTTTGGTTTTGGAGTCATCATCATCAGAGATAGTATATGGCCTGCAAATTCACTACGAGACTCGGATAATCCAGTCTACTGCAAGACCGAGTCCGACTGGAAGGTAAAGATAACCTTGAAAAGTATTCAAGATGGCCTTATTTGAAAAAGTGATCAACATGAGGGTTGTTCGTATCGTCGAGGCGCACAAGTTTGATATTTGGGCCGTCTTGATCGGAGAACGTAGGAAAGGTCGGTGGCCCGCACAAGGAGGAAGACAAAAGTTGGGCCAGATTCAGACTGAATCCGAGTTGGAATAGAACTAGGACTCTAGGACGTGAATTGATGTAATTTCTTGTAAGGAAAGCCTAGATGAATCCTTTACTTGTACGGGAAGTCCAACCTCCTCTTATATATATTGGGGGTGATGGCCGATTGAACAACACACAATCGAACAAATCAATATACTACTTTTTCATCTACGTTTTATCTCTCCACCATTTTTCTCTCTCATTCTTCGTTGTTCCTCGAATTTGAGAGATGTGAATCCCGAGGCTCTAGGGGCGAGCGAATCGACCTAGGGCAGCCCATAGCCGCCGCACTCCCTGACGGGGTCCCTCCCGGGGGTGTGGGGTTTTCGGTTCTGCAAAAGCGCCCGTCGACTGTCTTGCGTATCGCGCTGTCGGTCGGGTCTCCTTCGATGTGAGCTGCGGTGCATCACCCCCGGTGTCGAGGGTACACGTGACGTGTTCGTGTCTCAACACGGCGCACCCCTACCTGGCGCGCCAAATGTCGGGTGTGGGGTTCCGGCAAACCCTTAAGGTTCGAACTCTCGGGTGCGCGCGAAGTCTTTCCCTCCTACCGATCCATGCCCTAGCTCACTAAGATCTCGCGGACGAACTCGACAAACTCGCAACACAGAAAGACACGAGATTTATACTGGTTCAGGCCACCGTAGTGGTGTAATACCCTACTCCAGTGTGTGTGGTGGTGGATTGCCTCTTGGGCTGATGATGAACAGTACAAGGGGAAGAACAGCCTCCTGAGGCTGAGGTGTTCTTGTGCTTGCCCAACTTGTGTGAGTCGGGACTCGGTGCCTCTACTGTGGTAGCTAGCTCTACTTATATAGGCACTGGTCCTCTTCCCAAATATTGAGCGGGAAGGGAGCTGACAATGGCGGGTGAATTTGAAGGGGGGAAGCTAGTACAAGCTATCCTGACAAAAGTGGTCTTCGCCTGCGAAAAGCTCTGGTGGTGACGCCGTCTTGGGATCCATGGTGACCTCCGTCCTTCCGTCCTTCTGGTATTGGTCTCGTTGCACCGATATGGCAACCTTTGCCTGATGCCTCGGTACAACTCGCCTGCGCTGGCCTCCTTAGCACCAAAGATGAAACAAGGACGTTGTGCGCGCTGGCGCCCGCCTGGCGCCGTCTGTCATGGCTCACGTCACGAGAGCCTCGTGAGGTTTGCCCCGCCTTGATATCTCTGCTCCTTGTGGGCCTGCCTGGCCAGTCCACTCCTGAGGAGGTCTTGCGTCGTCCGCCTCGCGAGGCTTGGCCCCTCGCGTGGGTCTTGGATGCCTTGTTGATGAAGATGGGTCGTACGGCCTGCTAACTTAGCCACGCCATGGGCCGCAGGCAGGCAAGTCTGGGGATCCCCGTTCCCAGAACGCCGACAATGTTGATGGAGCGAGTAGTTCAGCGGATTCATGAGGGTGTGACCGGAATGGATTTGCTCGAGGTATTTCTCAGTCGACGTATCCAGCCCCTCCAGGCTCGTGATCACTCGATGTGGATGTACTCGTGGATTGAAGATTCTACTCGGATCCACCCAGAGGACGTTGATGAGAAGACGGTGGCACAGTGGGTACAAGGCATCAAGAAAACAAGGACAACCCCGGGGGGGTCCCGAAGAGTTTTACCATTCGACACCAACAACCAACCAGACAAGGTCCATTCTTTATTTCCTAGTGTTTTTCATTCTGACTTGCAATTGTTTACTGAGTTTACCATCCTTTATTCACTGATACGTCTCCAACGTATCTATAATTTTTTATTGCTCCATGATATATTATCTACTGTTTTGGACATGGGCTTTATTATTCACTTTTATATTATTTTTTGGACTAACCTATTAACCGGAGGCCCAGCCCAGAATTGTTGTTTTTTGCCTATTTCAGAGTTTCGCAGAAAAGGAACATCAAACGGGGTCCAAACGGAATGAAACCTTCAGGAACGTGATTTTTAGGAAGATTATGATCCGGGAGACTTGGACCCTACGTCAAGAAACAAAAGAGGAAGCCGCGAGGTAGGGGGCGCGCCCACCCCCCCCCCCCAGGGCGCGCCCTCCACCCTCGTGGGCCCCTTGTTGCTCCACCGACGTACTCCTTCCTCCTATATATACCTCACGCCCTAAGCGATCAAATCACGGAGCCAAAACCTAATTCCACCGCCGCAACCTTACGTACCCACGAGATCCCATCTTGGGGCCTGTTCAGAGCTCCATGAAGGGGCATCCATCACGGAGGGCTTCTACATCAACACCATAGCCTCTCCGATGAAGTGTGAGTAGTTTACCTCAGACCTTCGGGTCCATAGTTAGTAGCTAGATGGCTTATTCTCTCTTTTTGGATCTCAATACAATGTTCTCCCCCTCTGGCATGGAGATCTATTCGATGTAATCTTCTTTTTGTGGTGTGTTTGTTGAGATCGATGAATTGTGGGTTTATGATCAAGATTATCTATGAAAAATATTTGAATCTTCTCTAAATTCTTTTATGTATGATTGGTTATCTTTGCAAGTCTCTTCGAATTATAAGTTTGGTTTTGCCTACTAGATTGATCTTTCTTGCAATGGGAGAAGTGCTTAGCTTTGGGTTCAATCTTGCGGTGTCATTTCCGGTGTGATGAGGGGCAGCAAGGCACATATTGTATTGTTGCCATCGAGGATAACAAGATGGGTTTTTTATCATATTGCATGAATTTATCCCTCTACATCATGTCATCTTGCTTAAGGCGTTACTCTGTTTTCATGAAATTAATACTCTAGATGCATGCTGGATAGCGGTCGATGAGTGGAGTAATAGTAGTAGATACAAGCAGGAGTCGGTCTACTTGTCTCGGACGTGATGCCTATATACATGATCATACCTAGATATTCTCATAACTATGCTCAATTCTATCAATTGTTCAACAGTAATTCGTTCACCCACCGTAAAATACTTATGCTCTTGAGAGAAGCCACTAGTGAAACCTATGGCCCCCGGGTCTATCTTCATCATATTAATCTTCCAACACTTAGTTATTTCCTTTGCTTTTATTTTACTTTGCATCTTTATCAAAAAAATACCAAAAATATTATCCTATCATATCTATCAGATCTCACTCTCGTAAGTGACTGTGAAGGGATTGACAACCCCTTATCGCGTTGGTTGCGAGGATCTATTTGTATTGTGCAGGTACGAGGGACTCGCGCGTAGCCTCCTACTGGATTTATACCTTGGTTCTAAAAAACTGAGGGAAATACTTACGCGACTTTGCTGCATCACCCTTTCCTCTTCAAGGGAAAACCAACGCAGTGCTCAAGAGGTAGCATTCACCTCTTTTGCTTCGCAGATCTATACGGATACATACTCAATGCCGAACGGGGAGCAAGAGCAGTACCAGGAAGGAGAAGAAAGCGGAGGCCAAAGCATGGATTATCAGTCTAATGGAGGAGAAGAGGAGGAGGAAAGCGAGGACTCGAGCAGTGGCGAAGAGGTCGAGTCTCCACCTCGCAACGAAAGGCGTTCCAAGAATAAGCATGACCCGGCAAGTATCCGTGGCAAAGAGACTGCGTAGACTAGACAGACCTCAAAGCGCCCTCGGACGTCTTCTCCAGCACTGACTGAGAAGGCCTCGAAGCAATCTAAGGCTACGCCGTCAAAACCGCAGAAGGCCTTGCCCAAGATCAAAGCGGCCGTTCCCATCGCTTCCGGGTAATAGTTGGACTTGATTTCTTGGTTTGGCATGAATTGAACTTTGGTCAACTCATTTCGAAAGGTCTGACCGACTGAATCTTGAGATTTGCAGTGCTGCTACCTCTGGGACTTTTGTTTACAGGGATGAAGACGAGGAGATGGAGGATGCAGTCACTTCTAATCCGGGTACGACTCTTGTAATCTTGTCTTTACTTTCTCAGCTGTTTTGTTGGTCGACTAAATTCTGGCGATTGATTCTTTTTGCAGCTCCTCCCAATGTCATTGATCTACCAGACGACGACGAGGATGTGCCGCTGAGGCCCATGGGAAGAAGAAGCAGGAAGATATCAACTGGCAAGGTGCCTCAGTCGACGCTAGTGATGGAGCCAGTGATCCAGGAGACCGGCGATGTCAACCGGACTTCTGTGACTTTCGCGGTACCATTGTCGAGTGCCTGCTACTTCTTGAGCTTGCGTTGGTTTTCCCCAGAGAGGAGAGGATGATGCAGCACAGTAGCGTAAGTATTTCCCTCAGTTTTTGAGAACCAAGGTATCAATCCAGTAGGAGGCCATGCACAAGTCCCTCTTACCTGCACAAAACGATAGCCACTCGCAACCAACGGATTAGGGGTTGTCAATCCCTTCACGGTCACTTACGAGAGTGAGATCTGATAGAGATAATATTTTTGGTATTTTTGGTATATAGATGCAAAGCAAAAAGTAAAATAAAAGTAAAAAACAAAGCAAGTATAAAAGTGATCGAGATTGATATGATGAGAATAGACCCGGGGGCCATAGGTTTCACTAGTGGCTTCTCTCAAGAGCATAAGTATTCTATGGTGGGTGAACAAATTACTGTTGAGCAATTGATGAATTGAGCATAGTTATGAGTATATCTAGGTATGATCATGTATATAGGCATCACGTCTGTGACAAGTAGATCAAACGATTCTGCATCTACTACTATTACTCCACTCATCGACCGCTATCCAAAGATGCATCTAGAGTATTAAGTTAAAAACAGAGTAACGCCTTAAGCAAGATGACATGATGTAGAGAAATAAATTCATGCAATATGATAAATACCCCATCTTGTTATCCTCGATGGCAACAATACAATATGTGCCTTGCAACCCTTTCTGTCACTGGGTAAGGACACCGCAAGATTGAACCCAAAGACATGCACTTCTCCCATTGCAATAACTACCAATCTAGTTGGCCAAACCAAACGGATAATTCGAAGGGACTTGCAAAGATAACTCAATCATACATAAAAGAATTCAGAGAAGATTCAAATATTATTCATAGATAAGCTGGATCATAAACCCACAATTCATCGATCTCAACAAACACACCGCAAAAAGAAGATTACATCGAATAGATCTCCACGAGAGAGGGGGAGAACATTGTATTGAGATCCAAAAGGAGAGAAGAAGCGATCTAGCTACTAGCTATGGACCCGAAGGTCTAAAGTAAACTACTCACACTTCATCGGAGAGGCTATGGTGTTGATGTAGAAGCCCTCCGAGGTGGATGCCCTCCCATGAGCTCCTAACAGGCCCCAAGATGGGATCTCGTGGATACAGGAAGTTGCGGCGGTGGAATTAGGTTTTGGCCCTGTTATGATCGTTAGGGGGTACGAGGTATATATAGGAGGAAGGAATACGTCGGTGGAGCGACAGGGGGACCACGAGGCAGGGGGCGCCCCCACCCTCGTGACCGCCTCGATGTTCCTTGGCGAGGGTCCAAGTCTCCGGATCATGTTCGTGAGAAAATCACGTTTTCAAGGTTTCATTCCGCTTGGACTGCTTGATATTTTGTTTCTTCAAACACCGAAAATGGCAAAAACTGCACTCGGGCTGGGCCTCCGGTTAATAGGTTAGTCCCAAAAGTAATATATAAGTGGAAAATAAAGCCCATTATAGTCCAAAACAATAGATAAAGTAGCATTGAGCAATAAAAAATTATAGATACGTTGGAGACGTATCAGGCATCCCCAAGCTTAATTCCTGCTCGTCCTCGAGTAGGTAAATGATAAAAGGAGAATTTTTTATGTGGAGTGATACTTTGGCATAATTTCAATGTAAATCTCCTTAATCATGGTATGAATATTCTGACCCACAAGATTCAAGACAAAAGTTCATATTGACATAAAAATAATAATACTTCAAGCATACTAATCAAAGTAATCATGTCTTCTCAAAATAGCATGGCAAAAGAAAGTTCATCCCTACAAAATCATATAGTTAGGCTATGCTTCATTTTTGTCACACAAAGATGTTCCCAACTTCTATACCCCCGATGACAAGACAAGCAATTGTTTCATACTTAAATAATCTCAAAGTTTTTCAACCTTCACGCAATACATGAGCGTGAGCCATGGATATAGCACTATGGGTGGAATAGAATATGATGATGGGGATTGTGTGGAGAAAAAAAAAGGAGAAAGTCTCACATTGACGAGGATAATCAACGGGCTATGGAGATTCCCATCAATTGATGTCAACATGAGGAGTAGGGATTGCCATGCAACAGATGCACTAGAGCTATGAATGCTCAACAAAAGAAAACTAGTGGGTGTGCATCCAACTTGCTTGCTCATGAAGACCTAGGGCATTTTGAGGAAGCCCATCGTAGGAATATACAAGACAAGCTCTATAATGAAAAATTCCCACTAGTATAAAAAGACAACTTATGAGACTCACTATATGAAAAACATGGTGCTACTTTGAAGCACAATATATGAGACTCACTACATGAAGAACAAGGTGCTACTTTGAAGCACAAGTGTGGAAAAAGAGATAGTAGCATTGCCCTTTTTATTTATTTTCTTTTTTTTTGGGCCTTTCTTTTTTTTCTTTTTGGCCTTTCTCTTTTTTGTGGCAATGCTCTAATAATGATGATCATCACACTTCTATTGATTACAACATAAGGATTACAACTCGATACTAGAACAAGATATGACTCTATATGAATGCCTCCGGCGGTGTACCGGGATGGTGCAATGAATCAAGAGTGACATGTATGAAAAATAATGCATGGTGGCTTTGCCACAGATACGATGTCAACTAAATGATCATGCAATGGCAATATGACAAAAGTAAAGTATGTCATGATGATGATGAACGAAACGGTGGAAAGTTGCATGGCAATATATCTCGGAATGGCTATGGAAATGCCATAATAGGTAGGTATGGTGGCTGTTTTGAGGAAGATATAAGGAGTTTTATGTGTGATAGAGCGATCATATCACGGGTTTGGATGCACCGTGAAGTTTGCACCAACTCTCAAGGTGAGAAAGGGCAATGCGCTGCATCAAGAGGCTAGCAAGGGTGGAAAGGTAAAAGTGCGATAATCCATGGACTCAACATTAATCAAAAGAACTCATATACTTATTGCAAAAATTTAGAAGTCATCAAAATCAAGTACTACGCGCATGCTCCTAGGGGATAGATTGGTAGGAAAAGATCATCGCTCGTCCCCGACCGCCACTCATAAGGATGCACAAGCCAGGTACACTTCATGTTTCAAATTTGTTACACAACTTTAACCATACGTGCATGCTACGGGATTTGCAAACTTCAACACAAGCATTTCTCAAATTCACAACTACTCAACTAGCACGACTTTGATATTATCACCTCCATATCTCAAAACAATTATCAAGCATCAAACTTATCTTAGTATTCAACACACTCAAAAGAAAGTTTCACATATCTTGAATACCAAGTATATTAATATTAAGCAAATTACCATGCTATTAACGACTCTCAAAATAACCTAAGTGAAGCATGAGAGATCAAGTTTATTTAAAACAAATCCACCACCGTGCTCTAAAAGATCTAAGTGAAGCACTAGAGCAAAAATTATCACGCTCAAAAGATATAAGTGAAGCACTATGAGCAAAACTATCAAGCTCAAAAGATATAAGTGAAGCACATAGAGTATTCTATCAAATTCCAATTAATGTTTGGCTCTCTCAAAAGGTGTGTACAGAAAGGATGATTGTGGTAAACTAACAAGCAAAGACACAAATAATACAAGACACTCCAAGCAAAACACTTATCATGTGGTGAATAAAAATATAGCTCCAAGTAAATTACCGATGGAAGTGGACGAAAGAGGGGGGCATCCCCAAGCTTTGACTTTTTGGTGTCCTTGTATTATCTTGGGGGTGCCATGGGCATCCCCAAGCTTAGGCTCTTGCCACTCCTTGTTCCATAATCCATCAAAAGAATTCACCCAAAACTTGAAAACTTCACAACACAAAACTCAATAGAAATCTCGTGAGCTCCATTAGAGAAAGAAAACAAAAGACTACTTTAAAGTACTGTAATGAACTCATTATTTATTTATATTGGTGTTAACCCTAATCTATTCCAACTTCTCTATGGATCATAAACTATTTTACTAGCCATAGATTCATCAAAATAAGCAAACAACACACGCAAAACAGAATCTGTCAAAAACAGAACAGTCTGTAGTAATCTGTAACTAACGCAAACTTCTGGAACTCAAAAACTTCTACCAAAATTAGACGACCTAGAAAATTTGTTTATTGATCAGCAGCAATTGGAATCAGTATTTTATCACGTTCTGGTGATTTTTAACAATTCTGGCACTAAGCACAAAGTTTCTGCAAATTACAGCAAGATCAAATAACTATCATCCAAGAAGATCCAATAGGTTTAACTTGGCACAAACACTAATTAAAAGATAAAACCACATCTAAACAGAGGCTAGATGGATTATTTATTCCTAAACAGAAGCAAAAACAAAAAACTAAAAATAAAATTGGGTTTCCTCCCAACAAGCGCTATCGTTTAACGCCCCTAGCTAGGCATAAAAGCGAGGATAGATTTAGGTATTGCCATCTTTGGTAGGCAATCCATAAGTGGCTCTCATGATAGATTCGTATGGTAATTTTATTTTCTTTCTAGGAAAGTGTTCCTTGCCCTTTTTTAAGGGAAATTGGAATCTAATATTTCCTTCCTTCATATCAATAATTGCACTAATCGTTCTAAGGAAAGGTCTACCAAGAATAATAGGACATCAAGGATTGCAATCTATATCAACAACGATAAAATCTACGGGCACATAATTCCTATTTGCAACAATAAGAACATCATTAATTCTTCCCATAGGATTTTTAATAGTGGAATCCGCAAGATGCAAGTTTAGAGAGCAATCATCAAAGTCACGGAAATCTAGCAAATCACACAAAGTTTTGGGAATAGTAAAGACACTAGCACCCAAATCACACAAAGCATTAAACTCATGATCTTTAATTTTAATTTTAATAGTAGTTTCCCACTCATCATAGAGTTTTCTAGGGATAGAAACTTTCAACTCAAGTTTTTTTTCATAAGACTGCATCAAGGCATCAACTATGTGTTCGGTAAAGGCCTTATTTTGATTATAAGCATGAGGAGAATTTAGCACGGATTGCAACAAGGAAATACAATCAATTAAAGAGCAATTTTCATAATTAAATTCCTTGAGATCCAAAATAGTGGGTTTAACAACATCTAGGTTTTTATTTCTTTCAATCCCACTTTTATCAATTTCATCATCAAGATCTAAAAACTCCGAATTCTTAGAACGCCTTCTAGGTAAAGGAAGATCATATTCAGTTTCATCAAGATTCATATTGCAGAACAAAGATTTAATAGGGGACACATCAATAACTTTTAGATCTTCATCTTGATTTTCATAGGGATTAGAAGAACACGCTTTAATAAAGGCATCTTTGGAAGCACGCATCCTAACGGTTCTTTCTTTGCACTCATCAATGGAAATTCTCATAGCTTTGAGAGACTCATTGATATCATGCTTAGGAGGAATAGATCTAAGCTTTAAAGAATCAACCTCAAGAGAAATTCTATCAACGTTCCTAGCAAAATCATCAACTTTAAGCAATTTCTCTTCAAGCAAAGCATTAAAATTCTTTTGTGAATTCATAAACTCTTTAACACTACTCTCAAATTCAGAGGGCGTCTTATTAAAATTTCCATAAGAGTTGTTGTAGGAATTTCCATAATTATTAGAAGGATTACTAGGATAAGGCCTAGGATTAAAATTCCCTCTATACGCGTTGTTACCAAAATTATTCCTACCAACAAAATTCACATCCATAGATTCGTTATTATTCTCAATCAAGGTAGACAAAGGCATATCATTAGGATCATAAGAAACACTCTTAGTAGCAAATAATTTCATAAGTTCATCCATCTTTCCACACAAAACATTGATTTCTTCTATCGCATGCACTTTTTTATTAGTAGATCTTTCGGTATGCCATTGAGAATAATTAACCATAATATTATCTAGAAGTTTAGTAGCATCTCCTAGAGTGATTTCCATAAAAGTGCCTCCCGCGGCCGAATCTAAAAGATATCTAGAAGCAAAATTCAATCCGGCATAAAATTTTTGTATAATCATCCACAAGTTCAAACCATGAGTAGGACAATTACGTATCATTAATTTCATTCTCTCCCAAGCTTGTGCAACATGTTCATGATCAAGTTGCTTAAAATTCTTAATATCGTTCCTAAGAGAGATAATCTTAGCGGGAGGAAAATACTTAGAGATAAAAGCGTCTTTGCACTTGTTCCAAGAATCAATACTATTTTTAGGCAAAGATGAAAACCACGCTTTAGCACGATCTCTAAGCTTAAAAAGGAAATAGCTTCAATTTAACGACATCATTATCGACATCTTTTTCTTTTGCATATCACATAAATCAACGGCTATTCAGATGAGTAGCGGCATCTTCACTAGGAAGGCCGCTAATTGATCTTTCATAACAAGATTCAACAAAGCAGTATTGATTTCACAAGATTCAGTATTGGCAAAAGGAGCAATCGGAGTGCTAAGGAAATCATTATTATTGGTATTGGTGAAGTCACACAATTTGGTAGCATCTTGAGCCACGCGACAAACAGGCAATCCAACACACGAGCAAACAAAAGGCAAAGGGAAAAAGAGGAGGAGATTGGGAAAGAGAGGGCGAATAAAACAGCAAGGGTGAAGTGGGGGAGAGGAAAACGAGAGGCAAATGGCAAATAATGTAATGCGAGAGGTAGGGATTGTGATGGGTACTTGGTATGTTGACTTTTACGTAGAGTCCCCGGCAACGGCGCCAAAAATCCTTCTTGCTACGTCTTGAGCTTGCGTTGGTTTTCCCTGAAGAGGAGAGGATGATGCAGCACAGTAGCGTAAGTATTTTCCCTCAGTTTTTTAGAACCAAGGTATCAATCCAGTAGGAGGCCACGCACAAGTCCCTCGTACCTGCACAAAACGATAGCTGCACGCAACCAACGCGATTAGGGGTTGTCAATTCCTTCACGGTCACTTACGAGAGTGAGATTTGATAGAAATAATATTTTTGGTATTTTTGGTATATAGATGCAAAGCAAAAAGTAAAAGAAAAGTAAAAACAAAGCAAGTATAAAAGTGATGGAGATTGATATGATGAGAATAGACCCGGGGGCCATAGGTTTCACTAGTGGCTTCTCTCAAGAGCATCAAGTATTCTCGGTGGGTGAACAAATTACTGTTGAGCAATTGATGAATTGAGCATAGTTATGAGTATATCTAGGTATGATCATGTATATAGGCATCACGTCCGTGACAAGTAGATCAAACGATTCTGCATCTACTACTATTACTCCACTCATCGACCGCTATCCAAAGATGCATCTAAAGTATTAAGTTAAAAACAGAGTAACGCCTTAAGCAAGATGACATGATGTAGAGGAATAAATTCATGCAATATGATAAATACCCCATCTTGTTATCCTTGATGGCAACAATACAATACGTGCCTTGCAACCCTTTCTGTTACTAGGTAAGGACACCGCAAGATTGAACCCAAAGCCATGCACTTCTCCCATTGCAAGAACTACCAATCTAGTTGGCCAAACCAAACGGATAATTTGAAGAGACTTGCAAAGATAACTCTTATCATACATAAAAGAATTCAGAGAAGAGTCAAATATTATTCATAGATAAGCTGGATCATAAACCCACAATTCATCGGTCTCAACAAACACACCGCAAAAATAAGATTACATCGAATAGATCTCCACGAGAGAGGGGGAGAACATTGTATTGAGATCCAAAAAGAGAGAAGAAGCCATCTAGCTACTAGCTATGGACCCGAAGGTCTGAAGTAAACTACTCACACTTCATCGGAGAGGCTATGGTGTTGATGTAGAAGCCCTCTATTGTGGATGCCCCCTCCGGCTGAGCTCCAGAACAGGCCCCAAGATGGGATCTCGTGGATACAGGAAGTTGTGGCGGTGGAATTAGGTTTTTGGCTCCTGTTATGATCGTTAGGGGGTACATAGGTATATATAGGAGGAAGGAGTACGTCGGTGGAGCGACAGGGGGCCCACGAGGCAGGGGGGCGCGCCCCCCACCCTCGTGACCGCCTCTGATGTTCCTTGGCGTAGGGTCCAAGTCTCCTGGATCACGTTCGGTGAGAAAATCACGTTTCCGAAGGTTTCATTCCGTTTGGACTCCGTTTGATATTCTGTTTCTTCGAAACACTGAAAATGGCAAAAAACTACAATTTTGGGCTGGGCCTCCGGTTAATAGGTTAGTCCCAAAAGTAATATAAAAGTGGAAAATAAAGCCCATTATAGTCCAAAACAATAGATAAAGTAGCATGGAGCAATCAAAAATTATAGATACGTTGGAGACGTATCAGTGCCCAGCCTTCAACACCGACTGCGCAGACTCCAGCCGATCCATCTTCACTCTTCACTGCACATCAGGTCCCAGAGGACCAAGTGGGTGCTGCCAAGGAGGCTATACGTCAGGCGGGCATCATGATGGAGTAGATGAAGGTGGTCCGAGAGGCCATCCAAGCTGCTTACGACGCCAGCTCAGCTCTCCAGAGCAACGTCCAGGTTGGTTGATCACCGACTGACCCTTTAGCTTGTCGTTTGTTCTGTTAGGATATGCTACCTGAAAACTTTCCTTGAGGAATCTTTCCATCAGTCTGCATTTTGCATTTGTACACCCACTGGGTGTTTTGACTTACTGCTGAATAGTTTTGCATCTTGAGTCGACTAAGTTGTGTTGATTGAGTCTTTGAACCAGTGGGGGCACGCTGAGTGCACCCACTGGGTGTAGTCCCCAAGACCATAGTTGACTGTGGGCAGTCGACTGTGGTCTGAGAATCGTAATTTTCTCACTCGGTCTGAACGGTCATGTCGTGTGGAACTTGAACTAGTGGGGGCATGCTGAGTGCACCCACTGGGTGTAGTCCCCCAGACCGTAGTCGACTGCGGGCAGTCGACTATGGTCTGAGAACAACTTTCCTCTTCTTCTTTTTTACACTCGGCTGAGCAGACCATGTCGAGTGGAATCGACCGATGGGGCACATAAAGTGCACCCACCGGTGTAGTCCCCAGACTACTGTTGGATGTTTGATTCGGCAGTAGTCTTAGAACTTGTTGAATTTATCACTCTTGCTCTGAAGTAACCAATCTTTTCATCTGTCGACTCTCTGTCCTTTGGTTATAGAAATCTTGTGAACTTGGAACTCGTTTTGCTGACCTGGAGCAGAAGCAGATTCAGCTCAATCTCGATCTGGAATTAGCCAAGACAAACTTGCAGAAGGCCAAGGATGAAGCCGCTGGTACAAAAAACTTGTCGACTGATTTGTTTCTGAACCGGTTGTTATTTGCTTTTCTTGAACTAAGCGTCATTTCTTTCAGAAACAATGAACCAGGCTCTGACGAAGAAGGATCTGGACCTTGCAGCCGCGCAGAAAGCAGCCGAAGAGAAAACTGCACTCGCCGACCAGAAGCTGGCTTCAGTCGGTAAACTGGAGGAAGAGAACACCAAGCTGAAGACTGCCATGGATGAAGCCAGCAAGGAGGCGACTCGTCTGAAGAAGGACAAGAGGGCCCTGACCGATAAGGTGGAAGACATCGCCCGAAAGAGAGATGACTTGGAGAATTATCTGGGAGGTCTTGCTAAGAAGCTGTTCGTCATGCTTGAAGGTGCTTTACTTTGTCCGACTGACTTGTTGTTGTCGACTCGACATCTAATCATTCACTCATCATTGCATTGCATGTGCAGAGTTTTGCCAGAACTTCGAGGAAGAGACTGGGCGAGTCGAGACAAGCTTAGACCCCATCCTCTCTCCTGTGAAGGACGAAGCTGCCGTGAACGTGCTCCGACTAGAATCCCATGTCGCTGGTGTTGTCGACTACCTTGCATGTCTGAAAGTTGCGGTGTCGCGAATCGACACAACACTCTGGCCAAGGGCGACGCTCCGAAATGAGCTCGAGTCTTTGATGGCTCGACTCGACGAGGTTCCTGGTCGGGTGCAGGAATGGAAGAAGTCTTCTGCTTGTTGTGGTGCTGACGTGGCTTTGTCTCTGGTTCGTGTTCACTGCAAGGAAGCGCGAGAAGAGAAGCTAGCAGCAATCAAGGTTGCCAATACCAAAAAGCACGACTTCCAATCCTTCATGGAAACTTTCATTGTTGCTGCCACTCGGATCGCTGACGGTATCGACCTGAACGAGTTCGTCGAGCCAGCTAGCCCTCCTCCTGCGGAGTGAACAAACTTTATGCCTTGCATTAAATTTGCCTCGGAATGCCGAGTGATTTTGTAACCGTAAAACTCCTTCGGGCCTGATGCCCGAGTACTTTAACCCGTGGTCTGGAACCTTAGGATTTATCTAAACTTGGTTTTCCTCTGAATATGCTTGTGTTTGCCTCCGAGTGGAACTTGTTCTTCACTCGGAATAGTCTTTGTACTTGTGATGCACCTCTGAGGAGAAGGTAATAGTCGATCTACACCTCATCGTCCTTACGGATCAGGATGGAGCGCACATTGTACTTATGGCGCAGCTCTGAGGAGAAGGTCACAGTCGACCTGCACCTCTTCGTCCTTGCGGATCGGGATGGAGCGCACATTGTACTTATGGCGCAGCTCTGAGGAGAAGATCGCAGTCGACCTGCACCTCGTCGTCCTTGCTGATCAGGATGGAGCATGCATTATATTTATGGCATAGCTCTGAGGAGAAGGTCGTAGTCGACCTGCACCTCGTTGTCCTTGCTGATCAGGATGGAGCGTGTGGCAAAGTCCCCGAGCGAGAAGGTCGGTTCTCACTCGGAACGTGTTTCATACTTAGGAGAGTACTGGACTGCAGCTAAGCCCCTGAGTGAGAGGGTTGCTTGCCACTCGGTAGGATTTTTTAAACTTAGGAGAGTACTGGACTGCAGCTAAGCCTCCGAGTGAGAGGGCTGCTCACCACTCGGTAGGATTTTTTTAAACTTAGGCGAGTACTGGACTGCGGCTAAGCCCCCGAGTGAGAGGCTTGCTCACCACTCGGTAGGATTTTTCAAACTTAGGCGAGTACTGGACTGCAGCTAAGCCCCCGAGTGAGAGGCTTGCTCACCACTCGGAGGATTTTTCAAACTTAGGCTAGTCTTGGACTGCAGCTAAGCCCCGAGTGAGAGGCTTGCTCACCACTCGGTAGGATTTTTCAAACTTAGGCGAGTACTAGACTGCAGCTAAGCCCCCGAGTGAGAGGCTTGCTCACCACTCGGTAGGATTTTTTCAACTTAGGCGAGTATTGGACTGCAGCTAAGCCCCCTAGTGAGAGGCTTGCTCACCACTTGGTAGGATTCTTCAAACTTAGGCGAGTACTGGACTACAGCTAAGCCCCCGGGTGAGAGGGTTGCTCACCACTCGGTAGGATTTTTTTAAACTTAGGCGAGTACTGGACTGCAGCTAAGCCCCCGAGTGAGAGGGTTTCCAGCACTCGGTAGGATTTTTTTTAAAACTTAGGCGAGTACTAGACTGCAGCTAAGCCCCCGAGTGAGAGGGTTGCTCACCACTCGGTAGGATTCTTCAAACTTAGGCGAGTACTGGACTGCAGCTAAGCCCCGAGTGAGAGGGTTGCTCACCACTCGGTGAGGATTTTTTAAACTTAGGTAGTCTTGGACTGCAGCTAAGCCCCGAGTGAGAGGCTTGCTCACCACTCGGTAGGATTTTTCAAACTTAGGTAGCATCTTGGACTGCAGCTAAGCCCCCGAGTGAGAGGCTTGCTCACCACTCGGTAGGATTTTTTAAACTTAGGCGAAATGCATTCGCAGCTAAGCCTCCGAGTGAGATACTTGCTCTTCACTCGGCAGGATTTTCTTTTTTGAAACTTAGGCGAAGCAGATTCACATCTAAGGCACCCAATGGGGGATTTAGAACATATAAAAAAGGAACAACAATCATTTAGGAGACTGTAAAATTGTGTCTTCGATAATCAAACTAGAAGGTATTTCTTATTACATCTCAACAGTCTGGATGCTTAAGTATAAAAGGGGCAGAGCAGCTCTGCATTCCAAGCGCATGGCTCATCTTTATTGTGCTCGACATTGTAGAGGTGATATGCTCCATTGTGGAGCACTTTGGTGACAATGAAGGGGCCTTCCCAAGCAGGAGCGAGCTTGTGTGGTTTCTGCTGATCCACTCGAAGAACCAAGTCTCCCTCTTGAAATGCTCGACCCCTCACGTTTCTGGCGTGGAATCGACATAGGTCTTGCTGATAAATGGTCGACTGGCCATCTCTCTTTCCTCCTCTAAGAGATCAACAACATCTTGCCGAGCCTGTTCTGCTTCATCTTCTGAGAAAAGTTCGACTCGGGGTGCATTGTGAAGCAAGTCACTCGGAAGCACAGCTTCAGCCCCATAGACTAAGAAGAATGGAGTTCGACCAGTCGACCGATTAGTAGTTGTCCTCAATCCCCAAAGCACTGATGGAAGTTCATCGACCCAGGCGCCTGCTGCATGCTTGAGGTCACGCATCAATCGGGGTTTCAGTCCTTTGAGAATCAATCCATTTGCTCTTTCAGCTTGTCCATTCGAATGGGGGTGAGCGACTGAAGCATAGTCGACCCGAGTGCCTTTGGAAGCGCAAAAGGCTCTAAACTCATCAGAATCGAAGTTCGACACATTATCTGTGATGATGTTGTGTGGGACACCATATCTGAATGTTAACTATCTGATGAAGCTGACAGCAGTACTTGCTTCGAGGATTTTGATAGGCTTGGCTTCAATCCATTTGGTGAACTTGTCGACTGCTATGAGCACATGAGTGAAGCCATTCCTACCAGTCCTCAGAGGTCCAACCATATCTAAACCCCAGACAGCAAAAGGCCAGACGAGTGGAATGGTCTTCAGGGCAGATGCAGGCTTGTGAGACATGTTGGAGTAGAACTGGCAACCTTCACATTTATCGACTATGTCTTTTGCCATTTCATTCGCTCGTGGCCAATAAAACCCCGCTCGGTATGCTTTGGCCAGAATGGTCCGAGAGGACACATGGTGACCACAGGTCCCCGAGTGGATGTCGTTAAGGATCACTCGACCTTCTTCCGGTGTTATGCACTTTTGAGCGACTCCGGTAACACTTTCTCTATAAAGCTCCACCCATTACTGTGAAAGCTTTAGATCGACGGAGAATCTGACGGGCCTCTTCTTCATCATCTGGGAGCTCTTTCCTGAGAATATATGCAATGTATGGCACTGTCCAATCGGGTATGACGACCAAAACTTCCATGACCAAGTCGACCACGGCTGGGATTTCAACTTCAGTCGGATCAGTAGGGCTCTTAGGTTGTGGGGGCTCCTCCGTGAAGGGATCCTCTTGGACAGACGACATGTGAAGATGCTCCAAGAGCACATTACTGGGAATAGGCTCACTCTTGGAACCTATCTTTGCCAAATCATTAGCTGCTTGATTTTTCAGTCGGGGTATATGATGGAGCTCTAATCCCTCGAACTTCTTCTCTAACTTTCTCACGGCATTACAATAGCCAGTCATAGCCGGGCTCCTGACATCCCACTCCTTCATTACTTGATTAACCACCAAATCTGAGTCACCGTAGACCATTAGGCGACGGATGCCGAGTGAAATGGCCATACGCAACCCGTACAAAAGTGCTTCGTATTCAGCCTCATTGTTGGAGGAATCAAAATGAATCTGAAGAACATAGCTGAGCCTGTCTCCTCGGGAGGATACCAATACCACCCCAGCACCAGAACCATTCAACATCTTGGATCCGTCAAAAAACATGGTCCAATGCTCCGAGTGAATCTGAGTCGGTTGTTGCTGCTCAACCCACTCGGCGAGGAAATCCGCTATCGCTTGGGACTTGATAGCTTTCTTTGCCTCAAACTTGATATACAATGGAAGGAGTTCAATCGCCCACTTTGCCACTCGACCAGTTGCATCTCTGTTGTTCAGAATTTCTGACAATGCTGCGTCGCTGAGACTGTAATGGAATGATCTGAAAAATAATGCGCAACCTTCTTCGTGATCATGTAAATTCCATAAACAAGCTTCTGATAATGCGGATATCTCTGCTTGGACGGAGTCAAGACTTCAGAAATATAGTACACTGGGCGCTGAACTTTATAGGCTTTTCCTTCTTCTTCCCGCTTGACCGTGAGTCTTGTGATCGACAACTTGTCCAAATGGCTGCAATATAAAGCAAGAAAGGCTCTTTGCTGATTGGGGCAGCAAGCACCGGCTGGGTGGAAAGCAGGGTTTGAGCTCGCAAACGCTGCATCGACTTCAGATTCCACTCGAACTTGTCGATTTCTTCATCACCGGTAAAGAGGCAATGCCTTTTCACCGAGGCGAGAGATGAATCGACTCGTATGCCAAACAACCAGATAAGCTTCGAACGCCATGCACACGCATTGTGGTGTTTCATCCGGAGTATGGCCCCAACTTTCTCTGGGTTCGCGTCGATCCCTCGTTCGGAAATGAGGAAACCGAGTAACTTTCCTCCTGGAACTCCGAATGTGCATTTCGACGGATTAAGCTTGATATCATACCTTCTCAGGTTGGCAAAGGTTTCAGCGAGGTCAGTCAGCAGGTCGGAACCTTTACGCGACTTGACCACGATGTCATCCATATATGCTTCCACATTCCGAATGATTTGAGTGAGCAGGCACTTCTGAATCATCCTCATAAATGTGGCACCAGCGTTCTTGAGACCGAATGGCATGGTGACGTAACAAAAGCACCCGAATGGAGTGATGAAAGCTGTTTTTATCTCATCGGGTCCGTACAGTCGGATCTGATGATACCCAGAATAGGCGTCCAGAGAAGACAAACGCTCACACCCTGCAGTTGAGTCGACGATTTGGTCGATACGGGGGAGAGGGAAATGATCTTTCGGGCAGGCCCGATTGATATGCTTGAAGTCAATGAACATATGAAGTGAGTCGTCCTTCTTGGGGACCATGACAACATTGGCGAGCCACTCGGAGTAGTAAATCTCTCAGATGAACTCAGCTGCCAGGAGCCGAGCCACTTCCTCGCTAATTGCCTTTCTCTTCTGTACGGCGGACCGTCGAAGATGTTCCTTGACTGGTTTCACTTTCGGGTCGACTCGCAAACGGTGCTCAGCCAGTCCCCTGGGTACACCCGGCATGTCAAAAGGTTTCCATGCAAAGATGTCCCAATTCTCACGGAGGAACTGGATGAGCGCTTCTTCCTATTTGTTGTCGAGTGATGTCGAGATATGAGTAGGAGCAGCATTAGGATCGGTCGGGTGAATATGAATCGGCTTTGTTTCACCGGACGACTGAAATGCAGAACTGTGGCAGGCTTCTTGGCTCGCAACAAATCACTCGGATCTGCATTTTTCTGATACTCTTGCATTTCAACTGTTTCCATTTGTGCATCGGCAATTTTAGAACCCTTCTGGAAGCATTCCTCTGCCTTCTGCCGATTGCCAGTGACCGTGATCACTCCTCTGGGACCAGGCATTTTCAATTTGAGATATATGTAACATGGTCGAGCCATAAAGCGTGCATATGCAGGCCTCCCCAAAATAGCATGATAAGCACTCTGGAAATCTACTACTTCAAATGTCAACTTTTCCTTACGGTAATTCTTTGAATCACCGAAAACCACGTCAAGGGTTATCTGGCCGAGTGATTCAGCCTTCTTGCCAGGGATGACGCCGTGAAAGCTCATGTTGCTCTCACTAAGCTTGGACATCGGAATGCCCATCCCCTTCAAGGTTTCAACGTAAAGGATATTCAAACCGCTACCACCATCCATCAATACTTTGGTCAATCGAGTGTCTGCAACGACTAGGTCGACCACCAACGCTTGCCTCCCTAGAGTGGCTATGTGAGAAGGATGATCAGACTGTTCGAATGTGATAGCTGTTTGTGACCACTTCAGGTATGTTGTCGTTGCCGGAGCAACCATATTCACTTCTCTGTTTATCACTTTCAGTCTACTTTTGCTCTCAACATCAGCAAAAATCACCAGGGTGGAATTGACATTGGGAAAACCATCATCTTCCTCTTTGTCTGCATCCTTGTCCGACTCCTTTTCCTTCTCATTGGGTTGCTTCTCTCGAAACTGTTGGATCAGAACTCGACACTATCGAGTGGTATGTTTAGGATAAATCAGATTACCTTCTTCATCCTTCTTGGTGTGAATGTGGCATGGTAAATCCAACACATCATTTCCGGCTTGATCTTTCACTTTCTTGGGGGCCTAGGGCCCATTAGGTTTCCCTTTAAACTTTCCTTGAATCACTGCCGCTGTTTCACCAGGCCCTGCAGGCTCGGCTTTACGCTTCTGTTTCCGATTGGAATTGCCTCCACCGGTGTCCTGACCGACTGGTTTGCTCTTTCCACTGCGGAGTCGGTCATCTTCTTCTCCGTTAGCGTACCGAGTGGATATTTCCATCATCCGAGTCAGAGACATATCTCCCGTCCGACCGAATTTCAGGACCAGTTCTCGATACTTAACGCCTTCCTTGAAGGCACAAACTGCTTGATGCTGGGACACATTTTCCTCTCCGCGATCAGATCGCAGAAACTTTATTTTCTTGTTACGATGATTTTCCACTTCACTCTAAAATTCTTTGAACCTTTCAACTATTTCAGACTTATGTTTCATCAAGTAGATATACCCATATCTGCTCAACTCATCTTGTGAAGGTCGAAAATAACGATACTTGCCACGAGCCTTCATACTCATTGGTGCATACATCGGTATGTATTATTTCCAATAAGTCGGTAGCTCGCTCCATTGTTCAAGAACGGAGTTTTAGTCATCTTGCCCAAAAGGCACGGTTCGCAAGCATCAAATGATTCATAACCAAGTGATTCGAAAATCTATCTTTATGGAGTTTCTTCATGCGCTTTACACCGATATGACCCAAACGGTAGTGCCACAAATAAGTTGTTCTATCATTATTAACTTTGCATCTTTTGGCCTCAATATTATGAATATGTGTATCACTATGATCGAGATCCAACAAACTATTTTCATTGGGTGTATGACCATTGAAGGTTTTATTCATGTAAGCGAACAACAATTATTCTCGATTTTAAATGAATAACCGTATTGCAATAAACATGATCAAATCATATTCATGCTCAACATAAACGCCAAATAACATTTATTTAGGTTTAACACTAATCCGAAAATATAGGGAGTGTGCGATGATGATCATATCAATCTTGGAACTACTTCCAACACTCATCGTCACTTTCCCTTCAACTAGTCTCTGTTTATTCGTAACTCTTGTTTGAGTTACTAATCTTAGCAACCGAACAAGTATCAAATACTCAGGGCTACTATAAACACTAGTAATGCACACATCAATAATCGTATATCAAATATACCCTTGTTCACTTTGCCATCCTTCTTATTCACCAAATATTCAGGGCATTTCGCTTCCGGTGACCATTTCCTTTGCAGTGTAAACACTCGGTTTCAGGCTATGGTCCAGCTTTGGGCTTCTTCGGGAGTGACAACTTGCTTGTCTTTCCACTTGAAGTTCCCTTTCTTTCCTTTGCCCTTCTCTTGAAACTAGTGGTCTGTCAATCATCAACACTTGATGGTCTTTTCTTGATTTCTACCTTCGTTGATTTCAACATCACGAAGAGCTCGGGAATCGTTTTCGTCATCCCTTGCATACTATAGTTCATCACGAAGTTCTAGTAACTTAGTGATGGTGACTAGAGAATTCTGTCAATCACTATCTTATCTGGAAGATTAACTCCCACTTGATTCAAGCGATTGAAGTACCCAGACAATCTGAGCACATGCTCACTAGTTGAGCGATTCTCCACCATCTTTTAGCTTTAGAACTTGTTGGAGACTTCATATCTCTCAACTCGGGTATTTGCTGGAAATATTAACTTCAACTCCTGGAACATCTCATATGGTCCATGACGTTCAAAATGTTTTTGAAGTCCCGATTCTAAGCCGTTTAAGCATGGTGCACTAAACTATCAAGTAGTCATCCTTTTGAGCTAGCCAAACATTCACAACGTCTGCATCTGCTCCTGCAATAGGTCTGTCACCTAGCGGTGCATCAAGGACATAATTCTTCTGTGCAGCAATGAGGATAATCCTCAAGTTACGGACCCAGTCCGTGTAATTGCTACCATCATCTTTCAACTTTGCTTTCTCAAGGAACGCATTAAAATTCAACGGAACAACAGCACGAGCCATCTATCTACGAGAAACATAGACAAGCAAAATACTATCAGTACTAAGTTCATGATAAATTTAAGTTCAATTAATCATATTAAAACTCCCACTTAGGCAGACATCTCTCTAGTCATCTAAGTGATTACGCGATCCAAATCAACTAAACCATAACCGATCATCACGTGAGATGGAGTAGTTTTCAATGGTGAACATCACTATGTTGATCATATCTACTATATGATTCACGCTCGACCTTCGATCTCCGTGTTTGAGGCCATATCCGCATATGCTAGGCTCGTCAAGTTTAACTGAGTATTCTGCGTGTGCAAAACTGGCTTGCACCCGTTGTAGATGGACGTAGAGCTTATCACACCCGATCATCACGTGGTGTCCGGGCACGACGAACTTTGGCAACGGTGCACACTCGTGGAGAACACGTCTTGATAATTTTAGTGAGAGATCATCTTAAAATGCTACCGTCAATCAAAGCAAGATAAGATGCATAAAGGATAAACATCACATGCAATCAATATAAGTGATATGATATGGCCATCATCATCTTGTGCTTGTGATCTCCATCTCGAAGCACCTTCATGATCACCATCGTCACCGGGCGCGACACCTTGATCTCCATCGTAGCATCGTTGTCGTCTCGCCAACCATTGCTTCTACGACTATCGCTACCGCTTAGTGATAAAGTAAAGCAATTACATGGCGTTGCATTTCATACAATAAAGCGACAACCATATGGCTCTCGCGATTGCCGATAACTCGGTTACAAAACATGATCATCTCATACAATAAAATATAGCATCACGTCTTGACCATATCACATCACAACATGCCCTGCAAAAACAAGTTAGACGTCCTCTACTTTGTTGTTGCAAGTTTTACGTGGCTGCTACGGGCTGAGAAAGAACCGTTCTTACCTACGCATCAAAACCACAACGATAGTTTGTCAAGTTGGTGCTGTTTTAACCTTCGCAAGGACCGGGCGTAGCCACACTCAGTTCAACTAAAGTGAGAGAAACAGACACCCGCCGGTCACCTTTAAGCAACGAGTGCTCAAGCGGTGAAACCAGTCTCGCGTAATCGTCACGCGTAATGTCGGTCTGGCCGCTTCATCTCACAATACCGCCGAACCAAAGTATGACATGCTGGTAAGCAAGTATGACTTATATCGCCCACAACTCACTTGTGTTCTACTCGTGCATATGACATCAACGCATAAAACCAGGCTCGATACCTTTGTTGGGGAACGAGTAATTTCAAAAAATTCCTACGCACGCAAGATCATGGTGATGGCATAGCAACGAGAGGAGAGTGTATGTCCACGCCCTCGTGAGACCGTGGCGAAGCGTTATAACAACGCGGTTGATGTAGTCGTGCGTCTTAACGATCCGACCGATCCAAGTACCGAGCGCGACGGCACCTCCGAGTTCAGACACGTTCAGCTCACGATCCCGGGCTCCGATCCAGAAAGCGTCGGGGATGAGTTCCGTCAAGACGACGGTGTGGTGACGATGATGATGCTCCACCGGCGCAGGCTTCGCCTAAGCTCATGACGATATGACCGAAGTGGAATATGGTGGAGGGGGGCACCGACTGCGGCTAAGGAACGATCCGTAGATCAACTTGTGTGTCTGGGGTGCCCCCTGCCTCAGTATATAAAGGAGCAAGGGGTGCGGCCGGCCCTAGGAGGAGGCGCGGAGGAGTCCTACTCCCACGGGAGTAGGACTCCCCTTCCTAGTTGGATTAGGACTTGGGGGAGGGTAAGAGGAGGGGCGCCGCCCCCCCTCTCCTTGTCCTATTCGGACTAGGGGAGGAGGCGCGGCCTGCCCTGGCCGGCCCTCCTCTTCTCCCTTATGGCCCACTAAGGCCCATTGACCCCCCGGGAGGGTTCCGGTAACCCCCCGGTGTTCCGGTAAAATCCCGATTTCACCCGGAACTATTCCGAAGTCCAAACATAGGCTTCCAATATATCAATCTTTATGTCTCGACCATTTCGAGACTCCTCGTCATGTCCGTGATCACATCCGGGACTCCGAACAAACTTCGGTACATCAATACTTATAAACTCATAATAAACTGTCATCGTAACGTTAAGCGTGCGGACCCTACGGGTTCGAGAACTATGTAGACATGACCTAGAACTATTCTTGGTCAATAACCAACAGCGGAACCTGGATGCCCATATTGGTTCCTACATATTCTTCAAGATCTTTATCGGTCAAACCGCATAACGACATCGTTGTTCCCTTTGTCATCGGTATGTTACTTACCCTAGATTCGATCGTCGGTATCCAATACCTAGTTCAATCTCGTTACCGCAAGTTTCTTTACTCGTTCCGTAATACATCATCTCACAACTAACTTATTAGTTGCAATGCTTGCAAGGCTTATGTGATGTGTATTACCGAGAAGGCCTAGAGATACCTCTCCGACAATCGGAGTGACAAAACCTAATCTCAAATCGCCAACCCAACATGTACCTTTGGAGACACCTGTAGTACTCCTTTATAATCACCCGATTACGTTGTGACGTTTGGTAGCACCAAAGTGTTCCTCCGTAGCACGGAGTTGCATAATCTCATAGTTACAGGAACATGTATAGGTCATGAAGAAAGCAATAGCAATATACTAAGCGATCAAGTGCTAAGCTAACGGAATGGGTCATGTCAATCACATCATTCTCCTAATGATGTGACCCCATTAATCAAATAACAACACATGTCTATGGTTTGGGAAACACAACCATCTTTGATTAATGAGCTAGTCAAGTAGAGGCATACTAGTGACTATATGTTTGTCTATGTATTCACACATGTATTATGTTTCCGGTTAATACAATTCTAGCATGAATAATAAACATTTATCATGATATGAGGAAATAAATAATAACTTTATTATTGCCTCTAGGGCATATTTCCTTGATCTCCCACTTGCACTAGAGTCAATAATCTAGATTACACAAGAATGATCCTCACACCCATGGAGTTTTGGTGCTGATCATGTTTTGCTCGTGAGAGAGGCTTAGTCAACGGTCTGCAACATTCAGATCCGTATGTATCTTGCAAATCTCTATGTCTCCCACTTGGACTTGGTCCCGAATGGAATTGAAGCGTCTCTTGATATGCTTGGTCCTCTTGTGAAATCTGGATTCCTTTGCCAAGGCAATTGCACCAAGATTGTCACGGAAGATCTTCATTGGTCCCGATGCACTAGGTATGACACCTAGATCGGAAATGAACTCTTTCATCCAGACTCCTTCATTTGCTGCTTCGAAGCAGCTATGTACTCCGCTTCACATGTAGATCCCGCCACGACGCTTTGTTTAGAACTGCACCAACCGGCAGCTCCACCGTTTAATAAAAACACGTATCCGGTTTGCGATTTAGAATCGTCCGGATCAGTGTCAAAGCTTACATCGGCGTAACCATTTACGACTAGCTCTTTGTCACCTCCATATCGAGAAACATATCCTTAGTCCTTTTCGGTACTTCAGGATGTTCTTGACCGCTGTCGATGATCCACTCTGGATTACTTTGGTACCTTCCTGCCAAACTTATTGCTAAGCATACGTCGGTCTGGTACACAGCATTGCATACATGATAGAGCCTATGGCTGAAGCATAGGAACATCTTTCATTTCTCTCTATCTTCTGCTGTGGTCGGGCATTGAGTCGACTCAATTTCACACCTTGTCTACAGTAAAATTCCTTTCTTTGTGCGATCCATTTTGAACCTTTTCAAAACTTTATCAAGGTATGTGCTTTGTGAAAGTCCAATTAAGCGTCTTGATCTATCTCTATAGATCTTGATGCCCAATATATAAGCAGCTTCACCGAGGTCTTTCATTGAAAAACTTTTATTCAAGTATCCTTTTATGCTATCCAGAAATTCTATATCATTTCCAATTAATAATATGTCGTCCACATATAATATCGAAATGCTCTGAGCTCCCACTCACTTTCTTGTATATACAAAGCTTCTCCAAAAGTCGTATAAAACCATATGCTTTGATCACACTATCAAAGCGTTTATTCCAACTCCGAGAGGCTTGCACTGGACCATAAATTGATCATTGGAGCTTGCACACTTTGTTAGCACCTTTTGGATCAACAAAACCTTCTGGTTGCATCATATACAACTCTTCTTCTAGAAATCCATTCAAGAATGCAGTTTTACATCCATTTGCCAAATTTCATAATCATAAAATGCAGCAATTGCTAACATGATTCAGACAGACTTAAGCATCGCCACGGGTGAGAAAGTCTCATCGTAGTCAACCCTTGAACTTGTCGAAAACCTTTCGCAACAAGTCGAGCTTTATAGACGATTACATTACCATCGCGTCGGTCTTTTTCTTAAAGATCCATTTATTCTCAATGGCTTGCCGATCATCGGGCAAGTCAACCAAAGTCCATACTTTGTTCTCATACATGGATTCCATCTCAGATTTCATGGCTTCCAGCCATTTTGCGAATCTGGGCTCACCATCGCTTCTTCATAGTTTGTAGGTTCGCCATGGTCAAGTAACATGACTTCCGAATAGGATTACCGTACCACTCTGGTGCGGATCTTACTCTGGTTGACCTCGAGTTCAAGAGAAACTTGATCTGAAGTTTCATGATCAATATCATTAGTTTCCTCACTAATTGATGTAGTTGTCACGGGAACCGTTTCTTGTGATGAACTACTTTCCAATAAGGGAGCAGATACTGATTATCTCATCAAGTTCTACTTTCCTCCCACTCACTTCTTTCGAGAGAAACTCTTTTCTAGAAAGGATCCGAATTTAGCAACGAAAATCTTGCCTTGGATCTGTGATAGAAGGTGTACCCAATAGTCTCCTTTGGGTATCCTATGAAGACACATTTCTCCGATTTGGGTTCGAGCTTATCTGGTTGAAGTTTCTTCACATAAGCATCGCAGCCCCAAACTTTAAGAAACGACAACTTTGGTTTCTTGCCAAACCACAGTTCATGAGGTGTCGTCTCAACGGATTTTGATGGTGCCCTATTTAACGTGAATGCGGCCGTCTCTAAAGCATAACCCCAAAACTATATTGGTAAATCAGTAAGAGACATCATAGATCGCACCATATCTAGTAAAGTACGATTACGACGTTCGGACACACCATTTCGTTGTGGTGTTCCGGGTGGCGTGAGTTGCGAAACTATTCCGCATTGTTTCAAATGTAAACCAAACTCGTAACTCAAATATTCCTCTCCGCGATCAGATCGCAGAAACTTTATTTTCTTGTTACGATGATTTTCCACTTCACTCTAAAATTCTTTGAACCTTTCAACTATTTCAGACTTATGTTTCATCAAGTAGATATACCCATATCTGCTCAACTCATCTTGTGAAGGTCAGAAAATAACGATACTTGCCACGAGCCTTCATACTCATTGGTCTGCATACATCAGTATGTATTATTTCCAATAAGTCGGTAGCTCGTTCCATTGTTCCGAAGAACGGAGTTTTAGTCATCTTGCCCAAAAGGCACGGTTCGCAAGCATCAAATGATTCATAACCAAGTGATTCCGAAAATCTATCTTTATGGAGTTTCTTCATGCGCTTTACACCGATATGACCCAAATGGTAGTGCCACAAATAAGTTGTTCTATCATTATTAACTTTGCATCTTTTGGCCTCAATATTATGAATATGTGTATCACTACGATCGAGATCCAACAAACTATTTTCATTGGGTGTATGACCATTGAAGGTTTTATTCATGTAAATGAACAACAATTATTCTCTCGATTTTAAATGAATAACCGTATTGCAATAAACATGATCAAATCATATTCATGCTCAACATAAGCGCCAAATAACATTTATTTAGGTTTAACACTAATCCGAAAATATAGGGAGTGTGCGATGATGATCATATCAATCTTGGAACTACTTCCAACACTCATCGTCACTTTCCCTTCAACTAGTCTCTGTTTATTCGTAACTCTTGTTTGAGTTACTAATCTTAGCAACCGAACAAGTATCAAATACTCGGGGCTACTATAAACACTAGTAATGCACACATCAATAATCTGTATATCAAATATACCCTTGTTCACTTTGCCATCCTTCTTATTCACCAAATATTGAGGGCATTTCCGCTTCGGTGACCATTTCCTTTGGTGTAAACACTCGGTTTCAGGCTATGGTCCAGCTTTGGGCTTCTTCGCAGGAGTGACAACTTGCTTGTCTTTCCACTTGAAGTTCCTTTCTTTCCCTTTGCCCTTCTCTTGAAACTAGTGGTCTGTCAATCATCAACACTTGATGGTCTTTTCTTGATTTCTACCTTCGTCGATTCCAACATCACGAAGAGCTCGGGAATCGTTTTCGTCATCCCTTGCATACTATAGTTCATCACGAAGTTCTAGTAACTTAGTGATGGTGACTAGAGAATTCTGTCAATCACTATCTTATCTGGAAGATTAACTCCCACTTGATTCAAGCGATTGAAGTACCCAGACAATCTGAGCACATGCTCACTAGTTGAGCGATTCTCCACAATCTTTTAGCTTTAGAACTTGTTGGAGACTTCATATCTCTCAACTCGGGTATTTGCTGGAAATATTAACTTCAACTCTGGAACATCTCATATGGTCCATGACGTTCAAAATGTTTTGAAGTCCCGATTCTAAGCCGTTTAAGCATGGTGCACTAAACTATCAAGTAGTCATCCTTTTGAGCTAGCCAAGCGTTCATAACGCCGCATCCGCTCCCGCAATAGGTCATCACCTAGCGGTGCATCAAGGACATAATTCTTACGTGCAGCAATGAGGATAATCCTCGTTACGGACCCAGTCCGTGTAATTGCTACCATCATCTTTCAACTTTGCTTTCTCAAGGAACGCATTAAAATTCAACGGAACAACAAAGACGAGCCATCTATCTACAGTAAACATAGACAAGCAAAATACTATCGGTACTAAGTTCATGATAAATTTAAGTTCAATTAATCATATTAAAACTCCCACTTAGACAGACATCTCTCTAGTCATCTAAGTGATTACGCGATCCAAATCAACTAAACCATAACCGATCATCACGTGAGATGGAGTAGTTTTCAATGGTGAACATCACTATGTTGATCATATCTACTATATGATTCACGCTCGACCTTTCGGTCTCCGTGTTCGAGGCCATATCTGCATATGCTAGGCTCGTCAAGTTTAACTGAGTATTCTGCGTGTGCAAAACTGGCTTGCACCCGTTGTAGATGGACGAGAGCTTATCACACCCGATCATCACGTGGTGTGCAGGCACGACGAACTTTGGCAGCGGTGCATACTCGGGAGAACACGTCTTGATAATTTTAGTGAGAGATCATCTTAAAATGCTACCGTCAATCAAAGCAAGATAAGATGCATAAAGGATAAACATCACATGCAATCAATATAAGTGATATGATATGGCCATCATCATCTTGTGCTTGTGATCTCCATCTCGAAGCACCGTCATGATCACCATCGTCACCGGCGCGACACCTTGATCTCCATCGTAGCATCGTTGTCGTCTCGCCAACCATTGCTTCTCGACTATCGCTACCGCTTAGTGATAAAGTAAAGCAATTACATGGCGTTGCATTTCATACAATAAGCGACAACCATATGGCTCCTGCCATGCCGATAACTCGGTTACAAAACATGATCATCTCATACAATAAAATATAGCATCACGTCTTGACCATATCACATCACAACATGCCCTGCAAAAACAAGTTAGGCGTCCTCTACTTTGTTGTTGCAAGTTTTACGTGGCTGCTACGGGCTGAGCAAGAACCGTTCTTACCTACGCATCAAAACCACAGCGATAGTTTGTCAAGTTGGTGTTGTTTTAACCTTCGCAAGGACCGGGCGTAGCCACTCTCGGTTCAACTAAAGTGAGAGAAAGCAGACACCGCCGGTCACCTTTAAGCAACGAGTGCTCAAGCGGTGAAACCAGTCTCGCGTAAGCGTCTGGCGTAATGTCGATCCGGGCGCTTCATCTCACAATACCGCCGAACCAAAGTATGACATCTTTGGTAAGCAGTATGACTTATATCGCCCACAACTCACTTGTGTTCTACTCGTGCATATGACATCAACGCATAAAACCAGGCTCTGTTACCCTTTGTTGGGGAGCGTAGTAATTTCAAAAATTTCCTACGCACACGCAAGATCATGGTGATGGCATAGCAACGAGAGGGGAGAGTGTATGTCCACGCCCTCGTGAGACCCGAAGCGAAGCGTTATAACAACGCAGTTGATGTAGTCGTCGTCTTCACGATCCGACCGATCCAAGTACCGAGCGCACGGCACCTCCGAGTTCAGCACACGTTCAGCTCGATGGCGATCCCCGGCTCCGATCCAGCAAAGCTTGGGGATGAGTTCCGTCGACCGACGGCGTGGTGGCGATGATGATGCTCCACGGCGCAGGGCTTCGCCTAAGCTCATGACGATATGACGAAGTGGAATATGGTGGGGGGCACCGACAGCTAAGGAACGATCCGTAGATCAACTTGTGTGTCTGGGGTGCCCCCTGCCCCGTGATATAAAGGAGCAAGGGGTGCGGCCGGCCCTAGGAGGAGGCGCGGGAGGAGTCCTACTCCCAGGGAGTAGGACCCCCCCTTTCCTAGTTGGATTAGGACTTGGGGGGGGGAAGAGGAAGAGGCGCCGCCCCTCTCCTTGTCCTATTCGGACTAGGGGGGAGGCGCTGCCTGCCCTGGCCGCCCTCCTCTTCTCCCTTATGGCCCACTAAGGCCCATTGACCCCCGGGAGGTTCAGTAACCCCGGTGTTCGGTAAAATCCGATTTCACGGAACTATTCGAAGTCAAACATAGGCTTCCAATATATCAATCTTTATGTCTCAACCATTTGAGACTCCTCGTCATGTCCATGATCACATCCGGGACTCCGAACAAACTTCGGTACATCAATACTTATAAACTCATAATAAACTGTCATCGTAACGTTAAGCGTGCGGACCCTACGGGTTCGAGAACTATGTAGACATGACCTAGAACTATTCTTGGTCAATAACCAACAGCGGAACCTGGATGCCCATATTGGTTCCTACATATTCTTCAAAGATCTTTATCGGTCAAACCGCATAACGACATACGTTGTTCCCTTTGTCATCGGTATGTTACTTACCCGAGATTCGATCGTCGGTATCCAATACCTAGTTCAATCTCGTTACCGGCAAGTCTCTTTACTCGTTCCGTAATACATCATCTCACAACTAACTTATTAGTTGCAATGCTTGCAAGGCTTATGTGATGTGTATTACCGAGAAGGCCTAGAGATACCTCTCCGACAATCGGAGTGACAAAACCTAATCTCGAAATATGCCAACCCAAAATGTACCTTTGGAGACACCTGTAGTACTCCTTTATAATCACCCGATTCGTTGTGACGTTTGGTAGCACCAAAGTGTTCATCCGTAAGCGGAGTTGCATAATCTCATAGTTACGAGGAACATGTATAGGTCATGAAGAAAGCAATAGCAATATACTAAGCGATCAAGTGCTAAGCTAACGGAATGGGTCATGTCAATCACATCATTCTCCTAATGATGTGACCCCATTAATCAAATAACAACACATGTCTATGGTTTGGGAAACACAACCATCTTTGATTAATGAGCTAGTCAAGTAGAGGCATACTAGTGACTATATGTTTGTCTATGTATTCACACATGTATTATGTTTCCGGTTAATACAATTCTAGCATGAATAATAAACATTTATCATGATATGAGGGAATAAATAATAACTTTATTATTGCCTCTAGGGCATATTTCCTTCAGGGACACCACGGGAGTCGACCGATACTGGGTCGGCGGCTGCCGAAGAAGGACACCGTGAACGCACGCGCGAAAGTGCGTCGCCCCACGGACGGGGAGCGTCTCGACGTCAAGGGGAGCTTCCTGAAGTCAGGCGGAGTCGTCGGCAACGAAGACGAGCGCGCCGAGACGGATCTCGCGGACCTCAGCCAATCCACCACCAGAAACCATGATGATGGGAATCGGAAAAATCGCAACCTCACCAAAAAGTCGCTAAGACACCTTCCCCATGGTGGGCGCCAACTGTCGTGGTTCTAAGACTGACAGTAGAATGGGGGGTAGGTATGAGGAGGCAAGATCCCAACTATGGTGAAGTTGTACACACAAGGTTTACGAGTTCAGGCCCTTCACGGTGGAAGTAATAGCCCTACGTCTTGGTGCCCGGAGGCGGTCGACTAGATTATATGTGTGTGGAGTTATAGGGGGTGCGAACCCTTGTCCCTGAGGAGGGGGATGGCTTATATAGAGTTCGCCAGACCCCTCCCGCCCTCAGTTACACAGGGTTTAAGATACATAAAGAGGGGGGAGTTACTGGTAACGCCAGCAATAAAGATACATGAATGACCATTAAGTCTACAAAGTAAATGCCCGACCGTTGCTGTTCAGAGCGGCTTTAGACCTTCTGGTTGTCGAGTGACTAACGCTATGGTCGAGTGACATGGAATCTTCCGAGTGGAATGCTTCTCGTCGAGTGGATGATGTTATGCCTTGAATGCTTCTGACTTTAGGGTAATGTCCTTGGGGAAGGTGTCTAGGTCAGGCCTATGACCCTACCCTAGGTACATGTCGTTGTCATTAAGTTCATGGAGAAATGAAGTAATGCATAAGAACGATGACATGATGTAGACAAGATCTATTCATGTAGGAATAGACCCCATCTTGTTATCCTTAATAGCAACAATACATACGTGTCATGCCCCCTTCTGTCACTGGGATTGAGCACCGTAAGATCGAACCCATCACAAAGCACCTCTTCCCATGGCAAGAAAAATTGATCTAGTCGGCCTAACTAAACCAACTATTCGAAAAAGAAATACGAGGCTATAAGTAATCATGCATATAAGAGATCAAAAGAAGACTCAAATAACTTTCATGGATAAAAATATAGATCTGATCATAAACTCAAAGTTCATCGGATCCCAACAAACACACCGCAAAAAAGAGTTACATCAAATAGATCTCCAAGAGACAATTGTATTCGGAATCAAAAGAGAGAGAGAGAGAGGAAGCCATCTAGCTACTACCTACAGACCTGTAGGTCTACAATGAACTACTCACGCATCAATGGATAGGCACCAATGAGGATGATAAACCCCTCTGTGATGGTGTCTAGATTGGATCTCGTGGTTCTGGAACTTGCGGCGGCTGAAATTGTGTTTCATCGACTCCCCTAGGGTTTTTGAAATATTGGGGTATTTATAGGGCGAAGAGACGGTGCGGGAGGCCACTGAGGTGGGCACAACCCATCAGGTCCCACAGGTGGGTTGTGCCCCCTCGGGGCACCCCTCTGGTACTTCTTTGACCCATCCTGTGTCTTCTGGCCCAGAAAAATTCTCCAAAAAGCTTCACTGTGTTTGGACTCCGTTTGGTATTGATTTTCTGCGAAGTAAAAAACAAGCAAAAACAGCAACTAGCACTGGGCGCTATGTCAATAGGTTAGTCCCAAAAAATGATATAAAGTTGCTACAAAATGATTGTAAAACATCCAAGAATGATAATATAACAGCATGGGACAATAAAAAAAATATAGATACGTTGGAGACGTATCACGGATCTGCAGCGACTCGTGCTCGGCACTGCGAGGATGGGATGGATCCGGCTGGATCCAATCCTGAGCGGGCCTCAAGTTGGTGTTGCTGCTAGATCTCGCACGACGCCAGCGCGTGGGTGACAAGGTGGAGGTAGCGGCTGCACCCGGTGTTCTGCCAATGGTCGCGCGCGAGATGGCCGGGGCGGCTTCCCTGGTCATGCGGCGGTGCTAGCCTCCATGGCCGCCGGGAACGGCAGTTCTCTGGCAATGTGGGCATGGCGGCGGTCGTGGGTCTGGATCCCACCCAGACCCGTCGTCGGTTCCTCACGTGGATGGTCAGCGGCGTGATGAGGGGTCCGGTGAGGGGATGGAGGATCTCTGCCGGAGTACCGGCGGCGGCATGTGTCTTCATGGCGAGGCTCCGTGCGGTTCCAGCCAACCGCGAGATCGAGAGGACGTGGCTTCCGGTGAAAATCGCGTCTGACTACGGTCTTGGCGGACGATGGCAGCGTCTCTGACGTCGTTTCCTTCTCGAGGCATCGTCGTTGCAGGTCATGTCAACTCGATCGGGATGTTCCGAGGGAAACCCTAGATCTGGGTCTACTGGATCGGACGATGACGATGCCTTCGGTGTCGTTCTCCCTCCTGGGGGCATCGTTTTGGAGCAGGAGCTGGCTGGAGGGGGTAAGAGGAGGAGCGGTGTTACATCTACCGCAAGGCCGACGACGGATCCCGGCGGCATGGCGTTGCGGAGTTTCGCCGACGGGCGCGTGTTGATGGATACGTGCAGGATGGTGGTGTTGTCTGGCGCCGTGGTGGCGTCGACGGCAGGCCTGGCAAGGTCGGCGCGTCAGTACCTGCTCTGGAGATGGGGTGGAAGACAGCGGCGGCGGCCTCTGATAATGCGCCAGACCGGTGTGTGACCTAGTCCCGGTATTGTGGCTGGGCTAGGGCATCCGGGATCCGGCTTTAGATGTTAGGCTTTGGTGCAATGTCTGTTTAGTATTAGGCTCGGACATTCGGCACCCCTTCATCAAGGGGATAGGAGTAGCGACAGTTGTTGCCAAGATGATGGCTTCAGACTTACTGATGTACAACTTTGTAAGGTTATTATGAATAATTAATAAAATGACCGCATGCATCGTCCAGATGCAGGGGTCGGGGGTGTGTCCTCCTTTTTCTAAAAAAAGAAATGAAGAAGAAGATCAGCGAGCACAACAAAGGACTTGATTGATTTATTCGTATATCGCCTATCTATGTATGCATTGTGGAATTTTATTTTGGCATGTGCTGAATGATGGTTTATTTTGCTTTGTCAAGTCGTTGAATTTGTGCCTGATTGGTGATATACGATGGACGTGCTAGCCACACCCTCTGGAATAACCATTTCAACCTGGTCTTGTATTTATCTTTACTAAATTCGTCGTCAAAGTCCTTTCTTTAAACTTCGCCAATACAATTTGGTCAGTAGTTTGAACCTTTCGCAACGTGACAAAAGGGATCTAACATATAAAGACTGCTAGGGTACCCGCCCATCTGGAGGCCTTCGCGCGCGCACAATGGTCGGCCGTTCGATCAACTCGCCCGATCGTTTTTCACCCTCGATTTTTACTGTTCACTGCTATCTTTTGTTACATCTTTGACTGATTTACTGGGTGACTGCCACTGGGCCCATAAAATTGTTAGTCCACGCGGCAGCGAAGTGCTCGTCGACTCGGTCGGTGACCAATGAAGACGCCCGTGAAAAAACCTAGATCGAGCAGTCAAAGGGATCACGTCCTCCTCGTTCCTTCCACTCCCTCGCCTCCTCCTTCCTCCCCATCCGGCGGCGCCTCCTCCCTCTTTCCCACGGCCTCCCGCATCGCGCCGCCACCGGCTGGCTCCTCCTCCTCTCTTCTGGATCGGGCGCAGCTGCCATAGGAGAGTGAGGAAGAGGTGGTTTGCGGCCACGCGGGTGAGGAGGGCGGTTGTCCGCTGAACGCCACCGTCCTCTCCTCGCGCGCCCTCGCGGCCGGAAGAGGCAGATATGTACGGAGGATACATGAGCTTGGTGCCATCCGTCCCGTCCGTCGACGCCCACCCCCTCTTCCCCAACGCGTAGGTGCTCTATTCACTTGCGTCTTTGCTGCCTCAAGTGTGCGGGTGAGTCTGCAAACCCCTCTCTAATTTCTATCTCTCTCTCCCTCTCTCTTGATTCGGTTGCATTGCGTTGCAAGAATTATTATTGTGCAGAGGTGGCTGCAGCTATGCACATAATAATTTGTAAAATTGTGATCTGTTTTTGAGGCTGCAGATGCGACCACCAGCTGTTTGTATAAATGCTCAAGGAGGACCGCTCTGGGGAGGACAACACGTGTGTTTGAAAGAGAGGGATGGAAAAGAGGGGGCTGGAGTGAGAGGAGAAGAGGAAGGAATTGAACCACATGTTATTTCTTTGTCATCGACGTCATCCCACCATTGTAGAGATTTTCTTGGATGACATGCGGCCCATACTCTTGCCCCTTGTTCTCCATCTCTGTTGGTACCCTTTCATGGTTTCTTGTCCACTTCTTTCATAATTTATTCTTTTCAAATAGTAATTCAGGCTGTTATACTAATTTTATTGACGTGGGTGGTGTAATAATTTAGGTTGTGCAGGATGGTCTGCTAATTTCCCTGATGCTTCATCAGGTTTCGCTTTTTGATACATTGATTGATTCCCAATTTGATGCAAATAACCAAAATGAATGAACATTACTTATGGTCGGACTAAATTTTCCGCATTTTGTGTGTGATTATGCTCAGGTTTTGGAAGAATCGGGCTGAGGGGTGATTGTGCTCTGGTTTTGATGCAGGTACTTTTGAAATCTGAAACTTTGGTTTGGTATGACAGGCAATGCTAATAAGATTTGAATAGACAATATAGTTACTAGAGTCACTTCATACTAATGCGCAAACTTATTTTGCATTGCAGTGAGATTCAGATAATAATTTTAAGAAACACATGCAAAGGAGTCCAAACAGGATAGGCTCCGTGTACATGGTTTTCAGTTAATGCAGGTACTTTTGAAATCTGAAACTTTGGTTTGGTATGACAGGCAATGCTAATAAGATTTGAATAGATAATATAGTTACTAGAGTCACTTCATACTAATGCGCAAACTCATTTTGCATTGCAGCGAGATTCGGATAGTTTTCTTGGTGTAGAGTTTTGAAGCTTGCTCTGTTAATCCGTGTTATTTTTTGTATCACAGTTTAGGTCTGACCAGCACAAGTGGCAACAGGCAGTAGTGGAGAAGGCATGAAGAGGCCCACATCTGAAGACACCTATTTCTATGCACAAATTCTTTGTTGCTAGAAGAATTTGTAGAGAGAAAAATGTCTCCACGTTCATTGCCTTTCAGATTCATATGTGAAGTCTATTGTTCTTTATTTTAGTTAACTAATTGCTTAATTTCTTGTTGTTTCAGCTGCTGACCATGTGATTGGTAGCCTACGATTTGTTCATGGGTTGCTGATTTCTCAAGTTTTGCCTCACACAAAAGAGGGCTAGCAACACCTTTGACAGAAACAACCAACGTTCAGTGCAGAACCGTAATATTCTGGTTGTCTTCCATTTAGTTGGCGGCATGCAAGACTTATCTGATGCATCTACTGCTTGTTGACTTGGTTATATTTATCTATAAAGGTAATTTCAGTGTTTCATTTGTGTGAACATTTCTTTTGTTACAGATTTTACCTGCTCGACGAAGTGCAAAAAAGTAAAATGTATCATTTATATAGCTAACTGGAATAAAGAGTAGCATCGTCTCTCAACAAGATATTTTGTGTGTTCCGCGGCAAATTTGAGTGATACTTTTATGAGCGCCTGGCGAGGTTCTCAGTAAGTTTAGTTTAGGCATAATTTTCCTCTATTAAATAGTGCATTTTAGACAGTGAAAATGTTCCAAATTATCCCATGCTGCAGTTGAAATGGTGCATATGCGTTATATATTTTGGGAAGAGCTGCAGTTCATGATCTTTCTTTATAATAATCATATCAATCAGTCAAGATAGTGTGCAGACTTTCTGCCTATTTTTCTTTCTTCAGGCAGGAAACACATGTTAATTTCTTGACCACCTCCGGTGATCCAATGTCAGATGAAATGTTTAAATATTTTTGGTCATGCTTATTCCCGGACGGCTGGACCCACAGCTCAATGGAATGAGTTGTACAAGTATACTGATATTTTATGGTGATGTTATATTATGAATTAATGGTTAAGATAACACTTTTTTATAGATGATTTTCCTCATATTGCCGACATATTTTTGGTTGCGGGTTGATACATAACATTATTTTGTCTTATCTTCTTATGTTATATCTATTTTTCATGTAGATACTCTATCTGGTAAGGTTCTAATTCACATGGTTGCATGCCCAATGAATGAATATAATTAGTTTTCGACAATGTATATTTTACAATTTCTCAATGCGTAAACGTGTCAGGCTCTTAGGTTAAAGCTAATGCCCATTAAAATGGTTATAAATAGTGGCCTCTATCAGTAGGCTGGGTCTCAATGTTGGTTCTGATATGTGATCGATGCATTTCATCAAATGGTTAACATATCAGGATTGCATATGATTATCTTCGAGTGGAATTTGTGTCTTCGATTTTTCACAATTTGTTTTGATATTTGCGATAAGGTGGGTGTTGTGTGTTGTGTGCAGGCCATGGGTAATTTTGTACTATCTATTCAAGGTGTCAGCATATGTATATTATTCTTATAGTATTTACATGCTAATTTAGTTCATTCATGTTTCCTTTGCAGTGGCAGTTCTGCAGAATATATCCTCTGCCATGGAAGGAGGTATTTGATCCTGTCAGATGGCATATAGGTCAATAATGAGGTGATTGCCGGGGTAATCTCAGGAAGGGACAATGACACAAATTAACTTCGTTGACAAGCTCACGATCACGGGTAATAAAGATGATTTTAAGTAATATTCTAATTTCTGTGAATTTCCTTGTTAAATGTCCAGAAAGAAATAAGAATGGCATACTGAATGCGAAGCATTATTTCATTCATCTACATTTTTAGGAAAGATAATCTTGGATTGCTATTGCTTTGATGGATTCTCACTTATCAGAATATAGCCTCCAACCTTTACACATAGAGACTGATTTATCACTTTGGCTAGTTATATTTTTATCTACTGCGTAATGACCTATGTACATTCATTTCCTCTATAGTTTTTAATTCTACACCTTATTTCTTATTATGGTGAATCATTGGTATCACGGAAATGTTACTGTACCATTATGTGCAATTGTTTCTTATTGATCATCGTAACAAGATGGTGAACTTATCAAATGTAGGGAACAAGCCGTCCTGCAGTGTTTCCATGTACTGCAAGTTGACGACAAGTTCATTGTTGATGCCATGCAATTTCTTACAAAATACATGTGGTACTGGTAAGCATGCTATTACCCGCCATTGTGTGTGTTTTGCATATTTTTCTATTCAATACTATGAAGTTCTCCTCTGTTATGCTCTTCTCGGGTATGAAGGCCGACACTGATTATCAAGTGGTATGGCACTCTTCTTTATCAGCTCTATCCATCCTGTAGAGGCTTTGTGAAAATAACTCCATGTTATCTTCTACATAATTTTGCATTTCTTTGCAGAGATTATATAAATGCATTTTCTTGATAAATTAAAGCTTATGTTGATGTGTATTCGATTTTGATTTCTTTTCTTCCGTCATAGATCAGTTAAATATTATCCTGGACCATGCACCCGCCCTTGAAAATGGCTTTCAGAAGCTAAGGTTGCAGTGGTGAATTAAAGTTCGATTTTCCAGCAGCGAGGTAACTACTACCGGTGGAGATTGAACTAATGAGCTCATGAAAAAAAACCTATAGACATCAAACACCGAAGGAGGTTAGTTTTTACCTGAGTGGAAACAACAGCTGTATCGTCTTGCTGGAGCCTCCTTTGTCATGGAAAGTCGCCACTTGTGGAGTGCCAAGCCAGACGGAACAGGCGCCACCTACGGCGGGAGTGACAGTGGCAGCTCGCATGGATTTGGCTCACCCATACGAGAAACGGCGGCGCCATCTACCGATTTTATGGCTCTGAGCTGCAGCGGGAGCTGCTGGGCCGTCGGGATGCAGATGGAGCCGCTGCAACTCCGAGCTGCCGGGCCACCGAGAGGCAGATGGAGCTGCAGCGGGAGCTGCTCCACCGCCAAGTTGCAGTGTGAGCCGCCGCGAAGATGGAACCCAAGGTGCCCTCGTCCGCCTCCTCCAGCTGCTTCCTCACTTCACTTCAGTACGAGTACAAGGGGAGAGGAATGGGACGAAGACTGGTGGATGGAATCAAGACCAGTTGTCATGCGAGACACGTGGTAGGCATTATGCTACGTGGTGGCAGCTCGTGAAGCAACAATTGACGTGTGTTGTTGTCTCTCAGCACGTGTATCTTGAGGGCATGATTGTAGTTTTCTTTATCTTTGAGGTCTGTGATGTTACTCAAACTGTCAGCCTTTTGGTTTCTGATTTTAATGAAAGCAGGGAGGCCCTCCTTGGGGCGCTTGAGTTTGTAAAAAAAGGCTAGCAGTCAACCACGGGGAAGAAGATTAGGACAGAACTGCAACAGATAGATTAGGACAGAATTGCAACAGATGTAGGCCCATATAGCAGCTATGCTGGACAACAAGGTCATTTTCAATGATGATGACACGTGCAGCAATAGCTCAATTAATGTTCATCACTTCAATGCGCCGATATGATGTTTGTCTGGCTATCTACTTTCCTTGCTAATAACATTGTAAATAATCAATCGTAAGCTTGTTAAACATTATGTATTATTACTAAGTATATTTTGATTTGTGTCTGAAGTTTTCTATCTTCACTCTTTCAATTGTGCGGATAACCTTCATAAACACACACACACACACACACACACACACACACACACACACACACAGAGAGATTTGTGCCAAATATTTGCAACAAATGCATATACTAAAATACTATTAATATTTGCCTTTTTTATACCATTCAAAAAAACAAATTTATTAGTGGAAGCTACTTTTCTATTTACCATAAACAAGGCCCCATATAACTGCTTACTTCCGCTGTACAGAAGTAGACTTTATAAATAAAAAAGTCGTCTGCATTAAAATAGGCCAGTAGAAGGCTTCCAGTACAGAAAGTGAGGGCCTCATTTTATAGATGGATACACAGCACATACCATTTGGTTACTGTGATCCTTATATGTCTTTCTACTAATTAATACAAATTGATAAACTTCACTTGCTAACAATATCTTCTTCCTTGTCATTAAGCAGCCAAAATGGAAAAGGTCAAGATTCCAACAAAGGTGCTTCTAGACGCTATGCTGCAGCAACTTGGCCTCCCAAGCGCAGTATACTCAACAAAGAAGGGAAAGCCAGCTGGTCTTGATGCAACAATTCACTTCTATGGGTGTAAGCACCAGCTGATCAATATACTTCCAAGAAATTCAATATCCATCCATGTGTATGGCAAAGTTGAAGAAGCACAAGATCAGCTAGCAGCTGAAGCTCTCAAGTGCATGGAAGGCTCTTACAGCAAAGTTCTGCAAGACATAAACTATAACAAACTACAACTGGCTCAGGAAAAATGCAAGTCTCTTAAGCATAAGCAAAAAGAACAAGGAATAATAGACTATTTTAGCAACAGCTGGAGTAGCAGCCTCAGTGGAGATCACATGGCAGCAAAGGAACTTTATGGCATAACAAATGTCAGCTTCACAGCCGGATCAACATCAAAAGACAACAATCTAAATCATATTTTGTCACACATAAGATATGTTGCCAACCATCTTAGTGATACAACTACACAATCAGAGTATGATCTCCATCAAATAAACAAGTACTATTGGAGCATAGCCGACGACGCCGAAGGTATTTCAGCTTTGGGCAATACCAACCACCAATCACAGCCACTGTAAAGAGTTGCCGAGGCAAGAGGGTCATTCTCAATGCCAGCGAAGCATGTCATGATGGATCTATCTAATGTTCTTCACTTCGTACCGCCTATATAATGTATTTATGACTATCATTGTAGATAATCATTCATAACCTTCTTAGAACACTTTGTATTATTACCAGGCAACTATCTGCCAGCAGTAGCTACTCATTTCATACGCTACAACAGGTATCTACGTACTTTAATGATCACTCACTCTATCAGTACTTGGTTTGCTCTCATCCTTTGCGCCATCTTTGCAACGGGTCATCTAGCATGAACGAATGGTAAGCATATGCTTTCACCTTCAAATGCACTTCCAAGGGAGTGCGCTTGATCATCTACCCAATATAAGCAAGTTGCAAGAGCCCCTTGTTATATAACTTAGCATTAGTATAGATGCTTGTTTATCGTCCTTTTGGATCTTATGTAAACCCCTAAGACCATCCTGTGCATTTAGCTATCGGTTATTTGCTGCTTAAACTACTGTGTGGTGTGCTTTTGAAACAACCATGATAAAAGAAATATATGCTTTCGCCTTCAAGTGCACATTCAAAGGCCTCTGCATAATTGTCTATCGAATCTAAACAGATCACAAGAATCCTTTCCTACATGACTTAGTGCATCATTTCCAACCTAATGTACTTACTACATATAATATATGAGCTATTCTTTTCAAACGACAATATATTAATGCACACTCTTACACCGATTGGCTTACACTCGGCCTTTGCGCCATTGGCGCAACGGGTCATCTAGTAAGGAAAACGAGTGGACGCAGCTCAGTGCGACAGGGACTGGTAAGTGATTGGGTTGGTGGATATCATATACGGAGTACTAGTCATGTTTTTCCAATGCAGTGACGTTCGCAATGATGCAGTTCTTCTCTTCTTCTGATTCTTTTTCCCTACATGTAGGAGATCAATCGTGCACTTGATTCTCAGGTTCCAAATACTACCAGTCTACTACCAAGTTGTCCCCTGAACTGGGACGAAGGTAATCAGCTATGGCGTCTGCTGAAACAGGAGGCGACAAGTACCGGTCGTTCATGCACGGCGAGGGCGAGAAGAACACCGTGTGGAGGCATGGAGCCCCTCCCAACTACGACATCGTGAACAAGCTCTTCGAGGAAGAGAGGACCAAGGTACGCACCACTAAACCTATCCACGAATTGGTTCATGATGTACCCTGAATCACATCAATTTCTACTGATTATTAGAGCTTTGTTCACGTGATTAACACTGCAACAGGAATGGCCGGAGGGGTCTCTGGAGGAGAAGGTGCAGCGCCTGCTCAAGAGCTGGGAGATGGAGATGGTCCACAAGGTGCGCCCCGAGGACCAGAAGAGCGTCCACCCCAAGAATTACTCCGCGAGCACCAACGGTGAGACCTGATCCGGAGCACAATCGGCCGGCCGCGCCGCTCAAAAATGAAACGAAATCGTGCGCGCTTGCAGGGCTGAAGCCTATGACGCGGGAGGAGGTGGCGGCCATCGGCGGCTACAACGCGTTCCTGGCGACCACCCTGCCGCCGGAGCACCGCATCTACGACCCGGACAAGGAGACGGACGATTCCGGCATGTCGACGTTCCTCACGGCGTTCCCCAGGGGCTTCGCCATCGAGGTGCTCGACGTGTACAGCGGCCCGCCGAGGGTCGCCTTCAAGTTCCGGCACTGGGGTTACATGGAGGGGCCGTTCAAGGGGCACCCCCCTCACGGCCAGCGCGTCGAGTTCTTCGGCGTCTGCATTTTACACGTAAGTTTGGCAGCTTGATAGTACAGTCAACTTTTGTTCAGAGTTGGGGTAACAGTCTAACGGAGTAGACACTGACATGGGTCGCTGCAACAATGTGATGATAGGTTGATGAGGAGATGAAGGTGGAGAAGGCGGAGTACTTCTACGAGCGCGGCAACTTCCTCGCAAGCTTCTTGAGCGCGCCTGCTGCTGCTGCATCGGCTTCAGGTTGCCCTGTGATGAGAGGAAACTGAAGCACAAAAGAAACATGTCGCTAATATCATCAATGCCTTGGATGACCAGCTCCAGATTTCAAATTGGCTTTGATTTCATGTCGTGACATTACAATGTTTAAATAAAGTACAGTAGCTTATATCTTTGGTACTAATACCACTTCGGGTGTGTAAGTGTAAGAAGCCCAACTTGATTTGGACATCACTATCGGAAGAGCTACATGAAATGACTCGATCATCACCAAGAATCCGATAAAAAAAGAGCCTACTTATTTTCGAGCTAGATAGACGCATCTTCATTGTTCGGAGGTGCATTCAGACTGTCACCAGAGGCTCTATTTGAGCACTCTAAGGAAGACACGTTGCCCACGCTGTTATTCATAGTACAAATGTAAACCTTGTATTATAGGATCCTAACAAGTCCCTTGTCCTATTCGCTCCTGTGTCGAAAATGGCAGATAATGCTTAGATGAGAAAACATGAGCTTCAGAAGCATTACAAGCCAGGTAAGCTGATAGAAAGGGTAATTATCTTACTTGTAGTACCTTCATAACTTCGATTTTGCGGACAATCTTGTCCTCAACTCCTCAGCAACCGCATCAATGAACTCCATGGTGTTCAGATACTTATCACGGCTAACACTGTAGGACACCAAGAGAAACAATTAAATAAAAATAATAATTCAAAATAACCGATTAGAACTAAGCCCTGTGTACTGTAGCTACAGAATGGAAAGAAATGCCAGAATTACGTTGGTCCGTGTATGAGAAGAGCTAGATCCTTTGTCATCTTTCCAGATTCCACTGTTCCGACACAAGCAGCTTCAAGTTTTTGTGTGAAATCCAACAGTCTTTTGTTGTCATCGAGCTTTGCCCTGTATTAAGTATTCAATATTAAGACGTAATGCTTCAACTAAAAATACATCAAATAAAGTTACTGCAGCATACTTAATATTTACAAAATTAGCAAGAAAAAAAAAGCTAGAATAACCTTCCTAAAGTGGAAACTCCCACCAAAGTTTAGAAGACAATTTTGTCAACTCCACATATTAAGAAAACTAAAGATGGTGTATGGCAATTGAATAGGAATATTAAGATAAATTGTGTATAAAAACTAAGGTTCAACTGGTCTAAGAAAATAAATTTAGGTTCAACATAATGAGTGAAAACATTATCATCTAAGTTCTATGGTTTAATTCACCCTTGGTACCTATGTGCTAATCCAGTAGACCACGCAAAGATTGACGCAATGCTGTTTGTGCTAGTTTCGCCTCCTTTTTGGTGGACTCTGTAATGTCGTGTGACTGTACCATGTGCAGCTTCAGCTTCAACTGTTCTACCGTCAGGGCACACCTAAAGTAACACGAACTATACTTGTTAAGCTGAGCTGAGAGAAGCACATACTGGGTGCCAGTTATTCCAGCAGTAGAGCACAATGTAGGTGCAATTCCAATGTAAAACACTAAAACATTATCCTAACAAATGGTTATGAGGCACGAATTGAACTTTGAAATACACAGAGTAGCATGAAATATCTGTCCCGGCACGTACCAGAACTGATGTCATGAGACCTAACGATCCAAAACCTGAAACAGGAGTAGAACATTCCAGCTCTTAACAAATGAACTACCATCCTTCTCAAGATAAAAGGTTGCAGCAGACAACATCCATATGTAGAGCACATACCTTGAGCAACTAGATCGCTCTGCACATCTCCATCATAATTCTTGCAAGCCCAAACATAGCCACCTTCACTCTTTAGGGCATAGGCCACCATATCATCGATCAGTCTATGCTCATACCTGCCACAGCAACAATTAGTCTGGAAGAGAAGGAAGAAACATTTAATACTTATCTGCACAAGACAGAGCAAATAGACTACCATATTCCTGCATCCTCAAACCTGCCTCTCCAATTTGTTTCATAGTTTTCTTGGAATATGTCTTTAAACCTGATATACAAGACAACCAGGCAAGTAAGGAATGTCATATTTCAATGAAATGCATACATCGATGCGAGCCTGTCTCCAAAGTAAGTAGATAGCTTATGATAATTGTATATTGACCTTCCGTCATATTTTTTCAGGATTGTGTTCTTGGTACTCAGATAAAGTGGCCATCTTTTCTGGTAAGCCACATTCATCGAAGCTTCAGCAAATGCCCGAATTGACTGTTTGGAATGCAATAAAATAAATCATGTCATGATTAAAAAAGCATTTGAACACACACAGCATCAAAGCTAGCATGACACAGGGAACAAACCTCATCAGTGTTATACATAGACAATGCTACTCCACCAGCACCACTAAAGTTGAACACATCCAACTCTATTTGTTCCTCTATGCCATCTGTGGCAGTTTTAAAAAGATAAGAGAGTAAACATGACACTGACACAATGGATAACTTATATTTAGTCACTGGGAAAATATGATTAGTACTTTACTATATTAGTAAGGTACATTCACATATATGCAGTTGTTTTACTCGGAGAAACCGGTTATATTCAGTGTACACATGTACTCCCTTCATCCCAAAATAAGTGTCGCTGGTCTAGTAAAAAGTTGTACTAAACCAGCTATACTTATTTTGGGGAGGGGGGAGTATAAGCCAATTCATATGTCCCGAAGTAGTACCCCTTATTATATAAACCATTTAATAGGTCCTGAAGTAGTACCCCAGATTATAGTGATAGCCAGGCTTAATGTGCCAATATGTTGACACATCATGTCTATTCCAACAATCATGCCTCTATTTTGAGAACCAACAACATTTTCAATCGCAAAGATGACCGTAAGAAACAGGAAGTAGAGTTATTATCAGTAGAACAAACACAATAGTGAGACCAAGCCGCAAGCTATCCGGTCCTAACTTCTACAAATTCTGACTTGTAAGACTTATCAGAACATTAGCTGGATAACTAACTTTGTAGGGCTACATACCAAATATCAACTTGAGCTTCCCTGGCCCTCTAATGATTGTATCTGTTGCTCGGTATTGATCACCAAAAGCATGTCTGCCAATGCATATGGGTTTTGTCCATCCTGTCAGAGTAAGATATGTAGCATAAACATCAACAAGCTCCAAATATCGCTGTGTGCAGCACTGCAGTACAGCCACCATACCAGGCACAAGCCGAGGAACATTCTTGCAGATGATTGGTTCTCGGAAAACAGTTCCTATGGAAAAAAATGAGCTCCGCCGATGTAAGTAATAAAGAACCACAAAAGGTGCATTGATGGAAGTTCAGAGTAGAACGAACACAAGATTCAAGAATCTCAATGCACATATGTAAAGTAAATGAATCACGAGTGAGTAGTTTACCGTTTAAGATGTTCCTTATTGTCCCATTTGGACTCCTCCACATAGCTTTTAAATTAAACTCTTTTACGCGTCCTTCATCTGTAAGGTCACAAGTGGTGTGACGCCAAATCAAAATTAACATGGGCATCCAACGTTGCTATAGAGCGTTAAGGCTCATAAGTTAATGAGCCCAAATTCTGCCGAAGATCACCTGGGGTGACAGTTGCGCATTTGATGGCCACGTTATACCTGAAAAAAAAAAAGAATCACTGAACCACTATAATGTAAAAGGCTACAAATATAGGAACCACAAATAGTAATATCAGCATAAATGGAAGCACCAGCAGTCCAGCACACATGCAAATTCCTTCATTCAATCAATAATTGCTAGGCGATACTAGGACGAAGAGGTTCAGAAGCACTGATAATATCGATTTGCAGTAGACAATATCAGAGCCATTAAAGAAAGGAACAACTAAATAGTGAAAAAAAAACAAGAAAACAGAGAGTGGTCCAGAATCATGAATCTGAAAAACTGAGGCTTACTTTAGGGTAGCTTCTGCACTTTCTATCGTTACTTTATCCCCAGTAGCATCACGGTTAGGTAGACCTAAGTCAAAGTATTTTATATCCAAGTCCAGGAAAGGAAATATAAGCTGCATGATCAACAAACATATTTGAAAATGCCTCTTAATGAAGATGGGGGCAATAAGCAACACGAAAATCACAAAACGTAATAAAATGGAGTAAAGACGTAAGAGATGCTGAGCACAATGCTTAGGTAAGTATTCCATCGATATCAAGAACAAAGAGAAATGACAAGAACTAACCTTATCTTTGATCCATTTCCATATAATTCGTGTCATCTCATCACCTACACAAAATGAACATATAGTTTATGAGTTATTTCAGTCAGCAAAAGCATCGTCTCCCAACGATAAAAAAAAGGGTGACACTTATAGGCTAAAAAAAATTTCCTGGTAAATGCTACACAAAAGGATAATCAGTCTATTCATGGCACTTTTTCAGCCACTACTAACTTCCGAGTGAGGAACATATTGGGCTGACATCTGGTATACAACAAGGCGCAATCAAACAATCATGTAATAAATAAGTTTTGTTTTAGATAATTTTTGCAGATAAGTTCTGAACTTGGTATCTGGAAATAGTGCATACTGGGTGCACTGGAAGACGATTTGGAACATTTTTCATCTTCCATCAGTGTATCCTCCACGTGGTTAATCATACTACTTTCATGTCACCCAATAGAGAAATCCTGCTAAGGTCACTGCATTTTCTAATCAGAGAACTACTTGAATACACCTTTAGATTCAAAAAAAATTAAGACCAGCCGGTGTAAACACAGTGAAGCACCTAGTAAACTATAGTAAGTAATTAGAAGAACATTAATCGCCAGACCATAATGGAACGATATCAACATTCCACCACCGAACAACTTCACCCAAATAATCACATTTTCCTGCACAAGTGAAGCGGGCCAAGGTGTCTAGAACATCAAAGTATAAGGCAGAAATTTGATCCCGTAATACTGTAGCACATCGACTACGTTCCAGTTCGACTACACATGATCCAAATCCAAGTAAAGCAGACTAATTCATCAATCACCATGGTACAACCAAACAATTCCCACGCAAAACTCAGCCACACAACCGGCCAAACACACGCGGTACCTAATCGAAACATGCTATCTTGGGTTGCAGCAAAGCACGAGACAAATCAAGCAGGGTTCCGATAGGAGTAGTGGGGGATCGGGGTTCTCACCGTCCATCTCGACGATGGGGTTGGCGACCTGGATCTTGTCGAACGCCATGGGCGCCGCGCTCGGATCGCCGGGCAGCTAGCCTTCTCCGGGACGAGGCGAGGCGAGGCGGGAGGGAATTCGAGCTCTCCCAGCCTGTGCGGCGTGGACTGGGGAGACCGGAGCGCGGAGAGAACGAGGCAGTTTGCAGTGGTATGACGAACTAAGCGACACGGCGGAGTTGGGCCGCAGGCCGTGGACTTGGTCCAGTGTGCGGTGACTGGGACAGGGCATGTCGCCCTCTGGGCCACGTCATGTTTGAGTGATCGGCCGTCTAAAGACATGTATACAATGGTTGATAAGATAGTTCTATCTCAAGTCTTGCATTTAATTTAGAGTTGACAAAAGAAAATTATAATGGATCATTTCTTAGTCTTATCTTTAATAACTAGTTATTCCTAAAAACATGATGAGACATATTATGCTAAAAGATCATCTTTTGTCTTTTCTCTTACTAGTAAGCTGGCACGTGCAACGCACGTCTAACAAAGTAGAAAAAATATTTTTTTCATTCATTTTGTTTTGACTTATGAGGCAATAAAAAACATCATATATCAATTTTCGGATGCAAGATTTAACCAAATAATTGCAGAGAAAAAAATTAGGGAAGATTTCAGAGCCTCTTTACTTGCAAATTGCAATGCACAGACGAGCATCTTTTTTGTGAGGAAACAAAGACAAGCATCTAATCGCTGTACTAATAAATAACTGGTCATCCAAAAATCTACTGTAGTTGCCAAGTTTCCGCATACTGGTTTTTTGCATTATGGCAATCTTGGAGGTGGCTATATGCTTTATCTACCCCTACCCGAATGAGTTGTAATCATCTCATGCATCAGATACAATTATATTCACTAGATGACTCGGTTGCGCCAATGGCGCAAAAAGCCAGTTAGAAGCAATGTTAGTAGTGAGTAAGTAGAAGATGTTGATGAAAAGATAATGCAATGTGGATTGTATTATAGATGGTAGAATGACTTAAATTGGTTTACATATAGTACAATGACTTAGAAACACAGTTATAATAGGCAGCCTCACAGCTTAATTAGGCATCTTCTTAGTCTGATTAAATCAGCACCTCCTGCCCCTAGTACCATCAAACCACAGAATTCTTGGACACCACCTTCCGATCACATTGCCAATTTTATCGAACACACTTCAACAAATTTACTGGTCGTCAACAAACAGTCAAGCACAAAATTATTATCACCTTGGATTTTGGCGCTTCTTGACAACAAAGAAATTTTTACCTTGATACTGAAGTAACCTAATTCAAATTCATTTCAGATATATTTCAGATAGTGAAAGCAACAACCATATAAAGAAGTAACATAAAAAAATGATGCTACTGAATTAGGGTAGAAAGGACAAAAATATACATAACAAAAAAGTGATATCAGATATATTTTATGTGCTCTGCACAAGAAATGATTAATATTTTATATTTACATATGACATGCCTTGTGCAGAGCACATAAAATATATCTGATATTTCTCAACCTCATGTCAGGTGCCAAATATTAATCCTACAACTTGAAGCTGCAAAGCTGAGACGTAACAACATATTCCTGAATCTAATCAGCATGTCTTGTTGTTGGAACCAATTTATATCCTGATTGCTCACATTCACACATCCATCAGTGAATCCTGTAGAACCTACCAAGTACAGATTAAGATGCAGTTAGAAGCATCTCGATGGATTCAATAAGCAATGGATGCAAAATATGTGCTCTGAGGCTGAACTATTTAGAAACTTAATAATCAAACTATATGTGTGAGCTAGTAACCTCGCTCATATGCTTTCAGATATACTGAAAAGGAAAGACTATATCTCATATCTTCTTACTATAAACCTCTAAAGCATAGGAATGAGACAGAAGGATATATGACGTACCAAAGGAATTTAACGAGCTTGCTTATGCTTTAAATCTTTCAATAACTTTGAAGACCACGTACATCCACATGGATATAATTATCAAATATACAATCAGAACAACATCATATCTGTAGCAATAAAATGGCAACTAACATGAAGTTGTGCTATCTATAAATAAAGCTGAGTATTAAAGTTCCAATGATTAGCTAGTTGCATAATTTATAAGGCTCTTGAGTACATATGATGATTCAAAAAGATAGGGCTAACTCTGTAATAACAACTTGCTAGCGAAAGCTGAACCCAAGAACAATCCCTGAAAAGCAAAAATTATTGTGCATCTCTACTTTTCTTTGATTCTTTTACGTCTCCTTCCAGATTTTACTATGGTTGAGGCTTGTGTAAATTTGATAAGTCATACATAACCAATTTAGTTCTATTCTGATTCTAAATATCCTTTGAAATCTGAATTGCAAGTAGTAGTTGCAGATGAAACAGAATGATCGGTGAAGTAGGTACCTAGATGCAACACCTCGTGTTAAACATGTCACTGCCATCACCCCATTGACATTCAGGTTGCTTCTTTTGATTTTCTCTAGCAAACACATGGTATTATAAACAAGATTAATGCAACAGGAGGCCTTCATCTAAATCCAAGATCCCAAGCATAAAATTCTGCATTATTATCAACTTCTCATAGCACAATTAATGACAACACATGCGCATGTGACTCTATGGTTTTATTTGCAGAACAATGGCATCATTCACATGAATGTCAAATCATGCTAAAGTTGCTAACTATCTAGGATTGGAAATGACAAACGTGAAGTAAAGGTAACTAAATTTAATCAGCGCCAAAATAAGGAGGCAGCTAGCAATACTACCATGAATGACTCAGGCGTGGAAAATACACATCGAAGCAGAATCATAAATTCAGAAATAGACGAACTCAAATGCATTTGCTCAGTCTGATAGATAAACCTTAATGAATGTGCCGACTCCAAGCATAGAACAGAAATCAGCTCATGGACATTTAATTAAACAGGAGAGTAGCAACCGATTTTATAACAACCTATATACCACAACATTTGTTGCCTAGCTATATTTTTCCCTAACATTTGTCTCTCTCACTCTTTCTCCCCCTCTTAAATTCTCTCTCACTTCCACCAGCATACTTTACATATGTTGTTTGGGCAGAAAACATAGCTGGCAATCGCAGGCATATGTAGATGGATAATGCGGAGAATTAGAATCGAGGCAGATAGGTTGCATCCAATTTCACCCGACATCAAGCAAGTCGACGGCGTGGCAAAAGAAAGGGATGGTGGCCAGCCAAAGGCAAGGAAATCTGAGCTACAACTGTTTGGGCTGAAAACATAGCCGACAATGGTAGGCATATGTAGATGGATAACACAGAGAATTAGAATCGAGGAAGACAAGTTGCAACCAATCTCGCCCGACAGCAAGCAAGTCGATAGCTTGGCAAAAGAAAGGGATTGTTAGCCAAAGACAAGGAAATCTGAGCTACAGATTGGCGCGGAGCTACAGTGTAGTGTAGGAACATATATCATGCAGATTGATGGGCTAGATATACCATGTGCAGGACCTGAGCCCTGTAGATTGATGGGCTAGAAATACCCCTGTTCATTGTCGCCTGAGCCGTTGGGTTGCGATGGCCAAGAGGTTCACCATGTTCCTGACTCTTCTTCAAGATCCTTCCTCTCTTCTTCGCCTGATCCGCAAACATCTTGTTCAAAAAAAATATAAATCAAGAAATCAATATTAGATTGTCAAAGAACCTATGAAAGCAAGAGTAGAAAACTGGGAGGAAGAAGATGACAAGGCCAAAGACGTGCAACCTAGATGGGGGATGAGGGACGACGATCGGCGAGCAGCGGTCAGTGGTGATGGCGGACTCCAGTCCACTGCAACGCGAGCGCTGCCTTGTTGCACCTTTCCCTGTGTCGTCCTCACGCACAACAACACTGTACCAGATCGATAACACGGAGAGTCGCTGTCTTGCAATTAAGGAAACCATTGATTGACATTGAAAAAGAATCATGAGTCTGGAGACTTGATCAGGCCTTGTCCACTCTCAAATCCATGCCCAAATAAAAAAACAGCAACACAAATAAAAATTTCTCTATCCCCAGTATCAATTCTCCACTATCCAATCCATGTCCAGATCAAAACAATGAACATCAAAATCCGCATCGATCGAGCCACCACAACGACGCAGTAACTTCCTCCAGGGTCTCCTTTTCCTCGTCGAATGCCAGTAACAATAGTTTCCTAATTCGATTTGTAAGATTTATTTAATTTCCACAATGTATATTCTTTTATTGATATCGTTTAAACCAAACCATATAAAGTTCATACATTAGCATCAGATGATATGGCCATACATGATTTCTTACATCAGCATTAGTGCTAGCAAACAACAAGCAAACAAGGAACAACCTTAAATTTATTAAAAACAACATTTTACTCATGAACCAGCCTAAATGGTACTGTATATGATATATAGCTCCAATGAATGGATTTATAGTATGAAGGAAAAACTTTATTATAATATGAATCTGATGCATGCCCATAAAGCTGCATGATCTACATTTACATGTCAGCTTCTTATGCAATCTGACCAGACATAAAAACAAGCTGGGAGAGATAAATAATCAGCAAACTGACAACAACATATATTGTTACTGTATGGAGTATATATGACTACAGTCTTAGATGGTTAGAAAATAGATCATAGATAGATCTTTCTAGTACGGGAAACATCAAGGCAACTCTACTAACAATGTAGAAATTAGCTTCAGTACTAAGTACTAACACGATGATTTTGGATGTAAACAGTCAACCTCAAATTCTCTGGTACTTGCCAAACTGTGAAATCATATGAGCAGCTGCATCTTGATGCCATAAGGCGATGAAGCTACAAAATACACACACACACAATCAGGAGCCTGCAAGAGTAGGTTTCACCTTATTACATGAAAGTCACGGATTGCTATTACAAATTGTGTGCAAATGCAAGATATTTAAATGCAGTATAGGGAATGAATTGTTTCAAAAATGAGTAGTGCTAGGAACAGGAGGCAGAGATATACCGTTTTCCAGAGCTCATCGGTTTTGGAGTCGAAAGAGTGACACGATCTGATAATAAGGATCTGAACCCACAAGTTAGCATAGCAGACTTCTCCGAGCACTGAATTCTGCAAGTGTTCAGGTAAACGGAAATCCACTTGTGATGTCTATTTATGTAAGAATAAATCTTGCATCGTTCTCAAATGACTGGTATACAAAGGGTAACCAAACCAAACATGCACCAGATAGGACAAGGAAACGACCTGAAAACAGTACATGTACATATGAACTGAATTACACTTGGCATGCTAAAGCAAACGCGTGAAAACAATGGAACGACCTGAAAGCAGGAATGCAGCAAATGCAAAAGTATATAAGAATGAAGGGCTAATTAGTGATGTAAAATCCTAGATTTTTTTTGGCAAAAAAGCTCAATTGTTTCTAGTCTCCTAATTTGGGAGCTACACATTTGCAGTTCTTTCAATTTTTCTGCAATAATCTAGCAAAGTACTGCATACAAGGCCAGAGGACTAAAATATCAAAAGCCTGCTGCCCATTTCATTTGTTAAGGACGGTGCACAAGCAATAAAACAAGAAACAACATCAGTGTTTCTGGCTTGCTGCTGCACTGATACAGACAAATTAAATTGTCCGCCCCAGGCTCGAGTACGCCAGCCAGCACCCAACAATTATTGCAATTTTGCAATTGGTCTGATAAATAATACACATGAATGCTTATGAGACAACAGTTATATGAACTTTGCTCGAGGAATTCGCTAGGAACTCACTCACTTTGTGCTTAACAGCATCTTCCCTGACGGCCAGCATTGCTACAATGAACCATGAAGCAGTGAAATAAATATTACACCCCAAAGTTCCACCTAGAAGTGTCAGGTTTGTGATCTATATTAACTGTAGATCGATGGAAGCATAAAATTGATCAAGAAAAGGAAATGATTAAAATATCTGTCTGAACCATATCACCATCGCCACTTACATGTATATGCATCATTGCTGATGAGAACAAAATACACACTGATTGATAAATGACTGTTGAGTCATTGGCACTGAAACACATAGCATAGCCCACGAAAATAGAATACACAAAACATAACCCTACATGAATGACATGCTTATCTTATTCTTAATAGTTTCAACTGTGTGATGGTCAATATTCGAGAATAGAACAGGTTCCTTCATTACCTTGGATCAACGTGTTCGCGTATGCATGTTACTCGTGAGAAGCTGTGAATGGCCTCATTCAGAGTAGTTGATTTGCTGCCAAACCTGGACAATAACCACCACCAATGATGGACTCAGCCTTGTGATATAAACAGTACAAGCAGACCTCTTAATCTGTACGAACAAGTTAGATTTTAAAACTAAAGAAACAGATTCGCCAACAGATCATTGTTAAAAATATTAGCTAACCAAATAGTCCTATGATGCATAGGAGCTTACTTTTCCTCAAAAATGAAAGTAAACAAACATATCACACATTGCAAGCAACAAATTTTAGAATCAGACACGATGGAAGAGCAGAACATGAGGGGAAGATAACTTGTTTCAGAACAATATCCTGTGCGTAAGAATGGCTACAGGCCTTGTGATTTCCCCTCAAGGAACTTATATATAAGTCAAACCATCAAGTTTAGTAAGTAATACAAAGCAGGTAATATTGAGTAAACAAAATCCTGAAAAGGAGCGGTCACACGAGCATATTACTGCATAAGTGGGCTGGGTCGGGGTTGTAGGCCTGTAGCATGCCATAGTCGAGTCAGCGGAGTTGATGAATTCCAACCATCTAATTAGAAGGCATGGAAGGACTGCAAACCAATTTTTAATTTCCCCAACCAGGAGACAGGTATGTGACTTCTAATTAGATATAGGAGTGTACACTAACTCCAATGGCTCAAACGATTAGGAGCTGAAAAGCAAATCTCAAAATCCCTTGTACGAACAAAAGAATGAACTAAGATAGCAACAAGAAGAAGAGAGATAACCTGAGAAAATTTTATAGGAGCAACACACACTCCTAAAACCAGATGGAACAAGCATTACAATCCCCAACACCACCAATAGAGAACCCACCTGCAACATGAGCATATGAATCAAGAATAAAACGAAATCAAGAAGCAACAAAACGGAGAAGGAATAATGCTGGATAGAGAACATGAGACCTACAACGAATCCATGGACCAGAGAAGAAGAGGCAGAGGAGGGCGAGCAGTTGTTTTCTCCATGACGAACCAGAGCCGGCATGTTCTTTTCCCCTGTTGCCGGCCTCCTTCCTCTCCCTGCAGCTCCACTCCACCGCAGCGGGAGCCGACCACTGCTGCTTCTTGTCCCCGTCTCCGGCTCTCCCCAGCACCGGTCTGGCTGCTCCTTACCGGCGAGGAGAGAGGTGGCAGATCCGCCATTTGCTCCGCTAGGCGATACGCCGGATGGAAGACGGCTGCCGTGCGGGAGCAGCAGGAGGCGGCGGAACGAGGAGCGGGGAGGAGGCATGGTCTAGGGAAGAAGAGGAGGCGGCGGCGGCAGGGAGGAGAGGAGGAATCGAGCGATGAGAGGACGAGGCCGATAATTTTAGGGAAATGTTTCCACCCGGTGCGCCCGCGGAAACATTGGGCCGGTCCTGTCGCTTGCGTTCGATCGTACAGATCCAGCCTACGAGCGTGGCCCCGCGCGCCTCGCGCCCCTTCCATATGCGCTCCATCTCCTACCTCCAGCCATACGCGCACGCATCTCTCTTCTCCCCCTCCCCTCGAGCTACGACTGGGCCACCACGAGTTCCATCGCCGGCGGCCAGGCGCTCCCTCGCCGGCCGTCATGGGCTGCCTGCTGCCATGGTGTGACGCCCCCGATTCAATCGTACACTAATCATGCACGCAAATGTGTACGATCAAGATCAGGGACTCACGGGAAGATATCACAACACAACTCTACAAATAAAATAAGTCATACAAGCATTATAATACAAGCGGAGGCCTCGAGGGCTCGAATACAAGTGCTTTCGATCATAGGCGAGTCAGCGGAAGCAACAATATCTGATCTGGACATAAGTTAAACAAGTTTGCCTTAAGAAGGCTAGCACAAAGCGGGATCTGAGATCGAAGAGGAGCGGGCCTCCGCTGGGATCCTCCTAGGTTACTCACAGTCGTCGTCGTCGGGCTGCACGTAGTAGTAGGCACCTCCGAGTAGTAGTCGCCGAGGCGGTGGCGTCGCTCCTGGGCTCCATCGTGCAGTTGCGAGAATCGAGTAGAGATAGGGAAAGAGGGGAACAAGGCAACCGTGAGTACTCATCCAAAGTACTGCAAGCAAGGAGCTACACTACATATGCATGGATATATGTGTAAAGGGCCATATTAGTGGTGAATCGAGAATGCCGAATAAGAGGGGATAGCTAGTCTTAACGAAGACTAAACGCACGGACACATGTCTTGCAATGTGAGATAGAGGAGGCAATCAAGTCCTCCAAGTAACATCATATAGCAATAATCCTACCCGCAATCCCCGCTCATATCCACGAGCGAGAGCGACCACCGGTTGTATCGGCACTTGGTAGGGTGTGTTTTATCAAGTATCCGGTTCTAGTTGTCATAAGCTCAAGGTACAACTCCAAGTCGATCACATTCATCAGAAGATCACGGCTATCCGAATAGATTAACTTCCTGCAGGGTGCACCATCTTACCCAAAGACGCTTGATCCCATTTGGCGGACACACTTTCTGGGTCATGCCCGCCGCGGAAGATCAACACGTCGCAGCCCCCACCTAGGCACAACAGAGAGGCCAACACGCGGTCTAAACCTAAGCGCGCAGTGCAGGCCCATCGCCTGAGCACACACCTGCGTTGCGTCTGTGGCCGGAAGCAGACCTAGCCAAAGCAGCGTTCCAGTCCAATCCGGTAGGCCGCTCTCGTCGCCGACGTCTGAAGTACATCGGTGATACCACGGCGCCGGATACCCATAACTACTCCAGCGTAGATGGTTAGTGCGTATAAGCTCGTAGCCAACTCGGATCAAATACCAAGACCTCGTTAAGCGTGTTAAGTAACCGCGAACGCCGAACAGGCAGGCCCACCTCTCTCCTAGGCGGTCTCAAGCGCCTGCCGCCCGCCACAAAGATCCACTCATGGGTGCTCCATCACCGACCGACTTTAGTCTCACATGTATCATGTATAAGTATATAGTATATACCGTGATCAACTCCAGTGATCACGGCCCGATAATATAGCACGGCAGACGGACAAGAAAGTAGGGCCACAGATGAAAGTACTAGCATCCTATACTAAGCATATAGGATTGCGGTAAGGTAACAATGAAGTTACAAGGACAAAGCTATGCAAAGATATAGAGTATCAAAACAATAACATGCTATACTACTCTAATGCAAGCGATATAGAGAAGAGTAAGGCGATATCTGGTGATCAAGGGGGCTTGCTGGTTGCTCTAGCAAGAGAGAGGGTCGTCGACCAAGTAGTCGAACCGGCGGTGCAGCGTCGGTCTCGTAGTCTAGGAGAGAAGAGGGGAAGAAACAATGAATACAAGGTAAGCAGATGCATATCGATGCATGACATGCCAAGAAGCGATGCTAGGCGTGCCCTAACGTGGTATGGGAAGTCTTGGTTAGGGAAACATCCGGAAAGTAATCCGGTGTTTTGGGTTTCGAGCAGGAGGCGGAGGAAAAGTTGCGAGTTCGATAGGTTAGGGTGTGTGGTGGACGAGCGATTGCGTATCCGGATTCGTCTCGTCGTTACGAGTAACTTTCATGTTGAAAATATTTTAATCCGAGTTACGGATTAAAAGATATGATTTTAAAAGATTTTATTAATTTCGGAATTTAATTAATTATTTAATTAATTGAAAATGTATTTATAGCGTCGGCATGATGTCATCTTGACGTCGGCGATCAGCGGGGTTGGTGAGTCAACCTGACAGTGGGTCCGCATGTCATTCTCATTATCTAATTAACCTAATCAAATTTAATTAACATTAGTTAATTAGGTTAATTAGTGATTAGGTTTAATTAATCGAATTAATTAGATTAATTAATTACTTAATTAATTAATTAATTAATTACTTAATTAGTTTTATTTAATTTTCATTTTTACATTTATTAATAAAACCATTCGGTGGGGTGGGGCCCCATGTCATAGGCCCTGTGGGGCCAAGCAGGCGTCTTGAGGGTGCGAGGTGGTGCCGTGCGAGGCGAACAGGCTGGCAGGACGCAGCCATGGCGTGGCGCCGACGGGCGCGGCGTCGCCCAACAGGCGCCGGCGTGGTGAAGGGGTCGGCCGAGGCCGTGGCCGAGGCGAGGCCGGCCGAGTGGCGAGAGTCGGCAGGGCGCTGAGGCAGCGGAGGCCATGGCCCGACGTGGGTGGGGTCGGGTAGTGGGCGTGGCGCTTGATGGGGCGCCGACCTCGCTGACGATCGAGCGGGCGAAGGAGCAGAGGTGAGGCGCGGTCGGCGGCCGCCGTGGTCTGTGAGGCACGGAGTTAGCCGCTGAAGAGCGGGCGCGTGAGCGAGGGAGGGCGCCGTCGTCGGGAGAGAGGGGTAGGCCTGGCGGAGGCCGGGCGTGGCGGCCGACGGGAAAAGGCGCCCTTCAGGAGGGAAGGGAGGAGAGGGGGGGGATCCGGAGCAGCGGACGGGCTCCGGCGACAGCGTCGTTCGGGAGGGGAGAGGAACGACAGGGAGAGGCGAAGCTCGGGGGCCGTGGGGTCTAGGCGGTGGCGCGGTGAAGTTCGGTGGCGACCGCGAGAGGAGTTAGGGATCTGATCGCCTTGCGTCGGGGAGGATCCGGTGGAGGCGGGAGGCGGGGCGATCCAGGCGCCGCCTGGCGTGCGGCGGCAGTGGCGAGGTTGAGGCGGAGAGCAGGGCGGAGGCGACGGTTGGGGCGGCGGGCCGCCGGAGATGAGGCGGGCGAGGCGGCTCGGCCCGATCTGGATCGAGGCGGGAGGGAGAGAAAGGGATCGGGGTGAGAGGAGAGGGGGGGGTCGGCTAGGGTTCCCACCGCTCGGGAGGGGGTTAAGTGGGGCGGTTGGGCGGGCCGTGGGAGGGCCAGTGGGAGGGCTGGCCCAATTGGGCGATGGGGATTCCTTCCCCTCCTCTTTTCCTTTTGTTTTTATCTTTTCCTTTTCTTACTTTTTGCTTTAGTTTAATTAAAATGCCAAAACATTTTACAAAATTTTGTGCACCCCACCATAATTAGGTTTGCTATTTTAGACAACCCCCGAACATTTTAATTTTAGTTTTTGAAACTTTTTATCGTTTGCTTTTGTTTTGAATTTGTTGTAGACCGGGTTCGAATCAGCGTGAGGTTAGCCGATGAATCGAGGTGATCACTTGTTGCTTAATCATCCGGTGTTACAAATCTCCTCCACTACAAGAAATCTCGTCCGAGATTTAGGAGGTAGAAGGAAAGAGTGCGGGATATTCATCTCGAAGACGATCCTCGCGTTCCCAGGTGGCTTCGTCTTCAGAGTGATTCGACCATCGGACTTTGAGAAACTTGATCGCCTTCCGGCGTGTGCGGCATTGACAGTCGAGAATGCGGACGGATGCTCTTTATAGGAGAGGTCTGTTGCAATTCGAGCACTTCATGGTCCCTTTGCTCGGATTGGGTCCTTGAAGCAGCGTCGGAGTTGTGACCGTGGAACACATCGTGAACACGAGAAAGATTCGATGGAAGCTCCGGTTGATAAGCCACTTTTCACGCCTTTCGAGAATAGTGAAAGGGCCAATATAGCGAGGAGCTAGTTTGCCCTTGATCCGGCGGTGAGCACCCTTCATTGGTGTAGCGAAGATAGGCCTTTTCGCCGAGTTGATAGACCATGTCTTTGTGATAGCGGTCATAATTACTCTTTTAGCCTTGTCGAGCGGTCTTGAGATTCTCGCGAATAATGCGGACTTGTTCTTGGCATGTTGGATAATATCCGGACGAAGAGTGGGCGTTCCCGATTTCGACCAGTTCGAGAGGGTTCGGCACTTTCGTCCATATAACACTTGAAGGGGCCATCTTGAGACTAGCTTGATAGCTATTATTATAAGAGAACTCAGCATACGGAGAGATTCCTCCCATTTCTTGCGAAGAAGCGACACAAGCTCGAAGCATGTCTTGAGAATTTGGTTGACACGTTCAACTTGCCCTTGAGACTGCGGATGAAACGCGGTACTGAAAGATAAATGAGTCCCCATAGCTTCTTGAAAACTTGCCCAGAATCTTGAAGTGAATAAGCTGCCACGGTCGCCCGATAACGGTGGAATACCGTGAAGTGAAACAATTCTGGTCATATAGAGCGTTGCAAGTGACTAGCGATGATCGTTTCTTTGACCGCGGAAAATGAGCAACTTTAGAAAGCCGGTCAATGGCGACAAGAATAGCATCATTACCTTTCTGCGATTTGGGAAATCCGATGGCGAAGTCCATTTCAACATGGTCCCATTTCCATTCGGGAATAGAGATAGGCTGCGAGTTCAGCGGGCCTTTGATGTTCTGCTTTGATCTGACGGCAAGCGTCACACTCGGCAACATAGCGAGCAATGTCTTGCTTCATATTAGACCACGGAATCTCGGCGAATGTCTTGGTACATCTTTGTACTACCGGGATGGATACATAGAGGCGTATCATGAGCTTCTTTCATAACCTTCGAGTCATATTCAGGTTTTCCTTCTTACACGGCACCACTAGGCGGCCTTTGAAGTACAAGGCGCCATCATCGACAATAGTGAAGGATGAGGATTTCCTTTTTGATGTCTTGCTTAATCTTGTAGACTTGAGTCAAATCCTGCATTGTCTTTATGGTGCCCACGAGATCGGGTTCAACAGCCGAGGTAAAGAGGAACCACGGGGAACAACACGGAGATTCATCTTGCGGAACTCCGAGGAGGGGAGCGAAGTGCACCGGAGGAACAATATGGAGGTTCACTTCTGAATTCTTCAACAAGTGAGGGCTGAACTTTGTGAACTGAAGGTGGTTGCGATAAGACTTGCGGCTCAAGGCATCAGCCATTACATTAGCCTTGCACGGCGTATAGGAAATACCCAAATCAAAGTTCTGCAGCAGTCTCCATCCATCTCTGCCGACGGAGGTTCAGGTCTGGCTGAGTAAGCAGATACTTCAGACTTTGGTGGTGGTGAAGATCTCATAGCGATTACGAGAAGGTAATGTCGCCATCGCTTGATGCATGAATGACAATGACAAGCTCGAGGTCGTGAACTGGGTAGTTCTCTTCGTGAGGCGCAGCTGCCGAGAGGCATAAGCAACCACTTTGCGTTCTTGCATTAGGACACCGCCTAATCCTTGACGGAAGCGTCGCGATAAATGACGAAGTCCTTCTTAGTATCGGGAGGAGCTAGCATGGGGCGAGAGTCAACTTGTCCTTGAGTGCCGGAAACTTTCCCGACATTTATCATCCATTGGAATTTGGCGCCCTTATGCAACAAAGTTAGTCGAGGCTCGGCAATCTTGGAGAAGTTCTCGGCGAATCGACGGTAATAGGCGAGACCGAGAAAACTTCGACTTGCTTAACATTCTTGGAGGAGTCAATCGAGAATAGCTTGAACTCTTTCGGGGTTGACGGCAATACCATCCTTAGAGATGACATGTCCAAGGTAGGTTACTTCGGAAGCCGAATTCACATTTGGAGAACTTGGCATAGAGTTGATGCTCTCGTAGCTTTTCCGGCACTAGGCGAAGATGTTCAACATGCTCTTCTTCATTCTTGGAAAGATCGGGATATCATCTAGATAAACCACGACGAACTTGTCGAGGTAATCCATGAATATATAGTTCATCGATCGAGAGAAGGTGGCTGGAGCATTGGTTAAGCGAAAGACATGACGGTGTACTCGTATGAACCATAACGAGTCACAAAGGCGGTCTTGGGGATATCCTCCTCGCGAACACGGATCTGGTGGTAACCCAACCTCAAGTCGAGTTTGAGAACAACGACGAACCAGCCGCTTGATCATAAAGATCATTGATCCGAGGAAGAGGATACTTATTCGAATGGTAGCTTGATTTATAGGACGGTAGTCTTGGACCAATCGGTTTGTCCCATCCTTCTTCTTGACAAAAGAGAAGGTGCTCCCCAAGGTGAGCAACTTGGGCGAATGAAGCCGCTTTGAAGAGATTTGTCGATTTCCTCCTTTAGCTCAAGGAGTTCATGCGGCGGCATCTTGTAGGGTCGCTTGGCTATAGGAGTGGTGCACGGTTTCAAGTCGATGGCGAATTCGACAGCTCTAGCGAGGGGATCCTGGAAGTTCTTCAGAAAAACGTCTTGGAAATCATAAGCGACAGAATGTTCTCAATGCCCTCGAGGGTGCGGCGTTCAATGCATTCAATGCATAGAGCCTTGCCTCGGCATCTTGAACCGACGAGCATTGTAGCTTACTATTTCATCGAAGGGTGTAGCGGATGGACGGTCTTAGTGGCGCAAACGATTGGCGCGAGATGCGCTTTCAACCAATCCATCCCCAAAATGAGGTCGATGTTAGACATCTTGAGGATAATGGGGAGGCATAGAATTCCAACCCTTCGATTTCCACGGGACGTCGGCGCCAACCATGGAGGTTTGACATTGTCCCAATGGGGTTTTACCACTACCAAGAGTTCATCTCCTCACACTTAACGTCATGCTTGTATGCAAAGTCTTGAGACATGAATGAATGCGATGCTCTGAATTGAATAAAACAGATCTGTAGTCTTGAATTTACGAGGAGTGTACCCATCACGAGAGCAGGCTGGTCTTGAGCTTCGTTTAGATCAACGTGGTTGGCCTGAGCTTGCCCATAAGACTTGGCGGTGTTGTTGCGGTGCAGGTGTTTCACGGCCAGTTCTTTGGAAGGGCCGGTGATTACAGTTCGGTTGCATTCTCTAGCACGGTGCCCTGGTTGTCCTTTGAAGCACAAGCCATTATTGGGGGTGGGAGCAGGAGCTTGGGGTGGTGGAGCTGGAAGCTTGGTTGCTTAGTTGTAGGCGCACGAGGTGTAGCATAGTTCGCCTTGAAGCGAGTGCATTAATTTGGTACATCTTGTTGGGAATCCATATCTTGCGCCTGCGAGGACGGGCCCAAGATGAGCCCGTGTCGCAGTTGCGCTGTTAGAGCTCTCGTATTCCTGCGAGACCAGTTTCGACATTGATAGCTTTGTTCACCAAGGTGGCGAAATCAGCAAAGTCATGCACTAGAAGTGCGAGCTTGATGTCGACTTGAAGACCGTCACGGAACTTCTCCTGTCTGCGTGCATCAGTTGCAATGTCCTCTTCAGCATAGCGAGACAAGTCCAAGAACTCTCGTTGATAGCTTCAATAGTCTTGTTGCCTTGGGTGAGGTTGCGGAACTCACGCTTCTTCCGGTCCATGACCCTTGAGGATGAAGCGGCACGAAGGCAACTGGAAGTCCGGCGGTGATGAGTGTTCAAGCTGGCGAGTACGCGGTGGCTGTCCCACCATTGAGTCGGGTCCCTTCGGGAAGAAGGAAGCAAAGGTGACATAGCCGGCGGGGCTACATCGCAGACTCCATCTCATAGGTGATGTCACGGAGCCGATCATCGACATCCGATGGTTGGGTTGAGCTGCGGTACGCTGGGTTCAGCGTATGAAATCCTGCGAGTTGTTCCGTTTGGGTCTTTGGTTCATATTGGGGCGAGGCGAGCCATCATGTTCTCCATGGTGGCGATTCATCTCGAGCTGTTGGATCATACCAGCCATGTACTCGGTGGTGGTGGGAAGTTGGCACCACGACCACGACTGCTGGCCTAACCATCCTGCTATTATATAACAGGTAGTTCAAACATTTGAGAAATTAAGCAAGAGACATGAATCATTCATGATGAAACATGCATAATGAAAGCGACATGATGGGAACTACATAGTAGTTGGCATATCTTACAAAAGGAATCATGCATAGAGTTCGATACATAGAGTCCGATTACATAGACTACTACATCATAGGCGCTTGCAGCTCATGGCGAATACATCAAACACTAACAAGCAAGTCTACATCACCCCACGCGGCATGCGGAGGTAGCAGAGCCTGAAAGTCGATAGTCGGCGGCGGATAGTCCTCCACGTCGGTGACACAGGGGCGCGGATACTCAGTGCTGAATCCGGCGCCCGTGTGGCGAAAAGGGCCAAGCGCGGAGAGTAGCCTCCCACGTCGCCAACCGACACCCCGGGGCATCACGGTCTGGCTGGGTAGATCGCGAGCGCGCAGCTCTCCGGATCGGACAAAGGGTGCATCAGCGTCGAGCACGGTAGAGGTCTTGACGGGTGATGTACAACTCGTGGCGAAGAGCTCGGTTAGCTCGATCCAGCCCATCGCATGCGAACAAAGTTACGATGGTAGAAGGGCTCTCTGGTGACCGTGGAGTAGGCGCAGGTGTAGTAACCCTCCTCACCAACATCGACGCGATAGCAATGTGCACGAAGGGGAGGTGTCCAACTCGATACTCGCACGAAGGCGTGTCGAGCAAAGCATAAGCAGCATCGTGGATCGCCATATCGATAGTTACTCCAACACCATGTGCGGTGTGCAAAGACGAGAGTGGACTCGTACTCCGTGAGTAGAGGTGGACGATGGCGCTGCATCGCTCCGGTTATAGTCTGGTACTCCTCATAGGCGGTGTACTCGGGGTGCGGCGATAACCGGATAGGTCATCATCTCGGCTAGCACCGCAGTGATCCCGAGGCACCAATGGCCGTCGTGTGGCGCACGACCTGCCTCGTGGGTTCCATCTGAAAACAAAGACGTTTCAAAGGAGTCAAATGACAGTGTGGAAATTGTTCAAAATACAATTCCAAGAAGCAACTATGGCTTTATCCAACTTTGGGGTGAATGTGGTCTCGGGATCCTAGTGTTAGTTAGTAAAATCGTTTAACCCGAGTAGAAGAGAGTTCAGAGTCCCAGAGTAAAGGTCGAGGAGTAAAAGATCCTAGTACCACCCGATGGCGACGTGTGCCCATAAGACACACAGCCATGTTAGTAAAAGTTTTGTAATGTCTAGACTCGACTTCGGCCAAGGAGTGTGGAAGGGGGATTCCTACAGCAATCGGCTCGATACCAATCTTCGACGCCCCGATTTAATCGTACACTAATCATGCACGCAAATGTGTACGATCAAGATCGAGGACTCACGGAAGATATCACAACACAACTCTACAAATAAAATAAGTCATACAAGCATCATAATACAAGCCGGGGGCCTCGAGGGCTCGAATACAAGTGCTCGATCATAGACGAAGTCGCGGAAGCAACAATATCTCGAGTACGGACATAAGTTAAACAAGTTTGCCTTAAGAAGGCTAGCACAAAGCGGGATACAGATCGAAGAGGAGCAGGCCTCCCGCCTGGGATCCTCCTAGGTTACTCACTGGTCGTCGTCGGTGGGCTGCTGCGTAGTAGTAGGCACCTCCGCAGTAGTAGTCGCCGTGGCGGTGGCGTCGCTCTGGGCTCCATCGTGCAGTTGCAGCAATCGAGTAGAGATAGGGAAAGAGGGGAACAAGGCAACCATGAGTACTCATCCAAAGTACTGCAAGCAAGGAGCTACACTACATATGCATGGATATATGTGTAAAGGGCCATATTAGTGGACTGAAGCTGCAGAATGCCGAATAAGAGGGGATAGCTAGTCTTAACGAAGACTACGCTCGGACACATGTCTTGCAATGATAGAGGAGGGCAATCAAGTCCTCCAAGTAACATCATATAGCAATAATCCTACCGGCAATCCCCGCTCATATCCTCGAGCGAGAGCGACCACCGTTGTATCGGCACTTGGTAGGGTGTGTTTTATCAAGTATCCGGTTCTAGTTGTCATAAGCTCAAGGTACAACTCCAAGTCGTCACATTATCAAGATCACGGCTATCCGAATAGATTAACTTCCTGCAGGGTGCACCATCTTACCCAAAGACGCTTGATCCCATTTGGCCGGACACACTTTCTGGGTCATGCCCGCCGCGGAAGATCAACACGCCGCAGCCCCACCTAGGCACAACAGAGAGGCCAACACGCCGGTCTAAACCTAAGCGCGCAGGTGCAGGCCCATCGCCTCGAGCACACACTGACGTTGCGTCTGTGGCCGAAGCGAGACCTAGCCAATGAAAGCGTTCCACCAATCCGGTAGCGCCGCCGCTCGCCGACGTCTGAAGTACATCGGTGATACCACGACGGGATACCCATAACTACTCCAGCGTAGATGGTTAGTGCGTATAAGCTCGTAGCCAACTCAGATCAAATACCAAGACCTCGTTAAGCGTGTTAAGTAACCGCGAACGCCGAACAGGCCAGCCCACCTCTCTCCTAGGCGGTCTCAACTCTGCCTGCCGCTCCGCCACAAAGATCCACTCATGGGTGCTCCATCACCAATTCGACTTTAGTCTCACATGTATCATGTATAAGTATATAGTATATACCGTGATCAACTCCCGAGTGATCACGGCCCGATAGTATAGCACGCGCACGGACAAGAAAGTAGGGCCACAGATGAAAGTACTAGCATCCTATACTAAGCATATAGGATTGCGGTAAGGTAACAACGAAGTTACAAGGACAAAGCTATGCAAGAAGATAGGAGTATCTGAAAATAGTAACATGCTATACTACTCTAATGCAAGCAAGATAGAGAAGAGTAGGCGATATCTGGTGATCAAGGGAGGCTTGCTGGTTGCTCTCGCAAGAGAGAGGGTCGTCAAGACCGTAGTCGAATCGCCACCGCAGCGTCGGTCTCGTAGTCTACCGGAGAGAAGAGGGGGAAGAAACAATGAATACAAGGTAAACAGATGCATATCGATGCATGACATGCCAAGAAGCGATGCTAGGCGTGCCCTAACGTGGTATGGGGGTTACTGGTTAAGGGGGGAAACATCCGGGAAAGTAATCCCGGTGTTTTGGGTTTTGGGCAGAGGAGCCGGAGGGGAAAAGTTGCAGGTTCGATAGGTTAGGGTGTGTGGTGGACGAGCGGATGCGTGATCCGGATTCGTCTCGCTGTTCGAGTAACTTTCATGTTGAAAATATTTTAATCCGAGTTACGATTAAAAGATATGATTTTAAAAGATTTTTTAATTTCGGAATTTAATTAATTATTTAATTAATTCAAAAGTGTATTTATGACGTCAAGATGATGTCATGCCGACGTCGGAGATCAACAGGGTTGACTGAGTCAACCCTGACAGGTGGGTCCCGCATGTCATTCTCTGTTATCTAATTAACCTAATCAAATTTAATTAACATTAGTTAATTAGGTTAATTAGTGATTAGGTTTAATTAATCAGAATTAATTAGATTAATTAATTACTTAATTAATTAATTAATTAATTAATTACTTAATTAGTTTTATTTAATTTTCATTTTTCTGTTTATTAATAAAACCATTCGGTGGGGGTGGGGCCCCCATGTCATAGGCCCTGTGGGGCCAAACAGGCGTCTTGGGGGTGTGGGTGGTGCCTGTGTTCGAGGCCGAACGGGTCGTGGCGGACGCAGACCCATGGCGGGCGCCGACGGCGCCATGTGGCGTCGCCCGAACAGTAGGCGTGGTGGTGAAGGGGTCACGAGGCCGTGGCCGAGGCGAGGCCGCCGAGTGGCGAGTGAGTCGGCAGAGGCGCAAGACGGCGGAGGCCATGGCCCGAATTGGCTGGGTCCGGTAGTAGTGGGCGTGGCCTTGATGAAGGCGTCGGCCTCGGCTGACGATTCGAGAGCGGTGAGCAGAGGTGGGGGTGAGGGGCGGTCGACGGCCGCCGTGGTCTGTGAGGCACCGAGTTAGCTGGGCGAAGCGAAATGGCGCTGACCGCGAGGTGTGGAGGCGCCGTCGTCGGGAGAGAGGGGGGGTAGGCCACGGCGAGGCCGGGCGTGAGCACGGCCGACGGGGAGGCGCCCGGCAGTGGGAAGGAGAGGGAGGCGGGACGGCCGAGCCGGGCGACGGGCTCCGGCGACGACGCTGTTCGGGAGGGAGAGGGAACGACGGGAGAGGCGGCTCACAGGGGGCCGTGGGGTCTAGCGGCGGGCGCGTGAAGTTCGTGGCGACCGGCGAGGAGGAGTTGGAATCTGGTCGCCGGCGTCTGGAGGATCCGGTGAGGCGGGCAGGCAGGGGACGATCCCGCTGGCGGGCGAAGCTGCTGGGGCGACAGTGGCGATGGGGGGTTCGAGCGGCGGAGAGGGCGCAGGCGGGCGGAGGCGACGGTTAGGCGGCGGGGCCGGAGAGATGAGGTGGGCGAGAGGGCTCGGCCCGATCTGGATCGAGGCGGGAGAGAAAGGGATCGGGGTGGGGAAGAGTGAGGCGCAGTGGGTCGGCTAGGGTTCCCACCGCTCGGGAGGGTTAAGTGGGGCGGTTGGGCTGGGCCGTGGGAGGGCCGGTGGGAGGGCGCAATTGGGCGATGGGGATTCCTTCCCCACTCCTCTTTTCCTTTTTGTTTTTTATCTTTTCCTTTTTCTTACTTTCTGTTTTAGTTTAATTAAAATGCCAAAACATTTTACAAAATTTTGTGCACCCCATCATAATTAGGTTTGCTATTTTAGACAACCCCCGAACATTTTAGTTTTAGTTTTTGAAACTTTTTATCGTTTGCTTTTGTTTTGAATTTGTTGTAGACCGGGTTCGAATCAACGTGAGGTTAGCCACAGTAACCGAGGTGATCACTGTTGCTTAATCATCCGGGTGTTACACATGGCCAGATCCATCCCCTACCTACAGCCTTCACGTGCGCGCATCCCCTCCCCCCTCCTCCCGGGCTGCGACTGGACCACCACAAGCTCCATCGCCGACGGCCAGGGCGCTCCCTCGCCGGCCGCCATGGCTGCCTGTCGCCATGTCCGAATCCACCCGCGTATACAAGTGTTGCAACCGTCATCTAGAAAAGCTTCAACAACTGTTGAGAAAAGCTTCAACCATAGACATAGAAAGCTTCAATGGCACTGCACAACAAAAGGGAAGCTGCAACCGTTGTTAGAGTTTGCTACTACCGGCGAAGCTTTTTGCTACATCCATCAGGCGGAGCTGCGACCTCGCGACGACGGCAAACGTCGTTTTTGCTGCAAGCCTGCAACCGCAGCGGGATTTTTGCTACATCCATGTAAGGCGGAGCTATAACCGGTGTCAAAATTTGCTACAACCTTTCTGCAACGCCGTTTGGAGTTTTTTGCTACATCCATGTAAGGCGGAGCTACAACCGGTGTCAAAATTTGCTACAACCTTTGTCGATTTTTGCTACAACCAGCGTATTTGCATTTTTGCTACTTTTGCACAAGCCAGCGTCTGAATTTTTTGCTACAGCCCTTGCTCGATTTTGCTAGAGCGTGCGCTCGTTTTTGCTGCAACAGGCAACCGAGATGTTACGACGGTGAGATGTGACCGATGAGCTGCGGCAGCAGGTGTGAGCGGCGATGAGCACGACGGTGAGCTATGGCCCTCGCCATCGAAGCTGCAATCACCGCCACCGGAGCTACAACCACGGGGTGCCGATGTTACATGCGTGGAGCTGGCCACCGGCGGCGGCGATCATCGGCGACCATCAGCGACCGGCAGTGCCCATCGGCGGGGCCGCGGGGGGCCGCGGCCGGTGATGGCCGGGAGGGACGAGCGGCGCGGGGTGGCCAGGGGACGCCAGGGGATCCGCGCGAGAGAGGAAGAAGGGGATGGGGAAGTCAACGCGCCCAGATCGAACGGCTGAGGATAGTCACATCGGACGGCCCAGACGCGACCGGCCGAACTGTTGGGCCGGTGCGCCGGCGCAGATCACTGCCCATATTTTTATGGTCAAGGTCCCACCCCATGTTCCTATCCTCCCACGCAGGCACACAGCAGTAAATTTTTTGGTCACCCATAATCACAAAAACACCACACGATTAACTGGGTACATGGCTCACGAGCCCCACCTGTCATTGAGTACCAAAGAAGCTGGCAAGGTATAATAGGAATGAATGGAGGGCCTGCTGCCACGGTGAAAATCCGTACTACGGTGAAATTATCGAGCGGCACAGCTCGTTTTGCCCTCGCAGGTGCTCTCGCTAGGGTAGCATAGCTGTGTTTATATGTTCAATGTGAATCAAATTGACTATACAAAAGTATAATGTTTTGTTTCGTCACAAAAAAAGCACAATATTCCATTCATGAAATCCTAAGTATGCACGCACAAAAAAGCAAGTATATCCGAATTACATCGCAAAAACAAGTATTTTAGTATTACGTCTTAAAGACAATACATTCATATCCATTGCAAGCAAGTGTAGTTTTTAAAATAAAAAAAAAACTTGACAGGAGCGATGTTGTATATGTTAGTAGAAGAAGATAGGTTTACAACCAGACACATACAACTAGATTTTTGTCTAACAGAGAGGAAAAAGCAGGCCCAAAACCTCAGCCCCCATCATGCATCCCGAACAACTCTAACAAAGGCATGTTCCCTCATCCTCACTAACTCTCTGATCTTGACTCCCCTGTAGTCGTGCAAACAAATATGATTGTTCCACTCTTTTCAAATTCGCCGAGTGTAGTACGAGGTGAACCCATGAAAACGCCTTTTCTCCTCCTTTGGAACCTGATCTCCATCCACCAGTCGTAGATGGGAGTGGTGTTCTAGGAACTGGGGGAGACAACACCTGGTATCACGACCAAAAGGCCACTGTTGGCCATACCTGCCTCGCAAAGCTGCAAGAAAAGAACATGTGATCTGTCGTCTCTTGGCAAGAGCCACGCGCCGCTCAAATCTCACTGCCTGTCCATCTGTAGCGCAGCAGCTTATTGGCCATGGGGATGCGGCCGTGCCAAACCAGCAAGGATAAGGACCTCACCTTTGTTCTATATATGCAACCTAACATATAGCTTGAGGAAATAGAGCTTGTGTTCTTCATTCAGGTTGCATTTACCCGCTAGTGGAAACAGAGATATAGTTTTTCTTATAGCCACGGAAGTCTGTGATATCTGCACACAACAATGTCCACATGATCAAGTCTGCTGAAACAAAATATCTCTGCACACGACATTGCTAGTGTGATAAAATTTGCAAAGTAAACTTATAACTGCAAGGTTGTATAAACAAATGAGTTTTTCTTGTTAATCCTTTGGAACCAAAAGTAGCAGTCTAAATTTACATTCGTCAGTCTACATGGTATAAAACAGCATACCCCTCTCGTGTGACTCGACGGAGGACTATAAGTGCAATGTACATAGATGCTTATTATGACCAATCCCTCTCTATGGGTCTTAATTTATATTCAGTGTCAAGCAGGCCAACACTAATCTACAATAGAAGTGCATGTAGTTACTTCTTCGGCTACTCGGCACTGATGTTGCGGCTCAAGTCATCATGCTGGAAAATACAAGGTCGCCTCCTCATTTCATCACATAAGGCTACCGGTAGGCTGAAGTCATCATGCTAGCAAATACATGGTTGCCTCATCTCATCAGATAATGCTACTGGTATTAAAGCAACCCAAGACTCAAGTATGAGTCCACACAAATGGACATTGAGACCCGCTATCGGTCTCATTCGCCAGAAGGGATACACAAACGATGCTATCTTCCGACGTATTTTTAGAAATCAAACCAGAAAGCACACTTCTTAGCAAGGAAAACCATTTCTTCTAGATCCTTCTCAGTTTCTTGTATGAACTATTGTGATGTTCCTTTACCATTCAATCATGTTTTTACCAGTGACATGTATTGACATAGCAATCTGAAATGTAAGATGTTGCTCACAAGAAATGTCCCTAGGGGGAGCTCTTCCTTAAAAAAAATACTGCAAACAATAATCTTTTTCTGCCAATCTTACTGGAAACTATACTCACGATATGCAAACGACAACTATTAGGGAGCGAGAACATATACCTTGGACCTTTAGTTCTGGAACGAAGCAATGGTGGTGGCAGCTCCCACATCCTCGGAGGTAGTGAAACCAGGACTCCGAAATTCCCTTGTTCTTTGTTCAAGGGCTTCTTGAAAGGGAGGTACTTTAATAATTAGTCAACAATAATACTTGTGCTATTTTATTCATAGCAACTCATATTGCACAATTACCCGCAAAAAAAACTCATATTGCATAATTGAAAATGTCAATAGAAACAGAGAACAAGAAAATCAGTATTCATATTGTAGGTATCTAGAAACTTGTTCTCCCGGTGGAAAACCTGCAGGCATTGAAATATAGGAAACCGTGGTGAATGATTTGAATAATATTCTTATTGTAGTATAGTGAGAGCAGAACATAGGACACACACCATAAGTAGGTGACATCAATATTTCACCCGAAGGAGTATTCAACTTTTAATGGTCAAGATAAATGAACAGGGCTGCATTTCACTGAAGATGCTCTAGCGATAGTGTGAAATTCATTTGAAAAATCTGAAAATACACGGTTGTTATACCATTGCCTTCGGAACTGAAAAATCTCTGTTTCTAGTTTCCTCACCCAAAAGTTTTCATGTGAAAATGCAAAAATAACATGGTGAAGGATAAACATTGAAAAAACAACTGATTATGTATTTGTGTTCAATACAAAACAACATGCCCAAAACACAATTGGAGACAAGCAGAATCTGCATTTCCTTCTCCATGCCATCTTATGTGTTACTCCCTCCGTCTCATAATGTCGTTGCCACAAACACATGATTTCAAAGAAATTCACTTCGATTATCAACATAAAATATGACATGATCATCATCTAGAATGGTTTGTCAAAGGAAAGAGCAGAGGGTACCTTCATTGTGTTTGTAAGATCGAAACTTCTATCTCCTGCAAAGTCTTTCCTTTGTTTTGACTACATGCCACCACACAAATATCGCCGCTACGACACAAGGTGATGAAAACAATGTGTACAGAACTTGCAAACCAAATCTAGTGCATTCTTGTCAACTCTTCACCAGACAAAACCTAGGAAAGCTCTCTGCACATATTTAACCGCTTGCTAAATTATACATAAGGTAACAAGCATATCTTAGATATAGTTTAAAACATTGATTTTTTAACACAGTTTAAAACATTGCTATCAATGTAGGATTGACTGCGTAAACATTTCATCCACGAAACGGCGCCACCATTACTTACGGATTTCCTCTTAATAGAACGTGGGAGGTGCATTAATTCTATTAGACAGAAAAAGGCTTCAGCCTGCAACGTCTGACACTTCATGACCGCAACAAAAGTAAGTGTCTTCCATCTTCATAAACAAGCAGAGGGTTAGTATAACAGTTGCCGCATACAGTCTGGTGACTTGACCTACTTGGCTACTTACAACTTAAAATCATCTGGATTTACGCCCCAATTCGTCCTCACTAACCCATAACTGATAGAAATGGTCAAATCTTCAATTGCTCACAGTAATATAACTCGATATACGACCATAAACTTCTATATGTTTTCTCTGTGCCATTCAAAGGGTGTGCAGGTCTACACTGTTTACCCAAATTTGAGCAGTACTAAACAGTAAGGCATTTTTGTTCTTTCAACCATCCTGCACATCATCAGCAATCAGAGATTTAGAGATTGAAAATGCACACATGGTCAAATTATTTTGTCAGTTTTGGAGTGTGTACGACATCGATGCAATGTCGCACAAAGGCATCATCTGCCCGGCCGGAGTCATCGGCGAACTCGGGGCGCTCGATGTAGCCAGTGCATCGTACATTCTATCTAATCCATGGATGGTCTGTGTGCATAAATGAAGTTCTCAGCGGCCAACCTTTTCAAATTAGTAAAATGACAGCCTGCATCAACAGAGATCGTGTCAAAAATAAGAGGAAAAGGTTTATTTCTAAAAAACAATTTTGCTTGTTTACTTGTAAACTAAGATAAACATGTACTTGCGAACAAGTTTAAATTTTTAGTCAAAATCATTTGCAACTAAGATTCCCATTCTTGGAAATAAAACAATAAATTATCATTCACTTTGAAGATTACTAAAAGCCGATGCATTGCTACATAAAAGAATCATATTACCTGAGATTCATAAAATGACAAGCTCTGTCAATGCTTGGTCTGCCACGTGGCCCCCCAGAATTGAACAGAGAGCACTAAGCGCTAGCACTACGATTGACCTTAACGCTGGCAAATAAGGACTGCAAAAAATTCAACACAAAGTGATGAGAAATATACAAAGCCCACCAAACTTAGCCCCTTTTCCATGTGAAGCAAAAAACTACAGCATATGAAACAACAAACGAATCTGAGGTTACCACGTTAGACCATTTAGTATTCCTCAGAATACTATACTGAAAGCTGTTGTATAAATTTTGATCGCCGCGTGTTCCAAACCTTTGCCTACAAGGCTACAATGCTAATGAATCATAATATATATGTGGTTTTTTAAACAAAGACTGTACTTAACAGGGCCATGAGAAGAGGATAACAACCGGGTTCTTACCAGCATACACAAAAAGGCAAAAGGCAAGGCAAGCTTTTATCCTCGCTGGCTTAGCAATTGAGTAGGGTAGTCAGAACATAATATATAGAAAAGTGCACTGATGCTAAGTTTTCATCGTCACATTCGCTTTAAAGGTAGCTGACAAGTTAAAAAATATAGAGCCATCGACTGTACTTCAGAGTGTGATGGTCCACAGATTGCATATGGAAAAACTATATAGCAACAGGAAGTACATACTGAGGAGTTCGTGCAGAAATAAAAGGAAAAAATTGCAGGAAATAGCAAACTTGTTTGACATGAGTTCAAAATTGTTTCGGTGTCCAGTTTGAGTGGTACCAAATAGTTGTCGTTAAGCATGCAACCAAAAGTATCTCATCCTTTCGAAGTTGTACTGTAACATTACAGGATCATGATTTGGTGGCTTGACCGCTTGATTTGTTAAAATGCTAAATTCATCTCCATCACTTCATCTCCTGGTCTTACATTAAGATCAACAGAGACTGGAGCCTCGCGGTTGCAAAGCTTCTGGGGAAAAGGAAAAACAGTTGAACATGAGTTAACATTATATCCAGTTCTCCTCATGGGCTTGTCTTTATTAGCAGCTGGCTACCTTGTTGTTTACCAGGCCTGAAAAATCAAACCAATCTATCAGTGGAACAACAGATATCCATAATTCATCTCGATCAGGAGAGGGCAAACAACTAACAACCAGAGTATTTGTGAGAGTGGACACTGTAAAAGGTTGTTCAGCTCCCTTGCTGAACTTAATCTCAGCATTGTTGTTGCCAAACTGCTTGATTAGGATTTTTTTCTCCAGAAGCTCTTAGACCAGATTATCCAAAACCGTCGCCGTTTATCCTAACATAAAAAATCATATCAATCAATGAATATGAAGCCTAGAAGAAAATGACACGCGGTATAGAAGTATAAGTATTCTGTAGTTTCAGGGCCTGTTCTGAACCTCTCCAACTCCCAGCTTCTCAAACTCCAAACGAAAAATCACGCCGAACGCTTTAGCTCCAGGAAGCTAAATTCTCGAAGCTCTTCTGGGCCGTAGTGCAATTTGGAGAAGCTGGGAAAATCGAGCTCCGCGTTTACAAGAATCTGGAGTTCCACCTATTTACGCCCAATATACCACCGCCCAGGAAAACGATTCGGGCTCGTACAGGCGCACGACCCCCTCGAGGCATCTGATCCAATCGTTTTCCCTCTCCTCTCTTCCTCGTTCTCTCTCTCGAACCCTCCTGCCGCCGCCAGTCACGCCGCCACGCCCGCTCCCCCCGTGGCTACGACGCCGGCGCCACCTCAACTAGCACCGCCGCCTCCTCTCCTCCGACTTCCACCCCAGGAGCGTGCCCCAAGCCCCTGATGCTCCAGCGCAGAGCAGAGCGCTTTAATTCGGCCATGGCGTATGCATTTTCGATCTCCTTTGTTACTGAACAATAGGTTGTGCACTCTGATGGAATGGATTCGCGACGAATAGGGCGACAAATTTGATGTGATTCGGGGTCTAAATCACCTGATTTGATGAGTAATTGGCAGTGGTTATGTGTCCAATTTGTTCCTGTGCGTGAGCTGAAGGTTGAGGACGACCTGTAGCGAAGGTGGGCTAGGTGGGAGGCTCCCCTACTACAGCCCAGCCGGCCCAATACGACGCTAGACAGGCCAACAGCCGCTGCCAGCCCATGGTGGTGATGGAGAAGTTAATTTTGCTGCAGAACGGATGGAAGTCGCTGCGTGGAGTTAGAAGCCACTTTGAGAAGCTGGAAATGTGGAGTTTCCAGAAGCTGGAGAGGTTCAGAACAGGCCCTCAATCTCACCACAACCGTGCATAATGGCAGCGCCTCAGATTCATGTTGGTGACCACCCTGTAGTGTATGGCGTGAGTTGTCGGATGGTTGTGACGGACTGCAGACCGTGTTGGGTGGCATGAGGGCAAGCTGTCCCCGCGGCGGAGGCCAAGCTGAGCGGCTTGGGCAGCGAAGGGCGCGGCGGGCGGCTCACGCGGCGGCTCCCGCGGCTACGAAATTGGTTTGCTTGGCCTTAGTATAGATGAGTTCAGCAATAGAAACTTACTTGCGACTCCGGCGGAGTGGCGGCGGCCAAGCTGTGGCTCCGGAGGCGGCGAACCGCGGCGCGGCGGCTCCGGCGGCTGGGGAGGCGGCGACTCGCGACCGGGGCGGGCTCCCACGGCTGGGGAGGCTCCCGGCGACCTGCGGCGGCTTCCCATGGCTCCGGCGGCGCGAGGCGGCGGTGAAGGGCGCGGCTTCCCGTGGCTCGGCCCGAGGCTGCGGCTGCGGGAGGCGAACGGTGCGGGAGGAGGAGGAGGTCGTGCGGGCGGTTTTGTTTCCTTTTTACTGCGGGCAACAGATTAGCGATCGATAGATTGTGGCTTAATGCGTGTTTGGTAGCGTTAAACACAGAAGGATTAAGGGCCATTAGATTTTGATGATGAATGGATGTGATTGTTTGGATCTGTCCCTCTCTTTCTTTTATAATGATAGTAGATAGTAGATGAGTTCTCTCTTCTCCACCTCATGGTTTATCCTACGTGGCACTCCTAAAATAGCACCATTGTACATGCCCTAATCTAACGATCGGAGAATTGTCACGCCTCATGCGGAGATCGAGACCGATTTAGGGTTTGGGAGCACAAGAGTATACTCAAAGGGAATATGCTTGTATTAGCTGTAAGTGTTGATCAAGGATTTTCTCAGAAAAATTGGCATACGGTTACAGACGGAGAGGATGGCTTAAGTAGCTCAGCTGCAAAGAAAGAAGGTAAATGGTAAAATCAGTGAAACGCTACGGTTCGGTAAATGGTGAGCTCCACGAGCCATTGGATCTTCTCCTGATCTTCCATCATGGCCGTTCACTAACTGAAGATGTCGACGCCCTTAACTGATGAGTTGTGCCCGACGAGAATCAAGGCCATCTGTTCGTTTTTCTCATGCAACCTCCTTCAAATCTCGCTCTTGTGATTGCCTCTGCCGCTGATTATCTATTGCTACTGTGCTCCGCCGCTCCAGGTTGTTCGTCTCCTCTGCTCGATTGACTCATCGAGCCAGCCAACATGGTCGAAGGTGTCAGTACAGCGAATACTTATGACAAGAGCAAAATGAGATCGTCGGGTTGCAAGAGAGAATGCAACGGGATTTTACGCTCCAAGAACTTCAGTGGATGAGTATCCAACTCTTTGCTTAGCATTGGCTACTGGCTAGTGGGGAGGCAGACCACTCGGATAAATCCTTTTAGGGGTAAAGGGTGAAGCTTTTGAAGTCAGTAGTATGGATAGTAGGAGTTCTTTTCAGCACGGAACTCCTGTAGAGAAACATCCAACTTCAAATGGGAGGTTATCATAGTCTAAGCCCCCCCCCTCATAGTAGACCAGGGGCCTTTTTGGCCGTTTTGTTTGCTGAGGTGGAGCATGCAACTCTGCTGGTTGCTGTAGGGGGGTGACTTCAACCTAATCACAGCGGCCTTAAACAAAAAAAATTGGATCAATGTACCTTTCATAAATTGGTTTAACGGATGTATCGCGGAGATGGGCCTACACAAACTTGAGTGTGTCAGGCCCCGCTTTACCTGAAATAACAAGCAGGCAAACCAGATATTTGTGTGTTGTTATCACGCTTTAGACTCCACCAGTTAGGAGGCGAGATTCCACTAGTGCAGGATGCTGCTAACGCGACACTACGATTGGAGACCCTTTCACGAAACTGTGTGCGATGCATTAATCACAAACGGGGATTAAAAGAACCATAAAAAAGGTGCAAAACATTTATAATGGAGGATGCATCAAACACGGTTCAGATTTTAGTTGTGTGTGCGATCCAGGGCATACGGTTCAGTCCAATGAACCATTTGTGATGATGCGAAACAAAAGAAACGGGTAGCCTGATGAAGCGTTTGCGATGTACAGCATACGGTTCACTCGGATGAACTGTTTGTGATTAGGCAACACAAAAGAAACGGTCAGCCAGATCAAGGTGTGTGCGATGTACAACATACAGTTCACTCGGATGAACTGTTTGTGATTAGGCAACACAAAAAAATGGTCAGTCAGATCAAGGTGTGTGCGATGTACGACATGCAGTTCACCCGGATGAACTGTTTGCGTTGAGACAAGAGAACAGAAACGGTTCAATAACAAATACCATAAATATTGCAAGGTTCAAATTCAAAGATTACGACGCCCAAATTCAAACATTGCAAACTGCATAATTTCTGAAAAGGGATCAGCCGCTGACAAGTCATGTATGGGTTTGCCACAATAACTTCCAATTGCTTTGCCATATACTCTTCCAATACGAAGTTTGGCATTTTTGGAGGCACTTCCATCCCGCAGTACCAGCCGCCTATGATAATCATACCATTGATCTTTCCTAATTAAATGTGTGTTCAACCTCAGTACCCTCAGCACCTTTGCTCTAGCAAGAAAGAACATGGCGAGTGTAATCTCCGATGGGGTCCCTCGATAGGAGTTCAAAATAATATTTGAGAGATGCAGATCCAGGCATTCGATGTGATTGTCGTTATCAATATCTTCCACCGAGCCTAATATGCACTGCAAAAGAAGAGAACGTGTTAGTGCCTACATGCAGTTTTGAACACTGCTACACGCCCATTTGGTTTGCAGGATTTGTAAAATGCACCAACGTGCCATCTTCGATCTGTCATGATTAACATGGGCATTAATTTGATTACAATCTAGAAACATGTAGCCTTCTTCACAAGAAGTTGGATTGGATGAAAAATTCCCTAAGAAAACTAGTACAGATGAGTCCAAAGGAGAAATGCTTATGGACGATTGTAACCATATGAATGAAGCAACCAATATGGGGTGGGGGTGTATGTCCTAAATGTTGGGGAACGTAGTAATTTCAAAACATTTCCTACGCACACACAAGACCATGGTGATGGCATAGCAACGAGAGGGGAGAGTGTCTGTCCACGTACCCTCGTAGACCGAAAGCGGAAGCGTTATAACAACGCGGTTGATGTAGTCGTACGTCTTCACGATCCGACCGATCCAAGCACCGAACGACGGCACCTCCGAGTTACGCACACGCTCAGCTCGATGACGATCCCGGACTCCGATCCAGCAAAGTGTCGGGATGAGTTCCGTCAAGACGACGGCGTGGTGACGATGATGATGCTCTCATCGGCGCAGGCTTCGCCTAAACTCTGCGACGATATGACCGAGGTGGAATATGGTGGAAGGGGCACCGACACGGCTAAGAGATCCAAGGATCAATTGTTGTGTCTTTGGTGCTAGCCCTGCCCTCTATTTATATGTTGAGCCGGGGTCGAAACTTGGAGCAAAAACCTCCTCAAAGTCGGTTTTGCCCGAAAGGCAAGAGTCCCACTCGGACTCCGGGACCAAACGCCACAATCCTTGGCGTCGGCCAGACGCCATGGGCCTCGGCGTCGGCCCAGGCCGACGCCAGGTCTCGGCGTTTGGCCCCCGCCTCCATAAAACTCCTTTTGCACCGACCTAAAGCCTCAAGGGCTTGACCCTTGGCATAAACATATCATCCAATATATGAATCTTTACGTCTCGACCATTTCGAGACTCCTCGTCATGTCCCCGGTCTCATCCGGACTCGAACTCCTTGGTACATCAAAACATGCAAACTCATAATATAAGCATCATCGAAACCTTGTAGCGTGCGGACCCTACGGGTTCGAGAACTATGTAGACATGACCGAGAACTATTCTTGGTCAATAACCAATAGCGGAACCTGGATGCCCATATTGGTTCCTACATATTCTACGAAGATCTTTATCGGTCAAACCGCATAACGACATCGTTGTTCCTTTTGTCATCGGTATGTTACTTACCCGAGATTCGATCGTCGGTATCCAATACCTAGTTCAATCTCACATCGACAAGTCTCTTTACTCGTTCCGTAATACATCATCGACAACTAACTTATTAGTTGCAATGCTTGCAAGGCTTATGTGATGTGCATTACCGAGAGGGCCCAGAGATACCTCTCCGACAATCGGAGTGACAAAACCTAATCTCAAATACGCCAACCCAACATGTACCTTTGGAGACACCTGTAGTACTCCTTTATAATCACCCGATTCACGTTGTGACGTTTGGTAGCACCAAAGTGTTCCTCCGTAAACGGAGTTGCATAATCTCATAGTTACAGGAACATGTATAAGTCATGAAGAAAGCAATAGCAATATACTAAACGATCAAGTGCTAGGCTAATGAATGGGTCATGTCAATCACATCATTCTCCTAATGATGTGATCCCGTTAATCAAATGACAACTCATGTCTATGGCTAGGAAACTTAACCATCTTTGATTCAACGAGCTAGTCAAGTAGAGGCACACTAGTGACACTATGTTTGTCTATGTATTCACACATGTATTATGTTTCCGGTTAATACAATTCTAGCATGAATAATAAACTTTTATCATGAAATAAGGAAATAAATAATAACTTTATTATTGCCTCTAGGGCATATTTCCTTCAGTCTCCCACTTGCACTAGAGTCAATAATCTAGTTCACATCATCATGTGATTCAACACTAATATTCACATCTGTATGTGATTAACACCCATAGTTCACATCGTCATGTGACCAACACCCAAAGGGTTTACTAGAGTCAATAATCTAGTTCACATCGCTATGTGATTAACACCCAAAGAGTACTAAGGGATGATCATGTTTTGCTCGTGAGAGAAGTTTAGCCAACGGGTCTGTCACATTCAGAGCCGTATGTATTTTGCAAATATTCTATGTCTACAATGCTCTGCACGGGGCTACTCTAGCTAATTGCTCCCACTTACAATATGTATCCAGATTGAGACTTTAGAGTCATCTGGATCAGTGTAAAAAGCTTGTATCGATGTAACTCTTTACGACGGGCTCTTTTATCACCTCCATAATCTAGAAATATTTCCTTATTCTACTAAGGATAATTTTGACCGCTGTCCATTGATCTACTCCTAGATCACTATTGCATTCCCTTGCCAAGCTTAGTGGTAGGGTATGCAATAGATCTGGTACATAGCATAGCATACTTTATAGAACCTATGACTGAGGCATAGGGAATGACTTTCATTCTCTTTTCTATTTTCTGCCGTGGTCGGGATTTGAGTCTTACTCAATTTCACACCTTTGGAACACAGGCAAGAATCTTTTCTTTGACTGTTCCATTTTGAACTACTTCAAAATCTTGACAAGGTATGTACTTATTGAAAAACTTATCAAGCGTTTTTGATCTATCTCAATAGATCTTGATGCTCAATTTGTACGCATCTTCACCGAGGTCCTTCTTTGAAAAACTCCTTTCAAATACTCCTTTATGCTTTGCAGAATAATTCTACATTATTTCCGATCAACAATATGTCATTCACATATACTTATCGTAAATGTTGTAGTGCTCCCACTCACTTTCTTGTAAATACAGGCTTCTCCAAAAGTCTGTAAAAACCATATGCTTTGATCACACTATCAAAGCGTTTATTCCAACTCGAGATGCTTGCACGGTCCATAGATGGATCATTGGAGCTTGCACATTTTGTTAGCTCCTTTAGGATTGACAAAACCTTCGGTTGCATCATATACAACTCTTCTTTAATAAATCCATTAAAGAATGTAGTTTTGACATCCATTTGCCAGATTTCATAAAATGTGGCAATTGCTAACATGATTCGGACAGACTTAAGCATCGCTACGCTTGAGAAAATCTCATTGTAGTCAACACCTTGAACTTGTCGAAAACCTTTCTGCGACAAGTCGAGCTTTGTAGATAGTAATACTACTATCAGCATTTGTCTTCCTCTTGAAGATCCATTTATATAATATGGCTTGCCGATCATCGGCAACTCCATCAAAGTCCACACTTTGTTCTCATACATGGATCCCATCTCAGATTTCATGGTCTCAAACCATTTCGTGGAATCTGGGCTCATCATCGCTTCCTCATAGTTCGTAGGTTCATCATGGTTTAGTAACATGACTTCCGAATAGGATTACCGTACCACTCAGTGCGGACTGTACTTTGGAAGACCCACGAGGTTTTGTAGTAACTTGATCTCAAGTTTCATGATCATCATCATTAACTTCCTCACTAATTGGTGTAGGAATCACTGGAACTGATTTCTGTGATGAACTACTTTCCAATTAGGGAGAAGGTACAATTACCTTATCAAGTTCTACTTTCCTCCCACTCACTTCTTTCGAGAGAAACTCCTTCTCTAGAAAGGATCCATCTTAGCAACAAATGTTTTGCCTTTAGATCTGTGATAGAAGGTGTACCCAACAGTTTCCTTTGGGTATTCTCTGAAGACGCACTTCTCCGATTTGGGTTCGAGCTTATCGGTGAAAACTTTTTCACATAAGCATCACAACTCAAACTTTAAGAAACGACGACTTAGGTTTATCGCTAAACCATAGTTCATACGGTGTCATCTCAACAGATTTAGATGGTGCCCTATTAAACGTGAATGCAATTGTCTCTAATGCATAACCCAAAATGATAGTGGTAAATCGGTAAGATACATCATAGATCGCATCATATCCAATAAAGTGCGGTTTCTGACGTTCGGACACACCATAACATTGTGGTGTTCCAGGTGGCGTGAGCTGTGAAACTATTCCACATTATTTTAATTGAAGACCAAACTCGTAACTCAATTATTTGTCTTCGCGATCAGATCGCAGAAACTTTATTTTCTTGTTACGATGATTTTTCCACTTCACTCTGAAATTCTTTGAACCTTTCAACTATTTCAGACTTATGTTTCATCAAGTAGATATATCCATATCTACTCAAATCATCATGTGAAGGTTAGAAAATAACGATACTTGCCACGAGCATCAACACTCATTGGATCGCATACATCGGTATGTATTATTTCCAATAAGTCAAGAGCTTGTTCCATTGTTCCGAGAACGGAGTTTTAGTCATCTTGCCCAAACGGCACGGTTCGCAAGCATCAAATGATTCATAACCAAGTGATTTGAAAATCCATCTTTATGGAGTTTCTTCATGCGCTTTACAATCGATATGACCCCAAACGGCAAAGTGCCACAAATAAATTGCACTATCATTATTAACTTTACATCTTTTGGTTTCAATATTATGAATATGTGTATCACACGATCGAGATCCAACAAACCATTTTCATTGGGTGTATGACCATAGAAGGTTTTATTCATGTAAGCAGAACAATAATTATTCTCTAACTTACATGAATAACCGTATTGCAATAAACATGATCAAATCATATCCATGCTCAACGCAAACGCCAAATAACATTTATTTAGGTTCAACACTAATCCCGATAGTATAGGGAGTGTGCGATGATGATCATATCAATCTTGGAACTACTTCCAACACTCATCGTTACTTCCCTTCAACTAGTTTCATTTATTCTCAGAACTCCTGTTTGAGTTACTAATCTTAGCAACCGAACAAGTATCAAATACTCGGGGCTACTATAAACACTAATCTCGATAGTATAGGAGTGTGCGATGATGATCATATCAATCTTGGAACTACTTCCAACACTCATCGTCACTTCCCTTCAACTAGTCTCTGTTTATTCTCAGTAACTCTGTTTGAGTTACTAATCTTAGCAACCGAACAAGTATCAAATACTGGGGCTAATATAAACACTAGTAAAGCACACATCAATAACTCAGATATCAAATATACCCTTGTTCATTTTGCCATCCTTCTTATCCACCAAATATCTCGGTATTTCCGCTTCAAAGGACCATTTCCTATGCAGTGTAAGCACTCGGTTTCAGGCTTTGGTTCAGCTTTGGGTTTCTTCGTGGGAGTGACAACTTGCTTGTCATTCTAGTTGAAGTTCCTTTCTTTCCCTTGCCCTTTTCTTGAAACTAGTGGTCTTGTCAATCATCAACACTTGATGCTCTTTTCTTGATTTCTACCTTCGTCGATTTCAGCATCACGAAGAGCTTGGGAATTACTTTTGTTATCCCTTGCATATTATAGTTCATCACGAAGTTCTACTAACTTGGTGATGGTGACTAGAGAATTTGTCAATCACTATCTTATCTCGGAAGATTAACTCCCACTTGATTCAAGCGATTGAAGTACCTGCACAATCTGAGAACATGCTCATTAGTTGAGCGATTCTCCTCCATCTTTTAGCTATAGAACTTGTTGGAGACTTCATATCTCTCAACTCGGTATTTGCTTGAAATATTAACTTCAATTCTGGAACATCTCATATGGTCCATGACGCTCAAAACGCCTTTGAAGTCCCGATTCTAAGCCGTTAAGTATGGTGCACTAAACTATCAAGTAGTCATCATATTGAGCTAGCCAAACGCTCATAACGCCTCGCATCGCTCCTGCAATAGGTCTGTCACCTAGCGGTGCATTAAGGACATAATTGTTCTGTGCAGCAATGAGGATAAACCTCAGATCATGGATCCAATCCGCATCATTGCTACTAACATCTTTCAACACAATTTTCTCTAGGAACATATCAAAATAAACATATGAGAGCAACAACGCAAGCTATTGATCTACGACATAATATGCAAAATACTACCAGGACTAAGTTCATGATAAATTAAAGTTCAATTAATCATATTACTTAAGAACTCCCACTTAGATAGACATCTCTCTAGTCATCTAAGTGATTACGTGATCCAAATCAACTAAACCATGTCCGATCATCACGTGAGATGGAGTAGTTTCAATGGTGAACATCACTATGTTGATCATATCTACTATATGATTCACGCTCGACCTTTCGGTCTCCGTGTTCGAGGCCATATCTGTTATATGCTAGGCTCGTCAAGTTTAACTCGAGTATTCTGCGTGTGCAACTGTTTTGCACCCGTTGTATTTGAACGTAGAGCCTATCACACCCGATCATCACGTGGTGTCTCAAAGACGAAGAACTTTCGCAACGGTGCATACTCGGGAGAACACTTCTTGATAATTTTAGTGAGAGATCATCTTATAATGCTACCGTCAATCAAAGCAAGATAAGACGCATAAAGGATAAACATCACATGCAATCAATATAAGTGATATGATATGGTCATCATCATCTTGTGCTTGTGATCTCCATCGCCGAAGCACCGTCGTGATCACCATCGTCACCGGCGCGACACCTTGATCTCCATCGTAGCATCGTTGTCGTCTCGCCAACTATTGCTTCTACGACTATCACTACCGCTTAGTGATAAAGTAAAGCAATTACATGGCTTTTGCATTTCATACAATAAAGCGACAACCATATGGCTCCTGCCAGTTGCCGATAACTTCGGTTACAAAACATGATCATCTCATACAACTAAATATAGCATCATGTCTTGACCATATCACATCACAACATGCCCTGCAAAAACAAGTTAGACGTCCTCTACTTTGTTGTTGCAAGTTTTACGTGGCTGCTACGGGCTGAGCAAGAACCGTTCTTACCTACGCATCAAAACCACAACGATAGTTTGTCAAGTTGGTGCTGTTTTAACCTTCGCAAGGACCGGCGTAGCCACACTCAGTTCAACTAAAGTGAGAGAGCAGAGACACCGCCGGTCACCTTTAAGCAACGAGTGCTCAAGCGGTGAAACCAGTCTCGCGTAAGCGTCGGCGTAATGTCGGTCCGGCCGCTTCATCTCACAATACCGCCGAACCAAAGTATGACATGCCGGTAAGCAAGATGACTTATATCGCCCACAACTCACTTGTGTTCTACTCGTGCATAAGACATCAACGCATAAAACCAGGCTCGATACCATTGTTGGGGAACGAGTAATTTCAAAAATTTCCACGCACACACAAGACCATGGTGATGGCATAGCAACGAGAGGGAGAGTGTCGTCCACGCCTCGTGACCGAAAGCGGAAGCGTTATAACAACGCGGTTGATGTAGTCGACGCCTTCACGATCCGACCGATCCAAGCACCGAACGTCACGGCACCTCCGAGTTCGCACACGTTCAGCTCGATGACGATCCCGGACCGATCCAGCAAAGTGTCGGGATGAGTTCCGTCAAGACGACGGCGTGGTGGACGATGATGATGCTCTCATCGGCGCGCAGGCTTCGCCTAAACTCTGCGACGATATGACCGAGGTGGAATATGGTGGAAGGGGCACCCGACACGGCTAAGAGATCCAAAGGATCAATTGTTGTGTCTTTGGTGCTAGCCCTGCCCTCTATTTATATGTTGAGCCCGGGGTCGAAACTTGGAGCAAAACCTCCTCAAAGTCGGTTTTGCCCGAAAGGCAAGAGTCCCACTCGGACTCCGGGACCAAACGCCACAATCCTTGGCGTCTGGCCCAGACGCCATGGGCCTCGGCGTCTGGCCCAGGGCCAGACGCCAGGATCTCCGGCGTTTAGCCCCCTGGCCTCCGCAAAACTCCTTTTGCACCGACCTAAAGCCTCATGGGCTTGACCCCTTGGCCTAAACATATCATCCAATATATGAATCTTTACGTCTCGACCATTTCGAGATTCCTCGTCATGTCCCCGGTCTCATCCGGACTCGAACTCCTTGGTACATCAAAACATGCAAACTCATAATATAAGCATCGAAACCTTAAGCGTGCGGACCCTACGGGTTCGAGAACTATGTAGACATGACCGAGAACTATTCTTGGTCAATAACCAATAGCGGAACCTGGATGCCCATATTGGTTCCTACATATTCTCTGAAGATCTTTATCGGTCAAACCGCATAACGACATACGTTGTTCCTTTTGTCATCGGTATGTTACTTACCCGAGATTCGATCGTCGGTATCCAATACCTAGTTCAATCTCGTTCATCGACAAGTCTCTTTACTCGTTCGTAATACATCATCTTACAACTAACTTATTAGTTGCAATGCTTGCAAGGCTTATGTGATGTGCATTACCGAGAGGGCCAGAGATACCTCTCCGACAATCGGAGTGACAAAACCTAATCTCAAATACGCCAACCCAACATGTACCTTTGGAGACACCTGTAGTACTCCTTTATAATCACCCGATTACGTTGTGACGTTTGGTAGCACCAAAGTGTTCCTCCGTAAACGGAGTTGCATAATCTCATAGTTACAGGAACATGTATAAGTCATGAAGAAAGCAATAGCAATATACTAAACGATCAAGTGCTAGGCTAATGAGAATGGGTCATGTCAATCACATCATTCTCCTAATGATGTGATCCCGTTAATCAAATGACAACTCATGTCTATGGCTAGGAAACTTAACCATCTTTGATTCAACGAGCTAGTCAAGTAGAGGCACACTAGTGACACTATGTTTGTCTATGTATTCACACATGTATTATGTTTCCGGTTAATACAATTCTAGCATGAATAATAAACTTTTATCATGAAATAAGGAAATAAATAATAACTTTATTATTGCCTCTAGGGCATATTTCCTTGATCTCCCACTTGCACTAGAGTCAATAATCTAGTTCACATCATCATGTGATTCAACACTAATATTCACATCGTATGTGATTAACACCCATAGTTCACATCGTCATGTGACCAACACCCAAAAGGTTTACTAGAGTCAATAATCTAGTTCACATCGCTATGTGATTAACACCCAAAGAGTACTAAGGGATGATCATGTTTTGCTCGTGAGAGAAGTTTAGCCAACGGGTCTGTCACATTCAGAGCCGTATGTATTTTGCAAATATTCTATGTCTACAATGCTCGCACGGGCTACTCTAGCTAATTGCTCCCACTTACAATATGTATCCAGATTGAGACTTTAGAGTCATCTCGGATCGAGTGTAAAAAGCTTGTATCGATGTAACTCTTTACGACGGGCTCTTTTATCACCTCCATAATCGAGAAATATTTCCTTATTCTACTAAGGATAATTTTGACCGCTGTCCATTGATCTACTCCTAGATCACTATTGCACTCCCTTGCCAAGCTTAGTGGTAGGGTATGCAATAGATCTGGTACATAGCATAGCATACTTTATAGAACCTATGACTGAGGCATAGGGAATGACTTTCATTCTCTTTTCTATTTTCTGCCGTGGTCGGGATTTGAGTCTTACTCAATTTCACACCTTTGGAACACAGGCAAGAATCTTTTCTTTGACTGTTCCATTTTGAACTACTTCAAAATCTTGACAAGGTATGTACTTATTGAAAAACTTATCAAGCGTTTTTGATCTATCTCAATAGATCTTGATGCTCAATTTGTACGCATCTTCACCGAGGTCCTTCTTTGAAAAACTCCTTTCAAATACTCCTTTATGCTTTGCGAATAATTCTACATTATTTCCGATCAACAATATGTCATTCACATATACTTATCGAAATGTTGTAGTGCTCCCACTCACTTTCTTGTAAATACAGGCTTCTCCAAAAGTCTGTAAAAACCATATGCTTTGATCACACTATCAAAGCGTTTATTCCAACTCCGAGATGCTTGCACCAGTCCATAGATGGATCGCTGGAGCTTGCACATTTTGTTAGCTCCTTTAGGATTGGCAAAACCTTCGGTTGCATCATATACAACTCTTCTTTAATAAATCCATTAAAGAATGTAGTTTTGACATCCATTTGCCGATTTCATAAAATGTGGCAATTGCTAACATGATTCGGACAGACTTAAGCATCGCTACTGATTGAGAAAATCTCATTGTAGTCAACACCTTGAACTTGTCGAAAACCTTTCTATTGTTTGGAAAGTAATTGTTGTTATTACATGACCCAAAAAACATTTTGTGCGACAAGTCGAGCTTTGTAGATAGTAATACTACTATCAGCATTTGTCTTCCTCTTGAAGATCCATTTATATAATATGGCTTGCCGATCATGGGCAACTCCATCAAAGTCCACACTTTGTTCTCATACATGGATCCCATCTCAGATTTCATGGTCAAGATAAACTACTCATACAATGCATCTTGATGCGCAACGATGGGCATCTTGCTAGTTCTAAAACCTTTCCATCATTTGCCACACTACTGGTTGCGGATGAAAAACCTACCAAGCACAGTAGCGATACATGAGCGATGCACAATTACAAGCTGATATTCTATTGGACAATGGAGGCTATAACCAATTACTTTTACGGAACAATAGCACCCAGAAAATTTGAAGGGTAGGTATGAACAAAATTGAACTGCACATGTACCGCTAAGTGATTCAATACACACATTACCAATCGAGGAGGAGAACGATGGTCACGGCGGCCTCGTGAGTCATGGTCGGCAACGGAGTCGGTTCATTGTCCATGACGGTGGTACTTCTGCGCTTACGCCGGCTTCCGAAGCAGATCCGAGACCGTGGAAGACGATGCCGGGAAGAGGCTCCGTGTACGACGATGATGGTGGACCTGCCCAAGGCGGCGAGTGAGGTCGCCGATGAGGCAGATGCATGTGGTGGACGAGTGCGCCGATGTAAAGGGAGGAGCACGAAGGCTGCGTGTCGTGGAGAAGTCTATTTTCGTGGGGATAGAAATGGGGAGTATTCAGTGTACTACTCGGGTGCCGGGTGGGGTTGGCTGGGTAGGGTGAACTGGTTACGAAAACAGCCCCTACCAAGCGCCATCCGTAGGCCTGTTCAAGGCTATGATGGTAACTTCCCACCGCTCGAATCAGGGTCACGGGAGATTTTCCCGCCGACCTCAAAATTTTGTGACACCGGACTCCCGTGTGGCGGTTGAGTGACTCGCCAAGCAACTAGCTTAGTAGTAGTAGTAAACTCTGCATATTAGGTTTGATCAAGTCAAACTTCCTAAAGTTTGACCAAGTTTATAGAAAAATATAATTTACCATAACAAATATGTATGATGTGAAAATACATTCAATAATGAATGTAATGGTATTTATTTGTTATTGTATATGTTAATATTTTTTGTTATAAGCTTTCTGAGAGTTTACAAAACTTGACTTTGACCAATGCTAATACGCGGACTTAAATAAAAACAGAGGGAGTACACATTTGTTTTCTTAGTTTGTAGTGAACTAATCATTTGTTGAAATTGTGAAATAAATATATTAGGCTATTGACTTCGAATGTAATGGTCTATACAATTCAATATTTACAATCATTATCGAATCCCAAGATGTATACAAGGTCTATAGTACTTCACAACATGCTCAAACTCACATAATCCAAGTCAAATGAGAATCTAAATGCATTTCATAGTTATTAGTTTGTAGGATGCAACAAAAACAACCATAACTCTACATCAGCCATTATAGAAGCAACATTTTGACATATCCCAATGTGTGAATGAAACGTGCAGAGAGAGCTTTTGAAGATGGAGCAGATAGGGCAGGAAAGATTGTATGTATGTGGACGAGAGAGTAGGAGACAAACCTAACGAGACAGAGAGAGAGAGAGAGAGAGAGAGAGAGAGAGAGAGAGAGAGAGAGAGAAAGAGAGAGGAAGAAGTTAGGTCTGTGAGAAAGATGGATACATGTATATACATGAGATGCGTAGCATCCGGATTCTCATATACGTGGAAGGAGAAGAGACAACATGTTTGATGAGAGAGCTGAAAAACATGGAAGAGAGGGAAGGATCTCGTGGGTTGAGGGATTGACAATTTTAAAGTGGGGAGAGAGGGATTGGTAATTTTGCAGAGAGAGAGAGAGAGAGAGAGAGAGGTGGGGGAGGAGTCGGCCACCGTCAGCCACATCACCCCGCTTCTAGATGACCCCGATTCTCTAGCACGGTGTGGTCGCTGCCTTCGATCTGCTCGATGCCCTTTTGAAGATTGAGGTGTTGTGCATGTTGGGGTGCAAAGAAGCACAAGCTTAGAGTGGTCACCAGATAACCTTGGATGGGGATGAATTGTGTGCTCTGGGGAGTGTGTGTGTGTGTGTGTGTGTGTGTGTGTGTGTGTGTGTGTGTGTGTGTGTCGATATTGAGAGAAAACAAACCTAAGGAGAGAAATGGGTATTCACGAAGACATTGTGCGGGCCTTGAGGTGGGTGGGGCCGGGTGAGGGTGTCAAATGTGTGCTGGATGCATGTGTTGCATGCAACCGCATGAGGGACGGATTTAATCGAGAGAGATGGTTGTTGTGTTATGGATGCTCTCTCTCTCTCTCTCTCTCTCTCTCTCTCTCTCTCACACACACACACACACAAGTAAACTAGAAGACTGTTCTCTCATGTATACACAACGATCGGCATATGTCTATGTCTCACTCATGCATGATCATTTGCACATTCACACCTCTCTATGTCTCAGATCACACGCACACCGCCTCCACATTTCCTTCCGCCACAACACACATATGGACACATACACACATTCTCTCTCACCACACACACAAAATCAGTATTAAAAAACTAGGGCGCACCTAAAACGTCCAAATCCAAACAAACACGACTGGAGCTAAATTCAAATATATGGAAATATTGCAGCCAAGAACTTTCACAGGAAAAAAAGTTGAGTAATATTCGAGGATTGTTTTCACACACACAAAAGGTTCGTGGATGTCCTTCGAGCGACACGGTGACGACTGCTCGATCGATCGCGCGGCCGCGTTCACGCGCTTGCACAGGATTCCGTGATCGTGGCTGTGGTTCTAACTAATAAAAGCGCTGCCTAAGTCTAATGTTTACGGTACTAGTACGGTTTTTTTAAGTTTGACCAACCTTATATATAAAACTAAAGTAAGCTCCCACATGCGCACTCATCAATACGCCGCCGCCATTGCTATGCGATGCCGCTACCGCCGCTCGGCCAACAATTTCTCGCCCATCACCACCGTGATCACCGCCAGCCTCGCGCCATGAAGTCAAGGCTCGCCCGCCACGCCGTCTCGCAGTCCCTCCTCGCGATGCCAAGCACGCGAAAGCAGCTAGTGGAGCCGCGCTTATGCACGCAGCATACGGAGAGGAGGAGCGCTGCTTCAAAGACGCCGGGCGAGGAGGAACTAGCGGTCATTGTCGCCTCTGCCCACGCGTGAAGGAGGCGCGCATGGTGGCTGTCGCGGCGAAGCTGGTCGTGGCAAGACGAGCCCGCAAACCAGGTGCGGACGCTGAATCTACCTTCGAGACCTTGAATGCCACATGGATCCTGCAATCTAAAGGAGCACTTGGGTCACCGACTCATGTGAGCCGCTTGATGCAACATGGATGGCTAGAAGGGCTTCTTCCACCTCTTCGTCGCCTTTCTTCCTTCGCCCGTCGAACTTCTTTCACAAATCGACCGACCCAAATTATACTACTAGTACGTAACGTATTAAGTACAAGAGGAACATGAAGATACGAGCAGAGTACCAACTGCAAGAAGAACAGTAGTAAGACATAGTACTAGTACTATTGTACGCATTTAAAGAGTTCAAATAACGAGAAAGAACATAAACATCGCTCTGCTGGGGCCTCAAAGACAACACACCCTTGAAATAAACTAAGCAACTAGTCCGCTTGACACCGCAGAGAACCAGATGAGCGACGCAGATCGCCACCTACCGGAGTCCGAGTCCATGTCCTCGACTTCGCCCTCGCCCCTCTTCCTCTTCCTCTTCGCCGATGCTTCTTTGCTTGAACCGACACTAGGCTCGCTTCTTCATCCAACCCTTGTAGATATTTAAACAAAGGTAGGCATCCATTGCTGCGCATATGATGTGATCTTCATCTAATGTCTTCGACTCCCATGCATGATGAAACTCGTGATGAGGTTTCTTCAGCTTAGCGCATTTAAGGATCAATCATGGCTGCTGCCAAGGTCAGCATTGAAGGTTGAGAGGAGGACACCAGCTTGCCTTCCGAGATCAAGGGCTAGCCTACAACGAGACCTATCCGACGCAGGACATCCCTGCCATTCTTAAAGCCTACAAAGAACGAATTTCACTCTTTTGTCCTTGAGGAAGTTCTTAAAATCATGGCACTCAACGTGGCATGGCATATGTGGTAGACCAAGCAAACGTTATGTACGCAAACCTGGATCACGGCGGCTTCTTCCTCTCTTCGTCGCTTAGATCCTTCTCTCGCCCAGGACTGTGGTGTACTCAACATCTAGCCCAGCCACCCACTCATCCGCTGAACTGTTGAACATGCGAGAAGCGAGCAAGCCATGCTTTCACCGTCTCGGATCCACGTGTAGATGATTTATGAACTGATCGCCGGTGATGGCTCTAACCTGGTACTCAGCAGCGACCATGGAGATTTGGGAGGCCATGGATTTTGGAGGAGGGTTAGGAGAAGTTGAACTGTTGTACCCCGTAAAAAAAACTGGGAGCGAACTAATGTGAAAGGACGGGACGACTGGGAGCGAGCTGTTGTAAGGTAGAAGACGGGGACGAGTAGGGCGTGCGAACGGTGTGGGGTTGCTGGCTTGCCCGGTGGATAAACGACTGCAAGCCCCCAAAGAGTTCTCGAGAACTATGCGGGACCCACTAGATGTCATGTCTACTAGACCCATATCGTAGGCCTGCCGGTATAGCTTCGCCTGTTCGCACGCCATGCCGCGCGTGGATGTAATCTTCACTTAATTCCGCTAAACGTCGCGCCCCACGACCTTCGCCTTCCTCGCTGGGTTGCGCCTTTGAGACTTCGACCGCTATAAATGAGCAATTTTTTGCCTTTTTTTAGACAAGCAATTTTTTGCCTACTCCGCATGCATGATACTCCCTCCGTCCTTTTTACTCCCGCCAACCGCTTGCAAAGTGTTTGACCAAATTTATACTTTTTTTGAACACCACCTTATATTAATTAACCAGCCACACCAAGACACTCATTTGATACAATATTCACCACATGTATGTACATTATTTACAAGAATACCATCTAATCTATTGTCAAAGCTATACTTAGCGATTAAGTGTGCCACCTTATCGGCCGAACGGCTAACCTTTGACAATTGAAGATTGTTGATCAACTTCGAGATGCTCAACGCTTTCATATTCAGGTTACGCATAGCAGACTTGTCATAGTCCCCCGATGCGAGAGACGCTACCACAAAAGTGCAATTAGTCTCTAAAATTACAGGATTATGAAGAGAAATACCTATGTAGAGACCGGCAATGCAAGCCCTAAGCTCCGCTTCCTCCATGCTTTGACAGGCATCAACGAAATCCCACGACCAAATTTATACTAAAAATATCAATATCTACAATACTGATTTTAATGAGTATAAGAACTATGTTTTATAATGAGTGTAAAATATTGATTTGACATTGTGAATGTTGACACATTTTTCTATAAGTCTGGTGAAAGTAGAGGTACATTGACTTCGACATAAAACTTAAATGCACAATGCGACTAGTTCCTCCGCTCAAAAAGCGTGCCATGTCCTATCTTGTCATCACAACAAGGTTAGCTATTAGAGTACCACTACCTCCCTTCTAGTTTAAAGGACTCGATTCAAAATTTTCACCTACTCTTAGCAAGATAGTAGAGGTAGTGGAATAGTTTTTGAAGTCTGCAAAAGTACTCAACTAGTGTTGTCGTTTTCACAAAAATGTGTTTACCAATGCATGCATGAACACTAGTTACTCTAACCCCTCTCTTCTTTAATTCTTTGCCACATCAAGATGTTTGCTAATACCAGCTAAGATACCACCATTATGGCCAGCCTTAATCATCGTGATGCCATAATTTAGTGCACCTTGAAACATGAACATGTGTGGGGCGGTATGTTTTAATGACTTGAGACTATACCTAGCCCGCATGCAAGATGACTTATTATGCACCGCTCCCCATACCGCAGGAAGCCCGCTCGTCTCCAAATCTTTTCCTCTCCATGTGTGGAAACAATATGCCCGCCAAACTCTCCTTCTCCTCCCATGTCCCACCACTCCACCCCTGTGAAAAATCTGCATGCATGACTCTCCTCCCCACGCCGTCTAATCCACAGACCAGCAATATTTCCACCCCTTCGCCCCCGTAATTTACTCCAACAAATATGCCCACGTAGCTGTTACTTAATCGCAGGTAGATTGGGTCATCGACATATGGGCCCAACAGGGTCTTGCCCACATGTCGCTGACGCAACCGACCTGCAGCTAAGCCGTGCAGCTCAGTCCATATCTTACGAGGTGTGCCATTGCTCGCTATAAATACAGCGCCCCACGACATCGCTATCTCCTCCCTCACGCTCACGCTCATCGCTATCTCCTCCCTCCATCTCACGCCGACCACCATGGCATCGCCTCCCAAGCCCTAGGAGCCCTCGCTGCACCGCGCGGACGGTCACGCTGTCGCCGCCTGCTCGCCGCCACTAGTCGAGGAGGACGCGCCGGTGTTCTCGCCTTGCCGCCACGCGACGCCGCCGTTGCCTGCCTCGCCGCCACTAGTCGAGGAGGACGCGCCGGCATTCCACTCGCCGCGACGCGACGCGCCACCGCTCCGCTCGCCGCCACTAGTCGAGGAGGACGCGTCGGCGCTCGCTCGCCGCGACGCTGCCGAGGTGGACGCGCGGCGTTCCTAATCTCGCCAAAGACGCTGCCGGAGGACGCGCCGGCTCCCCGCCACGAGGAGAACACCGCCGCCTGGCCGAGCCCCCCAGCCTTGAGGAGCTTTGAAAGAAATGGATGTCGCCTTGTGGGAGGCTTTGCCTCCAGCAGAGCGCGCCAAAATAGAGGCGGAGAAGAAGGCCGAGGAAGAGAAGCGCATCATGGAACAAGCTGCCTCGGGAGGCCTATGTCACGCCCGAGAGAGTCATGCAATTGGCTCTTTGGTATATATCGTGGCGAGGGCCGTGAGGGTGGCGGAGGACGCCCGTGCCGACGCCCGAGTGCAGCCCGCCCAAGCGCCTCATCTACGCTTGGTGGTACGTGGACGGTGCACGCTCAAAGAAGGAGGAGTACCTGGCGCCGGATCACCACACCGTGAGATTGCGCCGCCCACCGGCAAGCCGCCAATCAGCATCTCGCGAGTTGCAAGGCTGAGGAAGAGGCGCCAGTCGGCACGCTGGGAAACGGCCGCACCTGTGGCACTCGTGGCGCGCCGCAAGCGCCTCGCGAGCGCCGTGGCTTTTAGGAGGAGTATAATTTTTGTTTCATAAGGCGATCTCATTAGTTTTGGGACGCAAATGATAAACCCCAAACGTTCAAGAATTTTTAGCGTCCTTAATTAATCGTGTAAAAGGGAAACTGTGGAAACCTTGTGTATTCGTACGCATTTTGCAAGTACGTGCATATAGCACAAACTTTACTATATACTATCGCACTACACGCCTCTCTCGATATATGCTTGCAGATTACATTCCCTCCGTCCAGGTCAATAAGTCATCTTTGGTTGTGCACCGTGACCAAGAAGGAGGGAAGACTTATACACCTAGAAGGAGGGAGTACTACTATTACTTATATACATGCAAATGCACGTTTTAACATTACGATGCGGTTTTTGTAAAAGTAGAAAAACAACACTAGTCAAGCTTGTGAAACGATTCAATGCAAAACAAATGCAAAATGCTCGCTTGATTGTTTACTTTAGCTTCCTTCTCTGTGGTTATTTTCTCTCATACTTTGTACGGAGTATCTCACCGGTTGGAAAGGCATGAAAATTCCCAAACCGCTTCCTACACCCTCAGATCGAATTTTTTGCCTAACAAGTTGTGCCGCATAATTGAATTCCAACTTGAGTACTACTACTAGTAGGAGTACCAGGGCCGTTCTTTTAGGCTTCTAGATTAGTAATCCCATAACTACTACCTCTGTCCGGTTTATTGGTCCCCATTGTAATCTGGTCAAATTTTGATCATAAATTTAACTAATGAAGTGTTAGTGCATGTCACATGCACTACTCCATCCGTCTAGGTGAGTAAGTCATCTTAGGCTGTGCACCGTGACCAAGGAGGAGGAGAAAACGAGAAACGTTAATGTTTATTTGCTAATTAATAGTATTGCATGCAATGAACTAACCACTGCATGTCGTGTTTGATATCTCAAGTCATTAAAAGCATGCACACTCTTTATCTCTTATTGGTTGATATGTCAAGAAACAAGAAACGAGGTAGAAGTTAATGCACCGCGCCTAAGTGTTTTGGGATTATTTGGTTTTCTTAAGATGACTTACACACCTAGACGGAGGGATTACAATGGTGAGGAATAAACCAGTTAAATCTTTGGTCAAAATTTAGCACAAATTACAATGGTGAGGAATAAACCAGGACGGAGTAGTAGTTTAGAAGCCCAAATAAATGAGTGAGGCGCCTTATTGTTACTCTCCACTGTGACTAGTCCTGTGGGAAAAGCCGGGGAAGCCGCCAAAAGAACTGGTCCTAGGAGTAGTAGCTAGGGATCGAGTGTGCGAGATGAATCGGAGAAAGTAAATGCAGAGAGATGAAATGCAAAAAGGACGGAGGGATGTGATGGTTGCTTGTCCGTTTATTTTACGAGGCCACTTATTACTGGGAGTGGTTGGGTTTTGTGATATGACGGCTTTTTCGCCGCCGCCACGAGCGGGTGAGAGGTGAGACTCCCATGCAGCGCCGCCTCTACACTTGTACTACATCGGTCGTGGTTTATTAGTCCCCATTGAATTTGATCAAGATTTAATCGACAAAATGTTAGTGCATGTCAACAAAAACTATATCGTTGGATTCGTATTTGAACATAGTTTTGAATGATATAATTTTAGGTGACATGCATCAGCATTTATCGTACTATATATAATGCTAGTTCAATTTTTGGTCGCATTAATCTATAGTAGTAAGGTGCCCGTATGCTGCAATCAAGAGTGAAATGCATTGATCGGGAGTTGTTTATTTTGACAAAGGATGTGGGGTCATCTCATGTAACGGGTATCGATATGTTTCTTCGGATATGATTTCATCTCTAGAGCTCACAAACATCCGGGTGAAATAGATAAAAAGGTATCTTTTGCAAACAAAAGCGTTCAACTGTTCAACCTGCATCCAAAACTTGTGAAGAAATAACACTTATTGTGCTTTGCAAGAAATGATCTTTAAGAATTAGTTTTTGAGTATCGGTTGTTATACATGTTGGCTACAAATGACATGGCACTTTCTTATAGTCAACAGTTGGCTATATTATTAAGTAATATTAACCATGCCCTTATACACCTAGACGGAGGGATTAAATCAGGATGACTTGCAAGCGGGTAGAGGAGATGTAAGAAATGGTTAATCGTAAGTCTTTCACAAGTACTGTAGTAAAAATTCATACATGGAAGATTCTAGACTAAACCATAAACGGATACACTTTTATTCATGCGTGATACTCCAATAAAGCAAGATCCTGCATGGAAGTCTCTACATGCTTAGACAGTGGATTACATTGAGCGAAGACTAATGATCAACATTTAACTTGATAATGCGTATGTCCAGGTGAACCTCCTTGGAGTCCCCATGCACCGCGTCGGCGGGTAAAGGATGCCATGGGTTTTTCGAGTCCACATTGGCGGATAGTCCCAGCCCCTGAGTCCAAGTCCGTTCGATGAGGCCGTGTCGCCACCACGCGACCCGGAGGGTTAGTAACACCGACCACGCACCCGCACATCAGCCTCGTGTCATGTCGCCGGCCAGGCGCGCCGCTTCGACGACATTACGTAGACGGGCGGCGGCCTCGCGCTGGCCTCGCCGGTGCCCACGATCAAGAGGAAGACGCCGCCGTCCTCCTCCGAGACTAGCAGCGGCGGTGATCCTCCAAGCGACCCGCATGGTGAACGGGTAGCACGCCTCGCACTTGATGTTCTCCGCCAAGGGCCAGCAAGGACCGATGCACGATCCGTGAGGTGATGCACCATGTCCGCCGGGCGAGCCACAAACGGCATCGGGCACTCATAGCAAAGGGACTAAGGGCTCCTTGGAGGCATCGACCAGGCCGTCCATGAAATGGGAGTGGCTGTAGGGGACGTTGCGCCAGTTGAATATATGAGCAAGTTACTACGAGATTTAATCCGAATAAGCACAAAATAAATCATGACGGCTATAACAGAGATGAAACTAATCATGTGGACTAGCATAGTAGTAGGATACAGAGTAGAAACATGAATTCTACCACGATTTTGAACAGGAAGGACAGAAACACATACGGTGCAATGGGAGCAGCACCGTTGGCATTGAGGTTGTCACCCATGTCCAAACACCACGCAGACACGGTCTTTGAGCATGGTTCGTAGTCGTTCCACGCTCGGGAATTGAAGTTTGTAACTATTTTAGATTAGAACATACTACTCCTCCAGTGCTAGTAGTAGAGCAGAGTCCTACTCTACTACTCTACTCAAGAAAGTTAGGGCATAGTAATCGTAGGGAGTACCAAGATCGTGATCACTCAAGCAAGCTGTCCTGCATCGACATGACCCCACGCGCTGGTATGTGTCTCAGAAGTCAAGCGGCGGCTGTAGTCATCATCACCGCCCACTTCCCGCAGCACATATTCACTTCTCCATCTTTGTCCGCACATAATCTCGCCCAATCTTCCATCCCGCTAAGGCGCCCCCTCGTCCGAACCCAAGCACTAACAATGGCAGAACCGAGCAGCGCCCACGAAAGAGTGGCCGAATTCGCCCCACGAGGTAATCAAGCTCATTGTTTCGCTGTGGAAAATCTCAAGATTATGCCGCCGCGCGCGGCTCGCCGGGCTGTACCGTTTACTCAAAGCCCTCGTGCCGGAGCTTTTTAAGCCAGCTCCTTGCTTACCGATGCTGCCCGATCTTCGTAAACGGCATGTCACGCAAAGATAATGATCGAGGGTGGCGAGCATCAACCCCTTGATCGTGATCCGATCCCCGTCAGCCTCAACTACATTAACGGTATGTAATGGGTCGGCATGAACACGCCTTGGATGGTGCTCGCCGATGGTCGCGCAGCTGGATGCTCGTGGAGGTCTACACCGCGATTGATCCCCTTCCTTAGATTAACACTGCACTGCTTTGGCACCGCGGCCCAAAATACTCGGAATCTTACAGTAGCCAACATGATACCAAGTTTGATTTGCTCAAGGTTGTAATCTGCCAAGTGCCCATAAGATCTGCGAATTATAAAGACTTTAGGCTAATTGCGTTCTTCAACCGCTGTCTCGCTTATCCGATGTGTCATGCGGTAAGTGGATAAATCTGCACGCCCATCGCAGATCATACATCCTCCATGGTTCTCTCGATGCCATTGAACACAAGGGCTTCATTTACGCTTATTGACTCCTTCTATGGCTGGACGATTGCTGGCCTACTCCAATATCGCTACAAACGGCTGTTACAAAGAAGATGTTACTTTCCTATGATATCATGATGGCTTGCTTATATTATCGTCAACATTTGCTGAAAAATATTCATGCTCATAACATGCTGTTCTTAAGATTGACTAAATCAAGAGCCCTTTTTATTTGACTCAACTTGATATGATGTTGTAGGTCACCGGTGTCCCTACCCTTCCTAATCCCGTAACCTTTCAAAGAAAAGCGGCATGGCAGTTGCAGGTGGTTCATGGCTCGATCGACGACGCATTTAAAGATTGATGATCGCTCACACGCATCGGATGTGTTGTTTCATGAATACAATCACAGCCATCGCAAGGTCTTTGAGCAGATCCCGTTTCTCTGGGCCTTCGTGAATTTTTGATCGAGGCTGGTAAGTAGCCTTGGTACATGCTCTTTGTTTGTCGGACTGAATTATCCGATTAACCAAGAGATAACCGATGGCAAGGATCATGATGGCAGCGCGATTTCGTTCATCGTGCAAAATTGTGTACACAGCGCACCATGCGCTCTCGCATGCACCATACCCCGATATGTGCCGCCACGCTCAGAGCCCAAAGTAGGAGAGAAGGTCGCAAGTATCGACTTCGACCGCCGCTGGAGTTTCCGTCAGCACCCATCCGTTCAAGCCGTCACCAATCTCCACAACTTAATAATAGTATCGCCTAACTAAGCCGCTTAGTTAGATGCGCATACTTGGTGTAGTAGGATCTTTATTTAGTTTGATGCATACACTTGTTCTTTTTGCAGCCCTTTGTATTGATGGCTGATGTTTGGTTTGGAAGAGAGAGCTGCGCCTTCACTCTTCCGCCTCGCCATCGCTTCGCTGCACCCCAGCCCTGGTTGTCTGCTGTTGTTGTTTCCAATGTAAATCAGTAGTATATTTCGTCTGTTGGTTGAATAAATGTGTTGTTAGAACAACAAACACAATGTTTTGGAAGTCGTTGCACGGTTCGATCCTTTAGTGCCTCGTACCGTACGTAGCGCATACTATTTTTTCAGACGAACACATTTTCTACTTGTTGATAACATGTAGCCCATCGATGAAGGGCCAATAGAGAAGCCCATAATTAATCGGAAGGGAGGTCTCACATGAATCCGCCTGTACATGCTCATGGTCCCGTAAACATAAATAAGTAAATAAATAAATAAAGCTAAATGCTAATGCACCAGTTCTTTGGGAAAATAGGTAGCCTAGTATTTCTTTTTGAAGAATACCCAAGCTAGGCCTATTTGTTTTCTCCGAATTACTGGGTTGCAAATCTTTCAAGACGAGGAGGGATGCATTCCGGCCTGGTTTAAGAGTATGGTCAATGTCTGTTAAAAGTAATAACAAAAGGGGTTGAAAATTCCAAAAAATTTATAGCAAATGGGATATAAGTTTCTTTTTTTGTTTTTGTTCTTCAGTGATATCTTATACGTATTTCATTGGATTTAACATGACATAGTACTAATTTATTTTTAAATTTGTTTTAGTATGGATATTAATTTTTGGATTAAGAATATTTTGTTCCCCAACAAAATTTGCGAATTTTCAAAATTTCCCACATATTTAGTTAATTTTTGACCTCGGCATCGACTCGTAAAATGGCCAGCAATTCTAAAATGGAAAACGGGCTGCAATAAATTCCATATGAATTAGAAAATGAGTAAAAATTATAAAATAATAGCAAATGGGCTGTACACGCCACAAATTTCGAGGCTCACTTGTTTACGCAAGGATTTGTCATGAACACACGATTCTAGCAATAAAGGATCGTTGGATGTCCATCCAACGGCCGACGTGCTTCTTCAATCTCGATCTTCCCGCTCCACCGCTTAAAGTAGCGCCAAGGGACTGCTCGCTTCCTCCTCTTGTGGTTCATTGTGATGCCGCGCAGCTTCCCCGCCCACCCTACTCCCTCCGCCGGCCTGGCCGCACGCAATCAATCGCCTCCTTATTACGCCAAAAAATGATTCCACCCACTAACATCCGGGCGCACGGTTGGGAGGCTGACTCAGGCCTACTTGTTGACGCAGACGCAGGCTTGTCAACTTAGTCAACAAACGATTCTAGCATCAAGAATCGCTGGATTTGAATCGAACGGTCCTGCTGCTTCTTCAATCGCTGCTCTTCTTGCACCAGCCGCCCAAACCAGCGTCGGGAGACCGCCGCCTTCGCCTCCAAAGTGGCGGTCAGCTGCTGCTAGGCCTCATCGCCTCTACTACTCCCACCGCTAGCAGGCCTCTGCGGCGACGGCAGCCTCACACCGCAGCCGAACCAGTGAACCTCAGATTCTCTCCGCGTGGCCATCCACCGCCACGCCTTCCCCAGCTCCGCCGCCCCTTCAGAGGCCTCACTGTCGCCCACCGCCTTGGTGCTCTCGGTGCGGCGCAATAACGTGGTCAACTACATTTCATCGGAAGAGTACTATACATGGAGAGGCTAACAGCTGGGTCCACGGCCACAGCCCAGTTTTTTTGTGATTTGTCAAGTAAGTCGCTTTGTCAGGCCTGTTGGGCTGCAAATCTTTCAAGACGAGGAGAGCTTTCATTCGGCTAGCTGAGAAAATGGCCCATCAGTAATGAGAAATGGGCTGTACATTTTTAAAACACATCAAACTGGCAATTAGTTTCAAATATCTTTTGTTTCATTTCGAGATTTTAAATTACATTAATTTTTATGCGTGGAGAATTTGTTGGATTTTATATTGATATACATTTATTTTTAAAATCAGTTTGAATGTGAGTCGAAATTTCGGGATTAAAAACAGTTCGGACCGCACCGAAATATGCAAAATTTCGTATAATTTTTTAATCGTGGCCACAATATGGGCTATAATGCTAACAAAAATAATATGGGCTCCAAAAAACCTTAATAATTAGCAAATGGGCTGTAAATTATTAGAAATAATGGCAGATGGGTTGTATGCTGTTTTCCATAGATTTGAGGCTTTCCTAAAAAAAGGTTAACGCACAAGCAATGACTGTTGGATGGCCATCCAATGGCCGTCGTGCTTCTTCAATCTCTGCTCTTTCTGCTCCAGCCACTCAAACAAGCGCTGGGTGGACTGCTCGCTCCTCCTCCTCGCAAGGGCGGCTCTGCTGCACAAGCAGGCCTCACCGCCCCATCAGATTCCCATCGCTGGCCTAGCCATCCTCTACTCACCCACACCTGTTGTTATTCTCCGCAACGACAGATGAACCAAGAACCTCAGACAACAGATTCTTCGCGTGGGAAACAACGCGAAGTCTTCCTCGCCTCCGTGTCGCTCCTTCCTAGGCCTCGCCATCGCCCATCGCCTCGGTGCTTTCGGCGCTGCCTGGTCAACGTGGTCAACGATCGACATGCATCCGGCGATCTGACGTGGAGAGGCCGACAGCTGGTCCACGGCCGCACGCAAGGAAATGCCTCCTTATTACGCGCAAAATATTGATTCCTCCACCGACATCGTGGACCCACCGAAAGGGGCTCAGATTTCGTGAAAAAACGCTATCGCCACCGACAGCTCGGACCCACCAGCTATATCTTCGCACGCAAGGAAGTGCCTCCTTATTACGCACAAAAATGAATACTCCCACCGTTAGCTGGGACCCAGATAGTGGCAGGCTGACTTGTGGGCCTACTAAGTTGACGGGATGGAGGGCTTTGTCAACTTAGTCAATATGCATGATTCTAGCTCCAAAGGACCGTGACGATGTCCATCAACGGTCAGAGTGCTTCTTCAACCTCTGGTCTTCTTGCTCCGGCCGCCCAAACTGCGCCGGTCGTGCCACGTGCTCCGCCTCCCGTGGTCGGCTGCGATGCGCAGAGGCCTCACCGCCCCTACTACTCCCACCGCTGGCCGTGCCATCCTCTACTCACCCACACCCTCGTTATTCTGCGGCGACGGCAGCCTCACACCGCAGCGAACCAGTTGAACTGTCTATACTCTTCACGCTGGGCATCCACTGCCGTGTCTTCCCCGGCTCCGCGTTGTCCCCTTCCTAGGCCTCGCCGTCGTCCACCGCCCTGGTGCTTTTGGCGCGGCGTGGTCAACATGGTCAAGGAACGGCTTCCATCGGACGTGGCCTGTACGTGGAGAGGCTGACAGCTGGGTCCACGGCCGCAGCAAGGAAGTGCCTCCTTATTACGTGCAAAATAAGTATTCCTCCACCTGACAGCGGGGACCCACCGGACGGGCCACGTATTTCAGGAAAAAAATGTTTCCCCCCTGACTGCTGGGACCCACTGATGTCTACTATGCAACATTCTTCTTGTAGACGTTGTTAGGCCTGCAAGTGCACATGTTTGTAGGGCAGTAGCAAATTTCCCTCAAGTGGATGACCTAAGGTTTATCAATCCGTGGGAGGCGTAGGATGCAGATGGTCTCTCTCAAACAACCCTGCGACCAAATAACAAAGAGTCTCTTGTGTCCCCAACACACCCAATACAATGGTAATTTGTATAGGTGCACTAGTTCGGTGAAGAGATAGTGATACAAGTGCAATATGGATGGTAGATATAGGTATTTGTAATCTGAAATAATAAAAACAGCAAGGTAACAAGTGATAAAAGTGAGCACAAACGGTATTGCAATGATAGGAAACAAGGCCTAGGGTTCATACTTTCACTAGTGCAAGTTCTCTCAACAACAATAACATAGATAGATCATATCACAATCCCTCAACATGCAACAAAGAGTCACTCCAAAGCCACTAATAGCGGAGAACAAACGTAGAGATTATGGTAGGGTACGAAACCACCTCAAAGTTATTCTTTCCAATCAATCCGGTGGGCTATTCCTATAAGTGTCACAAACAGCCCTAGAGTTCATACTAGAATAACACCTTAAGATACAAATCAACCAAAACCCTAATGTCACCTAGATACTCCATTGTCACCTCAAGTATCTGTGGGCATGATTATAAGATATGCATCACACAATCTCAGATTTATCCAACCAACATAAAAGTACTTCAAAGAGTGCCCCAAAGTTTCTACCGGAGAGTCAAGAACGTGTGCCAACCCCTATGCATAGGTTCATGGGCGGAACCCGCAAGTTGGTCACCAAAACATACATCAAGTGGCACATGATATCCCATTGTCACCATAGATACACACGGCAAGACATACATCAAGTGTTCTCAAATCTTTAAAGACTCAATCCGATAAGATTACTTCAAGGGGAAAACTCAATCCATTACAAGAGAGTGGAGGGGGAGAAGAAACATAAGATCCAACTATACTAGCAAAGCTCGCGATACATCAAGATCGGGCCAAATCAAGAACACGAGAGAGAGAGAGAGAGAGAGAGAGAGAGAGAGAGAGAGAGAGAGATCAAACACATAGCTACTGGTACATACCTCAGCCCCGAGGGTGAACTACTCCTCCTCGTCATGGATAGCACCGGATGATGAAGATGGCCACGGTGATGGGTTCCCGCCCGGCAGGTGCCTAACAGGTCCCGATTGGTTTTGGTGGCTCGAGGTTTTTGCGGCGGAACTCCCGATCTATCTTCTGTTCTGGAAGTTTTATGATACGAGGTATATATGGGTGAAAGGAGTACGCCGGTGGACGAAGGGGCCACGAGGCGTAGGGCGCCTGTGGGGTGGGCACGCCCCACCTCGTGAGCACCTCCTTCTTTCCCGACGTGCACTCCAAGTCCATCGGGTGGCTTTCCTTCCAAAAATAACTTCTCCAGCTTGATTTCGTTCGCTTTTGACTCCGCTTGATATTCCTTTTCCTCAAACACTGAAATAGGCATAAAACAGCAAATCTGGGCTGGGCCTCCGGTTAATAGGTTAGTCCCAAAAATAATATAAAAGTGGATAATAAAGCCCAATATAGTCCAAAACAGTAGATAAAGTAGCATGGAGCAATAAAAAATTATAGATACGTTGGAGACGTATCAAGCATCCCCAAGCTTAATTCATACTCGTCCTCGAGTAGGTAAATGATAAAAAGATAATTTTTGATGCGGAGTGCTACTTGGCATAATTTCAATGTAATTCTCCTTAATTGTGGTATGAATATTCAGATCTGAAAGATTCAAGACAAAAGTTCATATTGACATAAAAATAATAATACTTCAAGCATACTAACTAAGCAATTATGTCTTCTCAAAATAGCATGGCAAAAGAAAGTTCATCCCTGCAAAATCATATAGTTAGGCTATGCTTCATTTTCGTCACACAAAGATGTTCCCAACTTCTATACCCCCGATGACAAGCCAAGCAACTGTTTCATACTTAAATAATCTCAAACTTTTTCAACCTTCACGCAATACATGAGCGTGAGCCATGGATATAGCACTATGGGTGGAATAGAATATGATGATGGGGATTATGTGGAGAACACAAAAAAGGAGAAAGTCTCATATTGACGAGGATAGTCAATGGGCTATGGAGTTGCCCATCAATTGATGTCAACATGAGGAGTAGGGATTGCCATGCAACGGATGCACTAGAGCTATGAATGCTCAACAAAATAAAACTAGTGGGTGTGCATCCAACTTGCTTGCTCATGAAGACCTAGGGCATTTTGAGGAAGCCCATCGTAGGAATATACAAGCCAAGTTCTATAACGAAAAATTCCCACTAGTATAAAAATATAACTTATGAGACTCACTATATGAAAAACATGGTGCTACTTTGAAGCACAATATATGAGACTCACTACATGAAGAACAAGGTGCTACTTTGAAGCACAATATATGAGACTCACTACATGAGGAACAAGGTGCTACTTTGAAGCACAAGTGTGGAAAAAGAGATAGTAGCATTGCCCTTTTTATTTATTTTCTTTTTTTGGGCCTTTCTTTTTTCTTTTTGGCCTTTCTCTTTTTTTGGTCAATGCTCTAATAATGATGATCATCACACTTCTATTGATTATAACATAAGGATTACAACTCGAAACTAGAACAAGGTATGACTCTATATGAATGCCTCCGGCGGTGTACCGGGATGGTGCAATGAATCAAGAGTGACATGTATGAAAAGTAATGCATGGTGGCTTTGCCACAAATACGATGTCAACTACATGATCATGCAATGGCAATATGACAAAAGTAAAGTATGTCATGATGATGATGAACGGAACGGTGGAAAGTTGCATGGCAATATATCTCGGAATGGCTATGGAAATTCCATAATAGGTAGGTATGGTGGCTGTTTTGAGGAAGATATAAGGAGGTTTATGTGTGATAGAGCGATCGTATCACGGGGTTTGATGCACTGCAAGTTTGCACCAACTCTCAAGGTGAGAAAGGGCAATGCACTGCATCAAGCGGCTAGCAAAGGCGGAAAGGTAAAAGTGCGATAATCCATGGACTCAACATTAGTCAAAAGAACTCATATACTTATTGCAAAAATTTAGAAGTCATCAAAATCAAGTACTACGTGCATGCTCCTAGGGGATAGATTGGTAGGAAAAGACCATCGCTCGTCCCCGACCGCCACTCATAAGGATGCACAAGCCGTGTACACTTCATGTTTCAAATTTGTTACACAACTTTAACCATACGTGCATGCTACGGGACTTGCTAACTTCAACACAAGCATTATTTAAATTCATAATCACCCAACTAGCATGACTTTAATATCACTACCTCCATATCTCAAAACAATTATCAAGTATCAAACTTTTCTTAGTATTCAACACACTCATAAGAATTCTTACAAATCTTGTATGCTTAGCATATTATGATTATTTAAGCAAATTACCATGCTATTTAAGACTCCCAAAATATATAAGTGAAGCGTGAGAGTTCATCTATTTCTTCAAAATAAAACTACCACCATGCTCTACAAGATATAAGTGAAGCACTAGAGCAAACAACAAACTACTCCGAATGATATAAGTGAAGATCAATGAGTAGTCGAATAATTATGCAACCATGTGAAGACTCTCCCATTTAATAATTTCAGATCTTGGTACTTTATTCAAACAGAAAGCAAAGCTAAAAAAAATAAAACGACGCTCCAAGCAAAACACATATCATCTGGTGAATAAAAATATAGCTCCAAGTAAAGTTACCGATGAACGAAAACGAAAGGGGGGATGCCTTCCGGGGCATCCCCAAGCTTAGACGCTTGGTTATCCTTGAATATTACCTTGGGGTGCCTTGGGCATCCCCAAGCTTAGGCTCTTGCCACTCCTTATTCCATAGTCCATCGAATCTTTGCCCAAAACTTGAAAACTTCACAACACAAAAGTTAACAGGAAACTCGTGAGCTCCGTTAGCGAAAGAAAACAAAACACCACTTCAAGGTACTGTAATGAACTCATTCTTTATTTATATTGGTGTTAAACCTACTGTATTCCAACTTCTCTATGGTTTATAAACTATTTTGCTAGCCATAGATTCATCAAAATAAGCAAGCAACACAATGAAAACAGAATCTGCCAAAAACAGAACAGTCTGTAGTAATCTGTATCAAACGTAAACTTCTGGAACTCCAGATATTCTAAAATAAATTGGTGGACCTGAGTAATTTGACTAGTAATCATATGCAAAAGAATAAACTAAGCACTCTCCAGTAAAAAGTTGAAGCTAATCTCGTGAGCGCTAAAGTTTCTGTTTTTTACAGCATGATCATAAAGACTTCACCCAAGTCTTCCCAAAGGTTCTACTTGGCACAAACACTAATTAAAACACAAAACCTCATATAAACAGAAGCTAGATGGATTATTTATTCCTAAACAGGAACAAAAAGTAAGAAACTAAAATAAAATTGGGTTGCCTCCAAACAAGCGCTATCGTTTAACGCCCCTAGCTAGGCATGATGATTTCAATGATGCTCACATAAAAGTAAGAATTGAAACATAAAGAGAGCATCATGAAGAATATGACTAGCACATTTAAGCCTAACCCACTTCCTATGCATAGGGATTTTGTGAGCAAACAACTTATGGGAACAATAATCAACTAGCATAGGAAGGCCAAACAAGCATAACTTCAAAACTTTAAGCACAAAGAGAGGAAACTTGATATTATTGCAATTCCTACAAGCATATGTTCCTCCCTCATAATAATTTTCAGTAGCATCATGAATGAATTCAACAATATAACCAGCACCTAAAGCATTCTTTTCATGATCTACAAGCAAAAAATTTATTACTCTCCACATAAGCAAATCTATTCTCATCAATAGTAGTGGGAGCAAACTCAACAAAATAACTATCATGTGATTGAAAATTAAGATCAAGATGACAAGTTTCATGGTTATCATTATTATTTATAGCATACGTTTCATCACAATAATCATCATAGATAGGAGGCATGCTTTCATCATAGTAAATTTGCTCATCAAAGCTTGGGGGACAAAAAATATCATCTTCATCAAACATAGCTTGCCCAAGCTTGTGGCTTTGCATATCATTAGCATCATGGATATTCAAGGAATTTATACTAACAACATTGCAATCATGCTCATCATTCAAAGAATTAGTGCCAAACATTTTAATGCATTCTTCTTCTAACACTTTGGCACAATTTTCCTTTCCATCATACTCATGAAAGATATTAAAAAGATGAAGCGTATGAGACAAACTCAATTCCATTTTTTGGTAGTTTTCTTTTATAGACTAACTAGTGCTAAAACAAGAAACAAAAAGATTCGATTGAAAGATCTAAAGATATACCTTCACTTACCTAGCCTCCCCGGCAAAGGCGCCAGAAAAGAGCTTGATGTCTACTACGCAACCTTCTTCTTGTAGACGTTGTTGGGCCTGCAAGTGCACAGGTTTGTAGGACAGTAGCAAATTTCCCTCAAGTGGATGACCTAAGGTTTATCAATCCGTGGGAGGCGTAGGATGAAGATGGTCTCTCTCAAACAACCCTGCAACCAAATAACAAAGAGTCTCTTGTGTCCCCAACACACCCAATAAAATGGTAATTTGTATAGGTGCACTAGTTCGGCGAAGAGATAGTGATACAAGTGCAATATGGATATAGGTATTTGTAATCTGAAATAATAAAAACAGCAAGGTAACAAGTGATAAAAGTGAGCACAAACGGTATTGCAATGATAGGAAACAAGGCCTAGGGTTCATACTTTCACTAGTGCAAGTTCTCTCAACAATAATAACATAGATAGATCATATAACAATCCCTCAACATGCAACAAAGAGTCACTCCAAAGCCACTAATAGCGGAGAACAAACGTAGAGATTATGGTAGGGTACGAAACCACCTCAAAGTTATTCTTTCCAATCAATCCGGTGGGCTATTCCTATAAGTGTCACAAACGGCCCTAGAGTTCATACTAGAATAACACCTTAAGATACAAATCAACCAAAACCCTAATGTCACCTAGATACTCCATTGTCACCTCAAGTATCCGTGGGCATGATTATACGATATGCATCACACAATCTCAGATTTATCCAACCAACATAAAAGTACTTCAAAGAGTGCCCCAAAGTTTCTACCGGAGAGTCAAGAACGTGTGCCAACCCCTATGCATAGGTTCATGGGCGGAACCCGCAAGTTTGTCACCAAAACATACATCAAGTGGTACATGATATCCCATTGTCACCATAGATATGCACGGCAAGACATACATCAAGTGTTCTCAAATCTTTAAAGACTCAATCCGATAAGATTAATTCAAGGGGAAAACTCAATCCATTACAAGAGAGTGGAGGGGGAGAAGAAACATAAGATCCAACTATACTAGCAAAGCTCGCGATACATCAAGATCGGGCCAAATCAAGAAGGAGAGAGAGAGAGAGAGAGAGAGAGAGAGAGAGATCAAACACATAGCTACTGGTACATACCCTCAGCCCCGAGGGTGAACTACTCCCTCCTCGTCATGGATAGCACCGGGATGATGAAGATGGCCACCGGTGATGGGTTCCCACTCCAGCAGGGTGCCGGAACAGGGTCCCGATTGGTTTTTGGTGGCTCTAGAGGTTTTACGGCGGCGGAACTCCCGATCTATCTTCTGTTCTGGAAGTTTTACGATACGTAGGTATATATGGGTGAAAGGAGTACGTCGGTGGACCGAAGGGGGGGCCACGAGGCGAGGGCGCGCCCTGGGGTGGGCACGCCCCACCTCGTGAGCACCTCCTTCTTTCCCGACGCACTACAAGTCCATCGGTGGCTTTCCTTCCAAAATTAACTTCTAGTTGATTTCGTTCGCTTTGACTCCGCTTGATATTCCTTTTCCTCAAACACCTGAAATAGGCATAAAACAAAGAATCTGGGCTGGGCCTCCGTTAATAGGTTAGTCCCAAAAATAATATAAAAGTGGATAATAAAGCCCAATATAGTCCAAAACAGTAGATAAAGTTGCATGGAGCAATCAAAAATTATAGATACGTTGGAGACGTATCAAGCATCCCCAAGCTTAATTCCTGCTCGTCCTCGAGTAGGTAAATGATAAAAAGATAGTTTTTGATGCGGAGTGCTACTTGGCATAATTTCAATGTAATTCTCCTTAATTGTGGTATGAATATTCAGATCTGAAAGATTCAAGACAAAAGTTCATATTGACATAAAAATAATAATACTTCAAGCATACTAACTAAGCAATTATGTCTTCTCAAAATAGCATGGCAAAAGAAAGTTCATCCCTACAAAATCATATAGTTAGGCTATGCTTCATTTTCGTCACACAAAGATGTTCCCAACTTCTATACCCCCGATGACAAGCCAAGCAATTGTTTCATACTTAAATAATCTCAAACTTTTTCAACCTTCACGCAATACATGAGCGTGAGCCATGGATATAGCACTATGGGTGGAATAGAATATGATGATGGGGATTATGTGGAGACGACAAAAAAGGAGAAAGTCTCATATTGACGAGGATAATCAACGGGCTATGGAGATGCCCATCAATTGATGTCAACATGAGGAGTAGGGATTGCCATGCAACAGATGCACTAGAGCTATGAATGCTCAACAAGAGAAAACTAGTGGGTGTGCATCCAACTTGCTTGCTCATGAAGACCTAGGGCATTTTGAGGAAGGCCATCGTAGGAATATACATGCCAAGTTCTATAACGAAAAATTCCCACTAGTATAAAAAGACAACTTATGAGACTCACTATATGAAAAACATGGTGCTACTTTGAAGCACAATATATGAGACTCACTACATGAAGAACAAGGTGCTACTTTGAAGCACAATATATGAGACTCACTACATGAGGAACAAGGTGCTACTTTGAAGCACAAGTGTGGAAAAACAGATAGTAGCATTGCCCTTTTTATTTATTTTCTTTTTTTGGGCCTTTCTTTTTTTCTGTTTGGCCTGTCTTTTTTTTTGGGCAATGCTCTAATAATGATGATCATCACACTTCTATTGATTACAACATAAGGATTACAACTCGAAACTAGAACAAGGTATGACTCTACATGAATGCCTCCGGCAGTGTACCGGGATGGTGCAATGAATCAAGAGTGACATGTATGAAAAATAATGCATGGTGGCTTTGCCACAAATACGATGTCAACTACATGATCATGCAATGGCAATATGACAAAAGTAAAGTATGTCATGATGATGATGAACGGAACGGTGGAAAGCTGCATGGCAATATATCTTGGAATGGCTATGGAAATGCCATAATAGGTAGGTACGGTGGCTGTTTTGAGGAAGATATAAGGAGGTTTATGTGTGATAGAGCGTATCGTATCACGGGGTTTGGATGCACCGGCGAAGTTTGCACCAACTCTCAAGGGTGGCTTTCCTTCCAAAAATAACTTCTCTAGTTGATTTCGTTTGATATTCCTTTTCCTCAAAACACTGAAATAGGAATAAAACAATAAATCTGGGCTGGGCCTCCGGTTAATAGGTTAGTCCCAAAAATAATATAAAAGTGGATAATAAAGCCCAATATAGTCCAAAACAGTAGATAAAGTAGCATGGAGCAATCAAAAATTATAGATACGTTAGAGACGTATCACCCACCAGCTACATCTTCGCATGCGAGGAAGTGCCTGATAGTCGGGACCCACCTGGTCGAAGCGTACGTAGCGTTGTCATTCTGGTCGCGAACGTGTACGTACATATATACTGGTGGATGTAGAGGCGCGCATGTGTCGTAGTAGAGGCGCGCACGTAGCATGTACACGTACATACAGCGGCCAGGGTGCAAGAAAGAAAATACGGCTACGTATGTGTACATACGGCGGGTCTCAACGCCTACTGCGTGCATACGTATGGCTAGGGCTCGTACATGTCCGGGTCGAACGGAGAAATAGCGCCGTCGTCGTGTTCATGGGGAGGCAACGAATGCGCCGTGTTCATGGGGAGGCAACGGAATGCGCCGTGTTCATCAGAGGCAACGGAACGTGTGGGAGCCAACCGCTGGGTCGGAACGGAATGCGTGGTCGTGTTCATCGGAGGGCTTGGACGGAACATGCGATGGAAACGAGGTTCGCGCATCGCACAACGGAGGAAACGGACCTCCTATGTTCGGAACAGGGACCTGTTGATCGGGAGGGGTTTGGCGTACCGCAAAACGGAGGAAACGGACCTCCTACGGTCGAAAGGGGGGTCCTGTTGATCTAAAGGGGTGTGGCGTACCGCAAAACGGACGAAACGGACCTCCTACGGTCGTAAACGGGGTCCTGTTGATCGGGAGGGGTGGCGCGATCGCAAAACGGATTTAAACGAACCTCCTACGGTTTAAACGGGGTCCTTTTCATTGGGAGGGTGTGGCGACCGCAAAACGGACTCCACGGATACCTGTTCATCTCCACCGCCGACCTCCTCCGGCCTCCACGGGCTACCGTCGACCTCCTCCAGCCTCCACGGGCTCCTGCTCATCCAGCCTCCACCGCGCTCCACCGCCATCGCTCAACCACCCTCCACGGGCACCCTCCACCATCTACTATTCATCCAGCCCTCCACACCACGGGTCCTGCTCAACCACCCTCCACGGGCACCCTCCACCGCTCACTGCTCATCCAGCCCTCCACCACACCACGGGTCCTGTTCATCCGAGGCAACACCACCGCCATTGTTCATCCACCCCCAACGCCACTGCTCATCCAATCGATCGGCTTCAGATTAGCAGCAGAGAGCGGCGAATCGCCGATCGGGTTCGATTAACACCATCGATCGATCGCCGGGTTCAAGAACGCAGAGTTCGCAGGCAATCGCCGGGTTCGATTAGAGCCCAACGCCGCTCGGGTTCGATTAGAGCCAACGCCGCACACACACGCCTACATGTACGAGAAACGCAGATCGCTCGGCCCCGACCTCCCATCGTGAATCGGAACTCCCCAAATTTTCCTCGCCTCGCTTCTACCACGGTTTTTTCCGTCATGGACGGCCCAAAGAATGTCATGCAGCTGCGTCTCCGCCCGCCCAGACGAAAAGCCCATTTTCTCGTCATGATCTTTTGTCATAGAAGTAGAATCCCACCACATGTATGATGATACCGGTTTTGTCACAATTATCGCATAGAAGTGTCATATGTATGATGTAAAAAATTTCGCTCGCCCAAAGTGTCACGGATGTGTCTTTTTTGTAGTGCTCAGACACCGACGGCTTTGAGGACTCGAGCGCGCCGAGGATGCGGGCGGAGAGAGAGGAATTGTGTGTGGTGGCGACGATGGGGGTGCGGCGCTCTTGGCGGGCGCCATTAATATAGACCAGTGGGAGTGAGGCGGGCGGCGGTCCAAGGCTGTCTCGCTTCCCGGTGAGAACGACTGCTTAATCTCTAGTATGAATGAAATCTATGCTTAATTACTGAATTTTAGTTGCAAAAAATAGATAGTGATATTGATTTTTAGCTGCATATTTTGACAAATCGCAGTGTCTCTTGGCTTAACGCTGAAGTCTGGCTTTAATTTGCATACCGTAATCTGAATCATTTGCGTTGAACAGATGCACAAATCCTGCGTTGAACAGCTTGTACGCTTCCGGTGAGCTCACAAGACCGGATCTGCGCAGATGCCTCCTGTTCACCAAGCAGCTGTCCACACGACACCTCCTATAGCCATTAAAACCAAGACACGTGGCGTCATGTGAATGGTTAACCGAACGCACACGGTTTGAATTATACAAACGTTTGAGATATTAAAGTGGCAGCTATTTTTTTTTCAAAATGCCTTTGTTGGATGTCATTATTCGAGTGCGCCTTCTATTAAAATGGACACGAAAAATACCACAACATGTCGGTTGCCCTTCCATGATAGCATGCCAGGTTTCATGAATTTCAGACGAGTTTTGGATTTACTAGAATTTAAAAATCAGGCATCTCAATGTTTTGCTGGCAATCAACGGTGCCCTGGTGTTTGAAATTCATTCTCATTTCTTGCATGGGACCTAAGCATGCACCCAAGGACACAGATTTGATTTTTCAACCAATTTATATGCACTGGAGCATGCGCATGTAGTTCAAATTTGAATTGTGCACATAAATGCATTGAAAACTCAGTTAATGCATAAAAATGTCCAAACGAACCCCGAAAAATCAGAAAAAAATCACACAACACTCCTGTTGTTCTATGTTGATACAAGAAAAAAAAACTTGAAAGCAATAAGAGGCAATGGATATCGTTTCGTCCCCAAAGGTGAGATGCTCCCTACCAAAAACCATCATGCTTGTTGTGAGAAGTCTGGCCAGAGAAGCATATACCCAAACCTGCCCCAAATGGGACAAAATTTGTACCACGGCATGTTGATGCCGCCCATGATAGCATGCCAAGTTTCATGAATTTCAGATTTAGTTTTGATTTACTAGAATTTAAAACCAGGCATCTCAATGTTTTGCCGGCAATCAACGGTGCCATGGTGTTTGAAATTCATTCCCATTTCTTGCATGGGACCTAAGCATGCACCCAAGGACAAAGATTTGATTTTTCAACAAATTTATATGCTTTGGAGCATGCATGTAGTTCAAATTTGAATTATGCACATAAATGCATTGAAAACTCACTTAATGCATAAAATGTCCAAACAAACCCTGAATAATTCCAATTTTTTATGATCACTGCAGATAAAAGGTCTAGTAATTCAAACACCGCCCATGGTCATTGTGGACCCCATTATGTAATTCAAATCAAGACCAAAAATCAAGTAGATCCCACACAGTTTATTATAACCAACCGTGTGAAATGCAACACAAAATATCTTTGGACCGTGTCTGAATAAGGGACCGTGTCTGATGACACTTTGCGTGCTAGTTTTTTGGCTAAAGCGATTCCAAATTTTTGGCTTCCATGAAAATATCTACCTCCCCGCCCCCTCCCCTTACCAAAAGCCACATTTCCCCTATTTTCGCCTTCCTTTCCAAGTTGAAACCTTCACTCCTTGCTTGCAGCGCCGCCGCCTCCTCGCCGGCGACCCTCCTTCACGCTGCTCGGCCTCGCTTATCCAGGCAGGTAATCCACACCCGACCCCCCATCCTCCTCCTCCTTCCACATCCCACATGCCCCGACCGTCGGCGCGAGCGCGACACCTTCCACCCAAATCACCGACCCCTCCACCAAATAAGCGCCGGCCTAAGCCATGGTGCACACAGTATAGCCAGGACCTCAAGGAGCATTTGGCAGCGGAGAAGCAAATCGCGGCTGCACGCGCGGATGAGGTCGCGATGGCTTCCATTAGTGTCGACCCCCAGATCTTGGAGGAGCACCTCACCGTCGAGGCCACCGTTGACGCCTCGCGCGCCGACGCCGCGACACGGTTGGCTGCTTTAAACGATAGTTCGTGGCATTTTCTCGAGGCCACCGCCGGTGCCTTCGACGAAGACTACGAGGTGTTTTCTCAGCATGCACGTGCTTACCTCATCTTGAGAGCCAGAAGGTTGGTGCCCGGAGTGGCTCAGGCAACTCACCACTACAACGAGGGCACCCACGATGCGGAGGCCTCGCCCTCTTCCATGTCCAAGGAGCTAATCGTCATCGATATCTCCGTCAATGAGGAGTAGCTTGTCTTATTAGCTCACTATAAGGACCCATGTTCAGTTTACTAGCTACTGCCTTTCCTTAACAAATTCTAGTGAATTGTGCTATCTACTTTCACCATGCAATCTTTTGCTATAGTGTATATGTTCTATATGTCGTGCAATGTGGTGTTCAATTAATCGCTTGGTTCAATTTCGCAAATGTGATGTTCAATTCTTGAGGTGCAATATTTCCAAGTTGTTAAGCATGCTTGGTTTGGTTAATCTGTCTGATCTTCTATTAGGAGTATGTTATATTGTTCAATTGGTGTTTACTTAACTGCTTGGTTCATTTGTTGTGGCTTGGTTCACTTGTTGTGGTGTTTAGTTAACTGCTTGGTTCAATTCTCGCAATGCGATGTTCAATTGTTGTGGCTGCATTCTGTTATTGTATACCATGTGAGGAATAAACCAATTTGGCTGTACTAAATACATGAGAAACAAATACAATTGCTATATTTCCAAGTTGTTAAGCATGCTTGGTTTGGTTAATCTGTCTGATCTTCTATTAGGAGTATGTTATATTGTGCAATGTGGTGCTCAGATTAACGCTTGGTTCATTTGTTGTGGTGTTTAGTTAACTGCTTGGTTCAATTCTGTAATGCGATGTTCAATTGTTGTGACTGCATTCTCTTATTGTATACCATGTGAGGTATAAATCGAATTTGGCTGTACTAAATACATGAGAAACAAATACAATTGCTATATCTCCAAGTTGTTAAGCATGCTTGGTTTGGTTAATCGTCTGATCTTCTATTAGAGTATGTTATATTGTGCAATGTGGTGCTCAGCTAACGCTTGGTTCATTTGTTGTGGTGTTTAGTTAACTGCTTGGTTCAATTCTGCAATGCGATGTTCAATTGTTGTGGCTGCATTCTGTTATTGTATACCATGTGAGGAATAAATCGAATTTGGCTGCACTTAATACATGAGAAACATATACAAGTGCTATATTTTCTAGTTCTTAATCATGCTTGGTTTGGATAAATGGGTTTTCCATGTGGCTTGAATTAATCGGATGAATCTGCAATGTGCTTATTTATCATCAACATATTTTACTGATAGCATGCGAACCCTTACTTAACCTGATCACTAACTACCTTATATGTGTTGCAGGGAAACAATGGGAAGCTCTGAGATTTACAAGATGGTAGTAACTATTATACCTTGCCTTTTTGTATTCCTTTGCCCCATTTCCAATATAGAGAAGATGTTTATGCACATCCTTGTTTTCAGGCTTCATTGATGATTACCTCTCAAACCACCTCTGTGGTCAGGAGGCGAGGAAAGTTTTCCTACAACACCCACGGTTCAATATTGAGGTGTTCCTGAAGAGGTCGAAGGACAGACGGTCAATCATCCACAGGCACTGGCCTAAAGTTGCAAAGACCTTCAACATGAATGAAGGCTCAATATTCGCCTTCCGCTTCAAAGAGTTTTCCGATGAGATGCATCTCTATGTACCGCCTATGATGCTAATTTCAAAGGTTCTAGATGGTGCATGTGAAACTTGTCTGGTGCGCTTGTGTAATGGGGTAGCTGAGTGTCAAGCTATATCATGTTGTACTCTGGTGTATTTCAATTATGAAATCCTGTTTCCTTAATATGGAAATGGAATATATTATGTGCTTCATATGAATGTCAATTAGATTAGTAAATGGATTATTAATAATAGGGCAATTAGCCTGCTAATTGGCCAATTAGCTTGCTAATTGGGTTTTCCTATTGCAAACGGTTAATGAGAAACCACCATGCGTGATGACCTCAGGCAACGCACATAGTTTCTAGGAATAAACCGTGTTGGATCAATGAACAATCACACACGACATTCTCTTCAAAACTGTTTGCGTTACGCCACCTTGCACAAACGTTTTCCTTGTAGTGACTGTGGGATGTATATACAAATGTAAACGCTTAGTGGTGACTGATCGTGGGATGTACTTACCACCGAAATGATTTCACCAGATAATTGTATTTTTAGCACTATCAGTATGTATTTCAGATTTGAGTGTTTCACGGTCGCACGCGACCTCATTTTGCCGAGCGTGTGTGCCAGGAGGGCATATCCCCAATGGTTTCTGGGTCGTGTGGGAAGGATCCCCCTATCGTCCACACTTACTTGGCGACGGTTCCGAATGCCGTCATGGAAAGGGGTTAAAAACCGTTTGTTTAGGACCGACACACACCAGTGTTCCCTTGGCATCCATCCAGGTTGTTATGAGGGTTGGCTCAAACCACGTTCCTCTCTTGCTATCCTCAAGAGAGCACGAGGTGAGACCTCTAACCAGATTCCATGTTGAGACATATTGGTTCAACCGAGGTTGTCAAGGAAAAATGGAAGGCAACCATTACTTCCCTGCACCGCATGATGTCGATCCTAGACACTTGGCATCACTGCACCAATCTAGACAATTCATGCAAGAATTGGGGGGGGGGGGCTAATCTTGGTCGTGATCTTTGGGAACACAAGGCCTAGATTTTGCGCGCCATTCAAGCCTTTGATGCTCGTGCTGCTTGCGTGGGGCTAGATCCTGAGGAATGGATGGATCGTCATGGGCTGGAGGACGGCCTACTAGAGTTCTTTTTGAATGAAGAGATCTACTAGCGTCAAAGGGGTAGTTGAGACTGGCTACTTACAGGGGGCTTTAATACATTGTATTTTCAGGCCATAGAAAATGGCCATGGTAGACGGTCTTCTATCCCGCTATTATGGTATGGATCTAGGCTCCTTCAACAGAAGGAGAATATTAGATCCCATGTCGATGGGTTCTATAAGTCTCTCTTTGAGGGAAATAGGAGATGAGGGATTAGTCTCAACCCCAACACATGGGATCCTATTAACTAGGTACCAGAGGTGGAAAATGAGGCCCTTGTGGCCCTCTTTAGTGTGGAGGAGCCAGGGAGGTCAAGGTTGTGATCAAATCCATGAAAAACTTGATTCAGCTCCTAGGTCAGATGGGTTGTCGATCAGGTTGTGTATCAAGTTCAAGGGGTCTGTCAAATGGGGGTGATGGACATACTCGTGGAGTTCTATGTAGGTGTGCTCGATGCATCTCGGCTTAACTATAATCCCCAAGGTGGTGGGGGTACAGAAATCCGCAATTCCGTCTGGTCATAGTAATTAACATGATCTTTCACATTCTTGCCAAGGCGCACGCCATTAGTACGACACCTATAGTTGCTAGAGTTATCCATCCGAATCAGTGTGCCTTTATCCAAGGTAGATTAGTTATGGATGGCGTTTTGGCCCTGCAAAAAGTCATTCATGAGGTAATATTAAATTTCGGAAGGCAATCTTCTTCAAAATTGACTTCGGAAAGGCATATGATATGCTTAACCGGGACTTCCTTAGGGGAGCTTTGTGGCGCAAAGGATTTGAGACTCGTTGGATCACCTGGATTATGAAGTTGGTAGGGATTGAGCACACGATCGTGAAACATCATTAGAGAGACAGGGCCCTTCTTAAGCCCTCAAGGGGATTGAGACAAGGGGGTCCCTTATCTTCATTTTTCTTCAAGCTTGCAGTCAATGCCTTGGACACAATCCTTGGAAAAGTTAAGCGCGGGGTTCGCTTCCGAGGGGTTGTATCACACTTGATCGGTGGAGGTGGGATCTCGCTTCTCCAATATGCGAACAATACGATTCTCATGTTCGAGGCAACACAACTCGACATTATCAACCTAAAATTACGGCGTGCTTTGAAAAACATGTCGGGGCTAGCAATTAATTTCTCAAAGAGTGAGGTTTTAGTGATGGGCTATTCTAACCAGGAGAGGTCTTAGTGATTAATTTTTCAAAGAGTGAGGTTTTAGTGATGGACATAATCGACCCCCATTGGACCCCCCTGCTCAATCCACATCAGTCGAATCTGGATCCCATCTTTGCATTGACTATGGCTAGCAAGTACCATGCTCCCAACGATGTGATGGATGTGTTGCTCAGGGCCAGGCCCGGCTCCTGGTGCACCATCGTCGATGGCGAGGATGAAGTGGGGCGGACCCCACTGCCGCTGCCAGCAGCCACTCTGGGCCTCATCCCCTATGACGTGCAGATCTTGCCTTGCTCCAATGTCCGGGACGGGGATGGCGTTGCTATCTTAGTTTCGTAGTCGTCGCTGGGTGAAGATGTTGAGTTCCTGCCGAGTACTCCGCCGACCGTCACCGAAGGCCACGCTTCTGGCACTGCAGTCATGGGCAAGTTGGCGCCGATGACAATGAATGCTGCTGTGGATTGTGTGTCATCCGCTTCCTGTGTGTCATCTGAAAAAGCTTGTCCCAAGCTTGTCTCTCAAATGGATGTATCTAGCACTAACTTGGTGTAATACATTCATTTTAGAGACAAGCTTTTGCGGACAGAGGGAGTAGTGATCTAGCAGAGGTTGTGGATGCTCTGCCTGGGGAAGGTCCTTGGATTTTTTTGTGGGTAGAAAGTGTCATCCTCATGTCCATGAGACTTGCAGCCAAACTCCCCAATCCTCTGTTTTGAAGGATGCGAGGCTGGAGCAAGCCGCCTCCTTCAGTCGGAGAACTCATGATAGATGCTTCCGTTGTTTGGCTCCAGACCACAAGGCTTCCTCCTGCTGTGATTCGATTCAATGCCTAACATGTCTCCATTGTGGGTGTCGTGAGAGGGACTATTATCTTCACCTCTCATTCGTCAAAGCTCCTCACCACCATGTGTGTGCCTCTCCAACTCCGCCATGTCCATCCTCTAATGGGTGCTCTTGGACTTCCGTTGTTGCTCCCACGATGCACGCTGAAGTCCCCGAGCCCGTGATGTTTGTTGAAGCTTCAAGTGGAGGTTTTGCTTATCTTCAGGTTGTGGCAAAGTCTAATGACTCTATGCTTGCCTCGACTAGTTTTGAACTTCAAAACATGATACAGTTGGCGCTCCGCCCTCTGCACAAGCTTGAGGACTCTTTGTGCTATGGTTAGCTTGTGCGACCAACTTATTGGAGAGGGCGGAGGCATCTGATGGTGTGCATGGGATGCCGGTGGAAAATCATGGAGACCAAGGTGTTGAGGACATTGGTGACACTAAGAGGCTGGCGACTTTGGAGTTAAATGCACCGGTGGTGGCCATAGAGTTTGGCCTAGCTAGTTCTACCTCCGATGAAGTACGGGATGTTGAAAGGGATGTGCTTTTTGTGACAAGAGATGGTGACACTTTGCATGAATTCACCGAGTTGATCAAAGGCCTCATTGTCATGCCTTCGATCACCCAGGGATTGAATCGCATTGTCAAGGCAAAGAGATCAAGAATGCCAACCAGTTAAATAAGTGCCGCCATGAGGAACAATCCTATAAGATGTTTTTTTAAAGGAGGAATACCCCCGGCCTCTGCATCAGTCGATGCATGCAGCCATATTATTAGAAGTCGCAACAGAGTCTTAACATCCAAGGAAGCTCAAAATCCGAGCAAAAAATGAGAAAATAAATATGTAAAGTGCCACAACCGGCAATAAAGCGCCACATCCAGCGATAGAAAACAGGCTACGATGCCTACACACCTAGCCTATTATTAACTCGCCGTCCAAATCGGCTAAAGATAGCCCGTGCTACCGTCTCCCAGCGGTTGCACCCAATAACCATAGGCCCCTTGTAGTCCGCATGAGTGAGTAACGACCACATACGGATCCAAGCTGTAGCTCTGTAGATAACCTGCAAAAAAATGGTGAATGTTGTACCATTAAAAATCATATCATTTCTAGTGTTCCATATAGCCCACAATAAAGCACATATCCCTATCTGAATATGTTTAGCTATGTGTATGTCTACTCCATTAAGCCACGTCCCAAATAACGTGTTTATGCTCATTGGAGGTTGGATGTTAAAAGCTATATGAATAGATCGCCATAACAATTTTGCAAGTGGACACTCGAGAAAGAGGTGTTTAATCGTTTCGTTTTGATCACAAAAACAACACCTGGGGTTACCAACCCAATTCCTTTTCATCAGATTATCTTTGGTCAGATGACTCCTTTGTGGACGAACCACATAAAGATCTTGATGCGGAGTGGAACTTTAATCTTCCAGATGTGCAAAGACCTCGACAATGGCCCGGAGTCAATTAAGTCCAAATACATGGATTTCACATAGAATAATCCATTTGTGGTTAACTTCCAACTAATTTTATCTGCCTGGTCTGAAAGTTGAACATCCATCAACCTACGGACTAGGTGTAGCCAAGCATTCCAACGTTCCCCTACAAGAGATCTCCTAAATTGGATGTTAAGTGGTACTGATTTTAATATTGTGGCGACATAATCCTCCTTACGTTGCACAATATTGTATAGAGAAGGGTATTGTAAAGCCAGAGGCGACTCCCCTAGCCATGTGTCCTCCCAGAATCTAGTAGAGGTACCACTACCAATTAGGAACTTCACCCGCTGGAAGAAAGTTACTTTTGTCTTCATTAACCCTTTCCAAAATGGTGAGTCTGTTGGCCTTGCATTCACCTGGGCCAAAGTCTTAGTATGTAGATATTTATTCCGTAAGATTTGTACCCACATGCCTTCGGTCTCCGTAGATAGTCTGTATAGCCATTGGCTAAGCAAACATCTATTCTTTACCTCTAAATTCTCGATCCCTAACCCACCCTGGTGTTTTGGTCTACACATGATATCCCATCTAGACAGTTGATATTTCTTCTTAGCCTCATCGCTTTGCCAGAAGAATCGAGATATGTAAAAGTCTAATCTTTTCTGTACACCTACCGGTACTTCAAAGAAAGATAGGAGGAACATCGGCAAAATCATCAAAACCGATTTAATCAACACCAGCCGCCCTCCGTAAGACATTAGCTTGCCCTTACCGCAACTTAATCTTTTTTTGAATCTATCTTCTATACATTTCCATTCTTTGTTCGTTAACCGTCTATGATGGATTGGGATCCCGAGATAACTAAAAGTTAAGGATCCCATTTCACAACCGAACAAGTTTCTGTAATTGTCTTGTTCTTCTTTAGCTCTCCCAAAGCAGAACAGTTCGCTTTTCTTGAAATTGATTTTGGGCCTAGACAGTTGCTCAAAAAGGCATAGAATAAGCTTCATATTCCTTGCTTTTGCAAGGTCATGTTCCATGAAAATAACAGTATCATCCACAGACAGGATTTGAGACACCCCCTCACGAGATGGGGAACGAGACCTCCTAATTGGCCACTCTCTTTAGCCCGACTAATAAGTACTACCAACATATCCGCTACAATGTTGAACAGCACAAGAGACATGGAGTCTCCCTGTCGTAACCCCTTACGTGTCTTCAAATAATGACCTGTGTCATCATTTACCTTTATCCCGACACTGCCTTTCTGTATGAATGAATCCACCTGAGATCTCCAGGCTTCATTGAACCCCTTCATACGTAAGGCTTGCTGAAGGAAGGGCCATTTGACCTTATCATACACTTTTTAAAAATCCACTTTGAAGACAACCCCATCTAGTTTCTTCGAATGGATTTCGTGCAATGTTTCATGTAGGACTACCAACCCTTCTAGGATTTTTCGTCCTGGCATGAACGTAGTTTGAGTGGGTTGCAAGATCGAATGGGCTATCTATGTCAACCTATTCGTGCCAACCTTTGTAAAGATCTTAAAGCTTACATTGAGAAGACATATCGGTCTAAACTGCTCAATGCGAACAGCTTCCACCTTCTTTGGCAACAACGTTATTGTCCCAAAATTGAGGTGAAACATATTTAAGCGGCCTTCTAACAAATCATGGAACATAGGCATAAGATCACTCTTTATTATATGCCAACATTTTTGGTAAAATTCTGCTGGGAACCCATCTGGCCCGGGCGCTTTGTTATGCTTCATTTGCGTTATAGCATCGAACACCTCTTTCTCAGTGAAAGGGGCAGACAACACCTCATTCTCTTCTAAGTTGAGTTGCGGTATGTCCGCGATCAGATTCTCATCAAGACAAACGAAACTTTCTTCGGGTGCTCCGAAAACTTTCTTATAATATTCGGAAACGTATAGTTTTAGGCTCTCATGTCCTACAGTTGTACCCTCATCTTGTTCTAGTTGTATTATCTTTTTTCTTTCTATGCTTCCCATTAGCAATCATGTGGAAGAATTGTGTATTATCATCCCCTTGGACAATCTTAGAAACCTTTGCTCTAAGCGCCCATTTGATATCCTCCTCTCTCATAAGGGCTTGGTCTACTTGTTGCATTTGCAAATTCGTGAATCTTTTCCAACATTATTGAAGCTCACTAACAATTGCATCAAATTTTGTGCCACCATCCTAACCAAGCCCACCATAAGCTTTTACTTGTGTAGGTGTGAGAAACCGACAAGAATTGGTACCAATTATGCTATTTCCTTGTTACACATTGGAGTGATCTTTGATCCATCTTCAACATCGGTCAAGATACATTTGGTATTGGTTCTTCTCTTTCTCCCACTCACATATCTTTGTTTGGACTGATGGATAGGCCAAGTACTTCTACCAACCCACTATTCTTGGAGCAAGACGACGCCATGTCATCCTACGTCACCAAGACTCAACTATTTGGCGCACATCGAGCTTTGCATCAAGAACAACTTGCTTTGGGCGACCGCCTCGACAATCTCGCCACCGACCTACGACAATCCGAGCAACGTACAAGAGACTACTTCGACACATCCATGAGTACCCTCAAAGAAGATATCCGAACCATGATGGTCAACCGCTCTTCTACAACTTTGTCCTCCTCAAGACGGAGCCGCTCAAGTCGACACTCCGACGACACTATCTCCGGTTCAAGTACACCGACATCAAACACTCTTTGTCGTGCCGCGCGTCAAGACCGTCAAGCTAACCGCAATCCTCTACACGACACCGACTCTCAAGAGCATCGTCAACATCAAGCGCAAGCCGCATTCGCGCAAGCACAAGAACGACAACGACAACAAGAACAAGAGGAGCGAGCGCGACAACATCAAGATGCACAAGACATCGAGGCACAACGCCAATAACAACATCTTCGTGAAGCTCAAGCACTTGAGGCGCAATGTGCCCTTCGAGATTCAAGTCGAGCCGTAGCCAACCGAGGCCGACAAGCTCGTCTACATCAAGAAGCACTTCGCGACGAAGCTCAAGAAAGGATTTACCAAGCATGTGTGCATCGACAAGCTCCTCAACAAGCTCGACAAGTTCCTCCTCTAGCGAGACAAGAACATCAAGTCCATCGAGAGCATGAAGACAATGGACCTCCTCCAGGACAAGGGCAACATGAGGGTGACAACCCTCCTCGCCAAGGACAACATGAGGTCGACAACCCTCCTCGCCAAGAGCAACATGCGGAAGACAACACTCCTCGCCAAGAGCAACATGAGATTGTCAATCCTCAACGACATGGACGTCATCATCCCCGACCCCAACACAATGAATAGCAACGATATGGCAAGCTAAAGTTCACCATGCCCAAGTTCACCGGAAGCAATGACCCCGAAGAGTACATCTCATGGGCAATGAAGGTTGACAAAATCTTCCGCTTGCACAACTACGAAGAAGAGAAGATCGCAATGGCATCCGTTGAATTCCAAGACTACGTCCTCATTTGGTCGGAACAAGTCATTGAGCACCGAGAGGCAAGAGGTGAACCACCCATCACTACTTGGGCGCAAATGAAGGATGTCATGAGAGCACGATTCGTGCCAAACTACTACAACCGCGACCTCTTCAAGAAACTCCAACTCCTCAAGCAAGGAACCAAGAGCGTTGAAGAGTACTACAAGGAAATGGAGATTGCCATGATACGAGCCAATGTCACGAAAGATGATGAGCAAACTATGGCACGTTTCTTGAATGGACTCAATCACCCTATCAAGAAGATTGCCGATTTCCAACCATACTCGAACCTCACCGAGCTAGTGCATCAAGCTACCAAAGCGGAACGGCAAGTACAAGACGACTTCAAGTATGCCAAGTTCTCATCCAAGTCCTACGGCTTCTCCAACACCCAAGCATCAACGACTCCAACACCTTCTACTTCAACCAAGCCATCTACAAGCAACGGCGACAAGTCAAGTTACAAGAAAACTTTGACAACCTCAATTTGTCCTCCTACTACAAGAAACTTCAAGCCGCGAGCTTCATCATCCTCTACCCCAACTGATGAGACCATCAAGACAAGTTCCTTCAACGACGACGGAACCTATGACTCAATGAGTGAAGGAGAAATGGAAGCCCTTGAGCAAGTGGCCATGCACCGGCAAGTGAACAATGAAGATAAAGATGATCAAATCTTTTGTGATGAAGATTCAAGACCCGCTCTTGTTGTCTCCAAGGTCTTGACTCTTCAAGGCCGGAATCAATGGAAGGTCTGTCAAGATCATCATCGATGGAGGGAGTTGCCATAACCTCGCAAGTGAAGAACTTTGCTCCAAACTCCAATTGGCCAAGAAGAAGCACCCGCACCCATACAAGGTTCAATGGCTAAGCGACACCGGCACCATCCAAGTCAAGCATAGGGTACAAGTCTCTTTCAAGATCGGAGCTTACGAAGACACTTTGGAGTGTGATGTCCTTCCGATGACCGTTTGCCTCCTCCTTCTTGGACGACCATGGAAATTTGACCGCGGTGTCATCCACAATGGTCGTACAAATCACTATAGCTTCAAGATGAAAGGGAAGGAGTTTGTGCTACGACCTATGTCTCCAAGCCAAGTGCTCGCCGACAAGCAAGCCGCCCATCATGGAGAGAGTTGTGAGAGAGCAAACCACCAAAAAGAGAGTGAGCGCCACAAGCCCAAATTGAGTGCCTCCACGATGAGCGACAAGAAAAATTTAGTTCTTTTTTCCACCAAACGTGAGATGAGAGAAGTGTGTGAGAAACCATCAAGTGTCCTACACTACGTCATATTGTGAAAGGACGAGGCACCAAAAGCTAACACTTCTCACAATCTTCCTCTAGTGTTAGCTTCTCTATTGCAGGAATTCCAAGATGTTTTCCCCGACGAGCTACCTCCGGGACTACCTCCACTACGAGGCATCAAGCACCGCATCGACCTCATCCCCGGAGTGCCACTTCCAAACAGGGCCCCATACCGCGTCAACCCCGAAGAAACCAAAGAAATACAAAGGCAAGTAAGGCATCTCATAGACCATGGACATGTGCGTGAAAGTTTGAGTCCTTGTGTCTTACCGGTCATCCTTGTGCCAAAACGTGACAGTAGCTTTCGCACGTGTTCCGATTGTAGACCTATCAATGCTATCACCGTTCGACATAGGTACCCAATTCCACGCCTTGATGATATGCTTGATGAACTTAGTGGTGCCACTATGTTTTCCAAAATTGATCTTAAAAGTGGTTACTATCAAATCCGCATACAAGAGGGTGATGAATGGAAAACCGCTTTCAAAACAAAGTTTGGTTTGTATGAGTGGTTAGTCATGCCTATGGGTTTATCGGAAGCACCCGGTACTTTCATGTGTCTTATGCATTATGTGTTTCGCCCTTACATTGGTGAATTTGTTGTTGTCTATGTCGGTGTCAAAACCGGCGGATCTCGGGTAGGGGGTCCCGAACTGTGCGTCTAGGCGGATGGTAACAGGAGACAAGGGACACGATGTTTTTACCCAGGTTCGGGCCCTCTCAATGGAGGTAAAACCCTACTCCTGCTTGATTAATATTGATGATATGGGTAGTACAAGAGTAGATCTACCACGAGATCGAGAGGCTAAACCCTAGAAGCTAGCCTATGGTATGATTGTTGTTCGCCCCACGGATTAAAACCCTCCGGTCTATATAGACACCGGAGAGGGCTAGGTTACACGAGTTAGTTACAATGGGAGGAGATCTACATATCTGTTAGATATTACTATCATGAAACCGCCTGTTCGGGCCGGGTTAACTTCATCAGTAGTTCAATGGTGTAAAAGCCCAAGAGGCATGAAAGTAAAGGCCCAAGGCCTGTAGTCGGTTTAGAACCTGTAGACTTAAACCGGCATGGTATATAAACTCGTATTGTAAGTCAGGGATAGAGAGAGACCAACCCGGATACGAGTATGAACCGGAGATTGGGACTCTCTGAACCGACGGGCGTCACCCGTGTATATAAGGGGACGACCCGGGACTGTTCAAGGACAGAGAACAACAGCTCGAGGCCTAGGCGAAGCTTATTTGCTCCCTAGTCATCGAGACCACATCAATCCCATCACAACTAGACGTAGGCTTTTACCTTCATCAAAGGGGCCGAACTTGTATAACCCTTGTGTCCTTGCGTCCGCTTTAACCCCTTCAAGTTAACCCATAGCGATGGCTCCACGACTAAGTCCTTTCATGGGGACATCTGCCGTGACAAAACCACGATAATATCCGTATCGCCAAGCTTGCCTTCCACGCCTAGGAAAGTCCCATCCGGACACGGGACGAAGTCTTCAATCTTGTATCTTCATAGTCCAGGAGTCCGGCCAAAGGTTATAGTCCGCCATCCGAACACCCCTAATCCAGACTCCTCAAGAGTCTCGAACCAGGCTTCAATGACGATTTAGTTCGGCGCGCAGATTGTCTTCGCATTGCAAGGCGGGTTCCTCCTCCGAATATTTCATAGAAGATTTTGAACACAAGGATAGTGTCCGGCTCTGCAAAATAAGTTCCACATACCACCGTAGAGAGAATAATTGAGGGAGTTCCGGACTAGGGGGTGTCCGGATAGCCGAACTATCATCATCGGTCGGACTCCAAGACTATGAAGATAGAAGATTGAAGACTTCGTCCCATGTCCGGATGGGACTTTCCTTGGCGTGGAAGGCAAGCTTGGCGATACGGATATGTAGATCTCCTACCATTGTAACCGACTGTAACCCTAACCCTATCCGTGTCTATATAAACCGGAGGGTTTTAGTCCGTAGGATCGAACAACAATCATACCATAGGCTAGCTTCTAGGGTTTAGCCTCTTTGATCTCGTGGTAGATCTACTCTTGTACACACATCATCAATATTAATCAAGCAGGACGTAGGGTTTTACCTCCATCAAGAGGGCCCGAACCTGGGTAAAACATAGTGTCCCTTGTCTCCTGTTACCATCCGCCTAGACGCACAGTTCGGGACCCCCTACCCGAGATCCGCCGGTTTTGACACCGACATTGGTGCTTTCATTGAGAGTTCCTCTGTGTCATCACCGATAGGCTCGATGGCTCCTTCGATCATCAACAACGACGCGGTCCAGGGTGAGACTTTTCTCCCCGGACAGATCTTCGTGTTCGGCGGCTTTGCACTGCGGGCCAATTCGCTTGGCCATCTGCAGCAGATCGAAAGCTACGCCCGGCCGTCAGTCAGATTTGAAGTTTGAACTATACGGCCGATATCCGCGGAGACTTGATCTTCGACGGATTCGAGCCGCAGCCAAGCGCCGCCAAGACCGTCTCGATGGGCATGATCTAGCTCGCAGCCAAACAAAGGCCTCGAGGCCGCACCAATCCGCTCCGACCCTTAATCCGAGCCGGATTCTCGATCGAGGATGAGTGGTTGGACACCGCCCGGGGCTTTAATCTCTACGGCGATCGTCAACTCCATCCCTGTCCTTTGCGAAGACTCGACTCTGTGGTGCCGGACTCCTCTCCGGACCAACCTCCGCGCCCTTGCCAATCAAATCCGATTAGGCGCCCGTTATGGAGTTCACGGTCATGACATCTTTCAAGACTCGCCCTTTGGCGACATCCTGATTTCACTAAAGTCTCTCTTTATCCGGAGAGCCCTGGCCGGATTACGGTCGAAGGTTGGGATGCGGACGACGAAGAAATTCAATGCCCACCCACCACCCACTTGGTAGCCGCCGTCGACGATCTAACCGACATGTTAGACTACGACCAAGACATCGACGGTATGGACGACGATGCCGGAGACGACCAAGACCCAACGCCACGAGGCATCGGAAGGCCACCTCGTCATACGACATATATATGGTGGACATCCCAAAAGATGGGAACGGCGATGGAACAACGGAGGATGACCCTCCAAGAAGCAGCCCAAGCGCCCGCCGTCAAGGCCGCCTAAATCCCGCCACAAGAAGAATGAAGATTCCGCACCGGAGATAACAATACACCGGACAGCGCCAAGACAATCCACTCCAAAGAAGATCCAGCGCAGAAGATGGAGACGCCAGCCCTCACGAGAGCGGCATAAGAAGAGGTAGAGGATTATATGCCTCCCTCCGAGAGGAAGCAAGCCTCGACGACGATGAATTGGCTCGTGCCCGAGAATCCCGTCCAACAAGAGCGTTTTAGACGCAGGCTTATGGCCACGGCGAACAGCCTAAAGAAAAAGCAGCAACAGCTTAGAGCTGATCAGATCTGCTAGCCGACAGATGGACCAAGTCTCGTGGGTCAAGAGCATGAGCTCAACGCCTCCAAAGCTACCCTAAACGCAAGCTGCTCCCCGATTAGAGGAGGAGGCTTACGAACCCGCATCACCAGGAGACAATACGGTGACCGACCACCCCGTGGTCGCGACAGAGAGGCCTCTAGGCCCTTCACTAGAACCGCACTCGCATCGCTCAAAAGCACACGCCAAAGGGGAACGCCCCGACCTGCGAGATATATTGAGGACAAGGCAAGACAATCAAGATCGATCTATGGATCGCGTGGGCGCCCGCACGTGACGTGGCGACAACCGTCGTGCGGACATAGTAAGTCCGGTCGGGCGAACAAAACAGACCAAGCTCTTTTGAGCTCCGCCGTGATATCGCCCAAAGACTGAGGCGCCAAGACACCCACTATGCTTCATGACGAAGTAATGGATCATCAAATCTCAAGGGTTTAAACCCGTCAATATTGAACCTATGATGGCACAACAGATCCCGCAGTTTGGATCAAGACTATCTCCTTCACATCCACATGGCCCGCGTGACGATCTTCACACCATCAAATACCTCCCCCTCGCTTAAAGGACCAGCCCGGCATTGGCTCAACAGCTTGCCAGCAGAGTCAATTGGGAGCTGGAGGACCGAAGCCGATTCCTTGATAACTTCCGTGGCACTTATGTGCGACCACCGACGCCGATGACCTAAGCCACATAATTCAGCAGCTGATTTAATCGCCGACAATTTCGACACGGTTCTTAACCAAGAAAAACCAAATCGCCGATCGTCCGGATGCGGAGGCCCTCGCGCCTTCAAGCATAACATCCGTGACGAGTGGCTTGCCCGCACCTAGGACAGGAAAAGCTGAAATCCATGGCAGCCCTCACATCACTCATGACCCGCTTCATGCTGGTGAGGATAGCTGGCTAGCACGCAGCAACAACCTCAAAGAAAATTCTGGCAGTCCGGACTTCAAGGACCGAAATGGCAGGCCGCGTCGTAAAAAAAACAAACGCTGCGTTAACGGGCATAATATTGAGGATATGACATTTAATGCCGACTCGAGGCTCTAAACCCGTCAGCGGAAAAAGCCATTCAAAAGAACTACCCCGGTCCGTCTAATTTGGACCGAATACTCGACCGCCAGCGATACACGGCACTTCAAAAGCCAGTTAACCACACCAACAGGGACTGTTGGGTATTCAAGCAGCAAGCGTTAATTGTCAAAGCAATGACAAGGGGCTGCATAGCGATGACGAGGACGAGACCAAACCGCCGAACAATATAGGATGAAGGGTTTCACAAAAGCGGACGGTGAACATGATATACGCAGCGCACATACCCAAAAGGGAGCGGAAGCGCACTCGTGGATGTCTACGCCGATGGAGCCAGTTGCCCAAGTTCAATCCATGGTCCTCCCGCCCGATCACTTTTGACCGAAGGACCACCCCACCAAAGATCCGCCACGGTGGATTCGGCCGACCGGTCTTAGACCCAATCGTCGATGGATTTCACCTAACCGAGTCCCGATGGACGGCGGCAAAGCAACCTGAACCTGCTTTACCAGATACAAAGGCGCAAGATGGGCATAGACCCTCAAGGATTAAACCTACCAAAACGACCTTTAAAGGCATCATACCAGGTGTAGAAGCCAATTGTACAGCTCAATTACATCGAAGTGGTCTTCGGATCCCGGATAACTTCCGGGCGAGGAGTTAATCTTCGACATAGTCCCGCTCCGCAGCGGCTATCATGCCTTGCTCGGACGTGCTGCGCTTGCAAAGTTCAACGCGTGCCGCACTATGCATACCTCAAGCTCAAGATGCCAGGCCCTCGAGGAGTCATTACGGTCAACGGAAACATCGAACGCTCTTCCGCACGGAGGAACATACAGCCGCTCTCGCGCGGAAGTGCAATGCAGCCTCTTAAGGCAATTTCGAGTCCGCCGCTCAGCGGGATTTGACAGCTAAGCCGCTACCGGAGTAACTTACAACAAGACCACTGGCACGCTCAGAGCACGATAGCAGTGCGGCCCCAACCCCAGCCCTCGCGAAACGTCAAAGCAGGTCCTTCGTGTACACTATTACGCCTCAAGATACCATGGGCATGGGGAGAGGGCACGACCACGATAAACCCAGATCGCGGCTCAACCACACCGGGGCTCTCACGTGTGTCGCTCCTTTTTCTTTGTTTTTTACCTTTTACTTTTTACCCACAGACTCGCTGGTCGAAGCCTCGTCCGGCAGCAGACCGCCAACTCACGATGCAACAGCAAGGGAAGGATAAAGGCTACAACGAATATATGTGGTCTCCATTACGAGCATTTTCATACACCAATCTGCAGCCTACCTGGAGAGGGGGACATGTTTAACAGTCTCATACCTTGCTTATCGCACTATTTGTATCGCTCGCATTCATAGCAGCACTTATTGAATGAAACAATGCAACACCTTTTGTTTATAATTGCATTTCTTTTTCATACATATGTTCATTCACGACATGTTGCATCCGTACACTTTGGTACGGCTAATATACACCGAGGGCTTATGTTTCCAGCGTTATGGTGTGATGAGTCCGAACACTTTCACAAGTGCGCACCTCAACTTATAGCACTATATGCATCGGCTCCAATCATGTCTTGGGTCAATAGTTGGGTTTGCCCGGCTCCGTGTTTTGGTACCTTACGCCCGCTATATCGGCTAAGGTAGCACCGGAGAACCATCGCGATTCTGCCCCAGCTCGGCTGGGTTAACGCCTCGAGGAGAAAGCTAAACTGACCGTCATGATGAGGCGAGAGATCGGTCGCTGTTCGAGAGGTTTTTTGTAGTCCTTAAAGACTTATGCCGCTTAGAGCGAGGAGCCGGATACTGTCCGCCAAGGCGTGGATAGCGCCCAAATTCGCCTTCAAGACTAGGGGCTTCACTAAATTTAAAATTATAGAATTCTATGGCTAAGTGAGAGTGTTCAAGCATTATAAGTTCGGTTGCCTTGCTCGCTGTGTTGAGCGCCCCCTAGATGGATCCAAAATGGGAACAAGAGCGCTCAAGTTTATCCCGAACACCCCAAAGACTGTGGCATGGAAATTTGAAGCCGACGACTTGCCATCTCTCGATTTGATAACAACCGCACGAAGGTAATATTTTAAATTAACAAGCGTTGCTTAGCGATATGAACTAAGTTTTCAGCGCACAGGATAACAAAATGCGAGTCTACTCAAATATTACATCTTTGGAGCACTCACCCGCAATAGTGCGAGCGCCTTTCAAAGACACTCTTATAATACATCTCGCGTGCGGTGCTCCTTGCCCTCCGGTGGCGGGTCCGTCCACGAGCATCCGGCATCCATCTTGCCCCAGTGCACCTTTTTGCGCGGCAAGGCCCGACGGCACCCTCGATACAAGCGGAATGCTTGATAACTTCAACCCACGGGCACGCATCCACCAGCCACCGCACCAGGCCAAGTAGCTCCTGTGCATGGCCCCTTAGGCCACAAACCAAACTATGAGGCCCTTCATGGCCTGTTCGGCCGCCTTTAGGAGCTCGACCAGCTGCTTCACTGGTCGCTAAAGGGCACGGATGTCCGCCTCAAAGATACCGAGACCATAAGACCTTCTCCGTCGAGCTCCCTCCTCGCCCGGTAGAATGCGGCAAGATCGGACACGCTTACGAGGAAGATCTGCGAACACTCTCGAGAGCTCCAATCGGGTAAGCAATGTGTAATTAACTCTCACATGCTTACTTTGCATGAAAAATGCCTAACCCGCTGCTATTTTCTTCACCGCCTCAATCTCTCGGAGGGCCTTGTAGGCTTCGCCTTAGCAGCTCGCACTCTCAAGAGCCGTTGCAAGCTCGAGACTCTCGAGTCTTGAGTCACGCCCAAGTTCTCATGTTTTTCATGAGATCACGGAGCTCTTCTTGCTGTACCTCCGCCACCCGCCTCCTGCTTCTCTCGCCGGTGCGCTTCTGGCGGCAGATTACGCTCGCCGCTGCCACCGCCTCCTCCTTGTGGTCGCCACCTCGTTAGTGGCCCCTACAATACCCACGTTATCCTTGTCATTTTTCTTGCAACCAAATCCTTTTCTGTAAGGTACAATTTTCATAAGGTATTACTCACCTTCTTTTTCCTCGAGCTGCTTCTTGGCATGACCGAGCTCGTTCTCGGACCGCTCGAGGTTTTTCTTCAAATTATTGACCTCCGCAGTCAGTGCGGCGGAGGTCAGCAGCACAGCCTGCAATCCCATATTGACATATTTTTTATGACTCCTGCGTTTATCTTTCTAAAGATCCTCAGTCCGGCTTTTCTTTCCGAACACCGAACCGAGCATCAGGGGCTACCGTCTATGCGGTACCATTTACATATATTGAAATTTTACCTCAAAGCCTGTTAGAAGGCTAACGCGAAGCTTCGGGTCAGCCCGCTCTTGGCGAGCTGAATTTTTGAATCACCGCACTCATAACGGTGCGGTGTTCCTCTTCGATGGAGGCGCCGTTGAGAGCCTCCAGCAAATTATCCGGCACCTTCGGTTGGACGGAGGCAGCCGGCGTCTCGGTCTTGCCCTTCTTACGAAGGGGTCGCCACGGACTCCGAGCCTTGTGGCCTCCGGGTTGAGTCCGTGCAGATCCGGAGGGTGTCTGTGACACCTCAGGGCCTCCTCCTCCGGGTGGGTCCTTTTCTGGGATCCCACCTCGGCGTCGTCCGCGGCACGGGGGGTGGAGGCAGTCGGAAGGGAATCCATATCCGATGCACCCAAGGACCCGCTCGACGAAGCGGGAAGATCATCCTCGGGCGGACTGCAGGGTTGTATGCGGCACTAGAAAGACATTATGTGGCGAAAAGAAAAAACCTTGAAGTTATTCGGGAGTCCGGATACTTACGATCTCGCCAGGGGCTTGGCCCTTGTAGGCCAATCCCCCTCGTCGTCGTCGACGTTGGTGGAGAAGTCCGGAGGAAGGGTTCTTCCCTTCTTGGACCCTCCGGCCTCCCCAGTTGGGGTGGCCTTCCTTTTCCTCTCCTCCCCCGCTAGGGGAGAAGCTTCTTCTTCCTCCTCGTCTTCAGGAGAAGATTCTGCTTCAGAATCCGACAGCACCTGGCGTTGGGAGCTCCTTCGAGTTCCCGTGGCCTCCTTCTTGGCCTTCTTCTCCGGCACCACATGGGGTGCCGGAGCCAGCAGCCCCGTCAATCGGGCATCCGCTGGAGTCTTCGGCAAAAGGCGGACAGTTAATCTGTCCGGACGTCTTCAACTAGTCTGTCAAGAATAGGGAGTTTTAGATCCCACGAGAGTCAATCTATGAAAAAGAGTCCCGTAAAGGGTAAAATAACTTACCTCGCGGCTTGATGCCGCGAGCTGTATCCGCGATCTTTGTTAGTGGATACGGGGCTTGGCGCCTTGAACAGCACCTTCGGGCATCTTCGTGCGTAGTATCAAGAGCCGGCTCAGGTTCGGTGCTATGCCGGATCGAACTCCCACAAATTGAAGGCCCGTTGTTGGCATGGGAGAATCCGCGGATGAGCATCACACGGATTACGCCGACAAGCGAGATTCTTGTCCACCGTGTTTCGGACCTGTTTTGAGTCCGGATAGCTCATCCGAATCCCCCACTTCAGCCCGTCTCTTTCCATGACGAGAGCCGTGTGGGGAATCCAGATCTGAATTGGGGTCGCTGCCCAATCAGGGTCACGCTGCGGCTCGGTGATGTAGAACCACCCCATTGCCACCTTGATGGTTTCCACGAAAGTGCCCTCTAGCCACGTGAACGCGGGACATCCCGCCCACCATGGCGCCTCCGACTCGCTGGCAGCCCTTCACAACCCTCGGCTTGACATCAAGGTCTTGAGCCTGTCGAAATGGGGCTGGATGCAGAGGAATGCCTCGCACTACGCATTTATAAAAGCCGAGATGTTGAGGATGAAATTGGGGCCGATCATAGAAATCTAGGCCGAGTAGAACATGAGCCCCGGACAAAGGGATGAAGGGAAGCCCAGTCCATGGAGGAAATGGGGAAGAAATACTACCTCTCATGGGGCACAGGGGTTGGGGACGAGCTCTCCTCGCCGGGAGCCGATCGCGCGATGTTGCTGGACAAATATCCGCGCCGCACAGCTTCGGATCTGCCCCTCCGTGACGGAGGAGGCCATCCACTGCCTCTGCCTCCGGACATAGTTGGAGAAGGTTGAGGTAAGAAGTGCGGACTTGGGCGCTGGAGCTCGAGTTCGGAGATGGATAAGCCAAGGAGGAAGAAGGCGCAGGTAAATGGGTTAGATCTTTATCCCCTTATATGGGCGAACAAAAACATGTGTCCCCACTCGCCTGGTAAAACTCGCTTATCCTCCAAGCGTCACAATCAATGGCGCGGTTGGGTTACCCACGTCCGTATTGATGGGAATCCCGGAATAAGGGGAACACGATCTCTGCTTCAACAAGACGTGCCAAGGAAACCGCCTCGCTAAACACGCTGAGGTGGAACAATAAAAACAATTTGAGTAAAGGCTTGGTAGTGGTGCGACGTCACGCCACAAAATACGTCAGCAGATTGATCTTGTGTAATATTATTCTCTCTATGGTGGTATGTGGAATTTATTTTTGCAGAGCCGGACACTATCCTGGTGTTCACAATCTTCTATAAATTATTCGGAGGAAGAACCCGCCTTGCAATGCCGAAGACAACATGCGCGCCGGACTCGTTGTCATTGAAGCCTGGTTCAGGGGCTACTGAGGGAGTTCCGGACTAGGGGGTGTCCGGATAGCCGAACTATCATCATCGGCCGGACTCCAAGACTATGAAGATAGAAGATTGAAGACTTCGTCCCGTGTCCGGATGGGACTTTCCTTGGCGTGGAAGGCAAGCTTGGCGATACGGATATGTAGATCTCCTACCATTGTAACCGACTCTGTGTAACCCTAACCCTATCCGGTGTCTATATAAATCGGAGGGTTTAGTCCGTAGGACGAACAACAATTATACCATAGGCTAGCTTCTAGGGTTTAGCCTCTTTGATCTCGTGGTAGATCTACTCTTGTACACACATCATCAATATTAATCAAGCAGGACGTACGGTTTTACCTCCATCAAGAGGGCCCGAACCTGGGTAAAACATCGTGTCCCTTGTCTCCTGTTACCATCCGCCTAGACGCACAGTTCGGGACCCCCTACCCGAGATCCGCCGGTTTTGACACCGACAATAATATTTAACACAAATCCAATCTGCTGACGTATTCCGCAGTGTGACATCACACCACGGCCAAGCCTTTATTCGAATCATTTTTACTGTCCCACCTCAGCGCACTTAGCGAGGCGGTTTCCTTGGCACGTCTTGTCAAAGCTGAGATCGTGTCCCCTTATTCCAGGATTCTCATCAATACGGGCGTGGGTGACCCAACCATGCCATTAATTACGGCGCTTGGGAGATAAGCGAGTTTTACAGCGGGTGGGGGCGTGCAGTCTCGTCCGCCCATATAAGGGATAAGGATCCACCTTTTCATCTACGCCTTATTCCTCCTTTGCTTATCCATTTTCGCAAGACTCGAGCTCAGCGCCCAAGTCCGCACATCCCACCTCAACCTTCTCCAGCCATGTCCGGAGCGGGAGGCAAGTGGATGGTCTCCTCCGTCACGGAGGGACACATCAAGGCGAGGAAGCCGGATACTTGTCCAATGACGTTGCGCACCGGCTCCCAGATAAGGGGCAGCTCATCCCCACCCCCAGGCCCCATGAGAGGGTGGTGTTCCTCACCCATTTCCTCCGCGGACTATGTTTCCCACTTCACCCATTTGTCCGGGGGCTCATGTTCTACTACAGCCTGGATTTCCACAATCTGGCCCTGAACTTCATCCTCAACATCTCGGCGTTCATCGTCGTGTGCGAGGCCTTCCTCTGCATCCAGCCCCACTTCAGCTTATGGATGAAGACCTTCAATGTCAAGCCGAAGGTAGTGGGCGGCCGCCAAGCGGAGTGCGGAGGTGTCATGGTGGGCAAGATGCCCAACGTCCTATGGCTCGAGGGCACCTTTGTAGAGACCATAAAGGGGTGGCAATCGGGGTGGTTCTACATCACCGAGCCACGTGACCCTGAATGGGCAGCAGCCCCCGAATTCCGATCTGGCATCCCCACACGGCTCACTTCCTGGAAAGAGAAGGGCCTGTCGTGGGGTAATTCGGAAGAGCTGACCGGACTCCAAACCTGCGTCCAAAACCTGGTGAGCAAGAAGCTCAAACTCGTCAACGTAGTCCAGGTCATGCTCATCCGCCGGATCCTCACATGCCAACAACGAGCTTTCAGCTTGTGGGAGTTTAATCCGGCACAACACAGAACCCTGAGCGGGGCTCTTCGACACTACGTACGAAGATGCCTGGAAGGTGCTGCTCAAGGGTGCCGAGGCTCCCGCATCCTCTACCGAGGATCGCGGATTCAACGCGTAGCATCAAGCCAACGCGGTAAGCTGTTTTACCCTTTACGGATACTTGTTTTTCATAGTTTGACCCTGTGCGGGATCTAAACTCCCTTACCTTTGACAGGATTGGCGTAAGACGTCCCGCAGATCAACTGTCCGGCTCCCTTGCCAAGACTCCAGCGGATGCCCGCTGACGGGCTGCTGGTTCCGACACCTACGTGGTGTGGGAGAAGAAGGCCAAGAAGAAGGCCACGGAACTCGAAGAAGTGTCGGACTCATCGTCCGATGAATCTACGGACTCCTCCCACGAAACGCGAGGAGGAGGAAGATAGGTCTCTCCCGGCCGGGAGAGAAGAAAAGGAAGGCCGCCCCAAGCGGGGGGCGGAGGGTCCATGAAGGGAGGACCCTTCCTCCGCACATTTCCACCAACGCCGACGACGGCGAAGAGGTGGCCATCCAGGCCAAGCCCCCGCAAAATCGTAAGTATCCGGATACCGGAATAACTCATGGTGTTCCTTTGTTGCACAAGATCTTCGACGGCCAATATAATCATGCAGTCCGCCCGAGCCCAAGTCGGCGTGTCGTCGAGCGGCTCCTTAAGCTTCGTCGGATGTGAATAGCACTTACACTTCCGCCGCCTCCTCCTTCGCCATGCGGATGATGCCGAGGTGGAGTCCCAAAATGGTCAAGCCGGAGGAGGTGGTCCAGAGGCGCGCAAGGTGACCTCCCAAACTCAAGCATAAAGGGACAAAACCCCAAGGGCTCCAAGTTAGGCCTGGGCGGACACCGCCACCGAACCTTGATGGTTCCGAGTCCGTGACGACCCCTAGTAAGAAGGGCAAGCCTACGGCGCGGTGACCTCCGATCAACCGGAGGCACTGGATAATCTGTTGGAGGTGCTTAACGCCTCCATCGACGAGGAGCACAACACTATTATGAGTGCGGTGATCCGAAGGTTGATCGCCAGAGCGGGCTGATTGAAGCTGTGCCAGCCTTCTAACGAGCTTTGAGGTATGTATTTAAGATATGTAAAAATATTACCGCATAGACAGTAGTTTGATGCTCAGATTTGGTGTTCGGGAAGAAAAGCCAAACTGAGGATCAAAAAGATATACGCAGAGTCTAACATAAGTATGTCAATATGGGAATGCAGGCTGCACTGCTTGACCTCGCCAGACTTGGCATGGAGGTCGATGCATTGAAGCGAGCCTCGGCGGTCCGAGAACGAGCTCGGCCTTGCCAGAAGCAGCTCGAGGACAAGGAAGGTAAGTAATACCTTATGTAAGTATATAAAAAGATGTGGTTGCAAAAATGGACGGGACCAACATGAGTATTACAGGGGCCTGGCCGGTGGCAACCACGAAGGAAGCGCTGTCCAAGGCAAGAAAATGCGGCCGTGGGCGTATCGAGCAAGAAAAGCGGGGAGGCACGGTGGCGGAGGTGCAGCAAGAGCCCAGGCTCTCGTGAAGAAACACGAGAGTTTGGGCTTGACTCAAAGACTCGAGAGTCCGAGCTTGCCTCGCCCTTGAGGCGCCAAATCTGCCAAGGCAAGCCCAAAAAGCCCTCCAGAAATTGAGGCGATGAAGAAGATAGCGGCGGGTAAGGCATTCTTTATGCAAAGCAAGCACGTGAAAGGGAATTACTTGTTACTTACCCGAGTCGGAGCTCTCCGGGAGCGTTCGCAGATCTGCCCTGAAGCAGTGTCCGACGCTGCCGCCGCTGCGCCGAGGAGGGGAGCTCGGCGGAGAAGGTGTTCTGTCTCGGTATGCCGAGGCGGACACCAGTGCAGTTTTGAGCGACCAGCTGAAGCAGCTGGTCGAGCTCCATAAGGTGGCCGAACAGGCCATGAAGAACCTTATAGTCGGCTATGGCACGGGAGGTCATGCCAGGAGCTACTTTGGGCTGGTGAGGCGGTGGCGGATGCCTCGTCCATGACTTGAAGTCATCAAGCGCTCTGATGCATCGAAGGCGCCCGTAGGGCCCATGCCCGTGTTAAAGTGCATCGGGCAAGATGGATCTTGAGAAGTCGGTGACAGATGGGCCACCGCGAGGCAAGGAGCATCGCAAGCCCGAGATGTATTATGAGGCGCCCCGAGGGTGCCCGCCTTTGTGGCGGATGAATGTTCCAAGGACGTAATTTTTGAGTAAACTCACTCGTGTTATCCTGTGCGCTGAAAACTTGTTCATACGCACTAAGCAACGCTTGTTGAATTTAAAATATTACCTTCTGTACGGACGTTTATTAAATCTGAGAGATGGCGAGTCGTCGGCTTCTGGCCCCCATGCCACGAGTGCTGGGGTGTTCGGGATAAACCTGAGCACTCTTGTTCCCATTATTGTGTCCTTCGAGGGAGGCGCTCAGCACAACGAACGAGGCAATCGAACTATAATGCTTTATCACTCTCACTTAGCCATAGAATTCTATAATTTTAAATTTCGGCGAAGCCCCTAGTATTCGGAAGACCGAGTTCGGGGCGCTATCCACGCCTAGGCTGGACAAAGCGACTCCTCGCTCTAAGCGGCATAAGTCTTTAGGGACTCGAAACCTCTCGAACAGCGACCAACTCTCGCCCTATCATGACGGTCAGTTTTAGCTTTCTCTACTGAGGTGCTTAACCCAGCTCAACCGGGGCACAATCGTAGTAATTCTCCCAGCGCTACCTTAGCCGATATAACGGAACGTAAGGTACCAAAACATGGGAGCCGGGCAAACCCAACTATTGACCCAAGACATGATTCGGAGCCGATGCATATAATGCTATAAGTTCGGGGTGCCGCACTCGTGAGAGTGTTCGGACTTCTCACACCATATTCTGGGGTACTTAAGCCCCTGGTGTATTGGCCGTACCAAAGTGTACGGTTGCATAATGTCATAACTGAACATTTACATAAAAAAGGAATGCAATAATAGACAAACGCTATGTATTGTTTATTTGAAAAGTCTGCGGTAAAAGCAGAACGATACAAATAGTGCGATAAGCAAGAGATGGGACTATTTGACATGTCCCCCTCCAGGGGCGAGCTGTGGGATGATATGCGAAACAAGTATATTGCTCGTTATAGAGACCACCTGGACACTCAACATAGCTTTCTGCCTCCCTGGCTGTTGCATCGTGTGTTCGGCGATTGTACTGCCGGACAGGCCTTCTAGAGAGTGAAGTCCTGAAAGTAAGAAAAAAAAGAATGACAAAATCGGGAGCCCCTAGTGCGGTTGAGCCGCATTTTGGGCACGCCGTGGTCGTGCCCCTCCCCCTATGCCCATGGTATTTCCAGAGCGTAATTATGTACGCATAGTACTGGTTTCGCAATTTCGCGAGGGCTGGGGTTAGCCGCATTACTACGCGATGCTCGAGCGTGCCAGCGGTCTTGTTGTAGGTTACTCGGCGCTGGCTTGACGGTGTCCGGACGTTTAATAGCCGGACTCTAGAATTGCCTTGAGAGGCTACTTTGTACTTCCGCGCGAGGGTCCATATATGCTCCTCCATTCGAGAGAGCGTTCGGTGTTTCCATTGACCGTAATGACTCGCCGAGGGCCTGGCATCTTGAGCTTGAGGTATGCATAGTGCGGCACCGCATTGAACTTTGCAAATGCGGTTCGTTCGAGCAAAGGCGTGATAGCCATGCGGAATGGGACTATGTCAAGATTAACTCCTCGCTCGAAATTATCCGGGATCCAAGACCACCTCAAGTGTAATCGAGCCCGCAGCTTGGCTTTCTACACTGGTATGACGCTTTTAAAGGTCGTCTTTGTGGGTTTAACTTGAGGGATCTATGCCCATTTTTTGCATCAGATCCCGATAAAGCAGTGTTCAGGGCTGCCGCCGCCATCCATAAGGACTCTAGTGAGGTGAAATCCACAATGATTGGGTCTAGAACCATCGCGCGAATCCGCCATGGCGGATGCTAGTGGGTGGTCCTTCGATCAAAAGTGATCGGGCAGAGGACCATGGGTTGAACTTTGGGGCGGCTGGCTCCAACGCATATACGCCCCTCGAGTGCACGCTCCCTTTTGGGTATGTGGGTTGCATATATCATGTTCACCGTCCGCACTTGTGGGGGGAAGCCCTTCTGTCCCCTATTGTTCGGCGTCCGGGGCTCCTCCTCGTCATCGCTACACAGCCCCTTGTCACTATTTTCGGCATTTAACTTGCTCGCTCGCTTGAACACCCAACAATCCCTGTTGGTGTGGTTGGCTGGTTTTTCGGGGTGCCGTATCCGCACGAGCGATCGAGTATTCGGTCCAAACCGGACGGGCAGAGTATTTCTTTTAAATGGCTTTTTCCGCTGACCGGTTTAGAGCCTCTGAATCCGCCATTAACTCGTCAGATCTCACATTATCGCGTTAGCACGCGGCGCTTGTGCTTGTTGCGACGTGACCTGCCATTGTTGTCCTTGGTATCCGAATTACCAAGGCTCTTGGTCATGTTATTACTACGAGATAGCCAGCTGTCTTCTCCCGCGCAAAAGCGGGTCATGAGTGTTGTGAGGGCTGCCATGGATTTCGGCTTTTCCTGTCCTAGGTGCCGGGCAAGCCATTAAATCACAGATGTTATGTTTGAAGGCTGCGAGGGCCTCTGCGTCCGGACAATGACTATTTGATTTTTCTTAGTTAGGAACCGTGTCGTAATTGTCGGCCAATTCCTCCGGGCTGCTGAATTATGTGGCTTAGGACATCGGCATCTCGTGGTCGCATTATAGGTGCCCTGTAAATTGTCGAGGAATGCGGCTTCCGGGTCCTCCCAACAACCAATTGACTCTCTTTGGCAAGCTGTTAAGCCAATGCCGAGCTGGTCCTTTAAGCTTGAGTGGGAGGTATTTGATGGCATGTAGATCATCACCCGGGCCATGTGGATAAGAAGGAGATAATCCTCATCCATACCGCAGATCTGTTGTGCCATCGTATGATTCGATGTTTACGGGTTTGAAACCCTCGGGGATTTGATGATCCATTACTTCATCTGTGAAGCATAGTGGGTGTGCGGCGCCTCTGTACTGGGCTATATCACGACTTAGCTCAAATGAGCTTTGTCTATTGTGTTCGGCCCAGCCGGAATTGCCATATCCGGCATGACGATTATCGTCACATGTCGTGGGGCGCCCATGCGATCCGTAGATCAATCTTGTTCGCCTTGCCTTGTCCTCCAATATATCTCGCAGGTCTGGCGCATTTCCCCGTGCCTTGGTATTTTTGGAGCGACGTCGGGGTGCGGCTTGAGTGGAGGGCCGAGAGGCCTCTCTGTCGCGGCCACGAGGTGGCCGGTCGGCCGCGTCATGCGCTGGTGATGTAGGTTTAGGTGCTTCCTCCTCTAATCGGGGTAGCAGCCTGTGCTTTGGGTAGCTCTTGGAGGGGCGTTTGAGTTCGTACTCTTCGGCCGCAAGGACTTCAGTCCATCTGTCGGCTAGCAAGTCTTGGTCAGCTCTAAGTTGTTGCTGTTTTTTCTTGAGGCTGCTCGCCGTGGCCATAAGCCTGCATTTGAAACGCTCTTGTTTGACGGGATCCTCAGCACAACAAATTGGCTCGCCGCCGAGGCTTGCCTCGCCTTGAGAGGAGGCATGTAATTATCGTCCTCTACCTCTCTCGCCGCTCTCTCATGAGGGCTGGCTTCTCCATCCTCCTCAGGTGAATCCTGCTTGGAGGGTCGTCTTCGCACGCCCCGGTGTTATTATCTCCGTGCCGGAATCGCCGTTTTGCTTTGGCGGGATTTAGAGCGGCGCCACCGACGCCGCGTTTAGGCTACTTCTTGGAGGGTCATCCTCCGCTGTTCCATCGCCATTCCTTCTTTTGGGGTGTCCACCATGTATATGTCGATGACGAGGTGGCCTTCCCAGGCCTCAGAGGCGCTGGTTCTTGGTCGTCTCTGCATCGGCGTCCATACCGCCGATTTCTTCGAGTCGAAGTCGAGCATGTCGGTTAAATCATCGGCGGTGGCTCTGAAGTGGGTGGTGGGTGGGCTTTGAATTTCTTCGTCGTCGCATCCCAACCTTGCCGACCATAGTCCGCCAGGCTCTCTGATAAAGAGAGAGACTTTAGCGAATTCAGGATGTCGCCAAGGGCGAGTGCTAAAAAGATGTCCGCGGCGGCAAACTCCATGATCGGCACCCAATCAGATTCGATTAAGCGGGCGCGGAAGGTTCGAGTCCGGAGAGGAGTCCGCACCTTGAGTCACGAAGCCGCAAAGGACAAGGCTGGTGTTCGGCTCGATCGCCGTAGAGATTGCAGCCCCCGAGGCGGTGTCCAGCCACCCGTCCTTGATTGGTGCAGTCGGCTCTGAGCTAAGGGTCGGAGCGGACACTGGTGTGGCCTCCAGGGCACTGTTTGGCGGCAGAGCTAGATCATGCCCATCGTGACAGTGCGGCGTGCTTGGCTGTGGCTCGAACCCGTCGAAGATCAAGTCTCCGCGGACGTCCACCGTGTAGTTAAACCTCCAAATCTGACTCGATGGCCGGGCGTAGCTTCGATCTGCTCCGGATGGCTGCGAATTGCCCTTGATGCAAAGCCGCCGAATAAGAAGATCTGTCCGGGGAGAAAAATCTCACCTTGGACCGCGTCATTGTTGATGATCGGAGGAGCCATCGGGCCTAAATATGACGATACAGAGGAACTCCCAATGAAAGCACCAATATCGGTGTCAAAACCGGCGGATCTCGGGTAGGGGTTCCCAAACTGTGCGTCTAGGCGGATGGTAACAGGAGACAAGGGACACGATGTTTTTACCCAGGTTCGGGCCCTCTCGATGGAGGTAAAACCCTACTCCTGCTTGATTAATATTGATGATATGGGTAGTACAAGAGTAGATCTACCATGAGATCAGAGAGGCTAAACCCTAGAAGCTAGCCTATGGTATGATTGTTGTTCGTCCTACGGACTAAAACCCTCTGGTTTATATAGACAGAGGAGAGGGCTAGGGTTACACAGAGTCGGTTACAATGGGAGGAGATCTATATATCCGTATCGCCAAGCTTGCCTTCCACGCCAAGGAAAGTCCCATCCGGACACGGGACGAAGTCTTCAATATTGTATCTTCATAGTCCAGGAGTCCGGCCAAAGGTTATAGTCCGGCCATCCGTACACCCCCTAATCCAGGACTCCCTCAGTCTACTTCGACGATATCCTTGTTTTTAGCAAATCTCTCAAAGAGCATGTCACCCACCTTCGAACCGTGCTACAAACTCTTCGAAAAGAGCAACTTTATGCTAATATGGAAAAATGCCTCTTTGGTGTTGATAAGCTTGTTTTCTTGGGTTTCGTAGTATATTCTAAGGGTGTTCATGTTGAGGAATCTAAGATCAATGCTATTAAAACTTGGCCCCAACCAACCAAGTTGCAACAAGTGCGTAGTTTTCTTGGTTTAGCCGGTTTTTACCGTCGATTTGTGAAGGATTTTAGCACCATTGCTTCACCTTTACATGCTTTGAGTAAGAAAAATGCACTGTTTGTTTGGGGAACACCCCAAGACATCGCTTTCAATGAGCTTAAGAATTTGCTTACTCATGCTCCCGTGCTTGCATTACCCAACTTTGACAAACCTTTTGAAATTCATTGCGATGCTAGTGGTAATGGCATAGGTGTTGGAAATATGCCCTAGAGGCAATAATAAAAATGATTATTATATTTCCTTGTTCATGATAATTGTCTATTGTTCATGCTATAATTGTGTTATCCGGAAAACGTAATACATGTGTGAATACATAGACCACAACATGTCCCTAGTGAGCCTCTAGTTGACTAGCTCGTTGATCAATGGATGGTTACAGTTTCCTGACCATGGACATTTGATGTCATTGATAACGGGATCACATCATTGGGAGAATGATGTGATGGACAAGACCCAATCCTAAGCATAGCACAAGATCGTAGTTAAATGCGCTAGAGCTTTTCTAATGTCAAGTATCATTTCCTTAGACCATGAGATCGTGCAACTCCCGGATACCGTAGGAGTGCTTTGGGTGTACCAAACGTCACAACGTAACTGGGTGGCTATAAAGGTACACTACATGTATCTCCGAAAGTGTCTGTTGGGTTGGCACGGATCGAGACTGGGATTTGTCACTCCGTATGACGGAGAGGTATCTCTGGGCCCACTCGGTAATGCATCATCATAATGAGCTCAATGTGACCAAGTGGTTGGTCACGGGATCATGCATTATGGTACGAGTAAAGTGACTTGCCGGTAACGAGATTGAACGAGGTATTGGGATACCGACGATCGAATCTCGGGCAAGTAACGTACCGATTGACAAAGGGAATTATATACGGATTGATTGAATCATCGACATTGTGGTTCATCCGATGAGATCATCGAGGAGCATATGGGAGCCAACATGGGTATCCAGATCCCGCTGTTGGTTATTGACCGGAGAGTCATCTCGGTCATGTCTGCGTGTCTCCAGAACCCGTAGGGTCTACACACTTAAGGTTCGGTGACGCTTAGGGTTGTAGAGATATTAGTATGCGGTAACCCGAAAGTTGTTCGAGTCCTGATGAGATCCCGGACGTCACGAGGAGTTCGGAATGGTCCGGAGGTAAAGATTTGTATATAGGAAGTCCAGCCGCCATCGGAAAGTTTCGGGTTCACTGGTATTGTACGGGGACCACCGGAAGGGTCCTGGGTCCACCGGTGGGGCCACCTATCCCGGAGGGCCCCATGGGCTGAAGTGGGAAGGGAACCAGCCCCTGGTGGGCTGGTGCGCCCCATGGGCCTCCCCCTGCGCCTAGGGTTGGAAACCCTGGGGGTGGGGGGCGCCCCACTGACTTGGGGGCAAGTCCCCTTGGCCACCCCCCCTTGAGATGGGATCTCTAGGGGCGGCGCCTCAGGCCCCTATATATAGGGGAGGAGGCTGCGCACCCAAGCCCTCGGCGCCCCTCTCCCCCGTAACACCTCTCCTCTCGCTGAGCTTGGCGGCCCCGCCGAGATCCTCACGCTTCCACCACCACGCCGTCATGTCTGCTGGATCTCCATCAACCTCTCCTTCCCCTTGCTGGATCAAGAAGGAGGAGACGCCTTCCCAACCGCACGTGTGTTGAACGCGAGGTGCCGTCTGCTCGGCGCTAGGATCATCGGTGATTTGGATCACGATTTAGTACGACTCCATCAACCCCGCTCTCTTGAACGCTTCCGCCGCGATCTACAAGGGTATGTAGATGCACTCTCTCTCGCTGCTAGATGACTCCATAGATTGATCTTGGTGATGCGAGAAAATTTTAATTTCTGCCACGATCCCCAACAAAGTGGCATCATGAGCTAGGTCTATGCGTAGTTTCTATGCACGAGTAGAACACAAGTTTGTTGTGGGCGCCGATATTGTCAATTTACTTGCCGTTACTAGTCTTATCTTGATTCGGCGGCATCGTGGGATGAAGCGGCCCGGACCGACCTTACACGCATACACTTATGTGAGACAGTTCCACCGAATCGACATGCACTAGTTGCATAAGGTGGCTAGCGGGTGTCCGCTCTCCCACTTTAGTCGGATCGGATTCGATGAAAAGGGTCCTTATGAAGGGTAAATAGAAATTGGCATATCACGCTGTGGTTTTGGCGAGGTAAGAAACGTTCTTGCTAGAAACCTATAGCAGCCACGTAAAAATTTGCAACAACAATTAGAGGACGTCTAACTTGTTTTTGCAGCATATGCCGTGTGATGTGATATGGCCAAAAGGATGTGATGAATGATATATATGTGATGTATGAGATTGATCATGTTCTTGTAATAGGAATCACGACTTGCATGTCGATGAGTATGACAACCGGCAGGAGCCATAGGAGTTGTCTTAATTTATTGTATGACCTGCGTGTCAATGAATAACGCCATGTAATTACTTTACTTTGTTGCTAAACCGTTAGCCATAGTAGTAGAAGTAATAGTTGGCGAGACAACTTCATGAAGACACGATGATGGAGATCATGGTGTCATGCCGGTGACGATGATGATCATGGCGCCCCGAAGATGGAGATCAAAAGGAGCAAAATGATATTGGCCATATCATGTCACTATTTGATTGCATGTGATGTTTATCATGTTTTGCATCTTATTTGCTTAGAACGACGGTAGCATAAATAAGATGATCCTCATAATAATTTCAAGAAAGTGTTCCCTAACTATGCGCTTGTTATAAAGTTCGTTGTCTCAAGCACCACGTGATGATCGGTGTGATAGATTCTAACGTTCACATACAACGGTGTAAGCCAGATTTACACATGCAAAACACTTAGGTTGACTTGACGAGCCTAGCATGTACATACATGGCCTCGAACACAAGAGACCGAAAGGTCGAACATGAGTCGATAGAAGATACGATCAACATGAAGATGTTCACCGATGATGACTAGTCCGTCTCACGTGATGATCGGACACGGCCTAGTTGACTCGGATCATGTATCACTTAGATGACTAGAGGGATGTCTGTCTGAGTGGGAGTTCATTAAGTAATTTGATTAGATGAACTTAATTATCATGAACTTAGTCTAAAACTTTTGCAAATATATCTTGTAGATCAAATGGCCAACGCTCATGTCAACCTCAACTTCAACGCGTTCCTAGAGAAAACCAAGCTGAAAGACGATGGTAGCAACTATACGGACTGGGTCCGGAACTTGAGGATCATCCTCATAGCTGCCAAGAAAGCATATGTCCTAGAAGCACCGTTAGGTGAAGCACCACCCCCCGCGAACCAAGACGTTATGAACGCTTGGCAGTCGCGTGTTGATGATTACTCCCTGGTTCAGTGCGGCATGCTTTACAGCTTAGAACCGGGCTCCAAAACGCTTTGAGCAGCACGGGCATATGAGATGTTCCAAGAGCTGAGAATGGTTTTCCAAGCTCATGCCCGGGTCGAGAGATATGAAGTCTCCGACAAGTTCTACAGTTGTAAGATGGAGGAGAATAGTTCTGTCAGTGAGCACATACTCAAAATGTCTGGGTTGCACAACCGCTTATCTCAGCTAGGAGTTAATCTCCGGATGACGCGTTGTTGATGTAATCCTTCGCCGCTTCCACCAAGCTACAAGAGCTTTGTGATGAACTTCAATATGCAGGGATGGAGAAAACCATTCCTGAAGTATATTCAATGCTGAAATCAGCGGAGGTGGAAATCAAAAAGGAACATCAAGTGTTGATGGTGAATAAAACCACTAAGTTCAAGAAGGGCAAGGGTAAAAGGGTTTCAAGAAAGACGGCAAGGGAGGTGCTACCGCAAGCAAGCTGCCGGAAGAAACCAAAGAATGGACCCAAGCCCGAGACCGAGTGTTTTATTGCAAGGAAGTGGTCACCGAAGCGGAACTGCCCCAAGTACTTAGCGGACAAGAAGGCCGGCAACACCAAAGGTATATGTGATATACATGTAATTGATGTGTACCTTACCAAGACTGTAGTAGCTCCCCGGTATTTGATACCGTGCGGTTGCTCATATTTGTAACTCAAAACAGAGCTGCGGAATAAGCGGAGATCGGCGAAGGACGAGGTGACGACGCGCTGCGGGAATGGTTCCAAGGTCGATGTGATCGCCGCCGCACGCTACCTCTACATTTACCTACAGGATTAGTTTTAAACCTCAATAATTGTTATTTAGTGCCAACTTTGAGCATGAACATTGTATCTGGATCTCGTTTAATACGAGATGGCTACTCATTTAAATCCGAGAATAATGGTTGTTCTATTTATATGAGAGATATGTTTTATGGTCATGCCCCGCTGGTCAATGGTTTATTCTTAATGAATCTCGAACGTTATGTTACACATATTCATAGTGTGAATACCAAAAGATGTAAGGTTGATAATGATAGTCCCACATACTTGTGGCACTGCCGCCTTGGTCACATTGGTGTCAAACGATGAAGAAGCTCCATGCAGATGGACTTTGGAGTCTCTTGATTACTTAATCATTTGACACGCATGTAACCATGCCTCATGGGTAAAATGACCAAGACTCCGCTTCTCCGAACAATGGAGCGAGCAACCAACTTATTGGAAATCATACATACCGATGTGTGCGGTCCAATGAGCGTTGAGGCACGCGGTGGCTATCGTTATGTTCTCACCTCACCGATGACTTGAGTAGATATGGGTATGTCTACTTAATGAAACACAAGTCCGAGACCTTTGAAAAGTTCAAGGAATTTCAGAGTGAGGTTGAAAATCAACGTGATGTAAAAATAAAGTTCTTACGATCGATCGTGGAGGGAATATTTAAGTCACGAATTTGGCACACACTTAAGGAAATGTGGAATCGTTTCACAACTCACGCCTACCGAACACCTCAGCGATAATGGTGTGTCCGAACGTCGAATCGCACTCTATTGGATATGGTGCGATCTATGATGTCTCTTACCGATCTACCGCCTCATTTTGGGGCTATGCTTTAGAGACCGCCGCGATTCACTTTAAATAGGGCTCGTCGAAAACTGCTGAGACGACACCGTATGAATTATGGTTTGGGAAGAAACCTAAGTCGTCATTTCTAAAAGTTTGGGGATGCGATGCTTATGTCAAGAAACTTCAACCTGAAAAGCTCGAACCCAAGTCGGAAAAATGCGTCTTCATAGGATACCCTAAGGAAACCATTGGGTATACCTTCTACCTCAGATCCGAAGGCAAGATCTTTGTTGCCAAGAACGGGTCCTTTTCGAGAAAGAGTTTCTCTTGAAAGAAGTAAGTGGGAGGAAAGTAGAACTTGATGAAGTATTGCCTCTTGAAGCGGAAAGTAGCGCAGCTCAGAAGATGTTCTGTGGTGCCCGCACCGCTAGAGAGGAGGTTAATGATGATGATCAAGGTACTTCGGATCAAGTTGCTATGAACTTCAGAGGTCCACGAGGACACGCTCCACACCGTAATGGTATGGCAACCCCGTCCCCGGAAATCATGTTGTTAGACAACGGTGAACCTTCGAACTATGAAGAAGCGATGGCGGCCCAGATTCCAACAAATGGCTTGAAGCCATGCAATCCGAGATAGGATCCATGTATGAAAACAAAGTATGGACTTTGACAGATTTTGCCCGATGATCGGCGAGCGATAGAAAATAAATGGATCTTTAAGAAGAAGACGGACGCGATGGTAATGTTACCATCTATAAAGCTCGACTTGTCGCTAAGGGTTATCGACAAGTTCAAGGGGTTGACTACGATGAGACCTTCTCACCCGTAGCGAAGCTTAAGTCCGTCTCAATCATGTTAGCAATTGCCGATTCTACGATTATGAGATATGGCAAATGGACGCCAAAACGGCATTCCTTAACGGCTTTCTTAAGGAAGAATTGTATATGATGCAGCCGGAAGGTTTTGTCGATCCTAAGAATGCTAACAAGGTATGCAAGCTCCAGCGCCCATCTATGGGCTGGTGCAAGCATCTCGAGTTGGAACATTCGCTTTGATGAAATGATCAAAGCGTTTAGTTTATGCGACTTATGGAGAAGCTCATTTATAAGAAAGTGAGTGGGAGCTCAGAGCATTTCTCATATTATATGTGGATGACATACGTTGATGGGAAATGATATAGAACTCTTGGAGAGCATAAAGGCCTACTTGAATAAGTGTTTTTCAATGAAGGACCTTGGAGAAGCTTCTTACATATTAGGCATCAAGATCTATAGAGATAGATCAAGACGCCTCATAGGTCTTTCACAAAGCACATACCTTGATAAGATATTGAAGAAGTTCAATATGGATCAGTCCAAGAAGGGTTCTTGCCTGTGTTGCAAGGTGTGAAATTGAGCTCGCTCAATGTCCCACCACGGCGTAAGATAGAGAAAAGATGAGTGTCGCCCCTATGCCTCGCCATAGGGTCTATCATGTATGCCATGTCTGTGTACCGCACCTGATGTAAACCTTGCCGTAAGTTTGGTAGGAAGGTACCAAAGTAATCCCGCATGGAACACCGGACAGCGGTCAAGAATATCCTGAAGTACCGAAAAGGACTAAGGATATGTTTCGCTTATGGAGGTGACGAAGAGCTCGTCAGAAGGGTTACGCCGATGCTAGCTTCGACACAGATCCGATGACTCCAAGTCACAAACCGGATACATGTTTATTTTGAATGGTGGGGCAAGAAGCTGGTGCAGTTGCAAGCAAAGCGTCATGGCGGGATCTACATGTGAAGCGGAGTACATAGCAGCCTCGGAGGCAGCACATGAAGCAATCTAGATGAAGGAGTTCATTACCGATCTAGGAGTTATTCCCAATGCATCGGGGCCGATGACTCTCTTACGTGACAACACTGGAGCCATTGCCCTTGCCAAGGAGCCCAGGTTTCACAAGAAGACCAGGCACATCAAGCGTCACTTCAACTCCATACGTGAAATTGTTCAAAATGGAGACATAGATATTTGCAAAGTGCATACGGATCTGAATGTCGCAGATCCGTTGACTAAACCTCTTTCGCGAGCAAAACATGATCAACACCAGAACTCTATGGGTGTTCGATTCATCACAATGTAACTAGATTATTGACTCTAGTGCAAGTGGGAGACTGTTGGAAATATGCCCTAGAGGCAATAATACTAATGATTATTATATTTCCTTATTCATGATAATTGTCTATTGTTCATGCTATAATTGTGTTATCCGGAAATCGTAATACATGTGTGAATACATAGACCACAACATGTCCCTAGTGAGCCTCTAGTTGACTAGCTCATTGATCAATGGATGGTTACGGTTTCCTGACCATGGACATTTGATGTCATTGATAACAGGATCACATCATTGGGAGAATGATGTGATGGACAAGACCCAATCCTAAGCATAGCACAAGATCATGTAGTTCGTCTGCTAGAGCTTTTCTAATGTCAAGTATCATTTCCTTAGACCATGAGATCGTGCAACTCCCGAATACCGTAGGAGTGCTTTGGGTGTACCAAATGTCACAACGTAACTGGGTGGCTATAAAGGTACACTACAGGTATCTCCGAAAGTGTATGTTGGGTTGGCACGGATCGAGACTGAGATTTGTCACTCCGTATGACGGAGAGGTATCTTTGGGCCCACTCGGTAATGCATCATCATAATGAGCTCAATGTGACCAAGTGGTTGGTCATGGGATCATGCATTACGGTATGAGTAAAGTGACTTGCCGGTAACGAGATTGAACGAGGTATTGGGATACCGACAATCGAATCTCAGGCAAGTAACATACCGATTGACAAAGGGAATTGTATACGGGATTGATTGAATCCTCGACATCGTGGTTCATCCGATGAGATCATCGAGGAGCATGTGGGAGCCAACATGGGTATCCAGATCCCGCTGTTGGTTATTGACCGAGAGTCATCTCGGTCATGTCTGCGTGTCTCCCGAACCCGTAGGGTCTACACACTTAAGGTTCGGTGACGCTAGGGTTGTAGAGATATTAGTATGCGGTAACCCGAAAGTTGTTCGGAGTCCCGGATGAGATCCCGGGCGTCACGAGGAGTTCCGGAATGGTTCCGAGGTAAAGATTTGTATATAGGAAGTCCAGTTTCGGCCACCGGGAAAGTTTCGGGGTTCACCGGTATTGTACCGGGACCACCGGAAGGGTCCCGGGGGTCCAACGGGTGGGGCCACCTATCCCGGAGGGCCCCATGGGCTGAAGTGGGAAAGGGAACCAGCCCCTGGTAGGCTGGTGCGCCCCCCTAGGGCCTCCCCTGCGCCTTGGGTTGGGAACCCTAGGGGGGGGGCGCCCCACTTGACATGGGGGGCAAGTCCCCCCCTTGGCCACCGCCCCCCCCTTGAGATGGGATCTCTAGGGGCCGGTGCCCCTGAGGCCCCTATATAAAGAGGGGGAGGATGGCTGCGCACCTAAGCCTCGGGCGCCCCCTCTCCCCGTAACACCTCTCCCTCTCGCCGAGCTTGGCGAAGTCCCGCCGAGATCCTCGCTGCTTCCACCACCACGCCGTGTTGCTGGATCTCCATCAACCTCTCCTTCCCCTTGTTGGATCAAGAAGGAGGAGACGCCTTCCCAACCGTGACGTGTGTTGAATGCGGAGGTGCCGTCTGCTCGGCGCTTGGTCATCGGTGATATGGATCACGATTTAGTACGACTCCATCAACCCCGCTTCTCTTGAACGCTTCGCCGCGATCTACAAGGGTATGTAGATGCTCTCTCTCTCTCGCTGCTAGATGACTCCATAGATTGATCTTGGTGATGCGTAGAAAATTTTAATTTCTGCTATGATCCCCAACAATAGGAGGTGTGTTAACACAAGAGAAGCGCCCAATTGCTTATTTTAGTGAGAAACTTTCCGGAGCGCAACTCAATTATCCCATCTATTACAAAGAGCTATATGCTTTAGTACGAGTTTTATGTGAATGGGAACATTACCTCCGCCCTCATGAATTCATCATCCATACCGATCATGAAACGCTTAAATACCTTAAGGGTCAAACTAAGTTGAACAAGCGTCATGCTAAGTGGAGTGAATTTATTGAGTCTTTTCCTTATGTCATCGAGTATATTAAAGGTAAGGAAAATGTTGTGGCGGTTGCGCTTTCCCGTATATGCATGCTTGTTACTAAACTTGAATTGAATGTCATTGGCTTTGAGCACATAAAAGACTTGTATGAGCATGATCCTACTTTTGCTATTCCTTATGCTAAGTGCTTGACGCATCCATCTTGGGAACGATATTACATCAAAGATGGTTATCTTATGAGAGCTAACAAACTATGCATCCCCGAGTCTTCTCTTCGTTTGTTGCTTTTGCAAGAATCTCATGGAGGAGGACTAATGGGACATTTTGGACGTGACAAGACACTTGCTACGCTCTCCAACAACTACTTTTTGCCTAAGATGTTTTGCGACGTCAACCGCTTCACCAACCGATGCCCTACATGTCGCAAAGCTAAATCTAAAGCTCAATCTCACGGCCTTTACATGCCACTTCCAATTCCATATCAACCATGGGAAGATATTAGCATGAATTTTGTGCTTGGTTTGCCTTGAACTAGAAATGGAAAGGATTCCGTGTTTGTTGTTGTGGACCGATTCTCTAAAATGGCACATTTCATTCCTTGCAACAAGATATACGATGCTTCACACGTTGCCAATCTCTTTTGTAGGGAAATCTTGCGACTTCATGGAGTGCCAAAAACGATTGTCTTGGACCGCGACGTCAAATTCTTGAGTTACTTTTGGAAGACCTTATGCGCCAAGCTCGGAATCAAGCTTCTATTCTCCACAGCATACCATCCACAAACCAACGGCCAAACGGAGGTGACGAACTGAACACTCTCCACTCTACTACGCGTCTTGATCAAGAAGAACATCAAGGAGTGGGAGGAGTGCCTACCTATCACCGAGTACGCCTACAACCGTGCAAGACATAAGACTACCGGCAAGTCCCCTTTCGAGGTCGTCTACGGTTTCAACCCGTTGTACCCATTGGACATTCTTCCTCTACCACTACAAGAGCGCATCAACATGGACACGAGTGCCCGAGTCAACTACCTCAAGAAGGTGGATGAAGATACAAGGCACACCATCGAGCGCCAAGTACAACGACTCGCGACCAAGCTCAACATCAACAAGCACCCCATGATATTCGATGTTGGAGATCTTGTGTGGCTACACCTTCGCAAGGACCGCTTCCCCAATGAACGCAAGTCCAAACTTCTACCACAGGCCGATGGACCCTTCAAGGCGCTAGCACGCTACAACAACAACACTTACAAGATCGACCTCCCGCGCGACAAGTACAATGTGAGCGACGTTTCAACATCAAGGATCTTTCGCCCTACCATGGTGATTAAGATTTCGATCCGAGGTCGGATCTTTCCCAAGGAAAGGGAGATGATGCGGAGCATCCCACGATCATCTCCATGGACGCATCTACACCTCCAACGACACTACTTGGACCAATGACAAGAGCCCGAGCAAAGGCTATCGAAAACAAGGTGAACTCGCTCCTTTCCGAACTACCACTTTCGACACATGAGACATGGCTACTACCTCAAATGGAAATACTATGTGTGATCAGGTACTTGGAGGGAAGCCACGGAGCATCTACATCCAATGGGCAAGATGGCGAGGACACCAAGCGCGAAGGTCAAGAGGAAGAGCTGCCACTGAAGCTACGGGCTCCGGACGACCGGTCCAACCCGGACGTCCGACCCCTAGAGGTCGCTACAGCCCAAGGAAACCAGGCCAGCCAACGCTGCAGTGGCCGGACGACTGACCCAGACCGGACGTCCGAAGACTCCCAGGCTCCGGACGACCGACACTGCGCCAACAGAACCAAATCTACGAAAATCCGAGGAAGACTGGACGACTGGACGCCTACGGACGTCCGACACTGTGGCAACAGAAGCTAAATTGCGGACATCTGAAGAACTGCGGACGTCCGGACCCCCGCGAGCCTCCGGACGACCGGAGCCTCCTGGACGTCCGGACCCTGGCTGTGTCCTGTTTCGGGCCAAAGCCCATGTACCCCTTCACTTCGCCCCTCTTTGCACTAAGACTATAAATAGACCTCTCCCTCCTACTAGTTAGGGTTAGCAAAGGATTAGCTCATGTTTGTGTGAGACCTTTGCTCATCCACTTGGTTACCTTCTCCTCGGAGATCGCGCCTCCACCGGAGAAGATCCTTCCAAGCGGATTCAAGACCCCCTCTTGGGTGGCCCCATCAAGACCTCCCTATGGAGAAGAACCGGTTACCTTTGTATCGTCCTTTGTTGACTTCGGATCATGTATCTTCCTTTGTGTTCATCGATCTAGCACATGTGTGATCTATTCTCGTTGGTTGAGTGATTCTCTCGTGTTTCCCCTCGTGATTCCCCTTGTTTTACCCTCGTGTTATTCGTGTTCTTCATGGGACTCGCTCCTTTCGTGAAAGATCAGCCGTATAGGGTTCCACCCTACATCAACTACCATCTCCACCATCAGTCATATCAACATCAGTAGTCCCAGAATTATTATTTGCCTGCTGAACCTCCTCCACCACAATATCGAGATCATAAGACATCCCATCATAAGTCCATGGTACGAAGTCTGGAATATAATCCGCATTCACAACACCGACAAGTAGCCTCGCCTCTCCATGCAGGCGTGTAATGATGTTAGTCGCTACTATATGTTTCTTTCTTGGTGTTCTTTATTTAGGGAGTAGTTCGCATGAGGTTTTGCGTATTGGCTTGTTGAGAGGTGCATCCGCAGTGTCCTTGTTGCCTACTTGAGTTTAGTGTGGGCTTGGCCCTGATTGTATTAGTTTTCACCCCGTTTTTCATCAATTAACTGGGCAACTATCTCTTTTTTTTCATGCGGCAACACGCCCACGCCTGGCTCAGTAACCCTTCCCCTCCGCTTCCTCGGCGCCCGGCGCCACTCCGCCCCAAGGCCCACCTCGCCGGGCGACCACTCCGCCCCCGAGCCCACCTCCTCGCCCGGTCTCCGCCGCCATGGCCGGCGCCCTCACCCGGGCAGCCAGGGTTCGGTTTCCTCCCACCTACAGCCTGTGGTGTCCGGCCTCGGTCTCTCCGAGTCACCGGGATCTGCGGGCTCCTCCTCCGCGGGCGCTCCTCCCCCCGCCGGCCTGGTGGTCGCGGATCCGGCCGCAGGCGCTGCCGCGGCGGCTCCTTGGAGGCGCCGGGCCCCTCTCGCAAGGCGCTCTGGCGTCGCCGGAAGTGGGAGCTCCGGCAGAGGCAGCTCGTGGCGGAGGCTCGCCCGAGGTCACGCTCGCCGGCGTCTTCTCAGGAGCGGCGCGAAGTCCCGCCGGATCTTTTTGGTCTCTGCTTCAAGTGTTTCAAGGAAGGGCATCGCAGGGAAGACTGCACCTTTCAGCCGCTCTGCTTTCGTTGTGGTCTGGAGGGGCACATCTCGTCGGAGTGCTCTCGTCCTCGGAGCCCACGGCCAGAGGAGGAACTCCAGCGTGAGGCGATGGCTAAGGTAGCGCGGAGTGGTCAGCAGCAGCAGCCAGCAGGGCTCGCGCGCAGGCTGTCGCCGGGGACTCGGCAGGTCGTTCCTCAGGGGAGGCCCTCGTCAGTCCCGGCGGACACCGTACCTGTGGGGCTTGGCTGGCGCTGCCTGCGGCGACCGCGGTGCCGGTGTCCATGGATGGCGTCTGCGTCATCTTGCGGACGCAGGAGATGGATGACATGGAGCGGCGTCTCAGGACGGCAGTGGTTGCCTACATAGGTGGTTCCAGGCCGGCGGTGTCGACAGTTGAGGCGGCCAAGGCCATTGCCGCACAGTTGGACATTCCAAGGCACAAGTTTTCAGTGCACAAGTTCTTCCCGGAGGATTTCTTAGTGGTGTTCGCTGCTCCAGAACTAAGGAACCAGGCCCTGACGGCAGATTTCATTGAGCATGTTTTCTTCAAGATGTTCTTCAGGCCATGGCTGCGGCAAGCTCAAGCGGTGACCAAGGTGATGCGCTCCCAGGTGGACTTGATGATCGAGGGTATTTCGTCCCATGTTTGGATGAGGGATACTGCTGCTGAGCTCTTGGGTTTGGGCTGTCTGGTGGAGAGCCTAGCACCGGAGACAACGAACCGCGAGGACCTCTCCCTTTTCAAGCTCAGGGCATGGTGCGTGGACCCGAATGAAGTGCCAGTTGCGCGGAGGCTATGGGCACCGGAGCCGGAGGTGGAGTTCAACCCTGCGGCTCGCCGGCCAACTTCTCGACAACTGCTGGAGTACAATACGATAATTCACGTTGGCAGGGTCAGAGAGCACGCCGGACCAGAAGGTTGGCTACGGCCACCTAGCTCGGATGGAAGCGAGCAAAGCGGCATGCCGGAAGATTTAGGCAGCTACTCGGGGAGTGGTGAAAGGCATGTGCTTCCCTGGACGCGTGGTGTGCGTGACGCTCGGGGCGGCGCGCTGGCACGAGATGTCGCCAGAGGTTCGTATCGTCAGGCGCTGTTGGGACGCGTGGGGCCTTCCGACTGGCGTATTCCGCCAATGGGTGCGGCTTGCCCTCGGGTTTCCATGGCGTCGAGGTTGGTTCTTCCCTCCCCGACGGCAGCTAGTCCACCAGTCCAGAGGCCGGCGTGCACCAGGGTGGAGGCGGAGGTGTAGGTGCCGGTCCGTCAAGGAGGATCCCTGGCCACTGCGGATCAGATGCGCACGGTCACAGAGAATCCTGGAGTTGTTGCTGCGGGCCAGGCGTTGGTGGAGCCACAGACCACGCGGTCGCCACCACTTGCGCAAGACCGGCCGCTCATTGGTGCGCAAGGACAGATTCCGATTGGCGAGCAGGGAAAGGCTGCGGAGGCGGTCGTGGATGTTGTGGCGGATCCTATGATTGGTGCCGTCGACCGGCAGGAGAGGCCCACCGTTGTGGGGCAGGTACAGAGCACGGGGATTGATGCCATTTGCAAGCTGTCCATGGGCTTGGAAGGCGGGCATTCCAATGCCGCTCAGGGACAGAGCAGTGGGATCGCCAAGGATCACGTGTTGTTCCCAGGCGTGGAGACTGGGCCGGCCAATGCGGACGTTGCTGCTCTGGCTGCCGCTGTGGACCCATTGTCTGGAGATGTGGAGAAGCTAGTGGGGGATCAGACCGAAGTGGAGACCGGTCTAGCTCAGGTGATTGGCCCGGTTGGCGAGCCACGTGACACGGCCCCAGGATGGGACCCGGTGGATGAGTTGCTACCCCCCATTACCTTGCATGCGGAGTGTGTGGTGGGCCCAGCTAATGAGAGAGCCAAGGGGCAAGTTGAGACTGGCGGACTGGACTGCATGATTGAGCCAGCCCCGGTGAGTGGTACTGTTTGCATGGATGTGGACGTCAACATGCACGTACCAAGTATTACCAGCAACGTTAAACTGCCACCCAAGGAGCAGATTGGGGTAGCTAATATCAAGGCGTTCTGTGCGGGCCTAATGAAAAAACTTGCACCACCGCTTCTTAAGGAGATTGAAGCTGTGCGTGGGAAGGGTCATGGGACGGAGTACACACCTCGCCGTACCACTCGATCTGCGACAGTGAACGCGCCACGGAAGTCTAAAGCAACGGCGGCTGAGACGGTTCTTCTTAAAGCGCTTGGCATCACACCAGAGGGCTTGGCTGTTACTGATGAGACCCTTACACAACTCAGGCAGATGTTCGACCCCCCTATTCAGGAACCGCAGCTGCGTGCAATTGCCGCTATTTTTGGCAAGGCCATCCCTTTTGACCTTGGCCAGGAGGTTGCCCCGAAGGTGGCATTGCTTGCCTAGTTGGCTAGCGCTGGTGTGTAGCGTCGACATCATGTCGTTGATCAAACTGGAGTTGGTGTGCTGGAATGTGCTTGGCTTGAACAGGCCGGCGAAGAAGAAGGCGTTGCGTGAATTCGCAGACTCGACACACCCGACTATGTTTTGTATTCAGGAGACTAAGCTAGCTGCTACCTCTTGAGCACTGCGTTGGATTTCCCCGAAGAGGAGAGGATGATGCAGCAAAGTAGCGTAAGTATTTCCCTCAGTTTTTGAGAACCAAGGTATCAATCCAGTAGGAGGCCACGCGCAAGTCCCTCGTACCTACACAAAACGATAGCTCAACGCAACCAACGCGATCAGGGGTTGTCAATCCCTTCACGGTCACTTACGAGAGTGAGATTTGATAGAGATGATAGATAATATTTTTGGTATTTTTGGTATAAAGATGCAAGATAAAATAAAAGGAAAAAGTAAAAGCAAAGCAAATAATAAAGTGATTGGAGATTGATATGATGAGAATAGACCCAGGGGCCATAGGTTTCACTAGTGGCTTCTCTCAAGAGCATAAGTATTTCTACGGTGGGTGAACAAATTACTGTTGAGCAATTGACAGAATTGAGCATAGTTATGAGAATATCTAGGTATGATCATGTATATAGGCATCACGTCCGAGACAGTAGACCGACTCGCTCGCATCTACTACTATTACTCCACTCATCGACCGCTATCCAAAGATGCATCTAGAGTATTAAGTTAATGAAAATAGAGTAACTCCTTAAGCAAGATGACATGATGTAGAGGAATAAATTCATGCAATATGATAAATACCCCATCTTGTTATCCTCGATGACAACAATGCAATACGTGCCTTGCTTCCCCTTCTGTCACTGGGTAAGGACATCGCAAGATTGAACCCAAAGCTAAGCACTTCTCCCATTGCAAGAAAAACCAATCTAGTAGGCCAAAACCAAACTGATAATTCGAAGAGACTTGCAAAGATAACCAATCATACATAAAAGAATTCAGAGAAGATTCAAATACTGTTCATAGATAATCTTGATCATAAACCCACAATTCATCGGTCTCAACAAACACACTGCAAAAAGAAGATTACATCGAATAGATCTCCACGAGAGAGGGGGAGAACATTGTATTGAGATCCAAAAAGAGAGAAGAAGCCATCTAGCTACTAACTATGGACCCGAAGGTCTAAGCTAAACTACTCACACTTCATCGAGAGGCTATGGTGATGATGTAGAAGCCCTCCATGATCGATTCCCCTTCCGGAGCTTGAACAGGCCCCAAGATGGGATCTCGTGGATACGTAAAGTTGCGGCGGTGGAATTAGGTTTTGGCTCCGTATCGATCGCTTGGGGTAATGAGGTATATATAGGAGGAAGGAGTATGTCGGTGGAGCTTGAGGGGCCCACGAGGCAGGGGCGCCCTAGGGGGCACCTCCACCTTCGTGACCGCCTCGTGGCTTTCTTGACGGAGGGTCCAAGTCTCCCGGTCTTATCTCGATGAGAAAATCACGTTCGAAGGTTTCATTCCGTTTGGACTCCGCTTGATATTCCGTTTCTTCAAACACTCAAATAGGCAAAAAATAGCAATTCAGGCTGGGCCTCCGGTTAATAGGTTAGTCCCAAAAGTAATATAAAAGTGGAAAATAAAGCCCAATATAGTCCAAAACAGTAGATAATATAGCATGGAGCAATCAAAAATTATAGATACGTTGGAGACGTATCACTAGCTTGTATCGATACTTCTACAGTTATGCAATGCCTTGGCCCGTTGTACGATGGTTTTTTCTACTTGCCGGCCTCGGACACGGGGGGTGGGATTCTTTTAGCTTGGAACTCGGTGTTGGTGAGCATTACGAACTGCGTCCGTGATATGCACTGTGTAACAGGGTATGTGACCCCCGTCGACGGTACACCCAGGTGGCTCACTATGGTGTATGAACCTCAGGAGGATAGTGACAAGATGTTGTTCCTTGAGGAGCTCGCAGCTAGAAGAGATTTGTGCCCGGGTGCTTGGATGGTGATTGGGGACTTTAACATGATACTCCAAGCCTCGGACAAACATAACTCGCATCTGGACAGGATAATGATGCGCAAATTTCGACAATTTGTGGATGGCAATGGGCTTAAGGAGCTATACATGCATGGACGTGCATTTACATGGAGCAACGAAAGGGAAGTTCCTACCCTCACTAAAATAGACATGGCGCTTGTTTCGGTGGATTGGGAGATTGACTATCCGGATTGCCTGCTCCGAGCGATGTCAACTTCGGCTTCGGATCACTGCTCTTTGCATCTTGCGTTGAATGAGAACATACACCCGCAACGACGTTTCAGATTCGAGGTGTTCTGGACTAGGCTGGAGGGTTTTGAAGATGCGATCAAGGAGGCTTGGGTGTGTGACCCTAATATTCATGATCCTTTCAAACGACTCGACGCACTGCTAAGAAACGCTGCTCAGTATTTAACAGCGTGATAAAGGAAGATTGGAAACGTCAAGCTGCAGATCGCGATGGCCAACTGGATAATCTTCCAGCTTGACGTGGCACAGGAACGGCGCTTGCTATCGGCTGGGGAGATTTTGCTGCGTCGAACGCTCAAGCTCGTAGCGCTCGGCCTTGCCTCTCTCGAACGCACTATCGCGAGGCAAAGGTCATGAATTCGATGGCTTCAGGAAGGAGATGCAGTACCAAGCTTTTTCACCTCATGGCAAATGGCAGGAAGACAAAAAACTTTATACCGGCGATCATGCATGATGGAAACATTATCACGGACCAGCACGGCAAGGAGGAAATCTTTTTCCAAACTTACAAACACTTGCTAGGCTCGGCAAGAGGGTGCGAGAACACCATTGACTTAGATTTTCTTGGGATCCAGCCTGTGGACTTGCTGGATCAGGATGTGTACTTCACGGAGGAGGAGGTTTGTTCCACGATCAAGGATATGCCAGCGGATCACGCGCCGGGCCCGGACGGGTTCATCGGCCTCTTTTTTCAGAAGGCTTGGAGCACTATCAAAGGAGACTTGCTTGCCGCCATCCACCATCTCTTTCTTGGTAATGGCCGCGGCTTTGGAAGACTAAACCAAGCCCTGATCACACTTATTCCTAAGAAGGCTGACGCGTGTCGTGTGGGAGATTTCCGTCCAATTAGTTTGGTTCATAGCTTGCCCAAGATCGGCTCCAAGTTACTTGCAAATCGCTTGCGGCCGCGCATGAATGAGCTCGTCCATGCCAACCAATCGGCATTCATCAAGGGGAGGAATCTACACGACAATTTCTTGCTCGTAAGACAGGTAGCTAGATCCCTACATCGTGGGAGAGCAAAAGGTGTCTTGCTCAAGTTGGATATCTCGCGAGTGTTAGACACTTTATCTTGGCCATTCTTATTTGAGGTTCTTCGTGCCAAGGGGTTTTCGGACACTTGGATGTCCTGGATTGCGATCTTGCTTTCTACGGCCAGCTCTCGTGTGGTGGTTAACGGACATGCGGGACAAAAATCTCTCATGCTCAAGGGCTTCGGCAAGGAGACCCGGTCTCGCCGTTGCTTTTTGTTATTGACATGGATGTACTCACATCCCTAATCACGAGAGCACAGGAGAGTGGAGTCTTGAGCATAATGCCGGGTTGCACCCCCATGCAAAGACTCTCCATCTATGCGGATGATGTCGTACTATTTGTTAGACCAACCATTCCGGATCTCAGATTTGTCAAGGAGGCTTTGCACATATTCGGGATTGCATCGGGCCTGAACATTAATTACTCTAAGTCCATGGCCATCATGATTAGAGGCGAGGATGGCGACAAGGAGCTGGTCGAGAGTGCAATGCCCTGGAGCATGGAGTCATTTCCCTGCAATTACTTGGGGCTACAGCTATCCATATGGCAATTGACGCGCTCTGAGTGGCAGCCGATAGTGGACAATGTGCTTAATTTTATGCCAGGCTGGCAAAAGGGGCTGATCACCAGGGCAGGGAGGTTAGTGCTTGTGCACGACGTGGTTATGGCGCGCCCCACTCACCATCTTATCATAGCGGATGCCCCTAAATGGGCAATTGAGCAAGTCAATAAATGGTGCAGAGCATTCTTCTGGGAAGGGTCTGAAGTGATTCATGGAGGAAAATGCCTTGTGGCTTGGCAAAGAGTTTGCAGGCCTAAAGACCTAGGTGGCCTTGGGCTGCTGGATCTAAACCGTCAAGGCCTAGCATTAAGATTGCGCTGGGAGTGGCTCAGACGTACTGACTCTAGCCGACCCTGGCATGAGCTACCGATGGTGAGCGATCCTCAGGTTCAGAGGGCCTTTGACAGCTTGGTGCATTGGAAACTTGGTGATGGCAACAAGGTGTTGTTTTGGAAGGATAGATGGATGGATGGTGGGACTGCTAAGGAGATTGCTCCGGGCATATGGGGCAAGGTTCGCACTCAGACGGTGAATAAGCGGATAATGCATGATGGACTGATGAACCACCGCTGGACCGCGGACATCTCAGGAGATCTTACCACCGGCGATCTAGTTCAGTTAATCATGCTCTGGGAGATTGCCATTACCACACACCTCGATCCTACTTTACGGGACGAGGCTATATGGCCCTGGAACTCCAAGCAAGTTTACACCTCGGCCTCCGCTTACCAAATGCTCTTCAAAGGTGCAATCAGTGTGGCCTACGCGCGATGGATTTGGAAATGTTGGGCACCCCTCACTTGCAAGATCTTCATGTGGCTCGCGATACAACATAGAATATGGACATCTGATCGGAGGCTACGGCATGGGTTACAGGACAACCCCTCACCTTGCTATCTGTGTGAGCAGGAGGAAGACAACGTGGATCATCTACTCGTCCAGTGCGTTTATTCACGACAAGTATGGCACATGATCTTGTCTAGCATTAGGGCTGCGCCAGCCTTAGCGCCGGTGGCGAATGATAACTTGGAATCTTGGTGGGGTAGCACCCGAAAGCAGCTTCGCAAGGAGATCCGTAAAGCTTTTGATAGCCTGGTGATTCTGGTGTGTTGGGGCTTATGGAAGCAAAGAAATGTTCGAGTTTTCCACCCGACGACTCCATCTTCATCGGCCTCTGAGTTAGTACTTAGGATTCTTGATGAGCTGTGCATGTGGGCGACAGCGGGAGGGTGTGGAGTTGACACCATTGTGTGAGGAGTTAACATAGTGCGTGGAGTTGGAGTTTGCCGTGGCCTCAGTCCGCTTGTGACTGGTGGCTATGATTGTAACTCTCTTGTATATTATTTTCTCTCTTCTATAAAGCTAAGATACGCAATTTGCGTACTCTCGAAAAAAAAATGAGCAACTATCTTTTTCTTAATGAAAAAGGCAAAGCTTTTGCCTCTGTTTCAAAAATAAATCCAACCTCAGCGTTATCTTCGGAAAAAAACAAGCTACCTACTGTAACTTTGGATTGCACGGTCGATGAACAAATTTTCTCAGTTCAGTTGATAATGTCATAGCGCACATCATGCTCTGTTTCTCCTACTGCTGAGCTCAGGATACTGTTCGGTATACTTTGAAGTACGAAAAGAGCATTCGAAGCTTAGTCTGCAACATGCCTTTTTTAATGTGTACTGCTCATTATCTCCCCTTTCTCAGAAAAGGCAGTGATGCTTATGTTGCTGTTGCAGGGATTATACCCCAATCATCACACGGACAGTAGCATCAACTTCTCCTACTGACAAAGTAGAGTCAACCTGCAGTACAAGCCGTTTAAGGCTTCAGCTAATTCCTTTCTGTAATTAACATGTCAAGTTGGGTTTCTTAGATCCAACCTGAAGGGAATCCGAAGCCAGGAGAGTTGTAAACTTGTCGAATGTGGACTACATGATCAATCAGTACATATGTCATGCTGAACCATAGATGAGATGGAAAACTAACAATTACTCACTGTATCTTTCAACTCAAATCAACAATGCTTGAAAACTAATTTCGTGCTTCTAGACCCATTTGCCGTGCATTGCATACCGAAGTAACATGCCTGCAGACATTAGAAACAGTTTCCTTGTGCTCGCAGCGTCGACAAAGTGCCCCTGGAGGGAGCTGCTGCTGCTAGGAGTTTGATCAACGGACGCAAGTCGCAGCAGCAGTACGTGTAGTCCTAAAAGCGCCACGATTTTATTACTGCAGGTAGTCAACCCCTGAGCAAATCTTGTAGACGCGTCAAATCTTCATGAGTGTGAATGACCAGGCAGCCAATTGCTGAGAATATTCCTCCCCTGCCTGCAAAGGCGGCAAGACGTACGTACGCACGCACAAGATCACCATCGCAAGCATGAATGATGTTAAAGTTGGACGAGAGGCAGAGAAGAAATCAACCAGGAGCCGGCTGGCTAGCTAGCTTGCAGGCCACAGCCTTGCTGCGCACACTCCCTCCCTGCACTCCAGGCTTTTGCCGTGCAAATCAACCATGGGCAGGCATATGCATGCGCCGATGCGCCTTTGACTTTCGCCATTGCCGGCTTAGCCCATAGTATAAGCACGGCCCCTCCCTCCCTACAACCCCCATTTCCTTCCTCATAGAGCCACCTGCCGAGCCACAAGCCATCAGCAGCGCACTGCCACGACCCTAAGCTCTCTCCCTCCAGCGCCACCCAACCACCATGGGGAGAACCACCATGCTTCTCATGGCGCTGGCCCTCGCCCTCATCGCCGTCGCCCACGCGGCGCCTCCCGCGCTCCGGAAAAGCCGCTTCCTCGCGGACAAGACCCCGCCGCCGCTGTCCTACTACGACTGCGTCAGGAAGCCCCCGTCGGTGTGCCTGGAGCCCGGGAGCCCCGGGAACACCTGCTGCAAGGGCACCTGCACCAACACGCTGTCCAGCGTGGAGCACTGCGGCAACTGCAACCGGAAGTGCAAGTACGGGGACACCTGCTGCGACGGCAAGTGCGTCGACCTCCTCAAGGACAAGAAGAACTGCGGCGAGTGCTCCAACCAGTGCGCCAACTCCGTCGAGTGCGAGTTCGGCATGTGTGACTACGCGGGGTGATGCCGATCCGGCGACGCCGGCCATGCCTGCCCGCCATGCGTGCGTGTGATCGGCGGCCACGCATATACAGTTCTGCACCTACCAAGAAATAAAATCGGCAGTACGTATATACTACGTGAGTGCATCTTAAGAAGTCCAAATTGTTTAAGGTATTTCAATTGTTGATCTCCTCGATCATATGTATACAAAAAAAAAGGGTACAGATGATTTATACGTCTCTCTGTTCGTCTCATGATTTACGTGTTTTATTTGTTGGGCTACATACTATAAATACAAAGTGGTCACGTGGTATTAATAAAGTGAATAATGTTGTAATGTGTTATACATATATATGAATTTTTTGGGTACCGTAGCTCGACCAATACATATGTATATATGGATTCTTTTTTATGTATACCGAATAATGGAAAATTTTCAATGAATGCTTATTTGATTTAACAATCAATTCTGATGAATTTATCAAGTTTGAAAATTCTAGTTTTTTCTTAACATGCCATTCGCTTAATTTGTACGACTGCTTACAAACTGCCAATTCATAGAACTGGTCTTACTTACTACCTCCGTCCTGGTTTATAGGTCCCCTTTGTAGTTTGTGTAAAATTTTGACTAAAGATTTAACTAACAAAATGTTAATGCATGTCAAGAAAAATTATCTCATTGGATTCGTATTTGAACATAGTTTTCAAAAATATAATGTTTGATGACATGCATAAACATTTTGTTAGTTTAATCTATGGTCAAAATTTGGCACGAAATATAATGGGGACCAATAAACCCGGACGGAGGTAGTAGGACCTAGGATGCGTACAAACGGGAAAGTACTTAACGTAGATGCCTCCCATGGTCAACTTAATCAACTCATTTGCATGTGGCATACATTCTTTGCATTAGTACGTGACGTGTCTGTCCAGTACCCATAGCAGCCAAATCTTTTTTTTTTGCGAGAACACAGCAGCCAAATCTGACACTAGTAATTTCCTAAGTACAGTATATACTATGATCACAGGATTTCCAATCTTTTCTTGAGGATTTTTTCAAGAAACTGTAGAGTTTATCATCTTGGCTAGAGCAAAAAATCAGGGTTTTAGCATAGGTGTATCCCGAACTTTATTTTAAGAAACATGCACCCGCAATATTTTGACTAGCATTTAACAACAAGAAATACACACTTCCTCTATTTATTAGATTTACCGAATAGTCTTGTTTATTTGTTTGTTTGTTCATTTTGAGGTCCTTATTTGCCTCCAATCTTTGTCTCCCGCTTGAAACCTTCTATTTTTCAATATTGTGGACATAAATTTACAAAAATGGACATTACAACCTCATCTCACTTTTGCTGCTACACTGAAAAGTCGGTAGACTTAGCACATGAAAAATCACTTACACTATCATTATCCATGCAAACTTGGGCTAGTGATTACGGAATACTTACATGCATTGGTTGGTTATAGAGATGTTTCGATAATCTATCCAATCTAAGTTCAGCTCATTCATATTGTCTTCTCCACTTTAAAAGGCCCATGCTTATCTCTACATCGATGATTTCACCAACGTAACACAACACGGGTTATATATCACAAAACAATACCATTAGAAACTTCAAATACTATTTTTTTCTAATGATATAATTGCAGTTTGTATTAATTGGTCGAATTATCCTTCTAGATATACACATGAGCATTAAAAACCAGAAAGGAGACACTATCATCGTAGTTGATTGATGCACGCTTGAGTGGCGTAAAGCCCTAAACACATCAGACACATAAGCAATGCAAAACAAAAACAAATGGCCGAAATTTGCTGTTGTAGGAAGCAAGCCATGCAGAAGGCTTTTTTGCAGCCAAGTTATGCAATGTACTTTCAAGTACGTGATTCCTATGCTTTGCAAACAACCGACCTATTTGTAATCGTTGACCTGACACTTCCATCTTTCCTTCTCCTCTATACGTTATGTTTTGCTACTTTGTGCTTATAATTCCTCACTACTGTTCTTTTTGTGGGTAACTTTATTTTTACTGAATGAAGCGTGAAAAAATAGTTGGAAGACACTGTTTTTTTTTTAATTTCTTGTCTATTTTGCTACTCAAGACGAATAAATTAAAATGCAACAAAAAATAATGCTATATTAGCTGCCTGGACATGAGTTTGGGATTTTCTGCAATAATGCAGTCGGTGTAATCTACGCGTGCACATTACTCCTAACTTCTGTACCCTGATCTGATAAAAAAAAAACAGAGACAGAATTAAGAGATATATTTACGTGGATGGCCTAAAATGGCCTACTCCGAGATGGGTGCCGAATTGACCTGTGTGACACGCTTTACCATGCATGCATTGGCGCGTGCACAAGCAATAGGTACATCGACCAGGGCGCATGCTGCTTCTCGAGCGTAGCGTGTAACGAACGACCGGCTATTAATCAAACCTCGTGATTGTTGGTTAGGCGAATCTGGCTTGTGGAATGTAGTACAAAGAAACGAGCTAGCTACACGACCCATGCATGTGACGGGCAGCTACTCCAGCTAGCGTATATCGGCCCTCTTTGTTTCATCTTTGGAAGGCAGCTTTGGACGCGAAAAACTTGAACATGAAATAAACAACTATTTAGAGCAGCTGTAAAATCACAATCTAACGCTGGCTTAGGCCATTTTCAGTGTAAGAACTCAAAGCATGCCTCGATGTACTTCAAAGTCAAATGATTCCCTAGCTCATTTGTTCTTGGCGTCTGGTCGTAATTACTACCTCTGTAAATTATTATAAAAACGTTCAGATCACTATTTTGTATTCTAAACGTTTTTATATATGTTTACGGAGAAAGTATGTCATAAAGCCACCGCAGCCCGCAGGCATGGCTTGGCTCTCCCTTGGCCCCTCCTCTCGAAACGTAGTGCTTTTGTCAGCTCATAGTCATTTTCACAGTTGAGTTGCCAGACAACTAATCTTCACTACATCAGCTTTACCAGCGCAATAAGTCCACGGCCGAATAAACAAGTCCAAGATGCAGTCCGTAAATAATGACGCAGTTTAAATCTGTGAAGAATGATGCAGACCACACGTAGTACGATCGCCATTCGTGATTAATTCAGCCTAATTTCGGCCGGGCTTGCTTCTTTCCGAAACCTCACACTGTCGTACGTACTTACGGATAAGATTCGCGGCGGAGGAATTCAGGTGCTTAAACTTGCGCTGCAAACTACGGCTGACAGGCTCGCTAGAAAGGGTTGGCAAAATTGTGGACTGAGCCCATCTTTTTTACAAGTGTCGCTTCACCCTCAGGATTTGGAACTGTAAAAGTGCATGCAAAAACCGATCTGATGGAAGAGACTAGGCAGCACATTATACGTCAACACTCCCCCCTCACGTGTGGCTCTCTCAGACCTAAACATGGACCGAAAATGAGCTGCAATTTAATTGCGCCAGCCGGGTCTTGAACTCGAGACCTCTTGGCTCCGATACCATGTAAAAGTGCATGCTCTAGCCAATGCAACCAAAAAACCAATCTGATGGAAGAGACTATGCAACACATTATACGTCAACAGGAACCTCATCAAAAATTGGCTTGGCCTCCATATGATTGACATGGCAATTTGGGACAATTTGCACTCTCTCTCGCTTTGGTGGAGAAACATGTCTGGAAGCAACATCCTCAATAGAAAGGCCATGGCATCCCTCACTATGTTAGTTGGATGGACCATTTAAAATGAGAGAAACGCTCGTATTTTCAAGCACAAGTCAACACCTGCGCCGGTCATCTTCGACACTATCAAAAAAGAAGCTGGACTTTGGGTTACTGCAGGTGCACATAAATTGGGTAGAATAATGCGGGAAGAGTAATGGACCTTATGTAATATGTGTGGTGTAACAAACAAACTCTATTCTCTTTCTTAATTAATGAATGAGGCAAAGCTTATGCCTTCGTTTTGAAAAAAATAAAACTACGGCTGTATACAAAGAAGATGCAAGATGTACTACAAGTTCGGCTGAAGTCATTAAGACGCGCACATGATTAGTCGTGGTGAAAGAGTTTCCTCGCATACCGTGACACATGCTACGATCGCTAGCTAGGGACAGTGGCGGAGACAAGGGGGGGCGAGCAGGGGCCTGGCCCCCCCTAACGATCGAGTAAACTCTGCCATGTACGTTATTAATCAGGGATAATTTTAGGTGATTACGTGTACTGGCCCCCCCTAATCTGAGGGAAAAGGCCCAGGAGGAAGCCCATTCATAGCCAGCCCTATGTGATCTCCTCGGCCGCTATAGTTTCCTAGCCCTAGCGTCAAGTGTGTCAGCTCTCCGTGATTAACCTATGATCTGCGAGATCGTTGTGCTGCAGACGCCATTCGCCCCTGCTGCCTCCTGCCCTCATACTCATCTAGCAAACGGACTACGCCTCAGCCACAATCAGAGTTAGTAACACCGGTGCCGCGACGGCGATCTGCTGAAGTGCCCATCTCTGTAGGTTGGATTTCCTGTACTTGAAAGAAATATAAATCAGATTTTAGTTCTTTTGGTTGTGTGATATGTGATGTTAATTCCAAGACTTATAGTTCATCAATTGTCAAGAGAAAATTACCGTCAAACACAATAAAGATCAATTCCTTTTTAAGCATGTTGCTTTCAATTCTCAAGTAAAATGGAGTTTAACTTGCTTCGGCACTGCATTATAATATACATTGAAACAAAATTAGCAGCTAAGATTTCTTCTGCTTAAGTTATTAAATATTGGATCTTATTGGCAATCCTAGAGGCCAATTTAAGCTAATATATTTTAGTGTCTTTTTGTATCATTAAGTGAAATATTATGATATATAGCGAAAATACAAAGGTGAACATGGGTGCGTGTGCACTCATGTGAATAGTAAATTCATAAAAAATACTAGAAAAATTTAAAATTTCTGAAATTTCATGGTATGAAACTTAGTCGATCATTCTGCTCATGTGTGAAGTTTCATGATGTATTAACACCCATGGTATTCTTAGTGAAGAAAATACAAATGCGACAATACTATTCATTAAACAGTGTTTCTTAATATAGCTTCGATTAGCTTTGATTTTGTCATTTTTGCCCAGATTACCACAGATGAGATTTCTTCGTGAAACTTCATATGCGAGTATACCGGTTGACTATGTATATTACAAAAATAGATTCAGGTTTTTTTTTTATTTTTTTAGCATTTTTTTATTTACTATTCATAAAGGGTGCGCACGCACCCATGTTAACCAAATCTGCGTCCCTATGTAGTTACTTATTTGCACTACATTTTTTATTAGTAGCTTGGCTTGGCGGCTTGCCCCCCCCTATACTCAAATCCTGGCTCCGCCCCTGGCTAGGGAGACCGAGACCTTACCCTCGTAGTGGGTCAACACACGTCACAGCGAGACAGAGGGTACGTGTGTATCTGCACAAGTTGCAAATGAGTCCTCTCTCTAATGCTGACTCATAAGCCGGACACCGTATTCGTTCGCGGGAAATGGAAACTAATCCGCGCACATGAATGTGAAAGCCGACCATCTAACATTATCCGATACATTCCAAACTAAGTTTAAATAAATCAGGCAGATTTCAATAAAGTTCCAACATAATTTATATTAAAAAGTCAATATTTCACCCGTCTAACTAACAACTAGAAGAAGAAGAATATATAAATCCTATACCGGACGACCACCTCGTATGCGTGGTCGTCTTATCTGACACACCGCCGTCGCCGTCCGTGCCATAGTCATCCCTCCAGCGGCGGAAGGGCGCCGGAGGGCCGCGAAAGCCTTGTCCGGCGGTTGCATGCCGCTAGCGAAGGAGCCGCTCTGCCTCCTCCTACACGGTGCGGAGGGCTGCCGCGAGTGGCGCCCGCGGAACTCTGACGGCGGGCTTGCCCCTGCCAGCGGAGGAGTTGCTAAGCGGCCACTCCTCGCTGGTCTTTGGCAAGCTCGCCATCAAGGCGAGGGCGGTGCCTGGCGACCGTCTCCCCGGTGGTGACGGAGCGACCGAGCGCCTGCACGACGGTGCGGTCCGGGTTGTTGCGGACCCATTTCGGCGCCGTGTTAGACTTGCCCAGGTTAGTCAGATGCAGGCGTGACAGTGGTATGGACGTTCGTAAAGCCCCTCCCCTCTCACCCACTTCGTCTCGAGTTTGCAGAAAAAAGTGCGTCCGGACCTATGCAAGCTCGAGTTGGATGGCAAAACACATCCGCAATAATTGGGATTTGGGCTTCCGAAGGTCTCTTTCTCCCGAAGAGTTGGGGGACTGGCACCGCCTTGCTGCTCTGTTCCATATCCTCTCGAAGGAGGAGGAATCGGTGGCCTGGCCCCATGTAGCGCCTGGGAACTTTTCTGTTAAGTCCCTTTATGCTAGGATTATATCTGGTACACCCACCTCCAAGTTCAAGATTATCTGGGCTGCCAGGATTCCTCCTAAGATCAAGATCTTTCTCTGGCAGGCCTTTAGGGGTCGGTTGCCTTCCGCTGACTAAGTCAGGAAAAGGAATGGTCCTGGCTTCGCCTTTTGTGCCTTATGCTCTGCCTTGGAAGACATCAACCACATTTTCTTTGGGTGTGCCTTGGCCAAGTTGGTGTAGGGCTGTGTCCAGTCTTGGTTGAAATGTCTCCTAGGCCCCCGTCTCTTTTGCGGACTTGCGTTTGCTAGCTTGCAACCTTCAGGGACGTTCTAAGATGCTCTTTTGGGTTGGCTTGGTGCCCTCAGCTAGTCCTTATGGACTACTAGCACATATGCCCGTGCGTTGCAACGGAAAAAATTGATGTTTTGTGCAAGCATAATGTCCCCACAGCACCGGATTCATTATGAAGAACATGCTGCAACAGAACATCCTTCCACAAAATAAACATAAAAAAATACGTTGCAGTTTAGCCATGTTCATATTTTCTTTGCCAGGCATAATCTCCCCTACATGGTTAGCAAGATCACAATTCACACGGGGATCTAGCCAGCTCGTTCCCCCGCAACTCCCGGAGCGTCTAACCTAGGCGATTAGGGTTTACGGGTGGAACCCAGCGGCGCACGCTGAATCTCGGCGAGGCGATCAGGCTGGAACCTCCAGATGGCTTCATCGTCAACGCAGGATCAAGGGAAGGATCCCTTGTCGCCACGGACGGCGAGGGCAAAGTTAGCGGAGGCCCTGGGGAAACTTGACATCACCGAGGAGGAGGCCACACCGCTGGTGCTAGATGATGCAGATGAGGGAGCGCCGGAGAAGTGGATGTCTGCCGGGAAAGTGCTACACAGGAATATCCTCCACATCCAGACTATCACCAACGCGCTTCGTCCCGCCTGGGGAAACCCTAGAGGTCTGGACTTCAAATCTGTAGGGGAAAACACGTTTGTAGCCGAGTTCGCGAACCGGAGGGATCGTGATCGTGTCTGGCAAGGGGCGCCATTGCATATAAGCAAGCACGCCGTCATCCTCTCAGATTTCGACGAGTGCATGCGCCCCTCTGAACTACGGTTTGACAAACTCCAGATGTGGGCTAGGGTTGTCAATCTACCCTTCAACCTACGCAATGGAAAGTGGTGTGCAGCGATCACCAAGCAGATTGATGAGCACGCTTCAGATGTGATCTTCGATCATACCAATGGCTATTTGAGAGCCAGAGTGACAGTGGATGTGAATAAGCCATTAAGGCGTTGGATCCTGATTGAATCAGCGTGAAGGAAGAGCATGGATCCCTATGACATTCAGTATGAGAATATCCCGCACTTTTGCTTTTCGTGTGGCCGTCTAGGCCATTCGGACTTGCACTGTCCATCCCCGGGGGCGAGAGATGCCAACGGTGAGTTGCCCTTTGGGAAGGGACTGCGAGCGTCGGATGAACGCAAAAAAGGCAGCTCCAGCGAGAACATGTCCAGAGAGCACCCTGCGAATCAGAACAACAAAGCTGAGACAAGAGGTTCGACCACTGAAGCTGAGAAAGGAGCCGAGGTAAACTCCTCCCAGTTAAAACTAGAAACCAGAACAAACGGAAGGGGGGTCACCGGCTAACAAGCAGGTGTACAGGAGGGTCACTGTACCTTTGCTGACTAATGAGGCATTTGAAGCTACACCTGGTGACCAATCCGCAAAAGCTATAGAGGAGGATCCCAGCGCCTCTTCTGTCGATGAGGATGGGGAGAGAGTACCCAAGAAGAAAAAACCAACCCCGGTCAACTCTAGGCATTCGGCAGAGGCTGCGGTGCAGCCCTGCCCTTCGCAATGAATTGCCTCAGCTAGAACTGTCGCGGGCTTGGGAACCCAGCGGCAGTTCAAGAGCTTCGCAACATCGTGAAGCAGGAAGGGCCCAGTCTCCTCTTTCTGATGGAGACGAAAATTTCGGCAAAACGCGTTGAAAACTTCAAGACCACACTTGGTTTTACGGGCTGTTTTGCTGTAAACAGCGAGGGATTGAGTGGAGGAGTTGCGCTATTCTGGTCAGCCGACGTCAAGGTTGAGCTCAAGAATTATAGTTCTGGCCATATAGATGTTATAGTGCAGACAAGTGACCCAGGTTCGAGTCCGTGGAGATTCACGGGATTCTACGGAGCCCCGAGAGCAGCAGATCGACACCATAGTTGGATATTCTTGCGTACGCTCAAAGCACTGCCACACGCGCCATGGCTATGTGTGGGTGACTTTAATGAGACACTCTTCGCTTTGGAACACTTCTCGCGAGCCGTTCGTCCGGAGTGGCAGATGCGAGCTTTCCGAGAGGCTACTGATGATTGCTTGTTCCAGGATCTGGGATGGACTGGGGCAGAGTACACATGGGATAATGGTCAACCGGGTGTTGATAACGTGAAAGCGAGGCTAGACAGAGCCTTTGGGAACCCAGACCTACTTCACCTGTACGGTTGCACGCGAGTGAGACACATCAGCACGACCGAGTCAGATCATTGCTTCGTGCTCGTGGAGCTGAAGAAACAAGTGTCCGCGTACAGAACAAGAGGAGCGAAACCTTTTTGCTACAAGGAAGTATGGCAAACCCATGCCGACTACGACCAGATGGTTTTGGAAAACTGGCAACGGGGGTCGGGTCAGCAAGGTTTGGCCGGTGTGCTTACCACACTTCAGAACATGCAAGAGTCATTATCTACATGGGGTGCGAGAGAGTTTGGCAGCCTTAATGCCACCATCAAGAAACTTCGGGCAAAGCTGGACCGCCTGCTTCGTCAGGCTGTTGGTCGAGGTCCAACCGATGAAGAGAAGGCCACAGTAAAAAAGCTGCGAGAGGTTTTTCGTTAGGAGGAGATATGGTTGCGCCAGAGGTCGAGGGTACCCTGGTTGCGTCATGGTGACCGCAACACAAAGTTCTTTCATGCCCAAGTGGCCATGAGAAGACGCATAAACAAAATCAAGAGACTTGTACGTGATGACGGCTCTGTCTGTCAAACTCCGGAGGACGATCAGAGTGAAGTCCAACAGTTTTACCAAGCCCTATACACATCGCAGGGTTTCAACCCCATGGATGGGCTTATGGACCTAGTTCCAACCCGCGTGTCTGATCAAATGAGCGCGCACATTGATATGGCCTACACTGCACAAGAGGTCAAAACAACGCTGTTTCAGATGGCGCTATCAAAAGCACCGGGAGTGGACGGCTTCACCGCGGGCTTCTTTCAGAGGCATTGGACGATCCTTAAGGATGACATCATCCCGGCGGTGCTTGAATTTCTAAATGGGGGTGAATTACCGGAGGGGATGAATGATACATCCATCACACTAATCCCTAAGGTACGACATCCTCAAAGCATCAAGCAATATAGACCCATCTCCCTTTGTCCTGTTTTATACAAAATTGCAGCAAAGTGTATTGTCAATAGGATAAGAGGCTTTCTGGATGATATCGTGAGTGAGGAGCAAAGTGCCTTTATGCCAGGGCGACTCATCAGCGATAATGTGCTCATAGCACATGAAAGTGTGCATGCAATGAAAAGAAGGAAAAAAGGAAAGAATTTCGGTTGCACTGTCAAACTGGACATGATGAAAGCATATGATCGCGTGGAATGGCACTATCTTGAGGCCATCATGTCTAAGTTAGGCTTCAGCGCCTCTTTTGTTCGGCTGATCTCGAAGTGTGTCTTGTTAGTCCGATTTGCAGTTCGCGTGAACGGTGAGCTCTTGCCATACTTCACCCCCTCCAGGGGGTTGCGACAAGGTTGCCCCGTGTCACCCTACCTCTTTCTTCTCTGTGTAGAAGGCTTCACAACCTTGCTCAACAGTTTTGGTGGAGCTCAAGTAGACAGAGGAATTCGGGTTAGCATCCACTCACCTTGGATCAACCATCTGCTTTTTGCAGATGATAGTCTCATCTTCACGAATGCAAGGGTGGAGATTTCTGCTAGGTTAAATCATATACTAGATATTTATGGATTGTGCTCGGGCCAATGTGTGAATAGGGACAAAATCTCTATCCTATTTAGCCCAAACACACCAGATCCGGTTAGAGCTGCCCTGAAAGCTACTTTGGGCGTTTCGGTTCAGGCTTTCAATGAGAGATACTTGGGCCTGCCAAATGCACTGGGTCGGATCACTTCTGGGACCTTTGCCTACATTGGCGAACAGGTGCGATCAAGGATGAATGGCGGGACTGAGCGCTCGGTTTCTTGCGCGGCAAGGGAAGTCTTGCTTAAGTAAGTTGCCCAGTCCATTCCAACATTCACGATGAGTTGTTTCAAGTTAACCAAGAAGGTCTACAAGAGCATCTCGTCACCGATGGCAAAATATTGGTGGAGCAGTTCCATTGATCGCAAATCTCTACAATGGATAGACTGGAAGTCCTTGTCACTTCCTAAGATCAAAGGAGGAATGGGGTTCCGCGACTTGGAATGTTTCAACATTGCGCTTTTGGGCAAACATGGCTGGAGATTGATGACTGATACGTCTCCGTCGTGTCTATAATTTTTGATTGTTCCATGCCAATATTCTACAACTTCCATATACTTTTTGGCAACTTTTTATATTATTTTTGGGACTAACATATTGATCAAGTGCCCAGTGCCAGTTCCTGTCTGTTGCATGTTTTTTGGTTTCGCAGAATATCCATATCAAACGGAGTCAAAACGGGATAAAAACGGACGGAGGTACTTTTCAGAATATTTGGAAAATATGGAGCAAAAATCAACGCGAACCAGTGTCCGAGGTGGGCACGAGGTAGGGGGCGCGCCCCTGACTCTCGTGACCCACCTGTAAGGCGGTTGACGCTCTTCTTTTGCCTCAAGAAAGCTAATTTTCAAAAAAAAAAAAATCACGGCGAAGGTTTCAGGCCAATCGGAGTTACGGATCTCCATATATACACGAAACGGTGAAACAGAGCCAGAGAGAACGCAGAAACAGAGAGATAGATCCATTCTCGGAGGGGCTCTCGCCCCTCCCACGCCATGGGAGCCAAGGACCAGAGGGGGAACCCTTCTCCCATCTAGGGAGGAGGTCAAGGAAGAAGAAGAAGAAGAAGGGGGCCCTCTCCCCCTTGCTTCCGGTGGCGCCGGAGCGCTGCCGGGGCCATCATCATCACCGCCATCTTCACCAACAACTTCACCGCCATCATCACCAACTCTTCCCCCTCTATGCAGCAGTGTAACCTCTCTTACCCGCTGTAATCTCTACTTAAACATGGTGCTCAACGCTATATATTATTTCCCAATGATGTATGGCTATCCTATGATGTTTGAGTAGATCTGTTTTGTCCTCTGTGCTATTTGATGATCAAGATTGGTTTGAGTTGCATGTTTTATTATTGGTGCTATCCTATGGTGCTCTCCGTGTCGGCAAGCGTGAGGGATCCCGCTGTAGGGTTTGCAATATGTTCATGATTTGCTTATGGTGGGTGGCGTGAGTGTGAAAGCTGAGACCGAGTAAGTAGGTTGTTTGCGTATGGGATAAAGGGACTTGATACTTTAATGCTATGGTTGGGTTTTACCTTAATGAATCTTTAGTAGTTGCGGATGCTTGCTAGAGTTCCAATCATAAGTGCATATGATCCAAGTAGAGAAATTATGTTAGCTTATGCCTCTCCCTCAAATAGAATTGCAATAATGATTACCGGTCTAGTTATCGATTGCCTAGGGAAAAATAACTTTCTCGTAACAAAAAGCTCTCTACTAAAACTAATTTAGTTGTGTCTTTATCTAAACAGCCCCTAGCTTTATTTACTCGCTCTTTACTTTCTTGCAAACCTATCCAAAAACACCTACAAAGTACTTCTAGTTTCATACTTGTTCTAGGTAAAGTAAATGTCAAGCGTGCGTAGGGTTGTATCGGTGGTCGATAGAACTTGAGGGAATATTTGTTCTACCTTTAGCTCCTCGTTGGGTTCGACACTCTTACTTATCGAAAGAGGCTACAATTGATCCCCTATACTTGTGGGTTATCAAGACCTTTTTCTGGCGCCGTTGCCGGGGAGTCATAGCGTGGGGTGAATATTCTCGTGTGTGCTTGTTTGCTTTATCACTAAGTAATTTTATTTGCTATTCTTAGTTGTTCTCTATCTTTAGTTATGGATATGGAACATGAAATACCAAAAAAATTCGGTGTACTTGCTACTCATGGAGATGAGGAACCTCCTAAAACCCTCGATGCTCAATATGTGAAAAATATCATGTACCACTTTGATAATCCTGAGAAAACCTCATTCAATTTGGTAATTGGAGTAACGTTGGATCAATGTGAATACTTTAGGGATTATCGCTTAACTCAAAAAGGGAAACTATTATGGGATCAAATTTATATATTGAAGTGGTATGCTAGAAAACTATGCTCAGAATATGATTATACTTGTTGCTCTAGGACGAATGCTCCACACCTTCCCTTTTCATGCAAATTTAATGGTAATGAAACCTTAGCTTCTTATGCTAATGGTATATACGATTACTATGATGTGGAACAAATAGAAGAATTTGTAGCTTTTATGGGTGCTTATGAAATTGAATCCATGTTTAAAGAGTTTGAGGATTTTGATGATGCTTGTTATAGATCTGAAAATTTAGCTATCCTTAAATATTGTTATGAGAATTATGAATATAATGCCTATATTAATGCACTTATTGAGAAAGTCTCCTCTGTCCGAGAAAAGATTAATATTTTGCAGGAATCTATGGAAGAAGAAGTTGATGAAACTGTGAGCTCATTGGATGAAAAAGATGAGGAGGAGAGCGAAGAACAAAAGGAGGAAGAGCGGATTGATCACCTGTGCCCACCTTCTAATGAGAGTAACTCTTCAACTCATACATTATTTAATTCCCCTTCGTGCTTACCGAAGGATGATTGCTATGATGATTGCTATGATCACATTGATTCTTTTGAAATATCCCTTTTTGATGATGCCTGCTATGCTTGTGGCCAAGATGCCAATATGAATTATGCTTACGGAGATGAACTTGCTATAGTTCCTTATGTTAAACATGAAATTGTTGCTATTGCACCCACATATGATAGTCCTATTATCTTTCTGAATTCTCCCAACTACACTATATCGGAGAAGTTTGCACTTATTAAGGATTATATTGATGGGTTGCCTTTTACCATTGCACATGATGATTTTGATAGATATAATATGCATGTGCTTGCTGCTCCTACTTGCGATTATTATGAGAGAGGAACTATATCTCCACCTCTCTATGTTTCCAACATGATAAAATTGCAAGAAACTGTTTATACTATGCATTGGCCTTTACTTTGTGTGCATGAATTGTTCTTTTATGACATGCCGATGCATAGGAAGAGAGTTAGACTTAGTCATTACATGATATATGTTGCTTTGTGCTCACTACTAAATTGCAAATCATTGCTAATTAAAATTGGCTTTGATGTACCTTGGGATCCGGGTGGATCCATTACTTGAGCACTATATGCCTAGCTTAATGGCTTTAAAGAAAGCGCTGCCAGGGAGACAACCCGGAAGTTTTAGAGAGTCATTTATTTCTGTTGAGTGCTTTCATATAGTTTAAAAACAACAAAAATAAAAAGGGGAACCAAAAAACTTATTCAAAAGGGAAAGCGAAAGTGAGAAAGACAAGCATTGTTGAAGTGGGAGCTAGCCTTGAACTTTGTTCATGCTCACGGAAACTTTGTGAATCTTGATTACAGAAACTTTTAAACAAAAATAATTATCCCCTTTTACAATTCCATTGTATTATAAAAATAATGTGCCAAGGTTTGCCTTTAGGATGTTTACAATACTTGTTGGTTTGTGCGGTGCAGGACAGAAACTTTGGCTGTAGTGCGCGATTTTTAATTTTTCACTGGAACGTCAAATGGTTCTGATTCTTTTTGCACTGTCTTGCTGTACAAATTTTTTATTTTTCCAAATTTTGGCAGAACTTTTCAAGTATCATAAGTATGGTGAATGTTCAGATTGCTACAGACTGTTCTGTTTTAGACAGATTCTGTTTTTGATGCATAGTTTGCTTGTTTTGATGAAACTATCAATTTATATCAGTGGATTAAGCCATGAAAAAGTTATATTAAAGTAGACACAATGAAAAAACAAAATATGAATTGGTTTGCAACAGTACTTAGAGTAGTGATTTGCTTTATTATACTAACGGATCTTACCGAGTTTTCTGTTGAAGTTTTGTGTGGATGAAGTGTTCGATGATTGAGAAGGTTTTGATGTGAGAAGAAGGAAGAGAGGCAAGAGCTCAAGCTTGGGGATGCCCGAGGCACCCCAAGTAAATATTCAAGGAGACTCAAGCGTCTAAGCTTGGGGATGCTGGGAAGGCATCCCCTCTTTCTTCAACAAATATCGGTATGTTTTCGGATTCGTTTCATTCATGTGATATGTGCAAATCTTGGAGCGTCTTTTGCATTTAGTTTTCTTTTTTTTTTTCTTTTATGCACCATTCTGGTATGAGATGTTTCTTGGTTGATTTATAGAATGCTCTTTGCACTTCACTTATATCTTTTGGTGGCTTTATAGAATGCTTCATGTGCTTCACTTATATCATTTGAAGTTTGGATTGCCTGTCTCTCTTTACATAGACAACCGCCATTTGTAGAATGCTCTTTTGCTTCACTTATACTTGTTAGAGTTTGGGCACATCTTTTGTAGAAAGAATTAAACTCTCTTGCCTCACTTATATTTATTTAGAGAGATGACAGGAACTGGTCATTCACATGGTTAGTCATAAAATCCTACATAAAACTTGTAGATCGCTGAATATGATATGTTTGATTCCTTGCAATAGTTTTGCGATATAAAGGTGGTGATATTAGAGTCATGCTAGTCGAGTAATTGTGAAACTGAGAAATACTTGTGTTAAGGTTTGCAAGTCCCGTAGCATGCACGTATGGTGAACCGTTATGTAACGAAGTCGGAGCATGAGGTGTTTATTGATTGTCTTCCTTATGAGTGGCGGTCGGGGACGAGCAATGTTCTTTTCCTACCAATCTATCCCCTAGGAGCATGCGCGTAGTACTTTGTTTCGATGACTAATAGATTTTTGCAATAAGTATGTGAGTTCTTTATGACTAATGTTGAGTCCATGGATTATACGCACTCTCACCCTTCCATCATTGCTAGCCTCTTGATGCCGTGCATTGCCCTTTCTCACCTCGAGAGTTGGTGCAAACTTAGCGGTGCATCCAAACCCGTGATATGATACGCTCTATCACACATAAAACTCCTTTTATCTTCCTCAAAACAGCCACCATACCTACCTATCATGGCATTTCCATAGCCATTCCGAGATATATTGCCATGCAACTTCCATCATCATCATATACATGACTTGAGCATTTATCGTCATATTGCTTTGCATGATCGTAAGATAGCTAGCATGATGTTTTCATGGCTTGTCTGTTTTTTGATGTCATTGCTACGCTAGATCACTGCACATCCCGGTACACCGCCGGAGGCATTCATATAGAGTCATATCTTTGTTCTAGTATCAAGTTGTAATATTGAGTTGTAAGTAAATAAAAGTGTGATGATCATCATTATTAGAGCATTGCCCCAGTGAGGAAAGGATGATGGAGACCATGATTCCCCCACAAGTCGGGATGAGACTCCGGACGAAAAAAAAGGGAGAAAGGCCAAAAAAAAGAGAAGGCCCAAAAAAAGGAAAAAAAGAGAAAAAAATTGAGAGAAAAAGAGAGAAGGGGCAATGTTAATATCCTTTTACCACACTTGTGCTTCAAAGTAGCACCATGTTCTTCATATAGAGAGTCTCTTGAGTTATCACTTGCATATACTAGTGGGAATTTTCATTGTAGAACTTGGCTTGTATATTCCAACGATGGTATTCCTCAAATGCCCTAGGTCTTCATGAGTGAGGGAGTCCTGGATTAGGGGGTGTCCAGATAGCCGAACTATAACCTTTGGCCGGACTCCTGGACTATGAAGATACAAGATTGAAGACTTCGTCCCGTGTCCGGATGGGACTTTCCTTGGCGTGGAAGGCAAGCTTGGCGATACGGATATGTAGATCTCCTCCCATTGTAAGCGACTCTGTGTAACCCTAGCCCTCTTCGGTGTCTATATAAACCGGAGGGTTTTAGTCCGTAGGACGAATAACAATCATACCATAGGCTAGCTTCTAGGGTTTAGCCTCTCTGATCTCGTGGTAGATCTACTCTTGTACTACCCATATCATCAATATTAATCAAGCAGGAGTAGGGTTTTACCTCCATCGAGAGGGCCCGAACCTAGGTAAAAACATCGTGTCCCTTGTCTCCTGTTACCATCCGCCTAGACGCACATTTCGGGACCCCCTACCCGAGATCCGCCGGTTTTGACACCGACATTGGTGCTTTCATTGAGAGTTCCTCCGTGTCGTCATCTTTAGGCCCGACGGCTCCTTCGATCATCAACAATGACGCGGTCCAGGGTGAGATTTTTCTCCCCGGACAGATCTTCGTATTCGGCGGCTTTGCACTGCGGGCCAATTCGCTTGGCCATCTGGAGCAGATCGAGAGCTATGCCCCTGGCAATCAGGTCAGATTTGGAAGTTTGAACTACACGGCTGACGTCCGCGGAGACTTGATCTTCGACGGATTCGAGCCACAGCCAAGCGCGCCGCACTGTCACGATGGGCATGATCTAGCTCTGCCGCTGAACAGTGCCCTGGAGGCCGCACCAGTGTTCGCTCCGACCCTCAACTCAGAGCCGACTGCGCCAATCGAGGGCGGGTGGCTGGACGCCGCCTCGGGGGCTGCAATCTCTACGGCGATCGAGCCGAACACCAGCCTTGTCCTTTGCAAAGCTTGTGACTCCAAGGTGCCGGACTCCGCTCCGGACTCCGAACCTTCCGCGCCCCTGCCAATCGAATCCGATTGGGCGCCGATCATGGAGTTCACCGCCGCGGACATCTTTCAGCACTCGCCCTTCGGCGACATTCTGAATTCACTAAAGTCTCTCTCTTTATCAGGAGAGCCCTGGCCGAACTATGGTCAGCAAGGTTGGGATGCGGACGACAAAGAAATTCAAATCCCACCCACCACCCACTTCGTAGCCACTGTCGATGATTTAACCGACATGCTCGACTTCGACTCCGAAGACATCGACGGTATGGACGACGATGTAGGAGACGAACAGGAACCAGCGCCTATAGGGCACTGGACAACCACCTCATCCCACAACGTATACATGATGGACACACCTAAAAGAAACGACGACGAGGAACAAAGGGACGCAACGAGGGATCGTTCCCTCGAAAAGCAGTCAAAGAGGCGGCGTAAGCGCCACTCCAAACCCCACCTCGACAGAGACAGCAGCCATACAGACCTAGCCATAGAGCAGGGCGAACCGGCAGACGACGAACATGCCATCGAGCAACCGTCCGAACAGGGCAACTTGGATAAACAACCCGTCCCCGGCGAAGATAATAGTCCGGACGACCTCACGCCGGACAGATTGCTGGAGCAGAAGAACCTCCAAAAAAGGCTCATCGCCACTGCGCGTAGCCTGAAAAAGCAGAAACGGAAGCTCAAAACAGCGGAAGATGCACTCAAAATTAGATGGAGCAAAGTACTCAACACATGAGACAAATACGGCGGACGATCGCGACAAAGAGCTATCCGAAGCGAAAATTACTGCCGGAATTTGATGAAGAGGCCTTAGAGCCTCCGCAATCAAAAAATAAGGAAGCCACCCGGTTGGATAAACGACTCCATGGCCAACATAGTGCGGCAAATGGCGCCGCACACAAGCTAGCACGAGATCCGCACAATGATTCACATCAAAAAGATGGCCCAGCCAGATCTATCTATGGACCAAGAAAGCAAGCTCTAGTAAGCAATGCAACGCATCAAGTATCCGAACATCACGGTACACCCAAATATAGGGGTGCCGCACACCCCCTATGTTTCATCGATGAGGTGCTGGATCATGAATTTCCAGTGGGATTCAAGCACGTAAACATAGAGGCATACGACGGAACAATGACCACAGAGTCTCGGATTGAGGATTACATCCTCCACATACACATGGCTAGAGGAGATGATCTCCACGCCATAAAATACTTACCCCTCAAGCTCAAAGGGAGAGCCCGGCATTGGCTTAAAAGCCTTCCCGAAAACACCATTGGAAGTTGGAAGAGCTCGAGGATGCTTTTCAGGCAAATTTTCAAGGGACCTATGTCCGACCTCCGGACGCAGACGATTTAAGTCATATAACTCAACAACCCGGAGAGTCAGCCCGGAAACTCTGGAACATATTTCTTACTAAAAAGAACCAGATAGTTGACTGTCCGGACGCTGAAGCCTTAGCAGCTTTCAAACACAGCGTTCGAGACGAATGGCTCGCCAGACACCTCGGCCAAGAAAAGCCAAGAACAATGGCCGCATTAACAAGCCTCATGACCCGCTTTTGCGCGGGAGAGGATAGCTAGTTGGCAAGATGCAGTACTAACGACCCAAGTACATCCGAAGTTAGGGATGGAAACGGGAAACCGCGACGCAATAAGGACCAGCGCCGGACCAAGGGAAACAGCCCGAAGAGCACGACAGTCAACGCCGGATTCAAAGCTCGGCAGAATCGAAAAAGCTGCCCTCAAGGATAACAGGACGAGCTATCTAACTTAAATAGAATCTTGGACGAGATATGCCAAATCCACAAGACTCTGTGAAGCACGCAAACCATACCCACAGAGACTGTTGGGTCTTCAAGCAATCCGGCAAACTCAACGCCGAACACAAGGGGCTCGACACACTAAGTGAGGACGATGACGAACCCCACAAGCAGAGCACCGGAAAACAAAAGAATTTCCAACAAGAAGTCAAAACAGTAAACTCACTTCACGTGACAAAAGGGAAAAACATAGTGGCGCCTATAGAGATACGCCGCCATCGACCTATCGAGAGGAGTCTCGCCCTTTGGTTGTTAAAACCAATCACCTTTGACCAATAGGATTACTCTAGAAGTATCCGGAACGCAGGCTGGACTGCCTTGGTATTAGATCCGATAATTGACGGACTCCACTTTACACAAGTCCTAATGGACGGTGGCAGTGATGTAAACCTGCTATATCAAGACACAATCCGCAAAATGGGGATAGACCCAACAACAATTCGCCATAGCAACACTTCCTTTCAAGGGGTAACGCCAGGCCCAGATGCCCATTGTACGGGCTCTCTCCTGCTAGATGTTATTGTTCGGCTCACCGGACAACTTCCGCCGCGAAAAGCTAACCTTCCACATCGCCCCATTTACAAGTAGCTATCAAGCACTACTGGGACGCGAAGCTTTCGCCCGCTTTAACGCAGTACCGCATTATGCATCTCTTATACTTAAAATGCCCGGTCCGCGAGGCATCATCTCATTAAAGGGAAATATCGAGTGTTCCTCGAGCGCGGAAGATTGTGAGGCTGCCTTGACAGCCACACACTAAACCGGCTTCACTAATCAAAGCACCTAAACAGGTCGTTCAGACCCCGAACATGGCTAGACGAGTCCGCGTAAACATACAAGGGCTTACTAGCCGATACCCCATATAAGGGCTCGGCGATGTACAACAAGAGACAATAAAGCTCAATTTTATTCATTTTTTAATTGTACTTTGTTTATTTAATATAACGTACATTTTCGCACGATCTCTTTCAACTAAGTTCCTCTCTTTTACAGATGAACACCATGCTACGCCCGTCCAGGATACGGCACAACGGAGACACATGCGCATACATGCAGTAGGGACCCGTTCCAAGGATTCTTTTCAGATTAAGACCCTGCGTAAATCTTTTTTACCGTCTCTTGTTGATACACATCCCCCGGTTTCTTGCCATAACCGAGGTGGAGGCTGGCGTCTTGGCATGTGGCCACGTCAGAATTTTGCGTGTACCTGGACACCAGGGGCTTATTACTAAGGGCATTCTTCAGCCCGTTTTCATAAAGATCGAATACCTTAGGGAGTGTTCGGCGTCGCGAGTTTGGCCTTATATGCATCAGCTCCGAATCATGTCTTTGGTCAAATGTTGGGTTTGCCCGGCTCCTGTGTTTTGCTGCCTTACGTTCCGCTCTATCGGCTAAGGCAGCACCAGGAGAACTACTGCGATTGTGCCCGGTTCGGCCAGGCGAGCACCTCAGTAGAGAAAGCCGAAAACTGACTGTCATGATATAGCGTGAGACTGGTCAACCACTCGATGACCCGCCGGAATCTTTAGGATTCCTCCGCACTAACGAAGGGCCGTTTCTCGGCCAGGCACACACGCGCCCCGAATTCGAGCGAGCACGGTGCCCCCAGGGGCTATATAGTAGCCCCACTGTCAAACTCCTATGGCTAAGTGAAAGTGATAAAGCATTATAGTCCGGTTGCCTAGTTCGCTGCGCTATCACCTCCTTTATAGGACCAAGACGTTGGATCAAGTGTGAAAATGCGCCTTCTGCGAACACCCCCGCAATATATGCGTGAGGGCTGAAGCCGACGACTGCCATCTTTCAGGTTATATATACATATACATTAACGGCCGCACAGGAGGTATTTTAATTCTTGAAGGCACAAGTAGAAATAGCTTTTATATTCCCTCGAAACATTGTTTTACAATAATACATGTTATTCGAACATAATATCCTTCGAGCACTGCGTTTCTATTAAACGAGCGCCCTGCAGAACTTCCTGAAAATAGTGCTCGGCGGTACTCGGCTCCGTCCAATCTTGGGATGCAACATCGGTGGCCTTCATCTCCGCCCAGTATGTCTTGACATGGGCAAGAGCCATCCGCGCACCCTCTATGCACGCTGACCTCTTCATTGCATTGACACGCGGCACCGCACCAAGGAATTGCTGCACCAAGCTAAAATAACTCTTCGGCTCGGGCCTTTCCGGTCACAGATGACTCACGACATACTTCATGGCGAGTTCGGATAACCTATTCAGCTCCGCCCATGCGGCCAAACGATCGGTTAATGGAAGTGGGCGCTCTAGATTGTGGAACTGCGACCAAAAAAGCTTTTCCACTTCGTGATCCTTTTGACCTCGGAAGTGTTCGGCCGCGTCCGCGGCACTAGCCGCCAAGTCCAGGTAAGTATCCCCCGCACTCCACAACCAGTCCAATTGAGCATATTTAGGATCCCCGAACTTCATCCGCAGCATAAAGGGCTTTCCAGCCGCGATATCTCCGGCCTGACGTAGCTCCTCCTTCATAGCTCTCATTGCAGAGCGAGCATCCTTGGCCTCGGTAGTGGCCTTCTCCAGGTCCTTCTGTTCCGCTCGATCTTCTTTTCCAAGAAGCTTGCAGCGATCGGCAGCATTCTTCAACTTCACAGCCACCTCGGCCATTTCCTTCTTGCTTCGGCAGTGAGCAGCCTGTTCGGCTTTCAGCTCTTCGGCCGCCTTTAAGGCAGCCGCATCACTTTTCCTGGCCTGCTCCTTGGCTCGGGCGAGTTCCGCCCGAAGGTTCTCCATGGCAGCGGCACCATCTGCATCAAGCATACATGTTGTAAGGCATGGGCATCAAGCCCCCTCACCAGGTGTCCGCGGAGAACTCGCATACCTTGGGACTCGTCAAGCCGCTTGTTGACAAGCGCGATGTCGGCATCTGCCACATCAAGTTGCCGCTTTAGCTCGGCAAATTCATCAGTCCGGCTAGGCACCAGACACTTCGCCACCTACACAGGAAGGGCGACATATTATACCTGGGATTATGATCCTCAGCTCGCCGTCACTTTTGACAACGCACCGAGTCTCAGGGGCTACTATCTACACAGGGCGCATCTTATATATGCGGAACTGTCAAAAGGTACATCATTTCGCATACCTCAAAACCTGTGAGTAAACTCCTGACGGCCTCGTGCAACCCGCTCTCCGCGGATGAAATCCTCTCAATAACCGTGCCCATCAATGCACGATGTTCTTCTGAGATAGACGCTCGCCCGAGCAGGTCGTTCAGCTCCTCCGACCGTGCACCGGACGGTGCCGGACTCGTCCGATGGCCTTTTTCGAAGGCCGTAAATGGAGGGCTTTGGGGAGCCATACGACTGCTTTCCGGCCCTGCCGGATTCGGAGAAACCCTCCGTGACGACGCCTCAGGGTCGCCCGCCTCGCAAGGCGGTATGGCAGGGGGAGGCGTTCCGCTCTCCATCATCTCCGGACGAAGATCCTCAAGATGAGCTCACGAGAAGGGCTGAGATCCGAACTACAAGGTAAAAATTCGGTTATCTTCCTCAGAAATAGAACAGGGATGTCTCTTATTTTAAAACTCCCCTCTCTACTTACGGCTCGCTGGAGGGATGATCCCCTTGGGGGCATAGTGCGTCCGAGGCATCTCCCGACGCAGGACCCTCTGACGAAGATTTCTTCCCCCGCTTTGAGACAATGGTCTCCGGGTCTTCAGAGGCGGTCCTCTTCTTCCCTTGGATGGAGGGATTCTCGATTCCTCCTTTCCTGACAGCCTCCTTCGGGGAGGCGGTAGCTTCCTTGTTCCCCCCTTCGCCTTCTTCCAAAGGCGCAACCTACAGCATCCTGGTTAACACGGGATCCGGCGTGGTCTCAGGGAGGGGGGTCGGACACCTGATTAGCTTTGCTTTCGCTATCCACTCCTGTTTAAGGGACAACTCTTTTAAGGGCAATTTTATGATAAACATACGGATGGCGTGTCCGGGTACAAGACTACTTACTTGAGTATCCGGGTGATTGCAGCTCAGACATGCGTCCTCGGTCGAGTCCGGACACACTTCTTGTGATCCGAAGAACAATTTGTACATCTCCATGGGCGTCATGCCCGTAAAATGTTGGAGGGCTTGTGGTCCCTCCAGATTAAACTCCCACAGGCGCAGGGGGCGACGTTTGCAGGGCAGGGTGCGGCGAATCAGCATGACCTGCGTCACTACGACCAAATTGATGTCTCTTTCTAAGAGATCTCGAATGCGGCCCTGCAACAAGGGCACGTCCTTGGACGGCCCCCAGTTAAATCTTTTATTGACCCATGACGCTAGCTGCGGGGGGACCCGAGCGAAAGTCGGTGGTGCCACCCACTTGGTGCCCTGTGAGCTGTGATATAAAACCACTCTCATTGCCATAAGCTGAACTCCTCTTGAAAAAATCCCCTGTGCCATGGAGCGTCAGCATTCTTGCTTATAACAGCGCCAAGACTCCAGTGCTGCCCTCGATCATCTTCGCTCTACTTTGAAGGTCTTAAGGCACAATCCAAAGTGAGGAGTAATGCGGAGGAAGGCTTCGCACACGACGATGAACGATGAGATGTGGAGGATGGACTCTAGAGTCAAGTCGTGAAATTCCAGCCCATAATAAAACATGAGCCCCCTCACGAAGGGGTCCGTCGGGAAGCTTAGCCCCCGAAGGAAGTGAAACGCGAACACCACGCTCTCACCAGGCTTGGGAGTGGGAATAACTTGCCCTTGAGCAGGCAGCCTATGCGAGATTTCGCCGGTTAGATACCTGGCATCTCTCAGCTTTAGCACGTCTTCTTCCGTAACGGAGGAAGGCATCCACCGACCTTGAAGGCCGGAGACGGACATCATCGAAGGTCCGAAGCGCCTGAATATGGAGCTTTGGGTGTTGGAACTCGAGGCGAGAGGCGGATTCGATTGAGATTGAAATAAAGGAGTAGAGCCTTGGTCTCTTTATAAAGAGGTTGAATACCAAGAGCCCTCCCGTGACCGCTTGGGACTCGCCGATTGAGGAATATACCAACGGCACGATTGGGTTACCCATGCCCGTATTGATGAGAATCCGGAATAAGGGGACACGATCTCTGCTCGACAAGGCGTGCCAAGGAAACCGCCCGCTAAGTGCGCTGAGGTGGGACAAGAAAACGATTCAATAAAGGCTTGGCGCGGTGTGATGTCACGCTGCGGAATACGTCGGCCAGATTGGATTTGTGTAAAATTATTCTCTCTACGGTGGTATGTGGAACTTATTTTGCAGAGCCGGACACTATCCTTGTGTTCAAAATCTTCTATGAAGTATTCGGAGGAGGAACCCGCCTTGCAATGCTGAAGACAATCTGCACGCCGGACTCGTCGTCATTGAAGCCTGGTTCAGGGCTACCGAGGAGTCTCGATTAGGGGTGTCCGGATAGCGAACTATAACCTTTGGCCGGACTCCTGGACTATGAAGATACAAGATTGAAGACTTCGTCCCGTGTCCGGATGGGACTTTCCTTGGCGTGGAAGGCAAGCTTGGCGATACGGATATGTAGATCTCCTCCCATTGTAACCGACTCTGTGTAACCCTAGCCCTCTTCGATGTCTATATAAACTGGAGGGTTTTAGTCCGTAGGACGAACAACAATCATACCATAGGCTAGCTTCTAGGGTTTAGCCTCTCTGATCTCGTGGTAGATCTACTCTTGTACTACCCATATCATCAATATTAATCAAGCAGGAGTAGGGTTTTACCTCCATCGAGAGGGCCCGAACCTGGGTAAAAACATCGTGTCCCTTGTCTCTTGTTACCATCCGCCTAGACGCACAGTTCGGGACCCCCTACCCGAGATCCGCCGGTTTTGACACCGACAATGAGCAAGCAAGTTGGATGCACACCCACTAAGTTTCCAGTTTGAGCTTTCATACACTTATAGCTCTTAGTGCATCCGTTGCATGGCAATCCCTACTCCTCACATTGATATCTATTAATGGGCATCTCCATAGCCCGTTGATATGCCTAGTTGATGTGAGACTTTCTCCTTTTTTGTCTTCTCCACATAACCCCTATCATCATATTCTATTCCACCTATAGTGCTATGTCAATGGCTCACGCTAATGTATTACGTGAAAGTTGAAAAGGTTTGAGAAACGTCAAAAGTATGAAACAATTGCTTGGCTTGTCATCAGGGTTGTGCACGATGTGAATATTTTGTGTGGTGAAGATGGAGCATAGCCAGACTATATGATTTTGTAGGGATGAGCTTTCTTTGGCTATGTTATTTCAATAAGACATAATTGCTTGGTTGGTATGCTTGAAGTATTATTATTTTTATGTCAAAGGATAGACTATTGCTTTGAATCACTTGTGTCTTAATATTCATGCCATGATTAGATACATGATCAAGATTATGCTAGGTAGCATTCCACATCAAAAATTATCTTTTTTTATCATTTACCTACTCGAGGACGAGCAGGAATTAAGCTTGGGGATGCTGATACGTCTCCGTCATATCTATAATTTTTTATTGTTCCATGCCAATATTCTACAACTTCCATATACTTTTTGGCAACTTTTTATATTATTTTTGGGACTAACATATTGATCCAGTGCCCAGTAATAGTTCCTGTCTGTTGCATGTTTTTGGTTTCGCAGAATATCCATATCAAACGGAGTCAAAACGGGATAAAAACGGACGGAGGTACTTTTCCGAATATTTGGAAAATCTGGAGCAAAGATCAACGCGAACCAGTGTCCGAGGTGGGCACGAGGTAGGGGGCGCGCCCCTGACCCTCGTGACCCACTTGTAAGGCGGTTGACGCTCTCTTTTGCCGCAAGAAAGCTAATTTTCGAAAAAAATCACGACGAAGGTTTCAAGCCAATCGGAGTTACGGATCTCCATATATACACGAAACGGTGAAACAGAGCCAGAGAGAATGTAGAAACAGAGAGAAACAGAGAGATAGATCCAATCTCGGAGGGGCTCTCGCCCCTCCCACGCCATGGGAGCCAAGGACCAGAGGGGGAACCCTTCTCCCATCTAGGGAGGAGGTCAAGGAAGAAGAAGAAGAAGGGGGGCCCTCTCCCCCTTGCTTCCGGTGGCGCCGGAGCGCTGCCAGGGCCATCATCATCACCACCATCTTCACCAACAACTTCACCGCCATCATCACCAACTCTTCCCACCTCTATGCAGCGGTGTAACCTCTCTTACCCGCTGTAATCTCTACTTAAACATGGTGCTCAACGCTATATATTACTCCCTCTGTAAATAAATATAAGAGCGTTTAGATTGCTACTTTAGTGATCTAAACGCTCTTACATTTCTTTACGGAGGGAGTATTTCCCAATGATGTATGGCTATCCTATGATGTTTGAGTAGATCTGTTTTGTCCTACGGGCTATTTGATGATCAAGATTGGTTTGAGTTGCATGTTTTATTATTGGTGCTGTCCTATGGTGCTCTCCGTGTCGCGCAAGCGTGAGGGATCCCCGCTGTACGGTTTGCAATATGTTCATGATTTGCTTATGGTGGGTGGCGTGGTGTGAAGCACATACCGAGTAAGTAGGTTGTTTGCGTATGGGATAAAGGGGACTTGATACTTTAATGCTATGGTTGGGTTTTACCTTAATGAATCTTTAGTAGTTGCGGATGCTTGCTAGAGTTCCAATCATATGCGCATATGATCTAAGTAGAGAAAGTATGTTAGCTTATGCCTCTCCCTCAAATAGAATTGCAATAATGATTACCGGTCTAGTTATCGATTTCCTAGGGACAAATAACTTTCTCGTAACAAAAAGCTCTCTACTAAAACTAATTTAGTTGTGTCTTTATCTAAACAGCCCCTAGCTTTATTTACTCGCTCTTTACTTTCTTGCAAACCTATCCAAAAACACCTACAAAGTACTTCTAGTTTCATACTTGTTCTAGGTAAAGTAAACGTCAAGCGTTCGTAGAGTTGTACCGGTGGTCGATAGAACTTGAGGGAATATTTGTTCTACCTTTAGCTCCTCGTTGGGTTCGACACTCTTACTTATCGAAAGAGGCTACAATTGATCCCCTATACTTGTGGGTTATCAATGAAAAACCCAGAGTCCTTGTGCTCTAGGGTTCTAAAAGGACGATATTTTCCAAACTCTAATTTCATGAGTGCTTATGTGCCACGAAACGCCTCCGCGACATGGAAGGGTATCATGGCTGGGAGGGAGGCACTAGAAGCTGGCTTGCTATGGCGACTTTGTGATGGCACTTCTGTGAAAATTTGGACTGACCGGTGGCTGCCTGGGAAGCTATCTCTACAACCCTCAGTTCAGATTGGGAGCGCCAACCTTCACATAGTTTCAGACCTCATCGATACAGACAACTGGAGCTGGAAAGTTGATCTTATAAAGAGTAATTTCACACCACCGGATGCCGATGTAATCTTGAACCTTCCTCTCCGGCAAGGTGGTGGCGACGACTTCTAGGCATGGGCTCATGAGAGGTCGGGATCCTATACTGTAAAATATGTGTATCGTGCTCTAATGACTCGTAACGAGCAGCTGGCTCTAGGGGATGGGACGATTACTGAAACTTCTGAGAATGACAAACAGTTATGGACTCGGCTCTGGAAGCTTAAGGTGCTGCCCAAAGTACGGGTCTTTTGGTGGCGGGTTCTTCGTGGCATTCTACCGGTCGAATCTATACTGAAATACAGGCACATTGCTACTATGGCCCGATGCAAAATCTGCAAGGGGGCAGAAGAAGACATGGTTCACGCTCTCATCAAGTGTTCCCATGCTCAAAGCTTCTGGACAGAAGCTAGGAAATGGCTCGAGGTCAAGCTTCCACAACTACATCTGATCACTTGGTGCAAGGATATTTTTTGTGACACACGCATCAACGAAGGGGACCGGCCGAAGATCATCACTGTCATGTGGGCTATATGGACTTCTCACAATAACATAATACATGACAGAGAGAGTTTGCATCCAGGCCAGTCCCTGAAGCGGATCCGAGAAGCCTTAATGTTGTTAGAGCTTCTCGATGAACATACCAGGATTATGCCTAGTTATGGTTGGAGACCACCCGACCTAGAGTGGCTCAAGATAAATACATATGCTAGCGTCTCGTTGACTGAAAACAGAAGCGGAGCGGGGGGTCTTGCTAGAACCTCATCCGCCTTTGTTGCTGCCTGGAGCAAGCCGCACCATCATGTTACGGATCCGCTTATCGCAGAAGCCTTGGCTCTACGAGAGGGAGTCATCTTTGGCAAGCTTCGAGGTTCTTCGCGAGTGGTGCTTGAAGTAGATTGTTTGGAGCTGGTACAGCTCTGGAACTCGCGACAATTTTCGCGCTCTGTCATAGCGCCTATTCTTCTCGAAATTGAAGGGCTAGCCTCAACTTTCCTTAGTTTTGAAGTTCATCATGTACTGAGACAAGCTAACAACTCAGCGCACCTTTGTGCAAAGCATGCAAGCACACTGGGGGTGACTGATTATTGGATGGACTCTCCTCCCGGTTTCCTAGTGACGAGCCTGATGGCTGATCGCACTGGAGCCGTTTATGATTGAATAAAGCTCTATGTTTCCGCAAAAAAAAGGCATAATCTCCCACTGATTCCATTTAAGTATAATCCTTTTTAATGGCATTTAAGTATAATCCTTTCATTAATTACCTTGATGTTTTCACTCATTTTAGTCGGGAATAGAATCCTTACTTTTCTTATTTAGGCCCAGTTCTTTTGAACAGATTATGGAGAATCTCACCCTGGAAAATCCTGAGCGAAAAGAACTCGATTTTCTTTCCAAAGTCTCGAGAGGATTCTGCAGAATCCTAGTGCAATCCAAAATCCCCCAAAAACTTAGATTTTTGCAGAATCTTAGGATTCTGGTAAGTCCCACAAAAGAAAATGTTTCAGATAATAGAATACCCCTATTGGAGGGATAATTTACAGCCGAACTGCCCCTTTCGCACGACCGAACGGCCCAGCAACCGCTCGATCCCCCCATGAGCGCTAGCCACTCCGCCCGCCGCCGTTGGACGGTAACTCCAGCCCCACTCCTCATGCCGCCACCGGACGGGAGCTCCGTCAGCCCCGCCCCATGCAACGCCGCTGGACGAGCAGCCAGCCACCTCGGGTCGCCTTGGGCCGCCCTGCCTAGACGCCGGACAGGAGAGAAAAAACGATAGATGCATGGATTGATGAACAAATGGTACTGCTAATGCACTTATATATGTTTAAATTTGTATATGTTGCTTGGTAATTTCAATTTGGTACTGCTACTTGGTGCTTGGTAATTTTGGTATGTGCTGATGAATAGATGATGTATGTATGTGCTAAAGCTAACGTGTCAACAATTCATCAAACATTTTTTGTCTAAGGGCAGTACATACATTTCGGCACACTACTCAATCCACAATTCGAAACTACAATCTCAGAAAAGAACTGGGCGGCAGATTCTGTGAGAATTTTCCAGAATCTTGATTCTGCAGAATCCTGTGCCAAAAGAACTGGGCCTTAGTAGCCCCAACACATTGAAGCGTGCAGATTCTTCCTTTTAATTATCCTACCTTTTTACCTCAGATCCTTCATGTAGAATTTATTAAGACCACAATTGTTCTTTTAGTTATTTCACCGGTTTACCCATAATCCTTTTGAAATTAGCCACATCCCTTTAAATATTCTAATTAAGCCCACAATCCTTCCTTCATTAGCTCATTCTCTTAATTAGCTCGCCCTAAACATGATGACTGCCACTCGTATATTTAGAGCGAGTTGGGATTAGTAAATGTGAAAGGCGCATAGGTCGTTGAGGATTATATCTGGTACACCCTGAAGGAAATATGCCCTAGAGGCAATAATAAAGTTGTTATTTATATTTCCTTATATCATGATAAATGTTTATTATTCATGCTAGAATTGTATTAACCGGAAACTTAATACATGTGTGAATACATAGACAAACAGAGTGTCCCTAGTATGCCTCTACTAGACTAGCTCGTTAATCAAAGATGGTTAAGTTTCCTGACCATAGACATGTGTTGTCATTTGATGAACGGGATCACATCATTAGATAATGATGTGATGGACCAGACCCATCCGTTATCTTAGCATAATGATCGTTTAGTTTTATTGCTATTGCTTTCTTCATGACTTATACATGTTCCTCTGACTATGAGATTATGCAACTCCCGAATACTGGAGGAACACCTTGTGTGCTATCAAACGTCACAATGTAACTGGGTGATTATATATAAAGATGCTCTACAGGTGTCTCCGATGGTGTTTGCTGAGTTGGCATAGATCGAGATTAGGATTTGTCACTCCGTGTATCGGAGAGGTATCTCTGGGCCCGCTCGGTAATGCACATCACTATAAGCCTTGCAAGAAATGTGATTAATGAGTTAGTTGCGGGATGATGCATTACGGAACGAGTAAAGAGACTTGCCGGTAATGAGATTGAACTAGGTATGGTGATACCGACGATCGAATCTCGGGCAAGTAACATACAGATGACAAAGGGAACAACGTATGTTGTCATGCGGTGTGACTGATAAAGATCTTCATAGAATATATAGGAGCCAATATGAGCATCCAGGTTCCGCTATTGGTTATTGACCGGAGATGTGTCTCAGTCATGTCTACATAGTTCTCGAACCCGTAGGGTCCGCACGCTTATGGTTCGATGGCGATTTGTATTATGAGTTATGTGATTTGATGACCGAAGTTTCTTCGGAGTCCCTGATAAGATCACGGACATGACGAGGAGTCTCAAAATGGTCAAGACATAAAGAATGATACATTGGACGATGTTATTCGGACACCGGATGAGTTTCGAGAGGTACCAGGTAATTATCAGAGTGTCGGAGGGTTATCGGAAGCCCTGGGGGAACTAATGGGCCTTGATGGGCCTTAGTGGAGAGAGAGGAGGGCCGCAAGGCATTGGCCACCCCCCTTGGCAGTCCGAATTGGACTAGGAGAAGGGGGCGGCGCCCCCCTTTCCTTCCCCTCTCCCTCTCCCTTCCTTCTTTCCCCTCCTCCAGGTAGAATCCTACTAGGACTTGGAGTCCTAGTAGGACTCCTCTCTCCTAGCAGGCACCCTACAGGGGCTAGCCGGACTCCTCTCCCCTCCTTTATATACAGGGGCAGGGGGCGCCCTAGAACACACAAGATCAATTGTCTTAGCCGTGTGCGGTGCCCCCCCCCTCCACAGTTACACACCTCGGTCATATCGTCGTAGTGCTTAGGCGAAGCCCTGTGCTGGTAACTTCATCATCACCGTCACCACGCCGTTGTGCTGACGGAACTCTCCCTCGTCCTCAACTGGATCAAGAGCTCGAGGGACATCATCGAGCTGAACGTGTGCTGAACGTGGATGTGCTGTACGTTCGGTGCTTGGATCGGTTGGACCACGAAGACGTTCGACTACATCAACCGCATTACTAAACGCTTCCGCTTTCGGTCTACGAGGGTACGTGGACACACTCTCCCCCTCTCATTGCTATGCATCTCCTAGAGAGATCTTGCATGATCGTAGGTAAATTTTTTGAAATACTGCGTTCCCCAACAGTGGCATCCGAGCCAGGTCTATGCGTAGACGTTATATGCATGAGTAGAACACAAAGAGTTGTGGGTGATAATATTCATACTGCTTACCAGCAACGTCTTACTTTGATTCGGCGATATTGTTGGATGAAGCGGCCCGGACCGAGATTACATGACCGCATTCATGAGACTGGGTCTACCGATGTGCTTTGCACACAGGTGGCTGGGGGGTGTCTGTACAGTAGTTTGGTTGGTGACCTGGCTTTGTGCCTGGAGAAAAACTAGCGCCTGGCCTGGGCCCGGGTTGGCGTTGATTTATGCCTGGTCAGGCTAGCCTGGGCTTGAAGCGTTTGGATTGTTCCTTGCCTGCAGTTGCCTTCTTTACCTTTAAAAAATATTGAATCAGTGGGCCATACCACTTTTGTCTCCCGGTTAGGACCCAGGCCGCTGGCCAGGCATAGAAAAATGGATGCCTGAACCAGGCTAAACACCCTGCCTGGTGCTAACCACTTTATTATAATTTTTTATTCGGTGGAGCCAGGCTAATGCAGTTACTTGGGAGGACCAGGCCAGGCAATTGTTTTCCTTCCCAGGCACCAACCAAACGCTTATCAGGCACGCTCCAGGCACAAGCCAGGCCAGGCATGTTCTGGTGTGGACACCAACCAAACTAGCCATGTTTCTCCAACTTTAGTTGAATCGAGTTTGACTACGCCCGGTCCTTGTTGAAGGTCAAAACATCACACTTGACGAAAAATCATTGTGGTTTTGATGCGTAGGTAAGAACGATTCTTGCTCGAAGCCCGTAGCAGCCACGTAAAACTTGCAACAACAAAGTAGATGACGTCTAACTTGGTTTTGCAGGGCTTGTTGTGATGTGATATGGTCAAGACGTGATGATATATAAATTGTTGTATGAGATGATCATGTTTTGTAAAAGTTATCGGCAACTGGCAGGAGCCTTATGGTGGTTGCTTTATTGTATGAAATGCAATTGCCATGTAATTGCTTTACTTTATCACTAAGCGGTATCGATAGTGGTAGAAGCAATAGTTGGCGAGACAACAACGATGCTTCGATGGAGATCAAGGTGTCAAGCCGGTGAGGATGGTGATCATGACGGTGCTTTGGAGATGGAGATCAAAGGCACAAGATGATGATGGCCATATCATATCACTTATTTTGATTGCATGTGATGTTTATTTTTTATGCATTTTATTTTGCTTAGTACGGTGGTAGCATTATAAGATGATCTCTCACTAAATTTCAAGATATAATGTAACGCCCTCGATGCGGCTATATCTCCCACGTGTCGAAGCACGACTTAGAGGCATAACCGCATTGAAAGCAATGTCGCAAGTGAGGTAATCTTCACACAACCCATGTAATCATAAGGGAAAGAGATACATAGTTGGCTTACAATCGCCACTTCACGCAAAACATGAGTAAAGCATTACATCATACAAATACAATCAAGGTCCGACTACGGAACCAAAATAAAAGAAGACTACCCCAAATGCTACGGATCCCTCGACCGTCCCAACTGGCTCCACTCTTGATCAACTCAAACGAAACAACACAATGAGCAAGATCTTCATCGAGCTCCTCCTTGAGCTCGGATGCGTCACCTGCACGGGCATCGTCGGCACCTGCAACTGTTTTGGTAGAACCTGTGAGTCACGAGGACTCAGCAATCTCACACTCGCGAGATCAAGACTATTTAAGCTTATAGGAAGGATGGTGTAATGAGGTGGAGCTGCAGCAAGCACTAAGCATATATGGTGGCTAACATACGCAAAAGAGAGCGAGAAGAGAAGCAAAGCACGGTCATGAAGCTAGAAGTGATCAAGAAGTGATCCTGAAACTACTTACGTTCATGCATAACTCAAACCGTGTTCACTTCCCGGACTCCGCCGAGAAGAGACCATCACGGCTACACACGCGGTTGATGTATTTTAGTTAAATCAAGTGTCAAGTTCTCTACAACCGGACATTAACAAATTCCCATCTACCTCATAACCGCGGGCACGGCTTTCGAAAGATAATACCCTGCAGGGGTGTCCCAACTTAGCCCATTATAAGCTCTCACGGTCAACGAAGGATAATCCTTCTCCTGGGAAGACCCGATCAGTCTCGGAATCACGGTTTACAAGACATTTCGACAATGGTAAAACAAGACCAGCAAAGCCGCCCGAATGTGCCGACAAATCCGATAGGAGCTGCACATATCTCGTTCTCAGGGCACACCGGATGGGCAAGACGTCGGGTTGGCATAGACCCTGGATTGCCCAGGGGGAGCCGGACATCGCCAGTTGGGCCGGCCTTTCGAAGGAGCACTGGTCCGGGGTTTAAAATAAAGATGACCCTCGGGCTCGCGAAAACCGGGAAAAAGGCTTAGGTGGCAAATGGTAAAACCAAGGTTGGGCCTTCTTTGGAGGAGTCTTATTCAAGGTGAAATGTCAAGGGGTCCCATAAATCACCCAACCGTGTAAGGAACACAAAATCAAGGAACATAACACCAAAGATGACGGAAACTAGGGCGGTAAGAGTGGAACAAAACACGGGCATAAGGCCGAGCCTTCCACCCTTTACCAAGTATATAGATGCATTAATTAAAATAAGAGATATTGTGATATCCCAACATATCCGTGTTCCAACATGGAACCAACTTCATCTTCACCGCAACTAACAACGCTATAAGAGGGCTGAGCAAAAGCAGTAACATAGCCAAACAACGGTTTGCTAGGAAAGGATGGTTAGAGGTTTGACATGGCAATATGGGAGGGATGATATAGCAAGTGGTAGGTATCGTAGCATAGCAAAAGAGCGAGCAACTAGCAAGCAAAGATAGAAGTGATTTCGAGGGTATGGTCATCTTGCCTGAGATCCCGCAAGAAGAACGAGTCCATGAAGAAGACAAGCGGACGTTCGAACGAATCCTCACAAACGCGACATTATCAGAACTAACCCGAAGAAGCAACACCGGAAAGAAGCAAACAACATGGTAAATAAACATCACATAAACATGGCATGATGCACAATTAAGTATGATGCATGTCCGGTTTAAATAGCATGGCATGGCAATATGCACAAACACTACTACAAATTAAATAGAGCTCAATATGCAACGAGTTGCATATTGACAAAACACCACATCAAATATTTAGTTTTCTCTCGGTTATGTACCCAACCATATTAAATGTTGACTAACATGGCAAGAGGTGAAGCATATGAAAACTAACTATTTAGGCAAGTTTAAATGAGGCCGGAAATAACAAACAACAATTCCGGAAAATCTTCATGTGCATATTTTGATTTGGTACTGTTCTGTCCTAAAGCATATTTTAATGTTATTAAACAGTAAAACAAAGTGCACCATGTTAAACTACGCATTTTTCCACCCCATTTACATATAAATAACATTTAATTCCGAGCTACGGTTATTTAGTTATGAAATAAATCATTTTAACATGGCATTTTAGCAAATTAATGCAAACAGCAAGTTAAACATTTTTAACATGGATGAAAGTAGCATATTATGAAACTAGACAGAATTCTAAACATTTTACATATATAAACCATTTTAATCCGATGCACGGTTCCGAGTTATTAATGCATGAACATGGAGGGTAATCAAATATGCAGTTTTACGGATAATTAAGCAAATTCACGCATGGGGAAAAAACATGACACGGGTCGCATCTAAACAGGAAGGCGGCTCACCAGGCCTCATGGGCCGTTGATGAAGGAGGTCCAAAAGGGGCGCAGTTGGGCTTGGTGCGATCCGCTTTGGCAGCCGGATCGAACGAGGCAACGACGCGTCAACGAGCACTGCGGGACTTGGCGCTGGTCGTCCTCCTCGCACGCAGTGAAGGGGAACAGCGTGTGAAGAGGCCAGTGCACCGGCGCGATCTGAAGGAGGCACCAGGCCGGGCAGGCTTGATGCAGAGGCGCGCGGCAATGAACTTGGCGAGGCGGCAGAGGCAGGGCTTGCCGGCGGCGTAGCCGGATGCGGAGGTCCGCCTGCTGCGTGCGGGAGGCAGGAGGCGCGCGGTCAACGCAGGGTGGCGCTCGTTCGAGGAGGCAGCAGAGGACGCAGGGGTCAAGCTTGTTCCCGAGCAGAGGACGACGGTGGTGGACTTGACGCGATCCCGGCGACGCAGACGAGGTGAGTAGGAGCGGAGGCGGGGAAGACCCAGAACGGGATGAAGCCGGCGGATCCGAGGCGGAGATGCGGCTGGCCTGGCGGATTAGCACGGTGGAGCTTGGGTGCGGCGGCGGAGGCAGGAGGTCGGGTGGAGTGTAACAAGGGATGGACAGGAGGGGTCAGGTGGAGGCGCGAGCATCCGCGAAAAACAAGGAAGGTGGTCGGGGAGGATTTGGATCGAGGAGAAGTGGTTGGCTGGTGGATTTTTGGATCGGGCGCGATCCCAAGGAAGAGGGTGGCGACGGCCGAGTGGGCAGGGGGAGGATTTGATGGATGGGACGGCTAGGTCTAGGGTTAGACTTATATAGGCAGGGGATTAGGGTAGAAGTTATCTAGGTCCCTCCGATCGTAATCGGACGGTTCGAAATAAATAGGCTAGGGAGTCCAAAAGAGAAAAAGGAGATGTTTTATAGATGTTGGGGGATGATCCGGACCCATCGGTCATGACTGCTCGGGTCAGGTTCGGGGAAGTTTCGGACACGGGCGAGGGGGCGATGCACTGTGCAAAGAGGGGTTATGCGAACGAGGTCAAATGGGAACCGAAAACCCGATGGGACTAGGAACCATCTACGAAGGCAGGGGGACACGGCAACTACGAACGGATGCAAGTTTTAAAAACAATGACGGCAACCAGTGCCGATGCAATGTGGATGATGTCATGATGAAATGCAACAACCAAATAAAAACACACGTCGATAACGAAAATATGGAAGCCGTCTGGAGCGTCGGTCTCGGGGCGTTACATATAAATGTTCTCCCTGAGTATGCACCGTTGCTACAGTTCGTCGTGCCGAGACACCACGTGATGATCGGGTGTGATAAGCTCTACGCTCACATACAACGGGTGCAAGCCAGTTTTGCACAGGCAGAATACTCATGTTAAACTTGACTAGCGTAGCATATGCAGACATAGCCTTGGAACACTGAGACCGAAAGGTCGAACATGAATCATATAGTAGATATGATCAACATAGTAATGTTCACCATTGAAAACTACCCCATCTCACGTGATGATCGGACATGGTTTAGTTGGTATGGATCACATGATCATTTAGATGACTAGAGAGATGTCTATCTAAGTGGGATTTCTTAAGTAATATGATTAATTGAACTTTAATTTATCATGAACTTAGTACCTGATAGTATTTTGCATGTCTATGTTGTTGTAGATCAATGGCTCGTGCTACCGTTCCCTTGAATGTTAATGCGTTCCTAGAGAAAGCTAAGTTGAAAGATGATGGTAGCAACTACACGGATTGGGTCCGTAACTTGAGGATTATCCTCATTGCTGCACAGAACAATTACGTCCTGGAAGCACTACTAGGTGCAAGACCCGCTGTAGGAGCAACTCCGTATGTTATGAACGTCTGGCAGAGCAAAGCTGATGACTACTCGATAGTTCAGTGTGCCATTCTTTATGGCTTAGAACCAGGACTTCAACGACGTTTTGAACGTCATGGAGCATATGAGATGTTCTAGGAATTGAAGTTGATATTTCAAGCAAATGCCCAGATTGAGAGATATGAAGTCTCCAATAAGTTCTACAGCTGCAAAATGGAGGAGAATAGTTCTGTTAGTGAACATATACTCAGAATGTCTGGGTACCACAACCACTTGACTCAACTGGGAGTTAATCTTCCTGATGATAGTGTCATTGATAGAGTTCTTAAATCACTGCCACAAGCTACAAAAGCTTCGTGATGAACTATAATATGCAAGGGATGGATAAGACAATTCCCGAGCTCTTCGCGATGCTAAAGGCTGTGGAGGTAGAAATCAAGAAGGAACATCAAGTGTTGATGGTTAACAAGACCACCAGTTTCAAGAAGAAGGGCAAAGGGAAGAAGGGGAACTTAAGGAAGAACGGCAAACAAGTTGCTGCTCAAGTGAAGAAGCCCAAGTCTGAACCTAAGCCTGAGATTGAGTGCTTCTACTGCAAAGGGACTGGTCACTGGAAGCGGAACTGCCCCAAGTATTTGGCGGATAAGAAGGATGGCAAAGTGAAAGGTATATTTCATATACATGTTACTGATGTGTACCTTACTAATGCTCGTAGTAGCGCCTGGGTATTTGATACTAGTTCTGTTGCGCATATTTGCAACTCGAAACAGGGGCTACGGATTAAACAAAGATTGGCTAAGGACGAGGTGACGATGCGCATGGGAAATGGTTCCAAAGTCGATGTGATACCTCTACATCTACCTTCGGGATTAGTTTTAGACCTGAATAATTGTTATTTGGTGCCAGCGCTAAGCATGGACATTATATTTGGATCTTGTTTGATGCGATACGGTTATTCATTTAAATCAGAGAATAATGGTTGTTCTATTTATATGAGTAATATCTTTTATGGTCATGCACCCTTGATGAGTGGTCTATTTTTGTTAAATCTCGATTGTAGTGATGCACATATTCATAATATTGTAGACAAAAGATGCAACGTTAATAATGATACTGCAACTTATTTGTGGCACTGTCGTTTAGGTCATATTGGTATAAAGCGCATGAAGGAACTCCATGCTGATGGACTTTTGGAGTCACTTGATGCTTGTGGACCATGCCTCGTGGGCAACATGACTAAAACTCAGTTCTCCGGAACAATGGAGCGAGCAACAGACTTGTTGGAAATAATACATCCTGATGTATGTGGTCCGATGAGTGTTGAGGCTCGCGGCGGGTATCGTTATTTTCTGACCTTCACAGATGATTTGAGGAGATATGGCTATATCTACTTGATGAAACATAAGTCTGAAACATTTGAAAAGTTCAAAGAATTTCAGAGTGAAGTGGAAAATCATCGTAACAAGAAAATAAAGTTTCTACGGTTTGATCGTGGAGGTGAATATTTGAGTAACGAGTTTGGTCTTCATTTGTAACAATGTGGAATAGTTTCGCAACTCACGCCACCTGGAACACCACAGCGTAATGGTGTGTCCGAACGTCGTAATCGTACTTTATTAGATATGATGCGATGTATGATGTCTCTTACTGATTTACCGCTATCGTTTTGGGGTTATGCTTTAGAGACGGGTGCATTCACGTTAAATAGGGCACCATCTAAATCCGTTGAGACAACACCATATGAACTGTGTTTTGGCAAGAAACCCAAGTTGTCGTTTCTTAAAGTTTGGGGCTGCGATGCTTATGTGAAAAAGCTTCAACCTGATAAGCTCAAACCCAAATCGAAGAAATGTGTCTTCATGGGATACCCAAAGGAGACTGTTGGGTACACCTTCTATCACAGATCCGAAGGCAAGATATTCGTTGCTAAGAATGGATCCTTTCTGGAGAAGGAGTTTCTCTCGAAAGAAGTGAGTGGGAGGAAAGTAGAACTTGATGAGGTAATTGTACCTTCTCCCGTATTGGAAAGTAGTTCATCACAGAAATCAGTTCCAGTGATTCCTACACCAATTAGTGAGGAAGCTAATGATGATGATCATGAAACTTCTGATCAAGTTACTACCAAACCTCGTAGGTCAAACCAGAGTAAGATCCGCACCAGAGTGGTACGGTAATCCTGCTCTGGAGGTCATGTTACTTGACCATGATGAACCTACGAACTATGAGGAAGCGATGATGAGCCCAAATTCCGCGAAATGGCTTGATGCCATGAAATCTGAGATGAGATCCATGTATGAGAATAAAGTGTGGACTTTGGATGCCTTGCCTGATGATCGGCAAGCCATAGAGAATAAATGGATCTTCAAGAAGGGACTGACGCTGACAGTAATTTTACTGTCTACAAAGCTCGACTTGTTGCGAAAGGTTATCGACAAGTTCAAGGAGTTGACTACAATGAGACCTTCTCACCCGTAGCGATGCTTAAGTCTATCCGAATCATGTTAGCAATTGCCGCATTTATGATTATGAAATTTGGCAAATGGATGTCAAAACGGCATTCCTTAATGGATATCTTAAAGACGAGTTGTATATGATGCAACCAGAAGGTTTTGTCGATCCAAAAGGTGCTAACAAAGTGTGCAAGCTCCAGCTATCCATTTATGGACAGGTGCAAGCCTCTCGGAATTGGAATATACGCTTTGATAGTGTGATCAAATCATATGGTTTTATACAAACTTTTGGAGAAGCCTGTATTTACAAGAAAGTGAGTGGGAGCTCTGTAGCATTTCTGATTTTATTTGTGGATGACATATTGTTGATCGGAAATGATACTGAATTTCTGGATAGCATAAAACGATACTTGAATAAGAATTTTCCAATGAAAGACCTCGATGAAGCTGCTTATATATTGGGAATCAAGATCTATAGAGATAGATTAAGACACTTAATTGGACTTTCACAAAGCACATACCTTGATAAAGTTTTGAAGAAGTTCAAAATAGATTAGTCAAAGAAAGGGTTCTTGCGTGTGTTACAAGGTGTGAAGTTGAGTCAGACTCAATGCCCGACCACTGCAGAAGATAGAGACAAAATGAAAATCATTCCCTATGCCTCATCCATAGGTTCTATCATGTATGCACTGCTGTGTACCAGACCTGATGTGTGCCTTGCTATTAGTTTAGCCGGGAGGTACCAAAGTAATCCAGGAGTGGATCGCTAGACAACGATCAAGAACATCCTGAAAAGGACTAAGGATATGTTACTCGTTTATGGAGGTGACAAAGAGCTCGTCGTAAACGGTTACGTTGATGCAAGCTTTGACACTGATCCGGATGACTCAAAGTCACAAACCGGATACGTATTTATATTGAATGGTGGAGCTGTCAGTTGGTGCAGTCCCAAGCAGAGCGTCGTGGCGGGATCTACGTGTAAAGCGGAGTACATAGCTGCTTCAGAAGCAGCAAATGAAGGAGTCTAGATGAAGGAGTTCATATCCGATCTAGGTGTAATACCTAGTCAATCGGGTCCAATGAAAATCTTTTGTGACAATACTGGAGCAATTGCCTTGGCGATGGAATCCAGATTTCACAAAAAAACCAAACACATCAAGAGATGCTTCAATTCCATCTGCGATAAAGTCAAGGAGGGAGACATAGAGATTTGCAAGATACATACGGATCTGAATGTTGCAGACCCGTTGACAAAGCCTCTCTCACGAGCAAAACATGGGTGTGAGAATCATTACTATGTAATCTAGATTATTCACTCTAGTGCAAGTGAGATACTGAAGGAAATATGCCCTAGAGGTAATAATAAAGTTGTTATTTACATTTCCTTATATCATGATAAATGTTTATTATTCATGCTAGAATTGTATTAACCGGAAACTTAGTACATGTGTGAATACATAGACAAACAGAGTGTCCCTAGTATGCCTCTATTAGACTAGCTCGTTAATCAAAGATGGTTAAGTTTCCTGACCATAGACATGTGTTGTCATTTGATGAACGGGATCACATCGTTAGATAATGATGTGATGGACCAGACCCATCCGTTAGCTTAGCATAATGATCGTTTAGTTTTACTGCTATTGCTTTCTTCATGACTTATACATGTTCCTCTGACTATGAGATTATGCAACTCCCGAATACCGGAGGAACACCTTGTGTGCTATCAAACGTCACAACGTAACTGGGTGATTATATATAACGATGCTCTACAGGTGTCTCCGATGGTGTTTGCTGAGTTGGCATAGATCAAGATTAGGATTTGTCACTCCGTGTATCGGAGAGGTATCTCTGGGCCCTCTCGATAATGCACATCACTATAAGCCTTGCAAGCAATGTGACTAATGAGTTAGTTGCGGGATGACGCATTACAGAACGAGTAAAGAGACTTGCCGGTAACGAGATTGAACTAGGTATGGTGATACCGACGATCGAATCTTGGGCAAGTAACATACCGATGACAAAGGGAACAACGTATGTTGTTGTGCGGTTTGAACGATAAAGATCTTCGTAGAATATGTAGGAGCCAATGTGAGCATCCAGGTTCTGCTATTGGTTATTGACCGGAGATGTTTCTCGATCATGTCTACATAGTTCTCGAACCCGTAGGGTCCGCACGCTTAACGTTCGATGTCAATTTGTATTATGAGTTATGTGATTTGATGACCGAAGTTTGTTCGGAGTCCTGGATGAGATCACGGAGATGACGAGGAGTCTCAAAATGGTCGAGACATAAAGAATGATATATTGGACGATGTTATCCGGACACCGGATGAGTTCCGAGAGGTACCAGGTAATTATCGGAGTGTCAGAGGGTTATCGGAACCCCTGGGAAACTAATGGGCCTTGATGGGCCTTAGTGGAGAGAGGGGAGGGCCGCAAGGGGCTGGCCGCCCCCACCCCTTGGCAGTCCGAATGGGACTAGGGGAAGGGGGCGGCGCCCCCCTTTCCTTCCCCTCTCCCTCTCCCTTCCTTCTTTCCCCTCCTCCAGGTGGAATCCTAGTAGGAGTCCTCTCTCCTGGCGCGCCCTACAGGGGCCGGCCGGCCTCCCCCTCTGATGTAGGATGGAACCCTAGATGGCCGATCTTTCACGAAAGGAGCGGATCACTACGAAGAACGCGAAGAACACAAGGGGAAACACGAGGGAAACACGAGGGGAACACGAGAGAAATCACTCCACCAACAAGAATAGATCACACACGCGCTAGATCGATGAACACAAAGGTGAGATACAAGATCCAAAGTCAACAAAGGACGATACATAGGGTAACCGATTCTTCTCCGTGAGGAGGTCTTGAGGGGGTCTTCTTCGTGAGGAGGTCTTGAATCCAAGTTGATCTTCTCCGAAGAGGGGCCGCAGTCTCTCTCGAGGAGGAGATCCGTAATGGATGAGCAAAGCTCTATCTCAACTAGAGCTAATCCTTTGCTAACCCTAGAAAGAGAAAGGGGATGGATTATATATAGTCTAGGGGGAGAAGAGGTACATGGGCTTCGGCCCTTTACTGTGCGCAGACAGGCGGAGTCGAATGTCCGGGCGTCGGGCCGGATGTCTGGGGCTTCGGGAGGGGCCGGATGTCCGGGCTAGGGGGCCGAATGTCCGGGCTGGCGGTGCAGGTTACTGTAGGTTCTGGTGCGGTGTGCCGGATTTCTGGGCTAGGTCCGGATGTCCGGGCTTGCTGGAGGGGCCAGATGTCCGGGGCCTGGCCAGATGTCCGGGCCCTGCAGCTCTTCTGTGGCTGGGATGCTGCGGTGTTGGCATCTCCAGGGGCCGGATGTCTGGGGTCTTGGCCGGATGTCCAGGGCCTGGAAGGTGAACTTGCCAATTTCCGTTGGTTCTCTTCATCCATGGACTTGATGGCTTGTCCGTCTTCACGTGCATCCTCGGGAGGGTCCTCTTGACACCTGATCATGCATAGCATATCGTACTTAGGTAGTAGCCATGTCTTGAGTGGATCATATGTGATATCACTAAGGAAGGAAGTCACCTCGTTCTCGAGAGCTCTAGCTCGTGCTCGTATCATGGGTCCTCTTGGCTCTTGATGAGACGATGGTAGGTGCATGGGGATGATCATGGGATGCTCCGCATCTTCTCCCCTCCCTTGGGAAAGATCCGTGCTCGGATCGAAATCCTCATCACCATGGTATGGGGGGCGATCTTTGATGTTGAAGATGTCGCTCATGGAGTACTTGTCCCATGGGATGTCGATCTTGTATGCGTTTTTGTTGTAGCGTGCAAGCACCTTGAAGGGTCCATCCGCTCGGGGTAGTAGCTTGGACTTGCGTTCATTGGGGAAGCGATCCTTGCGAAGGTGTAGCCACACAAGATCTCCAACATTGAACATCATGGTTTGTTTGTGGACGTTGAGCTTGGTCGCGAGTCGTTGTACTTGGCGCTCTATGGTTCTCCTTGTATCTGCATGCATCTTCTTGAGGAAGTTGACTCGGGCACTCGCGTCCATGTTTGTGCGCTCTTGTAGCGGTAGAGGTAGAATGTCCAATGGGGACAATGGGTTGAAGCCATAGACGACCTCGGAGGGGGACTTGCCGGTAGTCGATTGTCTTGCTCGATTGTAGGCATACTCGGCGATGGGTAGGCACTCTTCACACTCCTTGATGGGTTGGTCACCTCCGTTTGGCCGTCGGTTTGTGGATGGTATGCCGAAGAGAACAAGAGCTTGATTCCGAGCTTGGCGCACAAGGTCTTCCAAAAGTAACTCAAGAACTTGACGTCATGTCCGAGACAATCGTCTTTGGCACTCCATGAAGGCGCAAGATTTCCCTACAAAACAAATTTGCAACATGTGAAGCATCGTCTATCTTGTTGCAAGGAATGAAATGAGCCAATTTGGAGAATCGGTCCACAACAACAAAAACGGAATCCTTGCCATTTCGATTTCTAGGAAAACCAAGCACAAAGTCCATGCTAATATCTTCCCATGGTTGATATGGAATTGGAAGTGGCATATAGAGGCCATGAGATTGGGCGTTAGACTTAGCTTTGCGACATGTAGAGCATCGGTTGGTGAAGCAATTGACGTCGCGAAACATCTTGGGCCAAAAGTAGTTCTTGGAGAGCGTAGCAAATGTCTTGTCGTGTCCAAAGTGTCCCATGAGTCCGCCTCCATGAGATTCTTGCAAAAACAACAAGCGAAGAGAGGACTCGGGAATGCAAAGTTTGTTAGCTCTCATAAGATATCCATCTTTGATGTAGTATCGATCCCAAGAAGTATGTGTCAAGCACTTGGCATGAGGAATAGCAAATGTAGGATCATGCTCATACAAGTCTTTTATGTGCTCAAAACCAATGACATTTAACTCAAGTTGAGTGACAAGCATGCATATACGGGAAAGCGCATCCACCACTACATTTTCCTTACCTTTAATGTACTTGATGACATAAGGAAATGACTCAATAAATTCACTCCATTTAGCATGACGCTTGTTCAACTTAGTTTGACCCTTAAGGTATTTAAGTGTTTCATGGTCGGTATGGATAATGAACTCATGAGGGCAAAGGTAATGTTCCCATTCACGCAAAACTCGCACTAAAGCATATAGCTCTTTGTCATAGATGGGATAATTGAGTTGCGCTCCGGAGAGTTTCTCACTAAAGTATGCAATGGGCGCTTTCATGCTAACACACCTCCTATGCCATTACCACTAGCATCGCAATGAATTTCAAAAGGTTTGTCAAAGTTGGGTAATGCAAGCACGTGAGCATGAGTAAGCAAATTCTTAAGATCATTGAAAGCGATATCTTGGGATGTTCCCCAAACAAACGGTGCATTTTTCTTACTCAAAGCATGCAAAGGTGAAGCAATGGTGCTAAAATCCTTCACGAATCTACGGTAGAAACCGGCTAAACCAAGAAAACTACGCACTTGTTGCAAATTGGTTGGTTGGGGCCAAGTTTTAATAGCGTTGATCTTAGATTAATCAACATGAACACCCTTAGAAGATACTACGAAACCCAAGAAAATAAGCTTATCAACACCAAATAGGCATTTTTCCATATTAGCATAAAGTTGCTCTTTTCGAAGAGTTTGTAGCATGGTGCGAAGGTGGGTGACATGTTCTTTGAGAGATTTGCTAAACACAAGTATATCATCAAAGTAGACAACAACAAATTCACCAATGTAAGGGCGAAACACATAGTGCATAAGACGCATGAAAGTACCGGGTGCTTCCGATAAACCCATAGGCATGACTAGCCACTCATATAGACCAAACTTTGTTTTGAAAGCGGGTTTCCATTCATCACCCTCTTGTATGCGGATTTGATAGTAACCACTCTTAAGATCAATTTTGGAAAAGATAGTGGCACCGCTAAGTTCATCAAGCATATCATCAAGGCGTGGAATGGGGTACCTATATCGAACGGTGATAGCATTGATAGGTCTACAATCAGAACACATGCGAAAGCTACCGTCTCGCTTTGGCACAAAAACTTTCACGCACATGTCCATGGTCTATGAGATGCTTTACTTGCCTTTGTATTTCTATGGTTTCTTCGGGATTGATGCGGTATGGAGCTTTGTTGGGAAGCGGCGCTCCGGGGATGAGATCAATTCAGTGCTCAATGCCTCATAGTGGAGGTAGAACCGGAGGTAGTTCATCGGGGAAAACATCTTGAAATTCCTGCAATAGAGAAGATAACACCAAAGGTAGCTTGTGAGAGGTGTTAGTTTTTGTGGCCTCATCCTTGCACAATAGGACATAGTGTAGGACACTTGATGCGTTCTCACACACTTCTCTCATCTCACGTTTGGTGGCAAAGAGAACTAAGTTCTTCTTGTCGCTCATCGTGCAGGCACTCAATTTGGGCTTGTGGCGCTCACTCTCTTTTTGGTGGTTCACTCTCTCACTATTCTCTCCACGATGGGTGTTTTGCTTATCGGCGAGCACTTGGCTTGGAGATATAGGACGTGGCACAAATTCCTTCCCTTTCATCTTGAAGCTATAGTGATTTGTACGCCCATTGTGAATGACACCTCGGTCAAATTGCCATGTCCGCCCAAGAAGGAGGTGGCACACGGTCATCGGAAGGACATCACACTCCAAAGTGTCTTCATAGGCGCCGATCTTGAAAGAGACTTGTACCCTATGCTCGACTTTGATGGTGCCGGTGTCGCTTAGCCATTGAACCTTGTAGGGGTGAGGGTGCTTCATCTTGACCAATTGGAGTTTGGAGCATAGTTCTTCACTTGCTAAGTTATGGAAACTACCTCCATCGATGATGACCTTGACGGAACGTCCATTGATGCCGGCCTTTGTGTGGAATATATGGCATCTTTGATCTTCGTCTTGTTGATGTTGAAGAGTCAAGACCTTGGAGACAACTAGAGCGGGACTTGAATCTTCGTCACAAAAGACTTGATCATCTTCATCTTCGTTGTTCACTTGTCGGTGCATGGCCACTTGCTCAAGAGCTTCCATTTCTCCTTCACTCATGGAGTCGTAAGTTTCGTCGTCGTTGAGGATCATGGTGCGCTTGTTTGTGCACTCGAAGGACTTGTGGCCTCGGCCTTCGCATGTGAAGCATTTGATGGAACTTGTCTTGATGGTCTCATCGGTTGGAGTAGATGATGATGAAGCTTTCTTGAAGTTGCTTGTAGTAGAAGGACGACTTGAGCTTGTCGAAGCTTTCTTGTAACTTGACTTGTCGCCGTTGCTTGTAGAAGGCTTGGTTGAGGTAGAAGGTGTTGGAGTCGTCGAAGCTTGATTGTTGGAGAGGCCGTAGGATTTGGATGAGAACTTGGCATACTTGAAGTCGTCTTGTACTTTCCGTTCCGCTTTGGTAGCTTGATGCACTAGCTCGATGAGGTTCGAGTATGGTTGGAAGTCGGCAATCTTCTTGATAGGGTGATTGAGTCCATTCAAGAAATGTGCCATAGTTTGCTCATCATCTTCTTTGACATTGGCTCGTATCATGGCAATCTCCATTTCCTTGTAGTACTCTTCAATGCTCTTGGTTCCTTGCTTGAGTTGTTGAAGTTTCTTAAAGAGGTCGCGGTTGTAGTAGTTTGGCACGAATCGTGCTCTCATGACATCCTTCATTTGTGCCCAAGTGGTGATGGGTTGTTCACCTCTTGCCGCTCGGCGCTCAAGGACTTGTTCCCACCAAATGAGGACGTAGTCTTTAAATTCAAGGGATGCCATTGCGATCTTCTTCTCTTCTTCGTAATTGTGCAAGCGGAAGATTTTGTCAACCTTCAATGCCCATGATATGTACTCTTCGGGGTCATTGCTTCCGGTAAACTTGGGCATGGTGAACTTTAGCTTGCCGTATCTTTGCTCTTCATTGTGTTGGGGTCGGGGATGATGTCGCCCATGTCGGTGAGGATTGGCAATCTCATGTTGCTCTTGACGTGGAGGGTTGTCTTCCTCATGTTGCTCTTGGCGAGGAGGGTTGTCGACCTCATGTTGCTCTTGGCGAGGACGGGGTCCATTGTCTTCTTGCTCTCGATGGACTTGACGTTCTTGTCTCACTTGAGGATGAGCTTGTCTATCTTGATGAGGAGCTTGTCGATGCACACGTGCTTGGTAAATTCTTTCTTGAGCTTCTTCGCGAAGTGCTTCTTGATGTAGTCGAGCTTGTCGGCCTCGATTGGCTACGGCACGACTTGAGTCATGAAGGGCACGTTGCGCCTCAAGTGCTTGAGCTTCACGTAGTTGTTGTTCTTGGCGTTCCGCCTCGGCGTCTTGTGCATCTTGATGTTGTCGCGCTCGCTCCTCTTGTTCTTGTTGTCGTTGGCGTTGCCGTTCTTGTGCTTGTGCGAATGCAGCTTGGTTTTGACGATGTCGATGCTCTTGAGAGTCGGTGTCGTGTAGAGGATTGCAGTTAGCTTGACGGTCTTGGCGCGCGGCACGGCGAAGAGTATTCGATGTCGGTGTACTTGAACCGGAGATAGTGTCGTCGGAGTGTCGACTTGAGCGGCTCCGTCTTGAAGAGGACGAAGTTGTAGAAGGGTGGATCATCATGGTTCGGATATCTTCTTTGAGTGAACTCATGGATGTGTCGAAATAGTCTCTTGTACGTTGCTCGGATTGTCGTAGGTCGGTGGCGAGGTTGTCGATGCGGTCGCCCAAAGCAAGTTGTTCTTGATGCAAAGCTTGGTGTGCACCAAATAGTTGAGTCTTGGTGACGTAGGATGACATGTCGTCGTCTTGCTCCAAGAAGAGTGGGTTGGTAGAAGTACTTGGCCTATCCATCATTCCAAACAAAGATATGTGAGTGGGAGACAAATAAGAACCAATACCAAATGTACCTTGACCGAAGTTGAAAATGGATCAAAGATCACTCCAATGTGTAGCAAGGAAATAGCACAATTGGTATCAATTCTTGTCGGTTCTCACACCTACACAAGTAAAAAGCTTATGGTGGAGCTCGGTTAGGATGGTGGCACAAAATTTGATGCAATTGTAAGTGAGCTTCAATAATGTTGGAAAAGATTCACAAATTTGCAAATGCAACAAGTAGACCAATAGCAAGATAAGGTACACGGAAACACACACGCAAATAGATAAGATGGGGTTGTGCAACCAAGGGTGAGCCAAAATGTGGAATCCACCAAGATGCTCTTGTTGCACAACACTAGAGAGACGCTAGCACGATTGCACAATAGGCGGATATGAACTTGTGCACAACCTACTAAGCAAAAATGCAACGACTTCTATCCCAAGTATGCTATATGTATGATGTTCCTATGCATTGATCCATGATGATCGAGTATGACAATCTTAATGTTGTATGATGTTATGGTTCTTGCTTATAAGCTCTTTGCTTATCTTTCCTCTTTTGCTTAAAAGCTTGTTTGGCTCTTTGATGTTTGAGCTCTTTTCTCATGTAATGCTTCACGAACCAAGATAGCAATTGTGTATGTGACAACAACTTTGTGACACAAGAGATGATATCAAGATATGCAACACGATGATGATATGTATGATATGGGAAATATGATTGAGGGAGTCCTGGATTAGGGGGTATCCAGACAGCCGGACTGTGTACAATGTCCGGACTATTGAAGCGTGGAGATATAAGACTCGAGACTTCGGCCCGTGTCCGGATGGGACTTTCCTTGGCGTGGAAGGCAAGCTTGGCGATCCGGATATTATATTTCCTTCCTTGTAACTGACTCAATGTAAACCCTAGCCCTCTCCGGTGTCTATATAAGCCGGAGAGGTTGGTCCTTAGTAGGCTGATCACAATTACAATCATACCATCATAGGCTAGCTCTTAGGGTTTAGCCTCTACGATCTCGTGGTAGATCTACTCTTGTACTACCCATATCATCAATATTAATCAAGCAGGAAGTAGGGTTTTACCTCCATCGAGAGGGCCCAACACAGGTAAACATCTGTGTCCCTTGCTTCCTGTTACCATCAGCCTTGACGCACAGATCGGGACCCCCTACCCGAGATCCGCTGGTTTTGACACCGACATTGGTGCTTTCACTGAAAGTTCCTCTGTGTCGTCGCTGTCAGGCTCGATGGCTCCTTCGATCATCATCAACGATGCTGTCCAGGGCGAGACTTTCCTCCCCGGACAGATCTTCGTGTTCGGCGGCTTCGCACTGCGGGCCAACTCGCTTGGCCATCTGGAGAAGATCGACAGCTACGCTCCTAGCCACCAGGTCAGGTTCGGAAGGCGGACATCCGCGGAGACTTGATCTTCGAGGGATTTGGGCCTATGCCAGGAGCACCAGACAGTAGCGACGAGCACGGCTTAGACCTGCCATCAGACGAAGCTCGGGGTATCGCCCCCGTAGTATCTCCGGACCTAGATCCAGAGCAGGCTGCGCTGCCTAAGGACGGAGGGATGGACCCCGCCCCCAGGTTGCGCACTCATCGGCGGTGGAGCCGAACACGGGTCTTACCTCTGCGGTGGCCTGTGACTCCGAACCCCCGGATTCGTATCCGGACGTTGGTTACAGTCCGCACACTCCCGAGCCCGTCGGGCCAGGATGGGCTTCGGTAATGGAGTTCACCACATAGATATCTTCCAAGACTCGCCCTTTGGCGACATCTCGACTCATTAAAGTCTCTCTCTTTGTCGAGGCTCTTGGCGAACTCTGTCCGCTCGAGTGGGAGGCGGCGGCGAAGGAATTCATTGCCCACCCACCACCCACTTCATTGCCACGGTCGATGACTTAACCGAGGTACTGAACTCGACTCAAGACATCGACGGTATGGACGGCGATGCAGGAGAAGAACATGAACCATCGCTCACGTATGTGGACAACCACCTCTTCTTATGATATATATATATGGCGGACACTCCGAATGAAACAAATGGCGATGAGGCAACGGAGGATAAAACCTCAGGGGAAAAAGCAAATAATGGGCGTCATCGGCACCACTCCAAGCCCCGCCACACCAATACCGGCCCAGGAGACGAAAACAATCCGAATGGTGCCGAACAAGAATACAACCCTGATCAGCCTGCCTTCGAGCAGGTCGAACATGAGGATGAGCAGGTCAGCCCAGAAGAACATGCGACGGACGAATACCCGGAGGAGGACAGCTACATGCCCCCCTCCGGAGACGAGATTAGCCTAGGCGACGACGAGTTCAGCGTGCCTGAGGATCCCGTAGAGCAGGAGTGCTTCAAGCGTCGGCTTATAGCCACTGCGAGGAGCCTGAAAAAGAAACAGCAGCAACTCCAAGCTGATCAAGACCTGCTCACGCAGACGGATGGATCAAGTCCCGCAGCCGAGGAATACGGACTCGAGCACCACATAGCTGACCGCCACCTCGTGGCGGGATAAACGGCATACTAGTCCGCATACCAGCCAACACCCCACGCCAACATACTATCGCCGGGCAACAAAACAGACAGCCAAGATCGATCTACGGATCGGCGGGCGCGCCGCACGACGCGACGGCGACCATCACGCGGACACACCTTCAACAAGTCCGCCGGGCCAATATAGCCACCGCAGCAATTCGACCTACATAGCCACATAGCCCGCACAGAGGCACATGCGCCCCTTTGCTTCATCGACGAAGTAATGGATCATGAATTCCCGTATGATTCAAACCCATAAACATCGAATCATACGATGGCACAACAGACCCCGCAGTATGGATCGAAGATTTTCTTCTCCACATTCACATGGCCCACGGAGACGATCTACACGCCATCAAATATCTTCCTCTTAAGCTCAAAGGACCAGCCCGGCACTGGCTAAACAGCCTGCCAAAGAAATTCCATTGGTAGTTGGAAAAACTCGAAGACGATTCTCGACAACTTCTGTGGCACATATGTGCGACCACCGACGCCGATGACTTGAGCCACATCACTCAACAGCCCGGAGAGTCAGCCAGGAAATTCTGGACTCGGTTCCTAACTAAAAAGAACCAAATAGTTGATTGTCCGGACGCCGAAGCCCTAGCGGCTTTCAAGCATAATATCCGTGACGAGTGGCTCGCCGACACCTCGCCAGAAAACCCAAGTCCACGGCAGCTCTCACAACATTAATGACCCGCTTTTGCGCGGGCGAGGACAGTTGGTTGGCTCGCAGCAGCACTACGCCACAGCCTGGCAATTCGGATGGCCGCGACAATAACGGCAAGCCACGGTGTAACAGACATAAGCGACGGAACAACGGCGACAGCACTGAAGACACGGCAGTCAACACCGGATTCAGTGGATCCAAGCCTGGTCAGCGGAAGAAGCCGTTCAAAAGAAATAATCAGGGACCGTCCAGTCTGGACCGCATACTGGAGCGCTCGTGCCAAAGTCATGGCACCCCGGACAAGCTAGCCAACCACACCAATAGAGATTGCTGGGTATTCAAACATGCCGGCAAGATAAACGCCGAAGACAAGGACAAGGGGCTGCACATCGACGATGATGAGGAGCCCGACGTCTGAACACGGGGGGACAGAAGAAATTCCCCCCCCCCCCCGCCTAGGTGAAAACGGTCAACATGATCTACGCCACGCACATCCCCAAGCGGGAACGGAAGCGGGCACTAAGGGACGTCTATGCTATGGAGCCAGACACCCCCAAATTCAACCCATGGTCAGCTTGTCCGATCACTTTCGATCGTAGGGATCACCCTACCAGCATCCGTCACGGCGGCTCAGCCGCATTGGTCCTAGACCCAATCATTGACGGATTCCACCTCACGCGTGTCCTTATGGACGGTGGCAGCAGCCTGAACCTACTTTACCAGGACACAGTGCAGAAAATGGGCATTGACCCTTCAAGGATCAAGCCCACTAAAACCACCTTTAAAGGTGTAATTCCTGGAGTAGAGGCCCGCTGTACGGGCTCTATAACATTGGAAGTGGTCTTCGGATCTCCGGATAACTTCCGAAGCAAAGAGTTAATCTTCGATATCGCCCCTTCCGCAGTGGTTACCATGCCTCGCCGGACGAACCGCATTCGCCGGATTCAATGCGGTACCACACTATGCATATCTCAAGCTCAAGATGTCAGGACCACGTGGGGTCATAACGGTGAACGGAAATATGGACCGCTCTCTCATTTAATGTAAGAACATATCGCAGCCCTTGCGGCGAAGTACAATGCGCCCTTCTCCGCAAACCAATCTGGCGACAACAACCGGCACGATCAAGCGAGTCCGAGCACCTCGCAACAGATCATCAGCATGCCAAGAGCGCGACTAGCAGTCCGCCTCCGCTTAAGCCCCATCAAAGCAGCATTCGTGCCACGTGCACACAATTACGCACTTAAAATACCATGGGCATAGGCGGAGGCGCATCAACGACTCAGTCAATAGTGCGGGTAACCGTCAAATACTTTCATACACTTTCCCTCTTACCTTTCAGGACACTGCGTTGGCGCAGCATTCTCAAAAGAGCCGAATTGCCGGACTTATAGGGAAGAGACATCCAAGGAGGCAACAAACGTTGTGCACAGAAGGAAATACCCAGGTGGATTCTATTTACGATCATTATACCTGCTTTATCTACCCGAACACAGCCTGCCCCTGGATAGGACATGTCTAGTCCTATTTTATCTCTGCTGAACGCATCCATTGTAAATGTACGCTTAAACGTATTTTTCATCAATGGGAGATTATATATAGCGTCAGCTTATTATTCTTATTTGAGAATTTTCTCTTATAAATGTTTATTTGATATTGCATCCGTACACTTTGGTGCGGCGGTTTGCTGTGGGCTTCTCATGGCGCCCGTAATATGGCAAATAAAGTCCTAACACTTTCAACAAAGGCGGCACCCGAACTTATAGCACTATATGCATCAGCTCCGAATCATGTCTTGGGTCTAAAGTTGGGATAGCCCGGCTCCCTTGTTTTGGTGCCTTACGTTCCGTTATATCGGCTAAGGTAGCGCAGGGAGAACTACTGCGATTGTGTCCCGGTTCTTCCGGATGAGCACCTCAGTAGAGAAAGCCGAAAACTGACCGGCATGATGTGGCGAGAGCTGGTCGCTGTTCGAGAGGTTTTGAAATCCTTAAAGATTTTCCGCTTTAGGCGATAAATTGGCTTCGTCCGATCTAGGCATGTATAACGCCCCAATTCGGCCTTCCGGATTCTTGGGGCTTCGCCGAAATTTAAAATTGTAGACTTCTATGGCTAAGTGAAAGTTATAAAGCCGCATAGTCCGATTGCCTTGTTTGCTTTGCCGGACACCTCCTTAAGGGACCAAACATTTGGATAAAGAGTGTCTGGGTTTTCCACGAACACCCCAGTGCTAGTCACATGGGGGCGGAAGTCGATGACTGGCCTACTTTCAGGATTTTATAAACAGCCGCACAGAAGGTAATATTTTAAATAACAAAAGCGCTACATAGCGCAAGTAACTTCGTCTTTAAATTACAAACATGACAGAAGTGAACTCATTCAAAAATGGCATCCTTGGTACACTCATCGGCGACGAGACGAGCACCCTTCATCACGCCAGCATAGTACATCTCGGGATGATGATGCGCCTTGCCCTCCGGCGGCCCGTCCTTGACCAGCTTTTCCGCATCCAGCTTGCCCCAATGCACCTTGACGCGGGCAAAGGCTCGGCGGGCACCTTTGATGCAAACGGATCGCTTGATCACTTCAAGCCGCGGGCAGGCATCCACCATCCGCTGATCGGGACAAAGTAGCTCTGGGCAGGAGCTCACCAGTTACATCATCGACTATGAAGTCCTTCATAGCCGTTCGGCCTTCTGTGGAGTTCGATCAACCGCTTCAGCTTGGTCGCTCGAGGCATCGGATGATCGGCCCCATCATTGGGACCGAACAGCTTCTCCGTTGAGCTCCCCTCCTGGGCACGGTAGAACTCCGCAGCGTCTGAGACGCTGCGTGGAAGATCTGCAAATGCCCCTAGAGAGCTCCGTATTCGAGTAAGTAAAAGAAACGCCTCCTCCACATGTTTGCTTTGCATAAAGAATTTCTTACCCGGTGCTATCTTTTTGGCCTCCTGGATCTCCTGCTGTGCTTTCTCGGCTTCGGCCTTGCCATCTTTCAAATTCACAAGGGCCTTCGCAAGCTCAGCCTCCTTCGCCTTCAGATCATACTCCACGGACTCGCATTTCTTGCCGAGGTCCTGGAGCTCCTGTTGTACCCACCTACCCTAGCACTTTGCTTTTCGCGCTCCTTACACTCCGAGGCCGCCTTGTCTTCGGCCTCGGACAGCGCCTTCTTCAGGGACGCCACTTCGGCGGTGGCCCCTGTTACACGGTCACGACACTTAGGTGTTAGACTCATCAATTCTGCCTATCCTTAAATGCATAAGAGCGGGAATTACTTACCCTTGTTCTCTTCGAGCTGCCTCTTCGTGAGGACGAGCTCTCCCTACGACTGCTCTAGGTCCCGCTTCAGTTCGGCAACCTCGGCAGTACGGGCAGCAGCAGCAAGCAGCACATCCTGCTTATTCACAACAATACTTATTATTAGACTCATGTGGATTATAATTGACCCTCCGTTTGGCTTTTCTTTCCGAACACCAAACAAAGTATCAGGGGCTACTACCTATTGGGTGGTAATTTCATACATTTTTATTACTCACCTCAAAGCCCGTCAGAGGTTTTGCATGAGCTTGGTTAGTCCGCTTTTGGCGGACAGAACCTTTTGAATCACCGCACTCATAAGAGTACGGTGCTCTTCTCCCATGGAAGCGCCTCGAAGCGCTTCCACCAGGCTATCCGGCACCGTTGACGCGACGGAAGTCCTCAGCACGGGCGGCTCGCCCTCCCTAACGAGGGGCTGCCCGCCCAAGTCCGGAACCGTCGGAGGTTCCGGAGCAGTGTTCGGTCGGGAGTCCGCCTTGTTGCGGCTCTCATCGACACGATCCGCGGGGATCTTGAACCCCGCATGTCCGACATTCGGAAGTCCGCCTTGGGGCGTCTCAGGTCACCTCCCCTGCCGGGAACCTTGGGACAACACCTCCGTGTCATCCGCAGCTAAGGAATGGTGGCCGTCGGAGCGAAGTTCATCTCTGAAGCGCTCAGAGACCCGTCCGAAGACGACTCCTACGGATGAGCCCTGGCCGGACTGCATATATGCTCGGCGTTATTAAACAACTATGACTTAAAACCACGGTAGAGTGCGGACACTTACGATCGCGCCAGGGGCTTCCCCCTGGGCAGCCACCCTTCATCGTTGTAGGCGGCCGTGGTGGAGTAGTCCGGAAGGGATGTTTTCCCCTTCTTGGACGCCCCAGCCTCCCCCTCCGGGGCAGATTTTCTCTTCTCCCCCCCCCCCAGTGCGGGGAGGTGGAATTTCTTTTTGATTCCCCCCGCTTCTACGGGAGGAATCTGTCTCGTCGTCATCGGACGACAGGGGTATAACGGCCTTGCGCCGAGGGCCTTTTCCGGCCCCCTAGCCCGCTTCACCGGGCCCCTCGTCCTTTCCGGATGGGGCGTCTTCTTCTTCTTCCTCATCCCCTTCATGGGAGGAGTCTGCCTCGTCATCTTCGGACGAGGCTTCTGGCACAACCTTACGACGGAGACCCTTTCGGGTCCCCGGGGCCTTCTTCTCCGGCACCCTGTACGGTGCCGGGACTAGCATCTCCGTCAGGAGAGCATCCGCTGGGCCTTCCGGCAGTGGAGCCAGACAGTAGACCTGCTCCGCCGTCTCCACATAGTCCTGAAGCAAATATGCATGACTACTTAAGGGACTCCCGTGAATATATGGGGAAAAACTGGGTCTGGTGGCAGTCTGAGAATTCACCTGACTAGGAGCCCGCGCGGTGTGAAGCCCGCGGTCCTCGGACGTGGGAGGAGGTACTTCGGAGGCCTTGAACAATACTTTCCATGCGCCTTTGTGCGTCATGCCGTAGAGCTTCCGGAGCGTCTGGTGTTCGGCCGGGACGAACTCCCATATATTAACCGCCCGCCTTTGGCAGGGCAGGATCCGGCGAACGAGCATGACCTGGATCACGTTGACAAGCATGATGTTCTTGTCATTCATGCTTTTGATGCATGTCTGGAGTCCGGCCAGCTCCGTGGAATCGCCCCAGGACAGGCCCTTCTTTTCCCAGGAGGTGAGCCGCATAGGGGTTCCGGATCGGAACTCGAGGGCCGCTGCCTAGCTGGCGTCGCGCGGCTCGGTGATGTAGAACCACCCCGATTGCCATCCTTTTACGGTTTCTTCGAAGGAACTATCCAGCCAAGTGACATTAGGCATCTTGCCCACCATGGCTCCTCCGCACTCCGCTTGCTGGCCGCTTACAACCTTCGGCTTCACGCAGAAGGTTTGTAGCCATAAGCCGAAATGAGGCCGGATGCGGAGGAAGGCCTCGCAAACGACGATGAACGCCGAGATGTTGAGGACGAAATTCGGGGCTAGATCATGGAAATCTAGCCCATAGTAGAACATGAGCCCGCGGACGAAGGGATGGAGTGGAAATCCCAGTCCACAGACGAAGTGGGCGACGAACACGACCCTCTCGTGGGGTCCTGGGGTCGGAATGACCTGCCCAGCGTCCGGCAGCCGGTGCGCTATGTCTGCGGCCAAGTATCCGGCCGCCCGAAGATTTGTGATGTGCTTCTCCTTGACGGTGGAAGCCACCCACTTGCTTCCTACTCCAGACATGTCTAGCTGTGCGGAGGAGACTTGGGCTTGGGCGCTGGAGCTCGAGGGGGCAAGAATGGGCAGAGAAGGAAGAAGGCATGGGTAAAAATGAGGAAATCTTATCCCTTTATAGAGGCGACAAAAGCGGTGCCCCTCCCCACTTGCCCGTTGGGAATCGCTTGCTTCCCAAGCGCCGCGATTAATGATGTGGTGGGATTACCCGTACCTGTATTGATGAGAATCCCGTGATAAGGGGGCATGATCTCTACTTTGACAAGACGTGTCAAGGAAACCGCCTCGCAATACGCGCTGTGGCTGGTTCTGGGAAGACGATTCAAATAATGACCCAACCGTAATGACACGTCACGTTGCTTGAAAAGTTGTCAGCAGATTGCATTTGTGAAACATCATTCTCTCTACGGTGGCATACGAAGATCATCTTGTGGATCCGGACACAGTTTGAGTGTTCGATAATTATCTTGGAGTATTCGGAGGAGGAACCCGCCCTGCAATGCCGAAGACAATACTGCGCCGGACTCATCGTCATTGAAGCCTGGTTCAGGGGCTACTGAGGGAGTCCAAGATTAGGGGGTATCCGGACAGCCGGACTGTGCACAACGTCCGGACTATTGAAGCGTGGAGATACAAGACTCAAGACTTCGGCCCGTGTCCGGATGGGACTTTCCTTGGCGTGGAAGGCAAGCTTGGCGATCCGGATATTATATTTCCTTCCTTGTAACCGACTCCATGTAAACCCTAGCCCTCTCCGGTGTCTATATAAGCCGGAGAGGTTGGTCCTTAGTAGGCCGATCACAATTACAATCATACCATCATAGGCTAGCTCTTAGGGTTTAGCCTCTACGATCTCGTGGTAGATCTACTCTTGTACTACCCATATCATCAATATTAATCAAGCAGGAAATAGGGTTTTACCTCCATCGAGAGGGCCCGAATCTGGGTAAACATCTGTGTCCCTTGCTTCCTGTTACCATCATCCTTGACGCACAGATCGGGACCCCCTACCCGAGATCCGCCGGTTTTGACACCGACAATGATCTCTAATGTGCACAAGTCACGTTGCCAGCAATACACAAAGGCTAGTCTCGATGGGTAAGTGACGCAAAAGTAAGGCTATGGGGTTATCAATGCAAATGCAAGAGAGTATGACAATATCACGGTACCAAGATGATATCAAAGTGAAGTTGATACCAAAGTGAATGTAGACGTTCGTAGTAGTCCTTGGCGAAGATGAGCGGTGGTGATTGTTGATGCCGAACCGTACCTAGATAGCCGAAACACAATAGGACACGGAAACCACAACTCAAAATCTCAAAGCAAAATGGGTCAAAATTGTCGGAGTTGGTAGCGGGAAAGGCTATGGTGGTTCTATGCGGAAGTGGTGGAGGTATGCGGAAGTGATTGTGGGCACCGGGACAAAATTTGGCGAGGGTTAGGCGGTAAACGGAGTGGTGGACGGAAGTGGCTGCTGCCAGGGGCCGGATGTCCGGGCTGATGGCCGGATGTCCGGGCTCTGGATCCGTGGACGAACTCGAAGAACACCGCGTGGAGAGGTCAAATTCGGGTCAAAATTTGGAAGATTTTGTGGATGGAAATTGGGGAAAAGCTAGATCTACTTGCAACACACGAAATCCGCGGATCAAATCCAACAAAACTTAATCACACCAACAAATCACAAAAAAAAAATTGGGGCTATTTTTGTGGGGCAATCGGATTAGGACGAAAAACAACAAAATCAAGCTAGAAAACAAAGAGAGGGGGCTCCGAAATCGTGATCAACGTGGCTCATGATACCAAGATGATGTAGGGTGGAACCCTAGATGGCCGATCTTTCACGAAAGGAGCGGATCCCTACGAAGAACGCGAAGAACACGAGGGGAAACACGAGGGGAACACGAGAGAAATCACTCCACCAACAAGAATAGATCACACATGCGCTAGATCGATGAAACAAAGGTGAGATACAAGAGCCAAAGTCAACAAAGGACGATACATAGAGTAACCGGTTCTTATCCGTGAGGAGGTCTTGAATCCACGTTGATCTTCTCCGAAGAGGGGCCGCAGTCTCTCTCGAGGAGGATATCCGTAATGGATGAGCAAAGCTCTATCTCAACTATGAGCTAATACTTTGCTAACCCTAGAAAGAGAAAGGGGATGGAGTATATATACTCTAGGGGGGCGAAGAGGTACATGGGCTTCGGCCCTTTACTGTGCGCAGACAGGCGGAGCCGGATGTTCGGGCGTCGGGCCAGATGTCCGGGGCTTCTGGAGGGGCCGGATGTCCGGGCTAGGGGGGCGGATGTCCGGGCTGGCGGTGCAGGTTACTGTAGGTTCTGGTGCGGTGTGCCGGATTTCTGGGCTGGGGCCGGATGTCCGGGCTTGCTGGAGGGGCCGGATGTCCGGGCCCTGTAGCTCTTCTGTGGCTGGGATGCTGCTGTGTTGGCATCTCCAGGGGCCGGATGTCCGGGGTCTTGGCCGGATGTCCGGGGCCTAGAAGGTGAACTTGCCCGTTTCCGTTGGTTCTCTTCATCCATGGACTTGACGGCTTGTCCGTCTTCACGTGCATCCTCGGGAGGGTCCTCTTGACACCTGATCATGCATAGCATATCAGACTTAGGTACTAGCCATGTCTCGAGTGGATCATATGTGATATCACTAAGGAAGGAAGTCACCTCGTTCTCGAGAGCTCTAGCTCGTGCTCGTGTCATGGCTCTTGATGAGACGATGGTAGGTCCATGGGGATGATCATGGGATGCTCCGCATCACCCTCCCTTTCTTTATATACGGGGGCAGGGGGCACCCTAGAACACACAAGATCAATTGTCTTAGCCTTGTGCGGTGCCCCCTCCACAGTTACACACCTCGGTCATATCGTCGTAGTGCTTAGGCGAAGCCCTGCGACGGTAACTTCATCGTCACTGTCACCACGCCGTCGTGCTGACGGAACTCTCCCTCGTCCTCAACTGGATCAAGAGCTCGAGGGACGTCATCGAGCTGAACGTGTGCTGAATGCGGAGGTGCCGTACGTTCGGTGCTTGGATCGGTTGGATCGCGAAGACGTTCGACTACATCAATCGCATTACTAAACGCTTCCCCTTTCGGTCTATGAGGGTACGTGGACACACTCTCCCCCTCTCGTTGCATCTCCTAGATAGATCTTGCATGATCGTAGGTAAATTTTTTGAAATACTGCCTTCCCCAACACACCCACCTCCAAGTTCAAGCTTATCTGGGCTGCCAGGATTCCTCCTAAGCTCAAGATCTTCCTCTGGCAGGCCTTTAGGGGCCGGTTGCCTTCCGCTTACCAAGTCAGGAAAAGGAATGGTCCTGGCTCCGCCTTTTGTGCCTTATGCTCTGCCTTGAAAGACATCAACCACATTTTCTTTGGGTGTGCCTTGGCCAAGTTGGTGTAGGGCTGTGTCCAGTCTTGGTTGAATGTCTCCTGGCCCCGTCTCTTTTGCGAACTTGCGTTTGCGAGCTGGCAACCTTCGGGGACGTTCTAAGAGGTTGTTTTGGGTTGGGCTTGGTGCCCTCTGCTGGTCCTTATGGACTATTAGGAACAAATCTACTATTGAGGGTGTTTTTCCTAATAAGCCGGCTGATGTTATTTTTTAAATGTCTATCTTCTTGCAGCAGTGGAAATTATTAACTAAACAAGCGGATCGGGATGGTATGGAGGTGATGATCAACAAAGTTCGTGCGTCTGCCAACCTGATGACATCTCCTACCGTGGCATCTTCTCCTTAGTGTGTTGGCTTCCTTTTCTTAGCAGTAGGTGGTTGGCCTGCGTGCCGTTTTATATGTACTGTGGGCCTGTGTGCCGATGACTTCTGGTTATGTGCTCTGTGGTGAATGGCCCGATGGTCTGGGTGCACTGGTTGTGTGGTATGGTCAGTTTGTTACTCTGTCATGTGGCTTTATTTATAAAGTTGGCATATGTCTTTTCTCTTAAAAAAAACACATCCGAAACACGTGGTCCGAACGCTCACAGACGGGTTAAGCGCCTGCTGGAGATGCCCTTACATTTGCAAATGTTTTCCTAAATGGGATTAGTATATAGGAATTCGTGCTCGACTGCTTCCCTCAAAGTTGATCTTTTTTGTGAAAGGGGGAGAAAGATCGTCGTAAAACCTCTAAGTTAAAAGCAGAGCTTTCACAGAGCTCTGAACATTTGCTTCTGCCAGACTAATTATGCACTGATCTTCTTCTTCTTTTTCGAGCAAAACTAAGCCGTGGTTACTACAAAATCAAAGAAAACAGTGATCCGCTAATCTTTCATGTCTCCAAAAATCAAATAAACCTCCACTGCTCCATCATTCGTCCATGGACATATCAGGTTTGCTTCTAGTATCCCTAAATAAAGGTTTGCTTCTAGTAGTAGCTTATTGCTCCGTGCGAAGGAAACGAATCACTAGAAAGTTACATTATATTCGTCAAAAAGAAAAAAAAAACCTAGAAAGTTACATCGGCATCGACGAACTACACATATATGACGGCGACGGGCACGTATGCGTAAGTTGTGCACATACCTAGCCGTAGGGAGAGGCACCATATGATAGGACAGCCGCAGCACGAAATCCTCCATCGCTCGGCTCCTTTCCTTGGTCTGCAAGTCCCTCCCACTGTCCCTCTTTACAGCCACCCGGAGTTGTTCTTCCTCCGGGCCCCGGCGAGGGCGGCAAGCAACGAACAAATCCCAGCTGCATGCGCTGCCCCGCGCCACATGCATATGCATTCGTTCATGTATATAAACCGCGAAGCCGTCCAGTTTCTGAAAGCGCGCGTCAGGCATTCCATCCCAGTATTTACTGCCTCAATCGTCAGACCATCAGCGACAGAGAGCTCCTGTAAATAACCCGAGTGGCGGTATTCTGCGGAAGTGCAGCACGTACGTCCGGCGAAAATGGTCGACAACTTGAAGCCCGTGGCCCTCTTCCTGCTGATGCTCAACTTGTGCATGTACCTCATCCTCGCCATCATCGGCGGGTGGGCGGTCAACTTGGCCATCGACCGCGGCTTCATCATAGGTACTGCTCTGCTCTGCTGCTCGCCCGGAACCTCAAAGCCGTAGTAACAGAGCTAGAGCCTGCCCAGTTGCTGATTTGTGATTGCCTGCAGGGCCCGAGCTGCGTCTCCCGGCGCATTTCCACCCGATATTCTTCCCCATCGGGAACTGGGCCACCGGCTTCTTCGTGGTGTTCGCGCTGCTCGCCGGCGTCGTCGGCGCGGCCTCCTGCATCGTCGGCTTCACTCACGTCCGCTTCTGGAACTACAGCAGCCTGCAGCCCGCGGCGTCGCTCGGTCTGCTCGCCTGGGCGCTCACCGTCCTAGCCATGGGGTAAGCACGCGCGTTTCTCGAATTACACAACTCGTTTAGTCTGACAAACTTTATGCTGAACCTTATTATTGATAAATTGCTGCAGGCTGGCTTGCCAGGAGATCAGTTTCGACCGAAGAAACGCGAAGCTGGTAAGATTCCTCCCGTTTTTGTCCTCGCCCCGTGCTTCGTCAGGTACATATGGTTTGTGAGCTGATCAACACGCTCTGGGTTGGCAGGGGACCATGGAGGCGTTCACGATCGTCCTGTCACTGACGCAGCTCGTCTACATCCTCGCGATCAAGGCGGGCGGCCACGGGCCCGTCCAGGTCGAACGGCACAACGCCTTGGGCCGCTGATCGGGTCCGAGGATACGGATGCGTGAGATGAAGCAGAACCGCCGGAGAAAGTTTGCGTGTTGTCGTTGTGCTTTTCGCGTGATGTGATGATTCTTTGAGTTTGGCGTTGTAATATATTGTGTATTCCGCTGGCCTTTGGATATATTGATTGATGAATTCAAGCATCTGGAAAATCTGATTTCTTAGGACGTGCAACAATCGTCATCACAGTACATACGTGTTTTTTCTAATATAAAGAGAGCTACTTCTCCGATTTCTATTAAGAGAAATCACAATGTTGTTACAACTACCAGAACTAGCAGAAAATAACTAAAAACAACGACGCATGACCTTTTTTTTTCGAAGATAACTTCAGATCTATTAACCAGCAAACAGCAATACAAGGCAATCCTGAAAAACCAAATAAGTTACAATCAGTCCCTGTGAAGTAAGCCGTCCTAAAGGAGCAAGAGGAGAAACACCCATCAACCCCCAAGATCACAAAGGGATAAATCGACAAACTACAGATACCCCACAAACCAACAGACTCCAAATCCACCTTTCTCGGAGTCCACAAGCCAAACCCCCTAATTTTTTCTCTGCGAATCATCCAACCATGATTCTGTTAGTCCTGAATCTCCATCCATGTGTTGCCTTAAAGACTCCATTGGCAATCAGCTCAACCATTCTTATGCCCCCACTTCATTGTTCCTTGTCTTTCTGGGTTTATATGCAAAATTTTCCAGTCATGTAGCCACATAATAATCAGATTGACACGGTTATAAGGATCAATTACCTTTTATTATAAACAATGGTACTATTTCCCAATTTCCATATAGTCCAAAGATAGCAGATACACCAACCATAACCAGTTTTTTAAAATTTATTAAACCTCAGTATCCAAAGATTAAGCAGATCATGAACATTGCCACATGTATCATGTAAATTAGCACATTTCATAATTAAAGCAATTCTGAAACAAAACACTTAAGGAACAAGTGATTGATAGATTCATCTTTTCCACAATAAGAGCATTTACTATCACTAATCCATCCTCTTCTAGCCAAATTATCTTTCCTTAAAATATTGATCTAAGAACCAACCACATAAACACTTTCATTCTAGGTGGCATCTTAACTTTCTACAAAAAGTTTTGTCGGTGTTTAACCTCATTTTTAGTCATAAGCCTATGATAAGACTTAACAGAGTAGGCATCATTTTTACTTAGTGTCCACCTAATGAAATTCTTTTTGGTCGGTCAATACCACATCAACACAAACTTCCTTAAGCCCAATTTTTTGGCCGATTCTCCCATAATCTTGAGAATCAACCCTCCACCCAGCTTCTCCTATAATCTTTAACCCATATTTTTTTACAACCCTAACTAGTTAGGATGTGAACAACTAGGATTGTAAAAAAAATATGGGTACAAGATTCTGGGAGAAGCTAGGTGGAAGGTCGATTCTGAGAGAATCACCCAAAAGAACTGAGCCTTAATATGACTCCATAGATCTAAGGAGTCTGATTACAAGGTCCGTCTAAACTAAACTTGATCAAGGCTTCTGCAAAGAATTTCATCCATAGATTTATTTTTATCAAAGAACACATTATATAATCTTGGGAAATTGGTTTTAAGAGGTTTATCGCCAATCCATCAATCTTCCCAAAATCTCACATTTTTTCCATTACCAATTTTAAATTTACATAAAGAGGAAAAAATGATCTTTGTGTTTTAAAATGTTAGTACAGAATTGTTAATCACCTTGATTAGATTTGATCCTAGAAATACATTTTCCCCTCTGATATTTATTATGAATAATATCTTGCCACATGCCCTAAGTATTGAAAAATTTCCATCACCATTTACATAAAAGGACTTTATTCACTAAAGCTAAGTTCTGAATTTCTAACCCTCACAAAACATTAGGGCTATATACCTCATACCATTTTACTAAATGGGTTTCTTTCTTATCAGCTTCTTCCAACTGTAACAACCTAGCTCCAAATAAGTCCACTCTCTTATTCGCTCCAACTGGTAAACTAGAGAAAGATATCATAAAATATGAAATTACAGTCAGAGAAAACTTGATGAAAGTGGCTCTACCAACACTGGCAAGTAGTCTCCCTTGTGAGTTACTATTTCTTCCTCCATTTTATCCTTAGGAAGTTTCCAATTTTATTTCTAGTTCTCTTTTCATCTACAGGCAATCCCAAATATCTCACATAGAGGGACCCTATATGCCAAGTAATTTTTTGGCAGAGATATATGCTTTATTGATAACATCCCCAAAAGAAAAAAAGCTCACTCTTATGAAAGTTGATTTTCAAACCAGACATTTGTTCAAAAAGAAAAAACACAAACTTCAAATTGTGAGCACAACCATAGTCATCTTGCAGGGGAAAAATGGTGTCATCAACATATTGTTGTATATTCACCCATTATCAGTGTTCTCTTCAAGTACACCTTCAATTAGGCCATTAAATATGGCTTTGTGCTAGAGCATGGACAAAGCATCAATTGTTAGGTCAAAAATTAGAGGGGACAAAGAATCCCCCCTTGTCTTAACCCCTCACTACTAGGGAAAACCTTATACACAGAACTTTAGCAGTAGCATGGGTCAAAAAAGCACGCTGGTGCTAAGTAGCAGTAGGGCGCCCGCGCAAAACCGCGTTGCAGATAAAGATCTAGCAGTAGCGCGTCTGTCTTTAAACACGTTGCTACTAAAATTCACACGGCTTAGCCGATAGGCTACACATAGTAGTAGCGACCTATGACGAACCGCGCTACCGCTACTTATTTGTAGCAGCTGCTTTAATAAAAACTCGCCATCGCTAAAGGTTATAAAATTAAATGGAAAGAAAATAGAAAGGTAATTGAAAATGAAAGAAATAGAATAAGGTGAAAGGAAAAATAAAATGTGAAGAAAACTAAATGAAAAAGGGGAAAAGAGAAAGGAGTAGCAGTAGCGTGTATCACGGAACAGCGCAGTAGCTAAGATTGCAGCAGCGCTTTTCCTCGAACGCCATCGCCATCGTTGACTTAACCACGGGTTCGCCCTTCCCCACGCGCCACATCCCCAAATCCAACTCTCTCCATCGCCGCCGCCGCGTCGCTCCGTTGGCAGCCGCCTCCGCACCTCTCGCCGCCTCGACCCCAGATTCAACGTCGCTCCCGCCTCGACCTCAACGCCGCCCGACCCGACCTCGACGCCGGCCGCCATCCGCCGCGCGCCCGAGCCCCGACCGTGACCTCGACGCCGCCCTGCCCCTCCCTCGTCGCAGGCACCCGAGGTGATCGCCCACTCCTCCCTCTCCCCTACCTCTGCCTAGGGTTTGTTTATATTTTAGTTGCATCAAATTAGTTAGGGTTCATGTACGAGTGGAAACAAATCGGATGCGGATGCGGCTCAAATGAGTTAGGGTTTATGTAAGGGTGAAAACGAATCAAATTTCTAAGATGAATCATAAAACGAGTAAAATTTGACCACTTATTTCACTTTATAGTTGGATAATTGAAATATCCGCTACCACTTTCCACCCCTATAGGTTCATCAAATTAGATGGTAATTAGGGCAGTAGTTCCTAGGTACTAATTAGTTAGTAAGAACTAGGTACTAATTAGGTACTAGAATATTTTTATTTATAGTAAGTTTATTTTTAGTAAGAACTAGTTGAATTAATAGAACTACTTAGTAAGAACTTGTTGCTATTTTTTAGTTAAAGCGATTTTTCCCGCCTCGACGTGGACGATGCCTATCCCGCATCCTCGTTGTCGAGTCGGCGGAGGAAGACACCTGCTTGACCAGATCGGCCATGTCCGGGACTGGGCTCCGCCGAGGTGGTACTGGGAGGCGCTACCTACCGGGGGGCGCAGGTTGGTGAGGAGCCAGCCTATCATTGACCCGAACCTTCTTTGGTGGCGGTCGCGTGGGCGATGACGATCCGAGGCTCGAGGACTCCAGCGGAGGTGGTGCGCCACCGTGTCGATGAGGAGGACGCGCACGTCTGTCGCTACTTGTTTGCGTTGGAGCACAGGTCGTTCTCCAATACCGGCAGGTTCTCCGAGGATCTCACCGAGCTATGATCCCGTGATGGTTCCTTCTCTGTGGTGTCCACCGCCCGCGCCGATACCCGTCGTGTGCTAGGGTTTTAGTTGTATTAGTGATGTTATATGTATGACACTATTCGTGATGTATTAGTGATAATATTCGACGATGTAGGGACGCATGAGATGATTTACTTTTTCTTATTGAATGCATGCTAATTTGAGTCATATAAGATATTTTGAAATGTATATCTTGTGTTTCTCAACATCCAAGTGGCCGGTCATGTTTGCATGTTACACCTCCGAGTGGCCTATGTTTTCTCGGAGTGTTGATTCATTTCCGTTCCGGCAAATTTCAGGCGCTCGATATGTCCTATTTTAGCAAAGGTCATGCGGATTTTTCCATGAATTTTGGCATGACTTGTGCCAGAATATGTAGGAAATATCGAGTGCCCCGGATTTGTGTGTTGAGTATCCTGGTAGTTGTCTTCGATCGATTTTCAATTAATGTTTTAACTATGAACATAGGAAATGTCTGACGACGAAAAGGATTTCGGTATTTGCAAATACTGCGAAGACGCCTTGCCTGTGCGACGGAATCTTCCTAGATGATGATAGACGCTCAAAGATCAAGCTGGACGAGAACTTCAAGTGGATACAGAAGTCATAACGACAAGTCTTTTTCGTAGCTAAGCATGACATCTGCTTCATTTGCTTGAACTTATATTTTTTACTATTCTACTAGCATATCCCCTGCCATGCAAGAGTTTTTGTATTGGATAAGATAGGTTTCAGTCATCTTGTGGAGGTAAAGAAAGTTTATTTGAAGACCGAGCATGGTTATATTTTCCATGCAAAATTATACAATTCAGACGACTACACCTATTTTGGATGCAAAACATGGCGAGCACTATGCAAGACTTATGCATTTGAGCCTGATATGGTTATCACCTTTGATATTCGTCCGGAAGATGATATTGAAGGTAATACCGATATCCGGTCGATGTCGACGCCTCGATTATACCATTATGTAAGTTTCTCAACCATATTTATGTCTTTGATATTGTTTATTCAAAATAGTTGACAACTAATTTGTATTGTCAGCTTATTTCGTGCAAGCAAACATGTCCAAGGCTTGGTAGACAGGACCTACTACTGTCCCGAGGCTGAACTAAACTGCGAGGAGCTAAGTCATTATGTTTCATGGCTTGAGGATCTTGATACTGTCAAGACAAATTTTCTTCCTGGATTTAGAAATGTTAGTACTGAAAATGTGCGACCAATAGTGTTCGTAATGAACTACGGTCACATCCATTTAGGAAGGATGGTAAGATTTTTACTATTTGTCCTCATTGCATATTTTTCATACATTATTTTTGAAGCTAAACTTCATTGCTAAGTATGTTACCATACGATGTTCTTCAACAGGGACTCCTGATGAATATTGTGCCTTATGGGATCGAGACTAAAGGTACCTTGAGTATTATCAGCTTACGGCCAAGATATCCTACAGATTACTTTAGTGCATTCAAGATTAGCGACGGATGCTTAATAGTGCAAGACTGGACCAAATATGTGTTGGGGGGAGCGCAGAGAAGTACTAGGGGCAGCAAATGAGGCGCTTTCCACGATTAGGAGACAGTTCATCTGCATGCTCCAACTTGATCAAGGAGGAGAGCTACACATGTTTTATGTTGTTTTACCTAAGAGAGAGCAGCAGGAGTGATTAGCTAGCTAGAAATGAGTTTCAGGATGATGATGTGCTACACTATTACTATGATGATAAAATAGCTAGTGTTGGTGGTAATGACTATGATGATTATTATTAGCTAGTGTTAGTGGTGATTAAATAAATCTGTTGGTGGTAATGACCATGATGATGATTAAATATCTTGTGTGGCGGATTAGATTCAAGTGGAGGCAACATGTGGTGCTCATCGAAAGTACTACTAGTCCAAACTAGATCGAGTTTGGATTAGTAGTATACTTTTGACATGCACCACATATTGCCTCCACTTAAACCTAATCCACCTTCATTTGACACTGTTATGGACATAATGATGTAAACCTCATAACTGGTATTGTATCAATATTTTTACGATGGCGAATAAATAAACTAAAAACGAAAAACTAAAAAAAGAATACTAGTAGCGATGGAGAGAAAACACACTGCCAGTAGTTACATTAGCAGTAGCGTGGGAGTGAAACAACGCTACAGCTATTCGTCCTAGCGAGAGCGCGTGCGATGGCACGACATCGCTAAGCAGTAGCTGTAGCGCCTTATTAGTAGCGCGCCTACCCGCGCTACTAGTGAGCACAAAACCAGCGCTACTGCTAGGGTTTTCCCTAGTAGTGCCTTATGAGTAGGAAAGTCAGGACCTATGTTATCATTTACCTGAATACTAACATTCCCTCCATTGATAGTGTGTATAATCCAGCCAATCCACTTATCAGATAAACTTTTGATTTTAAGCATTTATAGCACAAATGGCCATTTCAACTTATCGTAGGCTTGTTAAAATTCAATTTTAAAGAGCTCATTGTGTAAGTGCATCTAGTGCCCCTTAGTGATTTTGGTGTATTGAAGACTTATAGGTTAAGGAACTAATGTGTTTATGAGTGTACACAGGTCTATAAGTCTATGAGGAATTTGATATTTACAGAGAAAGTCGACCCCTAAAAATGAAGTTCTTCGACTGAAGACTTTGGATTTCTGAAGACTTTCTGAAGACTTTGAAAGTGAAGAAATTGGTGTGACCTTGAAGACTTGGTATTCATTCGAGGAACATGAAGCGTGAAGACTCTTGTTTTCGTAGTTTCATTTTCTCTTTCTTGAGTCATAGGAAACACCGTACTGTTAAAGGTGGTCGAGGAAATACTAAGGAAAAATTTCCATGTGATGCTCAACTCAAAATCCTACACCTACCAATCCCTTCGAGTGAAGCCATTGAAATCTCATACAGTTCAGTCATATTCTTCAAAGGATGTGAGACGAAGTTCTTACGGTCACGAGAATTTGTTCGACTAAGGAGTTAGGAATTCGCCAGTGCGGATTGCCTACACAGTGAGGAACATGATAGCCCTGAGGAATTTTGATACTCAAATTTCCGACCGTTCCTGTGCTGCGCGCCAGCTGCCAAAATATATTATCCACCTAACGGTCATATCATTGAAGGGCATTTATGTCTTATCATGTCGGGCTGCTCCCTAGGCTATAAATAGCCGGCCCCTACAACCACTAGCTGGTTGGCTGCTCCGAGAGATACTGACACTTGTCATTTGAGAGCATCCCATCCTCCGAGGACTTTGAGCGAAAATCATCGAGTGAGGAAAAACCCAAAACCAAACACCTACAAACCCAAAGTGATTGAGCATTACTGAAGAGATTGATCCTGCATGGATCTGACACTTGTTACCTTTGAAGACTGTGCTTCTTCCAGACGGTTAGGCGTCATGGTCTAGAGCATCCAAGAGGAATTGTGGATCGCCGAGTGACCGAGTTCGTGAAGGTTCGAAAGTCACCTAAAGACTTACCACGAGTGATTGGACGAGGTCTGTGTGACCTTAGTTCAAGGAGAATACGGTGAGGACTGTGTGTCCGGGGCTGTGTGTCCTCAGGTTTAAATACCTAGCCACTCCAACCAGATGTACAACTGAGACAACAGTTGGAACTGGTCTACCAAATAATTGTCTTCACCAAGCATACTGGTTCTATTTCCTCAACTCTTTCATTTCCTCATATCTGTGTTTGAAGACTTTGACTGAAGACTTTCTCAATTTCCTCAGTTCAATTTCTTCGGTCTGATTGTCTTCTTCCTGTGTTATCCTGTGATTACGCTTTCTGTACTCTGTGCTTGTCTTCATTTCATCATGATGACTATGCTTGTATTCTGTTGTGTTTACTTTTGAGTACTTATTCCGCTACAAGTAGTTCTTTGCTAAGGAATTTCCTCACCGGCAAATTCCTCAGTGAAGAATTCATAAAAATCGCCTATTCACCCCCCTCTAGTCGATATAACGCACTTTCAATTGGTACCAGAGCGAGGTACTCCCTTGTTCTGTGTGATTTTGGTTTAACCGCCTGGAGTTTTAGTTATGTCGACCACAGGTATGATCAAGGTCTTTGTTGGGTGTCCTACATTCGATGGGACGGACTACCCCTACTGGAAAAATAAGATGCGAATGCATCTTGAGGCAATTGATAACGATCTCTGGTATGTTGTGGGAAATGGTGTTCCCTCAGTCACACCTTCTCTGAATGCTGCTGATGTGAAGAGATTCAAGCAACTCGATTCTCAAGCGAAGAATATCATTTGTGTCCATCTGAGCAAAGGACAGTATGGAAGAGTGAGTGCTTTGAAAACTTCTAAGCTTATCTGGGATAGGCTGTCCAAAGTCAATGAAGGAGTCTCAACACAGCGTGAGTCTCGAGTTGATGTTCTTCGCAATCTCATCAACCGCTTCAGAAGACTCGACAATGAAAATGTTCAACAAACCTTCGATCGCCTCACTGACATCTCAAATGAGCTTCAAGCACTCGGTGTTGGGGAATGTAGTAATTTCAAAAAAATTCCTACGCACACGCAAGATCATGGTGATGCATAGCAACGAGAGAGGAGAGTATTGTCCACGTGCCCTCGTAGACCGAAAGCAGAAGCGTTAGCACAACGTGGTTGATGTAGTCGTACGTCTTCACGGCCCGACCGATCAAGCACCGAAACTACGGCACCTCCGAGTTCTTGCACACGTTCAGCTCGATGATGATCCCCGGACTCGGATCCAGCAAAGTGTCGGGGATGAGTTCCGTCAGCACGACGGCGTGGTGACGGTGATGATGTTCTACCGACGCAGGGCTTCGCCTAAGCACCGCTACGATATGACCGAGGTGGAATATAGTGGAGGGGGGCACCGCACACGGCTAAGAACGATCACGAAGATCAACTTGTGTGTCTATGGGGTGCGCCCCTCCTCCGTATATAAAGGGGGGAAGAGGAGAGGGCCGGCCAAGGGGAGAGGCACGCCCTAGGGGGGGGGCAATCCTACTCCAAGTAGGTTTGGCCCCCCTTTCCTATTAGGAGTAGGAGAGGGAAGGAAGAGAGGGTAGGGAAGAAGGAAAGGGGGGCCGGCCCCCTTCCCAATTCGGATTGGGCTTGGGGGGCGCCCCCTCCTTTGCTCCTTCTCCCTCCTTTCTACTAAGGCCCAATAAGGCCCATATACCTACCGGGGGGTTCCGGTAACCTCCCGGAGCTCCGCTATAGTCCCAATCTCACCCGGAACCTTTCCAGTGTCCAAATATAGGCGTCCAATATATCAATCTTTATGTCTCGACCATTTCGAGACTCCTCGTCATGTCCGTGATCACATCCGGGACTCCGAACAACCTTCGGTACATCAAAACTCATAAACTCATAATATAACTGTCATCGTAACGTTAAGCGTGCGGACCATACGGGTTCGAGAACTATGTAGACATGACCTAGAACTGTTTCCGGTCAATAACCAATAGCGGAACCTGGATGCTCATATTTGCTCCTACATATTCTACGAAGATCTTTATCGGTCAAACCGCATAACAACATACGTTGTTCCCTTTGTCATCGGTATGTTACTTGCCCGAGATTCGATCGTCGGTATATCAATACCAAGTTCAATCTCGTTACCGGCAAGTCTCTTTACTCGTTACGTAATGCATCATTCCGTAACTAACTCATTAGCTACATTGCTTGCAAGGCTTATAGTGATGTGCATTACCGAGAGGGCCCAGAGATACCTCTCCGACAATTGGAGTGACAAATCCTAATCTCGAAATACGTCAACTCAACAAGTACCTTTGGAGACACCTGTAGAGCACCTTTATAATCACCCAGTTACGTTGTGACGTTTGGTAGCACACAAAGTGTTCCTCCGGTAAACGGGAGTTACATAATCTCGTAGTCATAGGAACATGTATAAGTCATGAAGAAAGCATCAATCACATCATTCTCCTAATGATGTGATCCCGTTAATCAAATGACAACTCATGTCTATGGTTAGGAAACTTAACCATCTTTGATTTACGAGCTAGTCAAGTAGAGGCATACTAGTGACACTATGTTTGTCTATGTATTCACACATGTATCATGTTTCCGGTAATACAATTCTAGCATGAATAATAAACATTTATCATGATATGAGGAGATAAATAAAACTTTATTATTGCCTCTAGGGCATATTTCCTTCAGTCTCCCACTTGCACTAGAGTCAATAATCTAGTTCACATCGCCATGTGATTTAACACCTAATAATTCACATCACCATGTGATTAGCACCCATAGTTCACATCGTCATGTGACCAACACCCAAAGGGTTTACTAGAGTCAATAATCTAGTTCACATCGCTATGTGATTAACACCCAAAGAGTACTAAGGTGTGATCATGTATTGCTTGTGAGATAATTTTAGTCAACGGGTCTGTCACATTCAGAGCCGTATGTATTGTGCAAATATTCTATGTCTACAATGCTCTGCACGGAGCTACTCTAGCTAATTGCTCCCACTTTCAATATGTATCCAGATTAAGACTTAGAGTCATCTGGATCAGTGCCAAAACTTGTATCGACGTAACCCTTTACGACGAACCTTTTGTCACCTCCATAATCAAGAAACATATCCTTATTCCACTAGGATAGTTATGACCAATGTCCAGTGATCTACTCCTAGATCACTATTGTACTCCCTAGCTAAAATCAGTGTAGGGTATACAATAGATCTGGTACACAGCATGGCATACTTTATAGAACCTATGGCTGAGGCATAGGGAATGACTTTCATTCTCTTTCTATCTTCTGCCGTGGTCGGGCTTTGAGTCTTACTCAATTTCACACCTTGTAACACAGGCAAGAACTCTTTCTTTGACTGTTCCATTTTGAACTACTTCAAAATCTTGTCAAGGTATGCACTCATTGAAAAAACTTATCAAGCGTCTTGATCTATCTCTATAGATCTTGATGCTCAATATGTAAGCAGCTTCATCGAGGTCTTTCTTTAAAAAAACTCCTTTCAAACACTCCTTTATGCTTTGCAGAATAATTCTACATTATTTCTGATCAACAATATGTCATTCACATATACTTATCAGAAATGTTGTAGTGCTCCCACTCACTTTCTTGTAAATACAGGCTTCACCGTAAGTCTGTATAAAACTATATCCTTTGATCAACTTATCAAAGCATATATTCCAACTCCGAGATGCTTGCACCAGTCCATAGATGGATCGCTGGAGCTTGCACATTTTGTTAACACCTTTAGGATCGACAAAACCTTCTGGTTGTATCATATACAACTCTTCTTCAATAAATCCATTGAGGAATGCAGTTTTGTTTATCCATTTGCCAGATTTCATAAAATGCGGCAATTGCTAACATGATTCGGACAGACTTAAGCATAGATACGAGTGAGAAACTCTCATCGTAGTCAACACCTTGAACTTGTTGAAAACCTTTTGCGACAATTCTAGCTTTGTAGATAGTAACACTACTATCAGCGTCCGTCTTTCTCTTAAAATCCATTTAATCTCAATGGCTCGCCGATCATTTGGGCAAGTCAATCAAAGTCCATACTTTGTTCTCATACATGGATCCCATCTCAGATTTCATGGCCTCAAACCATTTCACTGAATCTGGGCTCATCATCGCTTCCTCGTAGTTCGTAGGTCCATCATGGTCAAGTAACATGACCTCCAGAATAGGATTACCGTACCACTCTGGTGCAGACCGTACTCTGGAAGACCTACGAGGTTCTGTAGTAACTTGATCTAAAGTTTCATGATCATCATCATTAGCTTCCTCACTAATTGGTGTAGAAATCACTGGAACTAATTTCTGTGATGAACTACTTTCCAATTTGGGAGAAGGTACAATTACCTTATCAAGCTCTACTTTCCTCCCACTCACTTCTTTCAAGAGAAACTCCTTGTCTAGAAAAGATCCATTCTTAGCAACGAATATCTTGCCTTCGGATCTGTGATAGAAGGTGAACCCAACAGTAACTTTTGGGTATCCTATGAAGACGCATTTCTCCGATTTGAGTTCAAGCTTATCATGTTGAAACTTTTTCACATAAGCATCGCAACGCCAAACTTTAAGAAACGACAACTTTGGTTTCTTGCCAAACCACAGTTCATAAGGTGTCGTCTCAACGGATTTAGATGGTGCCCTTTTTAACGTGAATGCAGTTGTCTCTAATGCATAACCCCAAAACAATAGTGGTAGATTGGTAAGAGACATCATAGATTGCACCATATCTAATAAAGTACGGTTATGACGTTCGGACACACCATTACGCTGTGGTGTTCCATGTGGCATGAGCTGTGAAACTATTCCACTTTATTTAAAATGAAGGCCAAACTCGTATCTCAAATATTCATTTCTACGATCAGATCATAGAAACTTTATTTTCTTGTTACGATGATTTTTCCACTTCACTCTGAAATTCTTTGAACCTTTCAACTATTTCAGACTTATGTTTCATCAAGTAGATATACCCATATCTGCTCAAATCATCTTGTGAAGGTCAGAAAATAACGATACTTGCCACGAGCATCAACACTCATTGGATCGCATACATCGGTATGTATTATTTCCAATAAGTCAAGAGCTCGTCCATTGTTCCGAGAACGAAGTTTTAGTCATCTTGCCCAAAAGGCACGGTTCGCAAGCATCAAATGATTCATAACCAAGTGATTCCAAAATCCATCTTTCATGGAGTTTCTTCATGCGCTTTACACCGATATGACCCAAACGGCAAGTGCCACAAATAAGTTGCACTATCATTATTAACTTTGTATCTTTTGGCATCAATATTATGAATATGTGTATCACTACGATCGAGATCCAACAAACTATTTTCATTGGGTGTATGACCATTGAAGGTTTTATTCATGTAAATGTAACAACAATTATTCTCGACTTTAAATGAATAACCGTATTGCAATAAACATGATCAAATCATATTCATGCTCAACGCAAACGCCAAATAACATTTATTTAGGTTTAACACTAATCCCGAAAGTATAGGGAGTGTGCGATGATGATCATATCAATCTTGGAACCACTTCCAACACTCATCATCACTTCCCCTTCAACTAGTCTCTGTTTATATAACTCCTGTTTCGAGTTACTAATCTTAGCAACTGAACAGGTATCAAATACTCGGGGGCTACTATAAACACTAGTAAGGCACACATCAATAACCTGTATATCAAATATACCCTTGTTCACTTTGCCATCCTTCTTATCCACCAAATATTCAGGGCATTTCCGCTTCCAGTGACTATTTCCTTTGCAGTGTAAGCACTCAGTTTCAAGCTTTGGTCCAGCTTGGAGCTTCTTCGCGGGAGTGACAACTTGCTTGTCATTCTACTTGAAGTTTCCCTTTCTTTCCCTTTGCCCTTTTCTTGAAACTAGTGGTCTTGTCAATCATCAACACTTGATGCTCTTTCTTGATTTCTACCTTCGTCGATTTCAACATCACGAAGAGCTCGGGAATCGTTTACGTCATCCCTTGCATACTATAATTCATCATGAAGTTATAGTAACTTAGTGATGGTGACTAGAGAATTCTGTCAATCACTATCTTATCTGGAAGATTAACTCCCACTTGATTCAAGCGATTGAAGTACCTGCACAATCTGAGCACATGCTCACTAGTTGAGCGATTCTCCTCCATCTTTTAGCTATAGAACTTGTTGGAGACTTCATATCTCTCAACTCGGTATTTGCTGGAAATATTAACTTCAACTCCTGAAACATCTCATATGGTCCATGACGCTCAAAACGCCTTTGAAGTCCCGATTCTAAGCCGTTTAAGCATGGTGCACTAAACTATCAAGTAGTCATTATTTTGAGCTAGCCAAACGTTCATAACGTCTGCATCTGCTCTTGCAATAGGTTTGTCACCTAGCTGTGCATCAAGGACATAATTCTTCTGTGCAGCAATGAGGATAAACCTCAGGTCATGGATCCAATCCGCATCATTGCTACTAACATCTTTCAACATAGTTTTCTCTAGGAACATATCAAAGTAAACATATGAAAGCAACAACGCGAGCTATTGATCTACAACATAATTTGCAAAATACTACCAGGACTAAGTTCATGATAAATTTAAGTTCAATTAATCATATTACTTAAGAACTCCCACTTAGACAGACATCTCTCTAGTCATCTAAGTGATCACGTGATCCAAATCAACTAAACCATGTCCGATCATCACGTGAGATGGAGTAGTTTTCAATGGTGAACATCACTATGTTGATCATATCTACTATATGATTCACGCTCAACCTTTCGGTCTCCGTGTTCCGAGGCCATATCTGCATATGCTAGGCTCGTCAAGTTTAACCTGAGTATTCTGCGTGTGCAAAACTGGCTTGCACCCGTTGTAGATGGGCGTAGAGCTTATCACACTCGATCATCACGTGGTGTCTGGGCACGACGAACTTTGGCAACGGTGCATACTCAGGGAGAACACTTCTTGATAATTAGTGAGAGATCATCTTAAAATGCTACCGTCAATCAAAGCAAGATAAGATGTATAAAGGATAAACATCACATGCAATCAATATAAGTGATATGATATGGCCATCATCATCTTGTGCTTGTGATCTCCATCTCTGAAGCACCGTCGTGATCACCATCGTCACCGGCGCGACACCTTGATCTTCATCGTAGCATCGTTGTCGTTTACGCCATCTATTGCTTCTACGACTATCGCTACCGCTTAGTGATAAAGTAAAGCAATTACATGGCGTTTGCATTTCATACAATAAAGCGACAACCATATGGCTCCTACCAGTTGCCGATGACTTCGGTTACAAAACATGATCATCTAATACAATAAAATATAGCATCACGTCTTGACCATATCACATCACAACATGCCCTGCAAAAACAAGTTAGACGTCCTCTACTTTGTTGTTGCATGTTTTACGTGGCTGCTACGGGCTGAGCAAGAACCGTTCTTACCTACGCATCAAAACCACAACGATAGTTCGTCAAGTTAGTGTTGTTTTAACCTTCTCAAGGACCGGCGTATACACTTGGTTCAACTAAAGTTGGAGAAACCGACACCGCTAGCCATTGTGTGCAAAGCACGCCGGTAGAACTAGTCTCGCGTAAGCGACGCGTAATGTCGGTCCGGCCTCTTCATCCAACAATACCGCCAACCAAAGTATGACATGCTGGTAAGCAGTATGACTTATATCGCCCACAACTCACTTGTGTTCTACTCGTGCATATAACATCAACGCATAAAACCTAGGCTCGGATGCCACTGTTGGGGAACGTAGTAATTTCAAAAAAATTCCTACGCACACGCAAGATCATGGTGATGCAACGCAACGAGAGGGGAGAGTATTGTCCACATACCCTCGTAGACCGAAAGCGGAAGCGTTAGCACAACGCGGTTGATGTAGTCGTACGTCTTCACGGCCCGACCGATCAAGCACCGAAACTACGGCACCTCCGAGTTCTTGCACACGCTCAGCTCGATGACGATCCCTGACTCGATCCAGCAAAGTGTCGGGATGAGTTCCACAAGATGACGGCGTGCAGGACGGTGATGATGTTCTACCGACGCAGGGCTTCGCCTAAGCACCGCTACGATATATGACCGAGGTGGAATATAGTGGAGGGGGGCACCGCACACGGCTAAGAACGATCATGAAGATCAACTTGTGTGTCTATGGGGTGCCCCCCTCCTCCATATATAAAGGGGGGAGGAGGAGAGGGCCGGCCAAGGGGAGAGGCGCGCCCTAGGGGGGGCAATCCTACTCCAAGTAGGTTTGGCCCCCCTTTCCTATTAGGAGTAGGAGAGGGAAGCAAGAGATGGGAGGGAAGAAGGAAAGGGGGGGCGGCCCCCTTCCCAATTCGGATTGGGCTTGGGGGGGGCCTCCTTTGCTCCTTCTCCCTCCTTTCTACTAAGGCCCAATAAGGCCCATATACCTACCGGGGGGTTCCGGTAACCTCCCGGAGCTCCGGTATAGTCCCAATCTCACCCGGAACCTTTCCGGTGTCCAAATATAGCCGTCCAATATATCAATCTTTATGTCTCGACCATTTCGAGACTCCTCGTCATGTCCATGATCACATCCGGGACTCCGAACAACCTTCGGTACATCAAACCTCATAATATAACTGTCATCGTAACATTAAGCGTGCGGACCCTACGGGTTCGAGAACTATGTAGACATGACCTAGAACTGTTTCCGGTCAATAACCAATAGCGGAACCTGGATGCTCATATTGGCTCCTACATATTCTATGAAGATCTTTATCGGTCAAACCGCATAACAAGTACGTTGTTCCCTTTGTCATCGGTATGTTACTTGCCCGAGAATCGTCGGTATGTCAATACCTAGTTCAATCTCGTTACCGGCAAGTCTCTTTACTCGTTACGTAATGCATCATTCCGTAACTAACTCATTAGCTACATTGCTTGCAGGGCTTATAGTGATGTGCATTACCGAGAGGGCCCAGAGATACCTCTCCGACAATCGGAGTGACAAATCCTAATCTCGAAATACGTCAACTCGACAAGTACCTTTGGAGACACCTGTAGAGCACCTTTATAATCACCCATTTACGTTGTGAAGTTTGGTAGCACACAAAGTGTTCCTCCGGTAAAGGGAGTTACATAATCTCATAGTCATAGGAACATGTATAAGTCATGAAGAAAGCAAAAGCAACATACTAAACGATCAAGTGCTAAGCTAATAGAATGGGTTAGGTCAATCACATCATTCTCCTAATGATGTGATCCCGTTAATCAAATGACAACTCATGTCTATGGTTAGGAAACTTAACCATCTTTGATTTACGAGCTAGTCAAGTAGAGGCATACTAGTGACACTATGTTTGTCTATGTATTCACACATGTATCATGTTTCCGGGTAATACAATTCTAGCATGAATAATAAACATTTATCATGATATGAGGAAATAAATAATAACTTTATTATTGCCTCTAGGGCATATTTCCTTCACTCGGTGCCACTGACATCACCGACCATGAGGTGGTGAAGAAACTGCTGAGATCACTTGATTCCTCATTTGATACTCTGGCATTGATGATACAAGGGCGTGCTGATTACAAGTCACTTGATCCCACTGATATCCTCGAGAGGCTAAATACTCATGAGTTCCAGCTTGCTGAAAAGAGAGATCTCTATGGTTCGAGCTATGGCAGATCACGCAGATCAAGGCCAAGGCAGTTTCGAGTGCGAAGATGAAGACTCGGCAGCAGCCTTGGTGATCCCAAGAATCGAGCCATGAACTAGCATCGCTTGTGAAGAAATTTCAGAAGTTCTCAAGACGTGGTCGCTTTGGAAGACCCTCAAGGAGCAATGATTCCTCATCCAGTGACTACAAGAAGAGGCTTTGTCACAAGTGCAAGAAACCTGGACACTACATTCAAGATTGTCCTCAGTGGGAAAAGGAATCAAAGAAGAAGAAATACAAGGATTACAGTTCTGATGATGCGAAGAAAAAGAAGAAATCCTCAAAATCTTTATCATCAAAATCCTCGAAGTCTTCGTCTCACAAGAAGAGCAGCTCCAAGAAGGCTCGGGCATTCATTGGCAAGGAAATGGACTCTGAAGCTGAATCTGAAGAAAATGAGGAAGAGGAGGCGTCTGAGGAGTCCGAGTCTGGTGTGGCGAGTCTAGCTCTTGCTACTGCATTCGTCAGCAAGTCTATCTTCAACTCTGAAGAAAATGCTTCACCAACAAGGCTTACGAAGACAATGATGACTATGCTCCCACCTATTACTTCATGGCAAAGGGTGCCAAGGTACTCAAATATACCTCCTCTGAATCTAGTGAGAATGAATCTGATGAAAACCTCAAGCCCAGCTACTCTAAACTTGGTGATTGCTGTGAAACAACAAAGGGCTTTTGAAAAGGTTCAAAACATGCTAGACAAAAGTGATGATATGTTGGGTGAAGAAATGGATCGCACTAAAACCTTAACTGAAAATCTTCAGAGACTTCAGACTAGGTTTGACAACCTTCAAGGTCATCATAACACTCTCTTGTCTGATCATGAGAAGCTTTCTTATGAATTTCTTCAAAGAAAGCAAGATCTTGAGAAGCTAAGAGTGAGTTATGAAGATCTTCAGAAGGAGCGTGATTCATTACTTGCTCAACAAATCAGCGCTGCTCAGGAAGAATTTGTTCCTCCATGTTTGAAATGCATTGAACGTGAATCTGCTAATTCTTCACCTGAATGTTCAAATGCTTCTAATGCTACAAATTCTTCAACTGTCTCTACTATCACTAATTCCTCATCTGAGGACATTGCTAGTATCACTGATGATGCATGGTTGAAGGAATTGTACATGACAGGCATGTACAAAAGCCTCAAAGGGCATCAGACTCTTTGTGATGTGCTTAAAAAGCAGATCCTCAACAGGAACCCTAGGAAAGAGGGTATTGCCTTTGAGAGGAAACTCAATGCTGATGGTACATATTGGTAGCCTGAGCAGTACCCCAAAACCTCATGGGTTGCTGCAAAGGGACCTCCAATTGATCCATCCAATTTATCTAGTTTTACATGTGAATCTCCTCATTCTTCTGATGAGTCATTTGACTCCAACTATAAAGTGTTCAAAAATCAGAATGGTGAAGTATTTGCTACATATGTTGGCACTAACTGCAGGAACGGTTCCCCCATGAAGAAAATCTAGGTTCCCAAAAGGTGCCTTGAAAGTCTTCAGATGAATGTCCTCATGACACCACATGTGAAGAATAGGAACCCCAGATCAAATTCTTCATATGGACCAAATTCTTCATATGGATCCAAGTCCTCATACGGACCAAATTCCTCACATGGATCAAATTCCTCAAAAGGATCAAAGTCCTCATATGAATATCATCGTGCTAACAACTCTGTTTCGCAGGGAAGAGCTAAGGGCTATGAATATGTGCATTATTCTTCAAACCATTATGTTCATAAGTCCTCGAAGAATTTCTCTGCTTATTCATATGCTTATCCTAACTCCTCTTATGTGAAACGAAATGGATTAGCTTCCATGCCACCTTTTTCGTATGGAGCTCATAGAGTGATGAACTCTTTGTCACCCCTTCAGATGTGGGTGGTGAACAAAAAGAACTAATCTCTTCTGCAGGGCGAGGTCTCCAGACGTGCTCAAACGTCTGAAGAATTTGCTGGAGACCTGAAAAGTGCCTGAAAGGACGCAGGCTAATCATGAAGAAATGAACTTTCATTTCTCACGTCCTCATACTGTTTTATCTGTTGCATTTCTTGATGAAATTGATCTGATGAATTGATGTCATATTCTTCACTAATGAAGTATATTAGTTCATAAGATTCACTAATTCATCTGCAGGATGATCAACCTAAAGCCACTGAGTGGGTCCTCGATAGTGGATGTACAAATCACATGACTGGTGACAAGAATCTATTGATGGATGCTCCCTTATCTCCATCGCATCTGAAGCATATCATCTTCGCTGACAAAGGAAAAAGTCAGGTATTGGGTCTAGGTAAGGTTGTGATCACAAATGATTGACACATGGACAAAGTCATGCTTGTCGAGTCCTTAGGATACAACCTCATGTCTGTCTCAATGCTTTGTGATCTTGATATGGTTGTTGTCTTTGGAAAGTATCGTTGTGTTGTGGTTATGGAAACTGAAAATTCCAAAGTCTTCGAAGGCTTTAGGAGGGGAGACTTGTATATTGTTGATTTCTCTACAGGACCGCAACCAGTCGTGTGCCTACTTGCAAAAGCTTCAGAAGGCTGGCTATGGCATCGACGACTTGGTTATGCAGGCATGAGGAATTTGCACACACTTGCAAAGAAGAAGCATGTCATTGGCATTGAGAATGTCAAATTCCTCAAGGATCACTTATGCGGAGCCTGTGAAGCTGGGAAGATGACAAAGGCTAAGCATCCAGCGAAGACTATCATGACCACTACTCGACCATTTGAATTGCTTCATATGGATCTCTTTGGTCCTAACCATTATTCTGCAGTCACAAATGATGCATCTCTTTATGGCTTTGTTATTGTTGATGATTACTCTCGTTACACATGGGTACATATTGTCACTTACAAACATGAAGTGTAGGAAGTCTTCAAACGATTTTCCTCGAGGGCTTCAACCAACTTCGGTGTGAAGATCAAGCACATCAGAAGCGACAATGGAACTGAGTTCAAGAATTCTGGTCTTGATGACTATCTTGATGAACTTGGTATTACTCATGAGTTATCTGCTCCTTATACTCCTCAGCAGAATGGCGTCGTGGAGCGCAAGAACAGGACTCTTGTTGAGATGGCCCGCACTATGCTTGATGAGTGCAAGACGCCTCATCACTTCTGGATTAAGGCAATTTATACTGCGTGCCACATCATTAACAGGGCATATCTTCACAAATTCTTCAAGAAGACTGCCAATGAACTCCTCACTGACAAGAAACCCAATGTGAGTTATTTCAAAGTCTTCGGTGCTAAATGTTGGATTAGAGATCCTCATCACAACTCAAAATTTGCACCGAAAGCACATGAAGGTTTTATGCTTGGTTACGGAAAGGACTCGCACACCTACAGAGTCTTCAACAACGTTCTTCACAAGGTTGTTGAAACTGTAGATGTGCGGTTCGATGAAACTAATGGCTCGCAAAGAGAGCACCTACCTTCTGTGCTAGATGAATCAGCACCTGAGGAATCTATCAAGTTCAAGGCTACTGATGATGTCATTCCAACCGAAGAATCTGCTGAAGAATTCATTCCAGAACCTGAAGAACGTCGAGCAAATGCACCTGAAGAAAATGTTGAAGAAAATGGTGCTGAAGAAAATGCTGATAAAATTCCTCGACGACAACCAGCTCATCCTCGCGTTGCAAAAGAAGTGAAAGCTGAAAAGATCATCGATGACATTGAAGCACCAGATCCTCTCACACGCTCAAAAGCTTCACATTTATCTAACTTTTGTGGGCACTATGCTTTTGTCTCTATCACAGAGCCCACTAAGGTAGATGAAGCATTTCTGGAGTCTGAGTGGATTCAGGCCATGCAAGAAGAACTACATCAGTTCGAGCTCAACAACGTCTGGGAACTGGTCAAACGTCCAGATCCTCGCAAGCATAATATCATTGGCACAAAATGGATCTACCGCAATAAGCAAGATGAAAATGGCCTTGTGGTGAGGAATAAGGCTCGGCTTGTAGCTCAAGGCTACACACAGGTTGAAGGAATTGATTTCGATGAAACTTTTGCACCTATTGCTAGACTTGAGGCTATTCGCATATTACTTGCTTATGCTAACCATCATGATATCACTTTGTATCAAATGGATGTGAAAAGTGCATTCCTCAATGGTAAGCTTGAGGAAGAAGTATATGTTGCTCAACCCCCAGGTTTTGAAGATCCAAAGAATCCTGACAAAGTCTTCAGACTCAATAAGGCCCTCTATGGCCTCAAGCAGGCCCCTCGGGCGTGGTATGATACTTTGAAGGAATTCCTCATGAAGAAAGGCTTCAAACCCGGTTCACTCGACCCTACTCTTTTCACTAAATCTTATGATAGTGAACTATTTGTGTGCCAAATATATGTTGATGATATTATCTTTGGCTGTACTGACCAACGTTATAGTGATGAATTTGCCTATATGATGAGTGAAGAATATCAAATGTCTATGATGGGAGAATTGAAATTCTTCTTAGGTCTTCAAAATCATCAACAGCACAATGGCATATTCATATCCCAGGAGAAATACCTCAAGGATGTACTGAGGAAATTCGGCATGCAAGATTGCAAAGGCGTCAAAATTCCTATGCCCACAAATGGCCATCTCGTGCAATCGATGAAAATGGTATTGACTTGATCATAAGGTATAACGCTCCATGATTGGTTCTTTATTGTACTTATGTGCATCTAGGCCAGATATAATGCTTAGTGTTTGCATGTGTGCCCGATTTCAAGCTACACCGAAGGAATCACACCATAAGGCTGTGAAGCATATTCTTCGATATCTAGCTCACACACCAACACTTGGATTATGGTACCTGATAACCCACAAGTATAGGGGATTGCAACAGTTTTCGAGGGTAGAGTATTCAACCCAAATTTATTGATTCGACGGAAGGGGAGCCAAAGAATATTCTCAAGTATTAGCAGTTGAGTTGTCAATTCAACCACACTTGGATAACCTAGTATCTGCAGCAAAGTATTTAGTAGCAAAGTAGTATGATAGTAGTGGTAACGGTAACAAAGGTAACAGTAGCAAAAGTAATATGTTTGGTTTTTTGTAGTGATTATAACAGTAGCAACGGGAAAGTAAATAAGCGAAGAACAATATGTGAAAAGCTCGTAGGCATTGGATCGGTGATGGAAAATTATGCCGGATGCGGTTCATCATGTAACGGTCATAACATAGGGTGACACAGAACTAGCTCCAATTCATCAATGTAAAAGAACTTGCTTATGGAAAAGAACTTGCATGACATCTTTTGTCCTACCCTCCCGTGGCAGCGGGGTCCTAATGGAAACTAAGGGATATTAAGGCCTCCTTTTAATAGAGAACCGGAACAAAGCATTAGCACATAGTGAACACATGAACTCCTCAGACTATGGTCATCACCGGAGTGGTCCCGATTATTGTCACTTGGCGCTGCGGATCATAACACATAGTAGGTGACTATAGACTTGCAAGATAGGATCAAGAACTCACATATATTCATGAAAACATAATAGGTTCAGATCTGAAATCATGGCACTCGGGCCCTAGTGACAAGCATTAAGCATAGCAAAGTCATAGCAACATCAATCTCGAACATAGTGGATACTAGGATCAAACCCTAACAAAACTAACTCGATTACATGATAGATCTCATCCAACCCATCACCGTCCAGCAAGCCTACGATGGAATTACTCACTCACGGCGGTGAGCATCATGAAATTGGTGATGGAGGATGGTTGATGATGACGATGGCGACGAATCCCCCTCTCCGGAGGCCCGAACGGACTCCAGATCAGCCCTCCAAAGAGGTTTTAGGGCTTGGCGGCGGCTCCTTATCATAAAACGCGATGAATTCTTCTCTCTGATTTTTTTCTCCCCGAAAGCAAATATATAGAGTTGGAGTTGAGGTCGGAGGAGCTCCAGGGGGGCCACGAGGTAGGGGGGCGCCCTGGGGGGTGTCGTGGTTCTAAGTCTGACAGTAGAATGGGGGGTAGGTATGGAGAGGCAAGGTACTAGCTATGGAGTAGTTGGTACGCACGAAGTTCTGAGTTCAGCCCTTCTCGGAGGAAGTAACAGCCCCACGCCTCGGAGCCCGGAGGCGATCACCGGATTATATGCGCATGAATTACAGGGGTGCGAACCCTTCTACCTATGGAGGGGGTGGCTTATATAGAGTGCACCAGGACCCAAGCCAGCCCACGTAGAGGAGGGTTTAAGGTTATTAAGGCTAGGCGTTACTGGTAACGCCTTACATAAAGTGTCATCATGACCATAAAGACTACTTAACTACAGACCGTTTGGACACCGAGTGGCTCTTGAACTCCTAGTGGTCGAGTGGGTCTTCATAGTCGAGTGTCTTTGAATATGTCGAGTGGAAACCTACCAGGTCGACTGGTGGGCAGTCTATTCTAAGGATGCCCTTGGGGAGGGTATCTTGGACAGGTCCATGACCCTACCCTAGGTATATGACTTCATCATTAGCCCCCGAATGGATCGAGATTTGAGTGAGGAAGGAGTTGATAATCTTTCCGACCTGCTTTTACGGCATGAAAGTGTGCTTTACTCGATCGGTGACCTTTCAAAGGACGGTGTCAACTTTTCTTTCAACGCTTTGATCCATTCTCTACATCTGCCGAGTGAACTTTATGAACTTGGAGATTTTGCGAGGATCGGAGGAAATCTACCGTCTGACAAGTTGCTCTGCTGTTAGTGGATTTAGTGGGATCCAAATTTTGGGAAGCGCGCGAAGCGGAGAAGGCCGCGGCACTCGGATGGGATAAGGCAAGGACGCCTCAATCTCCGCGCCACCTTTTTTCGCCATGTATCAGCATGATCGCTATGGATTTGACAGATTGCCGGGCCTACCAGCCAGCCACTCGGAAGCGACTTCATATAAGGCGCCGGGCGGTGGTATTTTGAACAGTGCGCCCTCATTTTTCCCCCTCCGTCCTCAGATTCATCCGCCGCGCCCGTAACCTGCTCAGCGCTGCTGCCCCGCTCCTGCTCCGCCGGTGACAATGGTGAAGGAGAAGATGGCGGCCTTGGAGCGGGCAAAGAAGGCGACGGCGAAGGCGAAGGGGAGAGCGCCCAGTCGGGCGGATCTCGTCATGTCCAGCCTGCCGCAAGGTTGGGTCCAGGGAGATTGGATCCGCTCGACCATCACCCAGAAAGACCTCAACAACCTGGCCAACGAGGGATTGATCCCCCACGGGTCAGCAAGGCTTCCGGGGACAGAGTGGCAACCGCAGCCTCAAGAGGGTGAGTGCATCCTTTTAGCCACCCATGTGGATCGTGGATTTTCTCTTCCGCCAAATCTTTTCTTTCGGGGTTTTTTGAACTTCTTTGGAGCACAACTCCATCACTTTACAGCCAACTCCATCACTTTACACCCAACTCCATTGCCTATCTCGCCGCTTTCGTGTCTTTGTGCGAAAATTTCATGGGTTGTTGACCACACTGGGGCCTCTTCAAACACATATTCACTTGTCGCTCTTAGATGGTGAAAAAGGCTAGTCCGAACGATGAAAGAACCCAAGTAATCCAGATGTGTGGGGGTCTTGGGGTCCAGATGAGGGGTAAAAGTGCGTTTCCAGCCATGATTCTTCCCGATTCAGTCAGAGGGTGGCAATCGACCTGGTTCTATCGCCAAGATCGATCGACGCCAGATACCGATTGGACTCCTCCTTTCTCCATGGATCGAGTGAACAAGCCGTCCTCTCTCAAGGTGCTTCCGAGGAGAAGGCCCTGTGTTGTTGTTGATGGGCGTGTAGTCCAGCTCATTCGCGACGGAGTGACCGGCATGGATCCTCTGGAGGTTTTCCTTCGACGGCGCATTCAGCCGCTCCAATACCGAGGTCACCCGATGTGGATGTACTCTGGTACCGAGGACACCACCCGGGTCCACCCAGAGGAGGTCGATGACGCCACATTGGAGAGGTGGATGACTGCCATCACAGGGAACAAGGATAACTCTCGTGGGGCTAGGAGGATCCCACCACTCGACCAATCTTACGAACTAGACCAGGTATGACCACTTATCCCCGACTGTGATCCTGTTGAATTTGCTCTGTTCCGCTGCGAATCGATCGACTGACTTTCGTCTTGTTTTGCTGTCTTCTAGGTCACCACTGAGATGTACTCGATGCCCAACGGGGCGCAAGAACCAGTCGAAGAAGAAGAAGGATGCGGAGGCGAAAGCCAGGAGGAATGGGAGTCTGAGGAAAACGACAGCTCTGATGAAGAGGAGGAGGAGGAGGAGGAGGAAGAGGAGGAAGACGTGGATCCACCCCACTCGGAAAGGCGATCCAAGCTGACGCATGATCCGGTAGTCGAGCGTGGTAAGGCTATCGCGCCCATCGGGCGGTCGACGAAGCGCACTCGGACGACTTCTCCAGTGCCAACTGAGAAACCGCCAAAGCAACCCCGAGCAACATCATCAAAGCCGGCGAGGGCCTTGCCCAAGATGAGGATGGTCATTCCCACCATTTCCGGGTAATCAGCAGAACTTGTGTTTTCCTGTCTACCATGAGTGCACTTTTGGTCGACTCATTTTGACTGATCAATTGACTTCTGAAATCTGCAGTGCTACCACCTCCGAGACCTCAGCTAAGCACGAGGATCAGGAAATGGAAGATGCCGCCACCTCCAACCTTGGTATGATCTCTGCAGTTTTGCTTTACGGTCAATTGGATTTCTGTTTTTACCTTTGAATCTTACTTGTAGTTCCACCTCATGTCATTGATCTCCCTGATGACGACGATGAAACACCGCTGAGGAAGAGTGACGGTGTCCTGGACTAGGGGGTACTCACCACGTCGTCCCCCAATCGGTTAGATTGGGCCGAGGACCCCCAGGGCCGCATACTCATGGGCCAGTCCGGACAGGTGCCGCATACAAGGAAGATTCCACAAGACTTGGTGATCAAGACAAGGACTCCTCCCCCACCGGCGTATTCGACTAGGACTCTTGTTATCCTAGGCCTCTGGTGCATTATATTATCCTAGGCCTCTGGTACATTCGGGGTGGTGCACCACCTCGGAAGCAGTCCGGCATAAAGCTCGGACGCTAGTGGCTGGCTCCATAGAGGGCATTTCCGGCATTAAGCTCGGCTAAACTCCTTCAAACTTCTTTGAACTAAGGTGATTTACGACACCTCGGATACAGTCCGGCGTTGGAGCTCGGATACATAGTCCGGCGTTGGAGCTCGGATACCGTCCGACGTTGGAGCTCGGATACATAGTCCGGCGATAGAGCTGGGAAGCGTCCGGCGTTGGTGCTCGGCTGCAAAGATACTCAAATGCAGTCCGCGTTAGAGCTCGGACGAAGAGGACACCGCCTCCCGGAATAACTTCAACCCGAGGCGTGGCATAAAAATAATAAGGCATTGATAAAGGCCGGAAACTTAAAGGGCTCCTCGGATACCCGACGATAAACTCGCCGAATGCATTTGGCGATCCTCAAGATCAAGATGAGAAGATTTGTTGAACCAGTTTTCAAGACCGCAACCAAGATGAAGAACAGTTCGAAGAATCGAGGAGCGCCCCTAACTTGAAGATCGGTTCAGGGGCTCTTGACGGTGTCCCGGACTAGGGGTACTCACCACGTCGTCCCCAATCGGTTAGATTGGGCCGAGGACCCCAGGGCCACGATACTCATGGGCCAGTCCGGACAGGTGCCGATACAAGGAAGATTCCACAAGACTTGGTGATCAAGAAAAGGACTCCTCCCCACCAGCGATTCGACTAGTACTTTGTTATCCTAGGCCTCGGTGCATTATATAAACCAGGGCCAGGCTAGTCTATTACGATACAATATAGAACAATCATACCATAGGCTAGCTTCTAGGGTTTAGCCTCTACGATCTCGTGGTAGATCTACTCTTGTACTACCCATATCATCAATATTAATCAAGCAGGAGTAGGGTTTTACCTCCATCATTGTGCCTCTTGCCTCCTGTTACCATTGATCCTAAGACGCACTGCTTGGGACCCCCTACCCGAGATCCGCCGGTTTTGACACCGATATTGGTGCTTTCATTGAGAGTTCCGCTGTGTGGTCGGCGAAAGGATCAATGGCTCGACTGCAAGTCAACTGCGACGTCGGCTTCTTCGTCACCACCTCGACTGGTCACCTTGGCTTGACCGAGGACTGCGCCCTACCTCCGATCATCATGTTCGGATGAGGGCCTTCATCAACATCAACTCCGATCTCTATCAAGATCATGGAGGAATCATCCAGGGAGCCCGGGGGCTCAACGTCAACATTGCCCTCAGGCGACCGCACTGTTTTTCTGGACAGCGGACTTGTGTCCGCCGCCATCGCCTCCTCAAGTGTTGTTTTAACGATTGCTTCGGTGGAATTGTGCAGAATTAAGTTTATAACAACCCTGGAAAATTTCGTCGAGTTCCGATGGAGGAATCTCTGGCAATCTCCGATATACCGGAGCCGCATTGAATCTGGACGAGAATCCGGACGAGTTTAGGGCGTGGTGTCCAGCTTCTAGCTCGGACTTCCTTTGGAAGATCCAACCGTTGATCGGCTGCGGAATTCCTATATCTACCGCCCCTCAAAATTTCAGCTCGATCCTACCGTCCAAACTCCGGGAACCTTCCGATTAGTGCATCACTTTTCGGATCTGTTTTCTGCGCGAAAACGAATCCGACCCGAGTTCATCTTTTTTATGAATGGGATTTCGGACATCCTTTTTGAAGGAAGTTTTGTATGGGGTATTGTGTTTTATTCCCGAACACATCCTACTAACTTTAAAATCTTTTGAACATGATCTTCAATATCATGCTGGTGTTAAACCAGTCCGGCAATATTGCTCCACGGCTGCCGACCTACGCTAGGCACGTCGTCACTTTGTTGAGCCGAGCTCAACTTCTCCGGATCATCATCTCGGCAAGCCGAACAAGAGTCCGGCATCGTGAAGGATAAATCATCACCAACATCGCCGCCCCACGGATTACATGGAGCGGGCATACTGGCATCGATGCACGGTCGCCTCATCAAGCCGGCATCGACTACGTCACGACCTACATCGGCAGGGCCGCACTATTGCTTCTTCAAGCTGGTGTCCATCACGCCGACCTACTTCGACATCTCGGCTGGACCGGGGGCTTCGCCATCTCTTCATCAACCTACTCCGGACACTTCGGCGTCACTAGCCGACCAGGCAATGAGTGCGCGGATCGAGTCCCAGTTTTGGGAATCACCTTCCTTCGGATCTACAACAAATAAACCAGGTGCTATTAATCCTAGTATTTCTTTTTGCTTGTTTGGGTTCATTTTTTCCAACGAATTATTACTCGGGTTTGTCCATCATATGTACGCAGGTCTATCAAATGGTGGCCGCATTAACGACGGTTGCATGATGGTTCGGTCGGTTTCAGACATAGTCCGCTAACGCCGCATCCGAACTCGAACCGACTGTGAATTCAGGCCTTGCCATGCCTTTACCAAGATCACGCCGCCGCCTGCATCGACATTGACTTGGCGCCAGCCATATTTCTTTTATTACTCACTTTGCATAAATTATTTATTATGCAACGATTTTTTTATTACTATTATCTCCGGTTTGCACTATTTTTTGTGCACAGGAAAATGATCCAACCGTTGAGCATGAATATGATTTGATCATGTTTATTGCAAAACGGTTATTCATTTAAAGTCAAAGAATAATTGTTGTTCTGTTTACATGAATAAAACCTTCAATGGTCATACACCCAATGAAAATAGTTTTCAAAACGGTTATTCATTTCAAAACAGAGAATAATTGTTGTTCTGTTTAAATGAATAAAACCTTCAATGGTCATACACCCAATGAAAATAGTTTGTTGGATCTCGATAGTAGTGATACACATATTCATAATATTGAAACCAAAAGATGTAAAGTTAATAATGATAGTGCAATTTATTTGTGGCACTGCCGTTTGGGTCATATCGGTGTAAAACGCATGAAGAAACTCCATCTCGATGGGCTTTTGGAATCACTTGATTATGAATCACTTGGTACTTGCGTAACCGTGCCTCATGGGCAAGATGACTAAAACGCCGTTCTCCGGAACTATGGAGCGAGCAACTGATTTGTTGGAAATCATACATACCGATGTATGCGATCCGATGAGTGTTAAGGCTCATGGCGTGTATCGTTATTTTTCGACCTTCACAGATGATTTGAGCAGATATGGGTATATCTACTTGATGAAACATAAGTCTGAAATAATTGAAAGGATCAAAGAATTTCAGAGTGAAGTGGAAAAATCATCGTAACAAGAAAATAAAGTTTCGCGATCTGATCACGGAGACGAATATTTGAGTTACGAGTTTGGTCTTCAATTAAAACAATGTGGAATAGTTTCACAGCTCACGCCACGGAACACCACAACGTTATGGTGTGTCGAACGTCAGAATCGCACTTTATTGGATATGGTGCGATCTATGATGTCTCTTATTGATTTACCATTATCGTTTTGGGGTTATGCATTAGAGACAGCTGCATTCACGTTAATAGGGCACCGTCTAAATCCGCTGAGACGACACCGTATGAACTATGGTTTAACAAAGAAACCTAAGCTGTCGTTTCTTAAAGTTTGAGTTGTGATGCTTATGTGAAAAGTTTTCACCGATAAGCTCGAACCCAAATCGAGAAGCGTCTTCATAGAATACCCAAAGGTAACTATTGGGTAGACCTTCTATCACAGATCCGAAGGCAAGTTATTCGTTGCTAAGATGGATCCTTTCTAGAGAAGAAGTTTCTCTCGAAAGAAGTGAGTGGGAGGAAAGTAGAACTTGATGAGGTAATTGTACCTTCTCCCTTATTGGAAAGTAGTTCATCACAGAAATCAGTTCCGGTGATTCCTACACCAATTAGTGAGGAAGTTAATGATGATGATCATGAAACTTCAGATCAAGTTGCTACCAAACCTCGTAGGTCTTCCAAAGTAAGATCCGCACTAGAGTGGTACGGTAATCATGTTCTGGAAGTCATGTTACTAGACCATGATGAACCTACGAACTATGAGGAAGCGATGATGAGCCCAGATTCCGCGAAATGGCTTGAGGCCATGAAATCTGAGATAGGATCCATGTATGAGAACAAAGTATGGACTTTGATTGACTTGCTCGATGATCAGCAAGCCATGTCAAATAAATGGATCTTCAAGAGGAAGACAGACACTGATAGTAGTGTTACTATCTGCAAAGCTCGACTTGTCACAAAAGGTTTTCGACAAGTTCAAGGTGTTGACTACAATGAGATTTTCTCAACTGTAGCGATGCTTAAGTCTGTCCTTATCATGTTAGCAATTGCCACATTTTATGAAATCTGGCAAATGGATGTCAAAACTACATTCTTTCATGGATTTATTAAAGAAGAGTTGTATATGATGCAACCAGAAGGTTTTGTCAATCCTAAAGGAGCTAACAAAATGTGCAAGCTCCAGCGATCCATCTATGGTCTGGTGCAAGCACCTCAGAGTTGGAATATATGCTTGATGATTTGATCAAAGCATATGGTTTTATACAGACTTTTGGAGAAGCCTGTATTTACAAGAAAGTAAGTGGGAGCACTACAGCATTTCTGAAAAGTATATGTGAATGACATATTGTTGATCGGAAATAATGTAGAATTATTCTGCAAAGCATAAAGGAGTATTCGAAAGGAGTTTTTCAAAGAAAGACCTCGGTGAAGCTGCTTACATATTGAGCATCAAGATCTATTGAGATAGATCAAGACGCTTGAAAAGTTTTTCAATAAGTACATACCTTGTCAAGATTTTGAAATAGTTCAAAATGGAACAGTCAAAGAAAGAGTTCTTGCCTGTGTTGCAAAGGTGTGAAATTGAGTAAGACTCAAATCCCGACCACGGCAGAAAATAGAAAAGATAATGAAAGTCATTCCCTATGCCTCACCATAGGTTCTATAAAGTATGCTATGCTATGTACAGGACCTATTGTATACCTTGCTATGAATTTGGCAAGGAGTACAATAGTGATCTAGGAGTAGATCATGGACATTGGTCAAGAACATCCTTAGTAAGGACTAAGGAAATATTTCTCGATTATGGAGGTGATAAAAGAGCTCGTCAGTAAAGAGTTACATCGATGCAAGCTTTTTACATCGATCCAGATGACTATAAGTCTCAATCTGGATACATATTGAAAGTGGGAGCAATTAGCTAGAGTAGCTCCGTGCGAGCGTTGTAGACATAGAATAATTGCAAAATACATACGGCTCTGAATGTGATGCACCGTTGAATAAGCTTCTCTCACGAGAAAAACATGATCATACCTTAAGTACTCTTTGGGTGTTAATCACATAGCAATGTGAACTAGATTATTGACTCTAGTAAACCCTTTGGGTGTTGGTCACATGACGATGTGAACTATGGGTGTTAATCACATACAGATGTGAATATCAGTGTTGAATCACATGATGATGTGAACTAGATTATTGACTCTAGTGCAAGTGGGAGATCAAGGAAATATGCCCTAGAGGCAATAATAAAGTTATTATTTATTTCCTTATTTCATGATAAATGTTTATTATTCATGCTAGAATTGTATTAACCGGAAACATAATACATGTGTGAATACATAGACAAACATAGTGTCACTAGTATGCCTCTACTTGACTAGCTCGTGAATCAAAGATGGTTAAGTTTCCTAGCCATAGACATGAGTTGTCATTTGATTAACGGATCACATCATTATGAGAATGATGTGATTGACTTGACCCATTCCGTTAGCCTAGCACTTGATCGCTTAGTATGTTGCTATTGCTTTCTTCATGACTTATACATGTTCCTCGTAACTATGAGATTATGCAACTCCTGTTTACGGAGGAACACTTTGGTGCTACCAAACGTCACAACGTAATCTGGGTGATTATAAAGGAGTACTACAGGTGTCTCCAAAGGTACATGTTGGGTTGGCGATTTCGAGATTAGGTTTTGTCACTCCGATTGTCGGAGAGGTATCTCTGGGCCCTCTCGGTAATGCACATCATTATAAGCCTTGCAAGCAATGTGACCAATGAGTTGGTTACGGATGATGCATTACGAATGAGTAAAGAGACTTGCCGGTGACGAGATTGAACTAGGTATTGATCTCGACGATCGAATCTCGGGCAAGTAACATACCGATGACAAAGGGAACAACGATGTTGTTATGCGGTTTGACCGATAAAGATCTTCAGAGAATATGTAGGAGCCAATATGGGCATCCATGTCCCGCTATTGGTTATTGACCGAGAATAGTTCTAGGTCATGTCTACATAGTTCTCGAACCCGTAGGGTCCGCACGCTTAAGGTTTCGATGACAGTTATATTCTGAGTTTATGAGTTTTGATGTACCAAAGGAGTTCGGAGTCCCGGATGAGATCGGGGACATGACGAGGAGTCTCGAAATGGTCGAGACGTAAAGATCGATATATTGGACGACTATATTCGGAGTTCGGAAAGGTTCGAATGATTCGGTATTTTCGAGTACCGAGAGTTACGGGAATTCACCGGGAGAAGTATTGGGCCTTATTGGGCCCTGCGGGAAAGAGAGAGGGCTGCCTAGGGCAGGCGCGCCCCATGGCCTAGTCCGAATTGACTAGGGGGAGGCCGCACCCTCCTTCCTTCCTTCTCTCTTCCCCTTCCTTGTCTCCTACTCCTAATACATGGAAGGACTCCTAGTTGGACTAGGAAGGGGAATCCTACTCCGGTGGGAGTAGGACTCCCCATGGCGCGCCCTCCTAGGGCCGGCCTCCTCCTCCCTCCCTCCTTTATATACGGGGCAGGGGCACCCCATGGACACACAAGTTGATCTTCGTGATCGTTCCTTAGCCGCAGCGGTGCCCCCTCCACCATATTCCACCTCGGTCATATCGTCATGAGTTTAGGCGAAGCCCCGCGCCGTAGAGCATCAACATCGCCACCACGCCGTCGTCGTCCGACGGAACTCATCCCGACACTTTGCTGGATCGAGTCCGGGATCGCCATCGAGCTGAACGTGTGCTGAACTCGGAGGTGCCGACGCTCGGTACTTGGATCGGTCGGATCGTGAAGACGCACGACTACATCAACAGCGTTGTCATAACGCTTCGCCACGGTCTATGAGGGTACGTGGACAATACTCTCCCTCTCGTTGCTATGCCATCACCATGATCTTGCGTGTGCGTAGGAAATTTTTGAAATTACTACGTTCCCCAACAACTGCCGGGTCAGCCGGATGTGTACCTCAGACTGGGTGAAGCCGAAAACTAGCGTTCTTAAGGGAATACTCGGTCGGTGAACTAAAAGATGATTTCTTACCTATTCATTTACCTGCCCCCAGATGTTTTTCTGCTCCTTTCACAGTCCGGACATGCACTTTAGGGCATGCCTCCCAGGGAAAGGAACCCTTAACGGAACTATTCTCCCTGGAAGATGTTTCTTACTAACCATGTAATATAACATAACTAGTTGGGCACTTGTCTGATAAAGCACTGATGACCCCTACGCCTGGTCTCCACGCATGCCCCGGTTTTTATAACCGCGAGGGTATTCGGACACACTCCGGACTATTGGGTCCAGAGGTTGAAGCGAAAAGGTCCGCTACGACAAACGATCTACAATCCGGCTAGAAGGCATTTTACATGTCACCTTACATTATATAGTCGACTTTACCCAAGTCACTTGGGGGCTCTTATGTTTATTTGAGCCGTTTCATACTAAGCGTTTTTCTTCTTAGTCGTTGCAGAGTTTTTATTATTATTTATCACTCCTTTTATCGACACGAGTGTGCGGTCACTAGCCGTGGAGCCTAATTTCTCTCTCAAAACCGCTAGAGTTTAGTTTTCTAAACTGGCCTAATGAGAAGTACTCCGCCTTCGGGATGGGAGACTGCAGCCGTAGGCTGACCCGCTTGAAGTATTGAGATAGGATGTGTCATGTTAAAGCACGGCAGAAGCACTTTTTTTTCTAAAGTCCAATTTTCGGATTGGCACCGAACACTTGATCTTGTTCGGACGTCATGTTTTTACTGACGTTTTTTAGTTCTCCAAGCTTTTGGCACTTTTAAACTATTTGTGTGTTTTCAGCACAAGTCTCGCAGTGCAGCACCGGACACCTTTAGAGATTCGGCAAAAACATTCTCGGATATTGCTATATATGCATCAGTTTCGAATTGTGTCTTCGGTCAATAGTTGGGTTGCCCGGCTCCCGCGCTTGCCTCCTACGTTCCGCTTTGTTCGGCTAGGTGTGCAAAGGGAGAACCACTGCGATTGTGCTTCCAGCTCGCATGGTCAAGAACCTCAGTGCAAAAAGCCGAAAACTGACTGTCACAATAGGTGTAAACTGGTCAGCGATCCGATGACTATATTAAATGATGGGCCATTCATAACATTGGCCGAAGTGTTTCCGGCTTGACCTCGACTGTCGCCGAACACTACCGGGGGCTAGTAACTGGCCTCCTAAACTAAATCCTCAATATTTTGCTCTTACATCGGAGTTGAGGTTTCATGATCATGCTTAGCGTGACAACCCAAAGAAAGGAACCGATAGCGGGACTATTTTCTTTGGAAGACATTTCTTCTGTTAAACAGTAATATAACATATCTCTCTGCGTACCTTTGTTTATAAAACCGTATGGCCAGATTGCCTTGTTTGTCGAAATCTTTGCCCTCATAAAGGCTTTATAAAGTAGGATAAACACTCCTGCCATCGACCGAGGAGGTTGAAGCCGATGGTCGGTCAACAAAGTTTTGTACAATGCGGATCCGAGCATTAATGACATAAAGTACTTGGATACATTGAAGCATTACACATAATTTGTTCTTTTACTATGGATATCAATCCTTAATTCGTCCACCCGTGCCTGCATTAAGGCTCGGGGGCTACTGGCTTCGGGCTTATTATTTACAAATATTAAAGGCACATTGATCCCCGATCTGGTGTTGCCACCCGACTAGTGTCTCGGGGCTCTTGCATTGCTTGTTCTATGCAGAAAATTTTAAGTGCAATACAGTTTCGAGGAGATTTTGATCCTCGTGTTGGTCGGCCGCACCCAACCCGAGTCTCGAGGTCCGAGCACGCCGCAAGGCGTCCAAGTATTCTGCCGAGTTAGATTTGATCCTCGTGCCGATTTTGCAAATCAACCCGAGTCTCAGCGGTCACTTTGGGATCAGCGGTCTTATGTCATCCTTCGTGCATCTCGGTTTTAGACCGATACACACCTTGAGGGCTACCGCTATATATCTCATCGAGAATAAATTGCATCAATAAAAATATGTTGACCAAAAATCAGCCCACATTCGGGTGGTGCACCACTCGAAGCAGTCCGCATAAAGCTCGGACGCTAGTGGCTGGCTCCATAGAGGGCATTTCCGCATTAAGCTCGCTAAACTCCTTCAAACTTCTTTGAACCAAGGTGATTTACGACACCTCGGATACAGTCCGGCGTTGGAGCTCGGATACATAGTCCGGCGTTGGAGCTCGGATACCGTCCGACGTTGGAGCTCGGATACCGTCCGACGTTGGAGCTCGGATACATAGTCCGGCGATAGAGCTGGGAAGCAGTCCGGCGTTGGTGCTCGGCTGCAAAGATACTCAAATGCAGTCCGGCGTTAGAGCTCGGACGAAGAGGACACCGCCTCCCGGAATAACTTCAACCCGAGGCGTGGCATAAAAATAATAAGGCATTGATAAAGGCCGAAACTTAAAGGCCTCGGATACCCGATGTATAAACTCGCCGAATGCATTTCGCGATCCTCAAGATCAAGATGAGAAGATTTGTTGAACCAGTTTTCAAGACCGCAACCAAGATGAAGAACAGTTCGAAGAATCGAGGAGCGCCCCTAACTTGAAGACCGGTTCGGGGCTATCGACGGTGTCCTGGACTAGGGGTACTCACCACGGCGCCCCCAATCGGTTAGATTGGGCCGAGGACCCCTGTGGCCGATACTCATGGGCCAGTCCCGACAGGTGCCGATACAAGGAAGATTCCACAAGACTTGGTGATCAAGACAAGGACTCCTCCCCACCGGCGATTCGACTAGTACTCTTGTTATCTTAGGCCTCGGTGCATTATATAAACCAGGCCAAAGCTAGTCGATTACAGATACAATATAGAACAATCATACCATAGGCTAGCTTCTAGGGTTTAGCCTCTATGATCTCGTGGTATATCTACTCTTGTACTACCCATATCATCAATATTAATCAAGCAGGAGTAGGGTTTTACCTCCATCGAGAGGGCCCGAACCTGGGTAAACATTGTGCCTCTTGCCTCCTGTTACCATTGATCCTAAGACGCACTGCTTGGGACCCCCTACCCGAGATCCGCCGGTTTTGACACCGACAAAGAGGAAGGACAAAAGGGTGCCTGCTGGCAAGGCTACTCCAGCTGTATCACTGCCTGAGACGCTAGTTCACGAGGGAGGCGACACCACTCGGACTTTTGTGTCCTTTGTTTTGCCCCTGACGAGTGTCCGGCCTTCGTCGTCGACTGCTGACCCGCCATCCCTTTTTGCCACACACCACGTCCCGAAAGACCAAGTGAGTGCTGCCAAGGAGGCCATACGCCAGGCAGGGATCATGATGGAGCAAGTGAAGGTGGTCCGGAGGCCAGCCAGCGGCTTATGATGCAAGCTCGGCTCTTGAGCAATGTCCAAGTAAGTTGCTTGTTCTGTTGGGATATGCTACCGAAATTTCTTCTTTCTCAAGATTTCCATATCTAGATCTCAGACACCCACCGGGTGGGTGTGTCGATTGAATTTTTGAACTGGTGGGGCACGCTGAGTGCACCCACCGGGTGTAGTCCCCGAGACTATGGTGGATCATGGGTAGTCGACTATAGTCTTTATACTTTGAACTTCTTCACTCGGTCTGGTCCGCCAGTCGAATGGATCTTTGGAACCGTGGGGCACGCTGAGTGCACCCACCGGTTTAGTCCCCGAGACTATGGTGGATCATGGGCGATCGACTATAGTCTAAGAACTTTTTTTTACACAGCCGATCACGACGCTTAGCTATGTTTTTAGGATCATAACCTTTTTGCCTCTTTCGGTCGACTAGTCGAACCGAATTGGGAAAACCAGTGGGGGCACGCTGAGTGCACCCATTGGGTGTAGTCCCCGAGACTACTGTCGAATGTTTTGATTCGATCGTAGTCTTAGAAATGCTACGATTTTTCTTTAGTCACCGGAAGTGACCTGTCTTTGATGTTTTGTCGATTGACTCTCGCAGAAATCTTGCGAGCTCGGGCCCGCTATACCGAATTGGAGAACAAGCAGATCCAGCTCAACCTTGACTTGAAACTTGCTCAGAGAATTTGCGTAGGCAGAGACGAAGCAAAAGGTATGGCTGGTGAGAACTTGACGACTGCCTTTGTCTTTCTACCCATTCTCAACTCTCGACTTATTGTTATTTTGCGTAAAAACCGAGGAGGCTCAAGAAGAAAGACCACGAACTTGCAGAGGCATGTATATGCTTTGGAGAAAACAAAGCTCATGGAAGAGAAACTGGCCTCACCGGAAAACTCAAGATGAGAATACCAAACTGAAGGCTGCTCTCGACGCGCCAACAAGGAGGCTAGCCGATCAAGAATGACAAAGTCGCCTCGATCGACAAGGTTGGCAAATCTGGCGGGGAGGAGGAACGATCCGAGGTTTATCCGGAGGGCTCGCCAAGAAGCTATTCCTCATGCTTGAAGGTAATTCCTCTTATCCGACTGACTTGTCATCATCGACTCACCGTAGAACCATTAGCTTGAACTTGAGTCGTATTTGCAGAATTCTGTCAGAACTTCAAAGAGGAGACCAGTCGAGTGGAGACAAGCCTGGACCCCATCAACTCTCCCGTGAAGGATGAAGCCGCTATGAACGTGCTCCGATTGGAGTCTCGCATTGCTGGTGTGGTGGACTATCTCGCTCGACTAAAAGCTGCGGTGTCACGGATCGACTCAACCCTCTGGCCGGACCAGACGCTTCAGAATGACCTTGAATCCTTAATGACTCGACTGAATGAGGTTCCAAGTCGAGTGCAAGAATGGAAAAAGTCTTTTGCCAGGTGTGGTGCTGATGTTGCTCTATCTCTGGTCCGTGTCCACTGCAAGGAAGCGCGGGAGGAAAAGCTGGCGGCCCTCAGAGTTGCCAACACCAAGAAGTATGATTTCCAATCTTTCATGGAAACTTTCATCGCCGCTGCCACCCGGATCGCCGATGGGATCGACCTTGACCAGTTTGTGGCTCCTTCCATCCTCCACCGAGGAGTAAAAAACCTTTATGCTCTACCTTAAATTTGCCTCGGAATGCCGAGTGATTTTTGTAACCGATAAACTTTAGTGGGCTTGAGGCTTGGGTACTTCGCATCCTTAGGATGCTATCCGAACTTTACTTATCGTCAAAATATGCTTTTTGCCTTCGAGTGAACTTTGCTCTTCACTCGGATTATGCTTCAATGTTTGAGATGCAGCTCGAGGTGGATCCAATGACCCACACTTTGTGACTCTTGCAGTGCAGGAGAAGGAAGCAATGACGGTACCTCGTCGCCTTTATGGATCGGGATGGAGCGCGACGTTGTACTTGTGGCGCAGCTCAAGGAGAAGGTAGCAATCGACCTGCACCTCGTCAGTCCTTATGGATCGGTATGTTTTCAAACTTAGGCGAGTCCCGGATCAGAAGCTAAGCCCCGAGTGGGAGGTTTGTTCTCCACTCGGTAGGATTTTCAAACTTAGGCTAGTCTTGGACTGCAGCTTAAGCCCCGAGTGGGAGGTTTGCTCTCCACTCGGTAGGATTTTTCAAACTTAGGCGTAGCACTTGGACTACAGCTAAGCCCCGAGTGGGAGGTTTTCTCCACTGTAGGATTTTTCAAACTTAGGCTAGCATTGGACTGCAGCTAAGCCCCGAGTGGGAGGTTTGCTCTCCACTCTGTAGGATTTTTCAAACTTAGGCTAGCATGGACTGCAGCTAAGCCCCGAGTGGGAGGTTTGCTCTCCACTCGGAGGATTTTTCAAACTTAGGCGTAGCATGGACTGCAGCTAAGCCCCCGAGTGGGAGGTTTGCTCACCACTCGGTAGGATTTTAAACACTTAGGCGAGTACTTGGACTGCAGCTAAGCCTCTGGGTGGGAGGCTGGCTCACCACTCGGTAGGATTTTGAATACTTAGGCGAGTACTTGGACTGCAGCTAAGCCCCCCGAGTGGGAGGCTGGCTCACCACTCGGTAGGATTTTAAACACTTAGGCGAGTACTTGGACTGCAGCTAAGCCTCCGAGTGGGAGGCTGGCTCACCACTCGGTAGGATTTTGAATACTTAGGCAAAATGGATTCGCGGCTAAACCCCCGAGTGAGAGGTTGGCTCGCCACTCGGTAAGGATTTTTTTACAAACTTAGGCGAAACAGATTCGCAGCTAAGTCACCCACTGGGGGGGGGGGGATTTAACAAAGTAATAACAATCACTGGGAAAATTATAATCTTCTTGATATAGATAGACAAACTACAGAGGTACTTTTATTACATCTCACCCGAGTGAGCTCTTAAGTGTAAAAGGGGCGGAGCAGCTCCGCATTCCATGCCCGAGGCTCATCAATCTGGCGTTCGACGTTGTAAAGATGGTAAGCCCCATTGTGAAGAACTCTGGTGATGATGAAGGGACCTTCCCAAGTGGGTGCGAGCTTGTGTGGTTTCTGTTGATCCACTCGGAGGACCAGATCTCCTTCCTGAAAGGCTCGGCTCTTCACATTTCTGGCGTGGAATCGACGCAAGTCCTGTTGATAGATGGTCGAGCGGATCAGGGCCATCTCTCTCTCCTCTTCAAGGAGGTCGACTGCATCTTGACGGGCTTGCTCTGCTTCAGCTTCAGAGTAGAGTTCACTGGGGCATTGTGAAGGTGTCACTCGGCAGAATCGCTTCAGCTCCATAGACCATAAAGAATGGGGTTCTCCTAGTCGAACGATTAGGAGTGGTCCTCAATCCCCAAAGAACCGACGGAAGTTCGTCAACCCACGCCTCCTGCTGCATGCTTGAGATCACGATCACGAGGTTTCATCCTTTGAGAATTAGACCATTTGCTCGCTCAGCTTGTCCATTCGACCGGGGAGAGCGATCAAGCATAGTCGACTCAGGTTCTCGAGAGGCGCAAAAGGCTTTGAACTTGTCGGAATCAAAATTTGCATTGTCCGTGATGATGCTGTGCGGAACTCCATATCTGAATATCAATTCTCTGACGAAACTGACAGCAGTGCATGCATCAAGGTTCTTGATAGGTTTAGCTTCGATCCACTTTGTGAACTTGTCGACTGCCATGAGCAAATGAGTGAAACCACTCCTGCCAGTTCTCCGCGGTCCAATCATATCCAACCCCCAAATAGCAAAAGGCCAGATGAGTGGAATGGTCTTCAATGCTGAGGCGGGCTTGTGTGACATATTGGAGTAGAACTGACATCCTTCACATTTGTCGACTATTTCCTTTGCCATTTCATTTGCCTTTGGCCAGTAAAATCCCGCCGGTATGCTTTAGCCACGATGGTCCGAGAGGACGATGGTGACCACAGGTCCTCGAGTGGATATCATCAAGGATTATCCGACCTTCTTTCGGCGTTATGCACTTTCGGCCGACTCCACCACGCATTTCTCTGAATAATTGTCCCTTGATCACAGTAAAGGCCTTGGGTCGACGAACGATCTGTCTAGCCTCTTCTTCATTCTCCGGGAGCTCTTTCCTCAGGAGGTGTCGGAGTAATGGGCCACGGGTAGGCAAACCCGAGCCCCTGGACCTTTCAAAACATCGGGGCAGACTGCGCCCCTCAAGACCCCAAGACGAAGAGCCGCCTTCTGAGAGTCGGCGACGGAGTCGCCAACTGCCATTCCCAGCCGAGTCCCAGAGACGACCTCAAGACAAGCCGACTCCAAGCCAGCGACTTCCGATGAAGCCGGCTACGGGGAGTCGGCCCGCAACTCCCTCCACCTCCTGCCTGAGTGACTACGAGCGGGATGGGATAAAGCCGCCATGGACCGCCCCTGCCTCATTATAAAGAGCAGTGCATGGTTACAGAGTGCCGCATCGACGGAGATCTCCGTCAAGCACGCAAGATCAAGGCACGCTGCCGCCTCGACACAGCCCCGTGGGCAGATTCCTGTACCCACGATGGCCTGTCTGCATTTACCCAAAGACGGCGGGTTACCTGCCGGCGGAGTGCAGAAGACGGCGAGCGCGCTCTAAAGACGAACCTGGCCGGAGTCGGCCTCCGAGAGTCGGGTCGGCCCTCCCACGGCTCCAAGGCCATTAACTGCATAAGACAGGAATGCCAACAAGGATCGCCGCCAGCGGCGGCACTGCTGCCATGACCCCGTGACCAAGCTCACACATTAGAAGAGCGGCTACAAGAACTCCGCAGCCGGCAAGACCTGGCCACGGACACGGGCTGTCGGCCCCATGCCGACCATCAAGGGCCCACTAGTCGGCGGGCCCCGTAAGTCATGGAGAAGACGGCAACTTAGGAGACTGACGGCTGGGACCCGCGCCCAGCCGGATTACCATTGTACCCCCGGGGGTAGGCCTATATAAACCCCCCGGGGCACCCATGAAGAGGGTTGGAAGCTAGTAGTTTGACACACACACACATAGAGGGAAGAGAAGAGCTAGCCGAGCCCTTCTCCTTCCTCACCCCGAACAGCTCAAGGAGCAATCTTGTACTCACCTTGCCGTAGTGATCATGCGGAGACCCCGCAGAGCAGCAATAGGGGTGTTATCTCCTCAGAGAGCCCTGAAGCTGGGTAAGATTCGCCGCTGCATGTCTTCTCCTCATCCTGCTTCTGTGCACCGCGACGCTCTACTCGCCTCCATGATAAGCCATCTTGGCATATGTCGGACCCAACCCCGACATTTGGCGCCCACCGGGGCTAGGTGCACCGCCGTCCGGAGACCTGCTCGACGGGAACCTCTTCCTCCCTAGCGAAGCGCAGCCAGCCCGACGCCAGACGGAGTTCGCGCCGACGCGCTGCATGGCGCTGAGGTCGCTCACGGGCGAGCTGCTCGCCAACTTGTCGGCGAGGTTCGCCCGACGAGCTCGCGCTCGACGCAGCACGGACGGCCCCGAGCCCTTTGCGGGCCACTCGAGCAGTTCCACGCCGCCGGGCGAGCCCGCCCGACTGAGTCCAGAGGGCTCCACCGACCCGATGCTGGTCGATTCGACACCGCTGCCGCCGACGCTGCTCCCCACCAACGTGGAGCATTGATTTAGCCGCTTCCTCGCACGGAGAGCGGCGGAAGCACAGCCACGGAGGTGCTCGCTATTGGTCTCAGCGAGCCTTCCGCGAGGGAGCTCGGACCCTCTCGACGCGGTTCTCGCAAGACTTGACCGCCCCATTCCGGAAGACGCTGGCGTTGGGACGCTGAAGCGCCGCTCCAGCCTCGTGGGCGAAGCCGGCAAGCATGAGACGCTTGTTAGAAGCCTACTAGCGCGAGATGGATCGCGCAGGCATGCGCTCGCCGGCTCCGATTAGGCCTAGCCGCCTAGGCGCGTCCAAAAGCGCGGCATAGCTATCGCCATTGTTTGGGGCCAATTGCCTGTGTACGCCACGCCATGAGAATATCCGCGCCGCCAGCGCGGCGGCGTATTTAGCTGGATAACTTCGAGGGCGAGGAACGCCACCGATGACGGAGCGAGTCCAGCAGCTCTCGACGCTGTTGCTGCGCAAGAAGACGGCCGGCTGCCGCGACGGAGGCGCCATGGCGACAACACGGTGACTTGCCTCCCCACCGAGATCAAGGCGCGATGTCTCGGACGCCGACCGGGCGGCGTCTGCGGGAAGAAAATAAGGATCCGCTATCAGCCATAGCCGGACTCACATCTCCATCGAAGCGTGATTTAAGACAGCCGCCCGAGAGCAAAGGAGCGGCGGGACGACTATCCGCCTCCTCCTCGCAGAGAAAGGCGAAGTCTCTCCGCCACCCGCCGAAGATCCGACTTCTCGGCGACCGCCTTTGGCCGAGAGGGAGTCGGAGAAACGACGCCCGCCACCGGATCGAGCGACTCCACCGATCCTCGGCGCTGAAGAAGAAGACGAAGTTGGGCCCGCCTGTTTTGACCTCGTGATCCGAGACGAGCCCTTCCCGCAGGATTCACACTTCGAGACACACCTAAATACACCGCCCGCGGAAGCCGAGGACTGGCTGGTCGACTACTCCACGGCCACAAGAAAGCGAACGGCAACAAAGCTGCTGTCAGAAGTATGTTCCTCATGCTCTGTGGCACGGCCCGACATGGTTGAACAGTTTGAAGCCCCGCAAAGATCAACAGCTGGGTCGGCTTCACCGAGGCCTTCGTCCGCAACTTCACGAAAGCACGCATAAGCGACCTCCCAAGCCTCGCCAGCTTTCCTTGTGAGTGCAAGGCCCCAACGAGTCTACTCGCTGACTACCTCACGCTGGGCCGAGCCCCGAACTCCCGCGAGGGAGTGCATGAGGTGCAGTAATCGAGTACTTCACCGCGGGTGTAGAGAAGGCACCTCCTCAAGCACAAGCTCCTCTCGCGACGAGCCGAGACCTCGACGAGCTGCTGATCATAGCGCATAAGACGCCATACCGACCTCCATGAAGTCGAGATCAAGTCAGGCGACCGCAAGGTGGCTCCTCAGCTCCCTGAACTCCGGGCCGGCGACGCCAATGGGCGACAAAGAAGCAGAATGATCACAAGCGCAAGGTCCCGCAGCCGGGCTTCCAACAGCCGCAGGTGGCGACATCAAGACCAGCAGCAGAGGGCAGCCTCGCCAAGCGGCGTAAAGGCGGCAAGTCCAACTGGTTGCCGGCCTTATGTTACGAAAGCACTCGATGGACCCCGCAAGTTCCATAGCAGCGCCGGGTTGCCGAATCACACCACCCGGAAGTGCCATCGCTCACCAGATCGCCAAGGAGACGGCCTTGTACCTCCTTCCGCTAATGGGCGCCGCTTCCACCACCGCTTCAAAGCAGGCTGTCAAAGGCCGCAAAGACAAGACGAGTACCCGTAAGAGCATGGTGCCTATGTAGTGTTCACCAACAGGGCCGATTTATCGCCAAGAATAAAGCGGCAAGAATAAAGAAGAAGTGAATGCAAGAGCATCAGATACTCTGAATTCATGCACCGTCCGAGAAACCTATCGCTTGAGCCGGATGATCACCCGAGGTGATGCCGAATCCGGCTCCCACGCCTGGTCTTGGGAGCCACCCTTGCCGTGGATAGGCGGGCCACTCGCTTTCGCGAAAAGTGCCGATAGATGGAGGCAGCAGCATCAACATCCTGTATAAGGATACCATGGAGATGTTAGGAATCAAGCGAAGATAGCTTCAAAGACAATGGACTGTGTTCCACGGAATTGTACCGCCTTTCCTGCTCACCGATTGGCAAGATTCTCGATAGACGCCCTCTTTGGGGACAAAGATCACTTTCACGAGAGCCGTCCGTTCAAGCGTTGGACCTCAAAGCCCTTATTATGCTCGCTGGCCGACCTGCTCGCCAAGTTCATGGCAGTCCCCATTACGCCTACCTCAAGATGAAGATGCCGAGTATTAAGGATTTTGACCGTAGCCGGTGACTACAGAAAGTCGTCCGCCAGGCAGCCGAAAGCAAATGGCTGGCTGAGTCCCCGGTGATCGCAGCTGAGAAGCTGCCCTTGATCGGGTTAGGCAATGGCCGCAAGCAGCCGAGATGTCGCCTCACCCCAAGGAGTCGGAAATCGAGGGCTCGCTCAAGCCGCCAAAGAGACCAAGAAGATACCCTTGGAACCGGAGCACCAAGAGATACGCCGTCGAGGGTGCGAACCTCGACAACAAATAGGAAGGCGAGCTCGCCGATTTCCTCCGTGAGCCGGGACATTTTCGCATGGTCCCCAAAGATATGCTGTGTACCCACGGAATTCGCCGAGCATAAGTTACATGTCCGATCTGATGTGAAGCCCGCCAGCAGCCCTTGTGCCGCCTGTCAAGAGAAAAGAAGAGTTGTTGGAGAAGAGATAGCCCGCTCCTCGAGCCGGTTTCATCATGGAAGTGTTCTTCCCGAGTGGTTAGCGAACCCGTCTTGGTACTAAAGAAGAACAAGCAGGGCGGATGTGTATTGACTACACGAGCCTCAATAAAGCCTGCCCCTAAGGACCCGCTCGCTTGCCAAGAATTGATCAGTGATAGACTCCACAGCCGGATGCGAGCTGTTGAGCTTCTTAGATGCATATTCGGATATCACCGATCAAGCTGAACCAGGCCGATAGATTGAAGACCGCCTTCATCACGCCCATTTGGAGCCTTCGCACCGACCATGACGCTCGCTTGAGGAATGCCGGTGCCACCTTTCAGCGTTGCATGCAGAAGTGCCTCCTCAAGTAGCTTGGCAGAAACGCCCACGTTTACGTGGACGACGTGGTGGTAAAGACGGAGAAGCGAGGAACGCTGTTGGAAGACCTCAAGGAGACCTTTGAAAATCTGCGCCGATTCCAGATCAAGCTCAACCCAGAGAAATGCGTCTTCGGAGTACCAGCCGACCAGCTCCTTGGCTTCCTGGTCTCTGAACGCGGCATAGAGTGCAACCCCGTGAAGATCAAGGCGATCGAAAGGATGGAAGTACCCCGCCGACTGCTAGATGTGCAAAAGTTCACCGGCTGCTTGGCGTCTATCAGCCGATTCATCAGTCGGCTGGGCGAGAAAGCTCTTCCTTTGTACCAGCTCATGAAGAAGACCACCTTCTTCGAATGGAACTCCATGACGAGGCTTTTCTCCAGCTTGAAGAAAATGCTGACTACTCCCCAAAGGTCGGGCGGCTCCGACCCAAAGGTGCCCATGCTCTCTGATATTGCCGCCACCAGCCAGGTAGTCAAGACAGCTTATCGAGTTGAACGCAAGGAGGAAGGCAAGGCGCCACCTGTCCAGAGACCGGTTTATTATCCGAGCTGGCATCGTCGATTTCCAAGCAGAACTACCCCACTACCGTAAGATGTGTTACGCGCACTTTGCCGCCAAGAAGTTGAAGCCTTACTTTCAAGAGCATCCAATCACCGTGGTTTGCACGGCGCCACTAGCAGAGATCATCAAAAGGCGAGATGCTTCTAGCCGAGTGGCCAAATGGGCCATAGAGTTGGCCCCCTACACCATCTATTACCAGCCCCGCACCGCCATCAAGTCACAAGCACCGCCGATTCCTCGCCGACCGGGCCGAGACTCAGAGACGCCGCCAAATACCGACTCCACCCATTGGCGGATGCACTTTGATGGCTCCAAGATGCGACCGCTTGGGAGCCGGCGTGGTCCTCACTTCCCCAAGGGCGCAAGCTCAAGCACGCTACGCAGATCCATTTCGCCGCTTCCAACAACGCCGCCGAATACGAGGCGCCATTCACGGGTCCGCTTGCCAAAGAGCTTGGCATTCGCCGGATCCCGTGCTATGGCGATTTCGACTTGGTGGTCCAACAAGTCATCCGCGATCGACGCCAAAGATGCAATATGGCGAAGCTACCGCTTCTGGTACAGCAGCTGAGTGGATATTTTGAGGGTGCGAAGTTCCTCCACGTGCCAAGAAATGACAACGACCAAGCAGATACCCTGCAAGAATCGGCTCCACCCGCCAGTAATACCATCCGCGCCGCCTTCAGGCGCCTCCTCAAGCCATCTCGCTGTTGCCACCGAGTCGACTCCATTTTTGAGCCGGCTCCTCAAGAAGTCGGATCCGACTCCAAAGCCTCTAAGCAGACGGCACAAGAATCTCTTGCAGACGCCCCCAAGAACGCGGGGTCGTCAAGCCGCCCGGGACTTCTGAACCTGCCCGGGATCTGGGCGACCATTGCAAAGACTCCAGATTCAGCCCGGGACTGCGCCACCGGCCGGGATTCTTCAACCAAAGAAGCTGCTGTGGACTCCAACCCGCCGCCTCCCAGCCCAGCCGCCGTCGTCAAGTAGCCAGATCGGCAATCGAAGAAATAGCAGCACCTCATGGGCCCAGCCCATCCTCAAGTTCTTAGTAAGCGGAGAGCTACCAACCGATGAGACCTTGGCTCGGCAAGTGCAACGCCGAGCAGCAGCCTACACTATAGTCAATAGAGAGCTGGTAAGGCGAAAGGCCACCGTGTCTACCAGCGGCGCGCCGAGTCGAGCAAGGCCAAGCAATTCTCAAGACATCCATCGTATGAAAAGGCCATCATGCAGCCTCAAGAGCACTCGCCGCCAAAGCCTTCCGACATGGTTTCTTCCGCCGACTGCCCTAGAAGAGGCCAAGGAATTAGTTCAAAATGCAAGGTGCTGTGTGTTCCGCTTCCAAGCCGCTTCACCGCTTCAGACTCAAGACTATCCCCATCGTCCTGCCCTTTGCTGTTTGGGGCCCGACATGGTGGGACCATTCAAAACGGCACGAGGTGGCCTAACTCACTTACTTGTCGCGTGGATAAGTTCACCAAGTGGATAGAAGCAAAACCCATCAAGAAGTTGAATGGTCCCACTGCAGTGACTTTCATCGCCGACATCACGACTCGCACGGCATACCACACAAAGATCATCACCGACAACGGCACAAATTTTTCCAAAGGCCCTGGCCCGCTTTCGCTGACGCAAGGCATCCGACCGAGTTAGCGCCCGCTGCCCATCCGCAGTCAAACGGCCAGGTGGAGCGAGCGAACGGTCTCATCCTCGTCTGCATCAAGCCTCGATCGGGTCGAACCATTGGAGCGCTCGCCGGCTGCTGGCTTGAGGAGTTGCTACCGCCCTCCGAGTCTCGCGACGACTCCAAACAAGTCAACAAGCTTCACACCCTTCTTCCTCGCTCACGGTGCCAAGCCGCCATCCCAACGGATATAGAGTTCGACTTCATGAGTCACCATGTACATCAAGAGGAAGCGAAGAAGCACGCCAAGACGGCGCCGATCCGCTGGTAGAGGGTCGGCTGTTGGCACTCACCGTCCATCATCTACCAGCAGAGCTCGCGCCGCCATTACAACAAGAAGGTCAAGCCAAGATCATTCCTAGAGGGCGACCTTGTGCTCCGGCTGATCCAGCGAACAGCCGCCAAAGACAAGCTGTCGGGCGCCTTTGGGAAGGCCCATTCATCATCAAGAAAGTGTTGGGCAACGACTCCTACTACCCGATCGACGCCAAAAGCCCCGAAAGCACGAAGAGGGACGACTCCGCAAAGAGACGGAGCGGTTATGGAATGCGAATCTCCTCCAAGATTTTATGCTTGATGCAGATGTACCACGCTACCCTTTGTGTTTAAAGTATTAAGATTTCGGGCCCCGAGACGAGCTCGGGACTGCCCTCTTTGTTATCTCGTATGATAAGAGTTATGCCTTTGAGTATGTTACTCTTTGTTATGCTATTTGGCACCGGCTCAACTAGTCGGCCCGGGACTCGCCGCTTTGGGCTATGAAATGCTTCCTCGCAATGACAAGTAACGGCGGTGCCTAAGCCGCCTCTGTCGAAGTCAGAGCTCGCAGAGCGATCGCTTGGTGGGCAGGAGTAAGGAAGGACGGGCGCCGACACGAAAAAATGGCTAAGGACCCAAAGCATAAACATAGTTTAAATCGGCTTCCAGCCCGTTTCGTAAAACCGACTCTTAAGTAGTTGGCTTGCCGCTTTCTACCCAACTTGCTTAATGACTCTAAAAAAATGGCCAAGTACTTGCCTTCTCAAAGTAGCCAAGCACTCGACCTAGAGGCAGTCCGCAGAGCGATTGCCCGATGGGCAAGGCGGCATCTAAGGGAAGGCGGCAAAGGAAAAAGCCACAAGAGCAATAAGCAAGTAAAGATAAAATTAGAATAATATTTACACAAGCTTAGGCCCTTGGCCGGATCTTCGGACAGAGGTTCAGAATACACCCCGAGGGTGGAATTGTGTGAATTAACGAGTTCTTTTAAAAGACTAGCAAAACAGATAAAATAAAGGCGAGGCAGCGGCCTAAGAAGCGGTAGATGGGGTTGGAAGGGCGGAGGTGGCGGCGGCGTCAGGCGCCGGGGCGGCCGGCTGGGCGGTCTCGGCTTGATCGTCTCCGGCGGCAGCCAGCCCAGATGGGCGCGGCTCGTTCGGGAAGCGGTCAAGCCGAGGCTGGTCGCCCGCCTCCTTCTTCCGGCGCCCATGTCGCCTCCTTCCTCCGCCTCGCCTTCCTCCTCGGCGCTGAGTCGATCACCTCCGCCGAAGTCCTCGCTGAGTCCGGTTCATCCCAACCACTCCGTGGTGCCTCCCACCGCCCTCACCGCCAGGACGAAGACATCGGTGTCCGTGGTAGTCGGTAATCGCCACCGCGACGCCGACAAGGGCGCCCTCCGCATGCCAGCAACTCCGCTGCGCCTCGACCGAACGCTGCCAGCCGTCCAGATCCAGCCCGATACCATGCCTTGAGCGAACTCTGTGGCTCGGCGAGCTCCAGCCCGAGCCGCTGGAACCCTTCCAGCCTCAAGATGGCCAGCCGCGACCTCCGGCCGGGCGGTCCGGGCTGAGGCGCAGAACCGGCATGTCCGGCCATAGAGCAGCGATCGCCTGGGCGCCGACACGCTGAAGACGGCGCAACATCTGATGGGCCGGCCACAGACGAGCCTCAATGCTCAGGAGCTACTCGTCAAGGGTCCGGAGGTTGGCTGCGATCTCAAGACCACCCGCCTCAAGGCCAAGCGATCAGCCTCGATGGCTTGATTGGCCAAGTGTGACCGGGAAGAAGTCCGCCAAGAAGAAGAAAAGCAAGTCGAAAAACAGGAGTCGGCCTGACCCATAGTCACGACCCAAAAGAAGAAGTAAAGCAAACTCACCATCGACGATGTCCTCGATTTCGTGGAAGCCGGAGGTCAGCAAGCGCTCGCCGGGTCCAGAGGAGCGCCGCCTCAAATTCGCTAGGAGAGCGGCCTCTTTCTTCTCCACCTCGCCTCAAGGCCGCCTTGAGCAGCTCCTCTGCTTCCGCCACTTGCGTGAGCCAGCAGGTCGCGCTCTCGGGCGAGCTTGCCGACTCCTCCTCTTTGCGCAAGAAGCGGTGTTGGCTGCACTCGCTGCCGCCAAGAGTGGCGCTGGCCTCTAAAGAATAAAAGAAGAAGGACGCCAAGTCGCTAGCCAGAAAGGTCGCAAGGAAGATCCGCCCGACCACGCAGCAGCTGGGCCGAATCTCGGGATTACAGCCTCGCCCGGGCGCCAGCGCCCGCCAAGAAGAAAACTCACCTTGGCCTCGCCAAGTCGGCAGTCCGCTTGCTCAGCTCCTCAACGCTATGCGGTTGAAGGCAGGGCGCGGAGGTTGTGATACTCCCGCGACAAGAGTTTCGCATAAAGGTAAAAACTTGAGGTCTCAGAATAGAGTTCCGAGCCGCCGCCCAGCAGCCGCCCAAACTCGGGACTACACTCAGTGGTGAGGCTGGCGGCGCCTCATGGAGAACAGCAAGAAAAAGTTCAAAGAAGAAACATACCCGCACGGCGGATCGCGATGCCAGGTGCGCCTTGGAGAGGTTCTGGATGGCGTCTCCCTCAGCTCGCAGCTTCGCCTGGACATCCAGAAGCGCCGTGTTCAGCGGGCCCGTGCTGCCTCCTCGCACCCACCCAATGGGCGCGGCGCTTGTCGCCTTGGCGTCAAGAATGGCCGAGTTGGCGGCGCCGGCCTCCAAGGGGCGCAGCGCCGAAGTCGCCTTCTCAAGACGGCGTCGCGCTGGCGAGGCGACTTGAAGAAGCAGCTGCGCCACGACCTCGTCATCGGTTAGCGGCACAGGTGGGTCCGCCGGCTGTTTGCCTCGCGCGCTCTCGGACCGCGGTGGAGGCGGCGGGGGTGGCGCGGCCATGCCCGATAGGGAGGCCTCGCCGCCTTCCTTCTCTGCGACGGGGACTTCACCGCCGACTCCCTCCGACTGCCCCCTGAACTCCGGCGGTGGTGGCGCAGAGCTCAACGGGGTGACGAGCAGCGCCGATTGGAGGCGCGCGGCCTCCTCGGCTCGCCTCTTGGCCGCAGCGACGGCTTCAACCTCCTCCAGCTTCTTCTGGGCGGAAGCCGCCGCCTTCTCAGCCTCCGCCTTCTCCAGGCGGGCGGCCTCCTCCTCATCGCGCTTCTCCTGCGCATTCTGCTTCGTCGCCTCCCGGAGGGCAGCCGCAGGATCAACCCGCCGAGTATTGGCAGACGTCTCCGCCGACCCCATGACGGAGGCGGCGGCAACCCTCTCCAAGGTGAGGGGAGCCCTGATGAGAAAAAGACATGTCAAGACTTGGACAAGACGGACCAGAAGAAAACAAGGCAAAATAAAAAGTACTTACATGGAGACTAGCGGCGGCTTCTTCACTTCCTTGCGGAAGCGGTTAGCCTTCGCGACCGCCTCTTCGCGCTGGGTCGCGGCGGCCGTCCCCCTGAATTTCTTCGCCCGGCCACCGCAGACTCGCCCGCCAGCGTTTCATGGCGCCTACCGACCACCTAAGGCGGCGGAAGAAATCGCTACTGGATGGCCGCTTTCTGCTGGCGGCGGGGACTAATTCCTTCGCCGTCGTCGTCCAGTTAGTCGGCGAAGGTTGCCAAGGCCTGAAGTCGCCGGGCCCTCCTCCTCCCTCGGCGCCGGTCTCCATCGCCGCCACCCCAAGTCGGGTCGTCGGCGTCGCTCTCCGCCCGATCGGGACGACCACGAGCTGCCTCGCGGTGCCGGCCGAGGGCTGCATGAGGGATTCGAATCGAAAAGACCAAGGAGTTAGAGCCGAATTCGCTGAAGAAGGAAACAGAGAAGCAAGAGATGACTTACCACAAAGGGGGTTGGCGCCATGAAGATGGCCTTGCCGAACTGCCATTCCTCCATGAGGCCGCAGTTCGCCAGAAGTTCACCGTGTCCACCACCTCCGTGTGGGGCATGTCTTTGAGCACGGCCGGTTGTCTGGCGGCCGCCATCCGGATGATCGATGAGGTCGGCCTTGAAGAGGAAGGACTCGGCGCGCCACGGCGGCCAGCAAGTCCGCCTCGTCGAAGCCCTCCGACCGCGCTATCACGCGGAGTCTGCCGCGACGGCGGGCGTTGCTCGCGGGAGTCAGGCCCGGCCCGATGGGACCAGCTGGGTCGCTTCGCCAACTCGCCGCCACGAAGGCGGCAAGTTGACCTGGGCCGCCTCGGGGCGACGTTTGACGTAAAACGCGGCACCGCCACATCTTCACCGACTTGATGAGGGGATGGCAGGAAGGGGTTCTCGGGCACCGCCTCCTCATGGCGGCGAACGGCCGCATGTGGCTGGCACGCGAGCGACGTGGGTTCCGAAGCCCGAGGGGCGGCGTGGGATTAATCGCGCCCACGCTTCACGATTTAACCCACGACGTTATTACGCACAAGAACGGCGTGGGGAGCCCAACCGCCGCGACGGTCGCAGCGGATCCGCCAGCGCCAAGGCGCGTAGTGGCGGGCCCCGCCTGACGGGCCTGTCTTGTCACGCACGTGGGCTGGCAGGCTGGCCCTGCCGCGTGGCGTCACGTGGCGGGCCCGCATCGGGCAGCTGCCTAGAAGCTTATCAGGCACGCCGCCTGGATCCCGCCGCGACCTTCGAAACCTTTGAGGAGCAAGACGGCCTCCTGCAAGGCCGACTCCAGCTAGTCGGCTCAAGATAGAGACGGCGAGCCGAGCCCAGATTCTACCATTGAAGGGATGAAACTGTTGAGGCTCCTCGACATGTCGCCCTCGGCGCCACCACCAGCTTCGGGACTACTGTTGAGTAATGGGCCACGGTAGGCAAACCCGAGCCTCGACCTTTCAAAACATCGGGCAGAGGCGCCTCAAGACCCCAAGACGAAGAGCCGCCTTCTGAGAGTCGGCGACGGAGTCGCCGACTGCCATTCCCAGCCGAGTCCCAGAGACAACCTCAAGACAAGCCGACTCCAAGCCAGCGACTTCCGATGAAGCCGGCTACGGGGAGTCGGCCCGCAACTCCCTCCACCTCCTGCCTCGAGTGACTACGAGCGGATGGGATAAAGCCACTCGCGGCTCGTCCCCTGCCCGCCATAAAGAGAGTGCATGGCCACAGAGTGCCGCATCGACGAGATCTCCGTCCGCGCGCAGATTGTTATACACGCTGCCTCGACGCCAGCCCTGTGGGAAGATTCCTGTACCCACGATGGCATGTCCGCATAACCCAAGATGGCGGGTTACCGCTGTCGCGGAGTGCGTAAGACGGCGAGAGCGCTTCAAAGACGGACCCGCCGGAGTCGGCCTCGAGAGTCGGCCGCCCTCCCACGGGCTCCGCGCATTAACCGCATAAGACAGGGAATGGCAACAGTGATCGCCGCCAGCGGCGACATCAGCTGCCATGACCCCGATAACTCAAGCTCGCGTCATTAGAAGAGCGGCTACAGTAATCCGCAGCCGGCAAGACCCGCCCGCGGCGGACACGGGCTGTCGGCCCCATGCTAGACCATCCGCGGGGCCCACTAGTTAGCGGGCCCCAGAAGTTGGCGGAGAAGACGGCAACTTAGGAGACTGACGGCTGGGACCCGCGCGCAGCCGGATTACCATTGTACCCCCGGGGGGTAGGCCTATATAAACCCCCCGGGGCACCCATGAAGAGGGTTGGAAGCTAGTAGTTTGACACACACACATAGAGGGAAGAGAAGAGCTAGCCGAGCCCTTCTCCTTCCTCAGCCCGAACAGCTCAAGGAGCAATCTTGTACTCACCTTGCCGGAGTGATCATGCGGAGACCCCCGCAGCAGCGATGAGGGGTGTTATCTCCTGAGAGCCCTCGAAGCTGGGTAAGATTCGCGGCGTGCATGTCTTCTCCTCATCCTGCTTCTGTGCACCGCGACGCTCTACTCGCCCCTCCATGATAAGCCATCCTTTGGCATATGTCGCACCCAACCGCCGGGCGGTGATGTATGCGATGTACGGTACTGTCCAATGGGAGTGATGACCACAACTTCCATGACTAGGTCGACCACGGCTGGGACCTCAACTTCACCGGATCGGTGGCACTTTTTGGCTGTGGAGCTTCTTCAAGGAAAGGATCCTCTTGAATCGACGGCAAAGCGGATGTGCTCCAAAAACACATCACTGGAATGGCTTCCTCTTGGACCCTATTTTCACCAAATCATCAGCAGCTTGATATTTGGTCGGGTACGTGATGAACCCCTCAAACTTCTTTTTCCAGCTTCCTCATTGACATAAAGAGCTACCATGGCTGGACTTGACGCCCCACTCCTTCATCACCGATTAACCACCAGATCTGAGTCGCCATAGACCATGAGGAGACGGACGCCGAAAGTGAAATGGCCATACGCAACCCATACAACAATTGCTTCAGATTCGCTTCATTGTTGGAAGAATCAAAGTGAATCTGGAGCACATATCTGAGCTTATCTCCTCGGGGAAACCAATACTACCCCAAAGACCGAACCATTCAGCATCTTGGAACCATCAAAGAACATAGTCCAAAGGTTCGAGTGAACTTGAGTCGGTAATCGTTGTTCAATCCACTCGGTGATGAAATCTGCTATTGCTTGGGACTTGATGGCTTTCTTTGCCTCAAACTTGATATCAAGGGGAAGAAGTTCAATCGCCCATTTCGCCACTCGACCAGTTGCGTCTCTATTGTGCAGAATCTCCGATAATGTATGTCACGATGACTGTAATGGAATGATCAGAGAAGTAGTGAGCAACCTTCTTTGCGGTCATATAAATCCAATACACAAGCTTCTGATAATGAGGGTATCTTTGCTTCTACGGGGTTAACACTTCAGAAAGATAATATACTGGGCGCTGAACTTTGAAGGCTTTTCCTTCCTCTTCCCGCTCGACCGTAAGTACTATACTGACGACTTGTCCTGTGGCTACAATGTAAAGCAGCAATGGCTCTTTGCTGATTGGGGCAGCAAGCACTGGCTGGGTGGAGAGCAGAGCTTTGAGCTCTACAAACGCTGCATCAGCTTCGTGGAGTCCACTGAACTTGTCCGACTTCTTCATCACCGGTAAAAGGCAATGCCTTTTCACCGAGGTGAGAGATGAATTGACTTAAAGCGCCAAGCATCCAAGAAGCTTCGACATCGTGCACATGCATGTATGCGTTTCATTCGGAGAATAGTGCCAACTTTTTCGGGTTAGCGCCGATTCGCGCTCGTAAACGAGAAAACCGAGTAACTTTCCACCAGAACTCCGAATGTGCACTTTGATGGGTTGCTTGATATCATATCTCCCGAGATTGGCAATGTTTCAGCAAGGTCACCAACAGGTCGGAACCTTTCCGTGACTTGACCACAATGTCATCCATGTATGCTTCCACATTCCGACTGATTTGAGTGAGTAAACACTTCTGAATCATCCTCATGAACGTGGCTCCGGCATGCTTGAGGCCGAATGGCATGGTGACATAACAGAAGCACCCGAATGGAGTGATGAAAGCTGTTTTGATCTCGTCGGGCCCATACAGACGGATCTGATGGTACCCGGAATATGCGTCTAAAGAAGACAACTGCTCACATCCCCTAGTCGAGTCGACTATTTGGTCGATGCGGGGGAGAGGAAAATGATCTTTCGGGCAGGCCCGATTGATATGTTTGAAGTCGATGCACATGCGCAGTGAATTGTCCTTCTTAGGGACCATGACCGCATTGGCGAGCCACTCGGAGTGGTAAATTTCTCGGATAAACTCTGCTGCTAAGAGCCGAGCCACCTCCTCGCCTATGGCCTTTCTCTTCTGGACGGTGGACCGTCGAAGATGTTCTTTGACAGGTTTGACTTTTGAGTCGACTCGCAGACGGTGCTCAGCCAGCTCCCTGGGAACACCCGGCATGTCAGCAGGCTTCCATGCAAAGATGTCCTAGTTCTCACGGAGGAACTGGACGAGCGCTTCTTCCTATTTGGAGTCGAGTGTTGTTGAGATGTTGGACGGAGCAGCATTGGGGTCGGTCGGGTGAATATGAACCTGCTTCGTCTCACCGGACGACTGAAATGCTGACTCCGTAGCGGGCTTCTTGGCTCGCAACAAATCACTCGGATCTGCAGTCTTCTGATATTCTTGCAATTCTACCACTGCCATCTGAGCATCAGCAATCTTAGAGCCTTTCTGGAAACACTTTTCCGCTTTCTTCCGATTGCCAGTGACAGTGATCACACCCTTGGGGCCGGGCATCTTTAGCTTTAGGTACACATAACATGGTCGGGCCATGAAACGGGCATACGCCGGCCTTCCTAGAATAGCGTGATAAGCGCTCTGGAAATCCACGACCTCAAAGGTCAACTTTTCTTTGCGGAAATGATTCGAATCAACAAAAACCACATCAAGAGCAATTTGACCGAGTGACTCAGCCTTCTTTCTAGGAATGACTCCGTGGAAACTCATGTTATCGGTGCCGAGTCCGACATCGGAATGCCCATCCTTTCAACGCCTCTCAGATACAAGATGTTCAGCCATCGCCGCCATCCATCAAAACTTTGGTCACCGAGTGCCTTCGACGACCGGGTCGACCACCAACGCTTGCCTCCTGGGGTGGCAATGTGTGGGATGATCGGACTGGTCGAATGTGATGGCTGTCCGGGACCATTTCAGATAATTACGGCGTCGCGGAGTGACCATGTTCACTTTCGGTTGATAACTTTCAATCGACTTTTGCTTTCAACGTCAAGAAAATCATCGTGGTGGAATTGACCGGGGTATCCACCATCACTATCTTCTTTGTCCTCAACTTTATCCGACCCCTTTTCCTTATCCTTGGGCTGCTTCCTTGAACCTGCTGAATCAAGAGCCGACATTGTCGAGTGGTATGCTTTGGGTAAATGAGTTTACCCTCTTCATCTTTCTTCGTGTGAATGTGACATGGTAAGTCCAACACATCATTCCCATCTTGGTCTTTCACCTTCTTGGGGTTCCACGGACCCTTGGGTTTTCCCTTGAACTTTCCTGGGGTCACAGCCAAGGCTTCTCCAGGGGCGGCTGGCTCGGCTTTGCGCTTCTACTTCCGACTGGAATTTCCTCCGCCGGCTTCATTAGAGGATGACTTGTACTTACCACTCCGGAGCCGATCCTCTTCTTCACCATTAGCATACTTGGTGGCAATCTCCATCATCCGACTCGTGGTCATATCTCCCGTCCGATCAATTTCAAACTCAACTCTCTCGTTTGACACCTTCCTTGAAAGCACTGATCGTCTCGGTGATCGACACATTCTCAACTGTGGTGCAAGGTTATCCATCTCTGGATGTAATCTCTCAAAGTTTCATTAGACTTCGCACACACGATCGCAGCTCACAATCCTGCTGGTCGCTTGCAAGTCCCTTCAAATGTCCCCGACAAACACTCGGGCCGATCTTCCCAAGTGTAAATACTGCTGGTGCTAACTGATTCAACCATGCTCCGCCGAACCCTCCAACATAAGGGGCAAATGCTTCATAGCTACCTCATCGCTGCCGCCGCCAATCTGAACAGCCACTCGGTAGTCCTCAAGCCAAGTGTCGCTTGGACTCACCGTGAACTTATCGACTCTGGCCGCCAACCTGAAGTTGGGAGGAATCATCGCGGCTCGATGGCCCCGCTAAAACACTCGCCCCGAGACATGAACTCGCTGCTGGAGGGAACATCTCCATCATGACCTTCTCGGTGAGCTCACATTCTCGCCGACCAAGCCTTGAACGATGATGGATCTTTCATCAAAGCCTGGCTCTCGGGTCGATTGGAACCCTTCGCCCAACCTTTGTGTTGGCGCTCGTCATCTTGTTGCCGAGGAGCGTATGATCCACCCCTTGGGGAAGGGGTGGGCACTCGACGTCGATCATTGCGATCGAATCGGTGCTCATACGGCTCGCTATTCCTGTACTGATCATCACGCCGGCCTCCACGTTCCTCACACCTCGGGGGCGATCTTGGACTATGGGCCGACTGGACTGAATTCGCAGCGACGGATCTGCTGTGAATCCTGTTCCGTGACTGTGATACGACTGAGTTTTGATCTCCTGCTGCCCAGAGTAAATCTCTGATCTGTTGCAAACCTCTACCCGCCTCCGACTGGGAAGGCTGAATTGATTCTGCTATACGGGCTGCAGCTGCTATATTCTGAATCGGAGTTCGATATACCTGAGTTAGTTGTGGAAAGAGCTGATGTCGACTGGATTCTGGAACCTGTGGTCGCGTGCACTCGTCGAGAACTCGTTGGAGGTTCTCCAGTCGAGTGAGCTCAGCCAAGTTGGCCAAGCGCGCATCCTCCAAGGCACGAGCCTCGGGGGTTTCTCCAACGATTGGAGTGTGAAGTGCATCCATGTTTCGGCGGCGAAGCTCCTTCCTCTGCAGCGAAGTGAGGGGCTCGGGTTGGTACTCTTCGTGATCTTGCGCCGATCACCTCCACCGTCGCCTGCCGGTGTGGGGTATCCAGGAGGATCGTGGTCCATCGACCATCGAACCTCTGCTGCCGGATCGCTGCTATCGCGACTCGGATGCAGTCATGAGCGGCCGACATGATCGAACAGGCCGTAGAGAGATTCGTCGGGCTCGATTGCCGCAACTTGGGAAGTGGCCGACTGGCGAGCCACCGCATGTCTCACCCACCGCTGAAGCCTCGACCGACCGAAGCGCTTGCGCCGGCGGGAGACTGGGAGTGAGGACGGCACAAGAACCGACCCATACTGGGTCGACGGTTGCCGCAGGAGGACGCCGCGGACGCACGCGCGAAAGTGTGTTGCCCCGCGGACGGGGAGCGCGTCGACGTCGAGAGGAGCCTCCTGAAGCCAAGCGGAGTCGTCGACGATGAATGTGAGCGCACCGAGACGGATCTCGCGCCCTCTCACCAAAACTCCACCAAACCATGATGTAGGAGATCGAAGAATCCCAACTTCTCCAACAAATCGCTAGAACACCTGCCCCACGGTGGGCGCCAACCGTCGTGGTTCTAAGTCCGACAAGAGAATGGGGGTAGGTATGGAGAGGCAAGGTACTAGCTATGGAGTAGTTGGTACGCACGAAGTTACTGAGTTCAGGCCCTTTCGGAGGAAGTAACAGCCCTACGTCTCGGAGCCCGGAGGCGGTCGACTGGATTATATGCGTATGAATTAGAGGGGTGCGAACCCTTCTACCTGTGGAGGGGGGTGGCTTATATAGAGTGCGCCAGGACCCCAGCCATCCCACGTAGCGGAGGGTTTAAGGTACATTAAGGCTAGGCGTTACTAGTAACGCCTTACATAAAGTGTCATCATGACCATAAAGACTACTTAACTACAAACCGTTTGGACACCGAGTGGCTCTTGAACTCCTGGTGGTCGAGTGGGTCTTCATAGTTGAGTGTCTTTGAATCTGCCGAGTGGAAACCTACCAGGTCGACTGGTAGGCAGTCTATTCTAAGGATGCCCTTGGGGAGGGTATCTTGGACAGGTCCATGACCCTACCCTAGGTATATGACTTCATCAGGGGGCGCCCTCCACCCTCGTGGCCAGGGTGTGGGCCCCCTGGTCTTCATCTTTTGCAAGGATTTTTTATTATTTCAAAATAGACGTTCCGTGGAGTTTCAGGTCATTCTGAGAACTTTTGTTTTTGCACATAAATAACACCATGAAAAGTCTGCTGAAAACAGCGTCAGTCCGGGTTAGTTCCATTCAAATCATGCAAGTTAGAGTCCAAAACAAGGGCAAAAGTGTTTGGAAAAGTAGATACGACGGAGACGTATCAACTCCCCCAAGCTTAAACCTTTGCTTGTCCTCAAGAAATTCAGTTGATAAACTGAAACTGATAAAGAAAAACTTTTACAAACTCTGTTTCTCTTGTTGTCGTAAATATGTAAAGCCACCATTCAAGTTTTCAGCAAAGATTATGACTAACCACATTTGTAATAACTCTTAATTAGGTCTCATGTTTACTCATATCAATGGCATAATCAACTAGCGAGCCATAATAATAAATCTCAGATGACAACACTTTCTCAAAACAATCATGATATGATATAACAAGATGGTATCTCGCTAGCCCTTTCTGAGACCGCAAAACATAAATGCAGAGCACCTTTAAAGATCAAGGACTGACTAGACATTGTAATTCATGGTAAAAGAGATCCAGTCATAGTCATACCCAATATAATTAATAGTAATGAATGCAAATGACAGCTGTGCTCTCCAGCTAGTGCTTTTTAATAAGAGGGTAATGACTCAACATAAAAGTAAATAGATAGGCCCTTCGCAGAGGAAGCAGGGATTTGTAGAGGTGCCAGAGCTCGGTTTTAAAGCAGAGATAAATAATATTTTGAGCGTCATACTTTTATTGTCAACGTGACAACTAAGAGATGGCGATATCTTCCATGCTACACACATTATAGGCGGTTCCCAAACTGAATGGTAAAATTTATACTCCCCCTCCACCAACAAGCATCAATCCATGACTTGCTTGAAACAACGAGTGTCTCCAACTAGCAACAGTCCCAGGGGGAGTTTTGTTTGCAATTATTTTGATTTAGTTTGCATAAAGCATGGGACTGGGCATCCCGGAGACCAGCCATTTTCTCGTGAGTGAGGAGCGGAGTCCACTCCTCTTGAGAATAACCTGCCTAACATGGAAGATAAGGGCAGCCCTAGTTGATACATGAGCTATTCGAGCATACAAAACAGAATGTTTATTTGAAGGTTTAGAGTTTGGCACATACAAATTTACTTGGAACGGCAGGTAAATACCGCATATAGGAAGGTATGGTGGACTCATATGGAATAACTTTGGGGTTTAAGGGATTGGATGCACAAGCAGTATTCCTGCTTAGTACAAGTGAAGGCTAGCAAAAGACTGGAAAGCGACCAACTAAAGAGCGACAACAATCATGAACATGCATTAAAATTAATAAACATTGGATGCAAGCATGAGTAGGATATAATCCACCATGAACATAAATATCGTGAAGGCTATGTTGATTTGTTTCAACTACATGTGTGAACATGTGCCAAGTCGAGTCACTTAAATCATTCAAAGGAGGATACCACCCCACTATACCACATCACAACCATTTTAATAGCATGTTGGCACGCAAGATAAACCATTATAACTCATAGCTAATCAAGCATGGCACAAGCAACTATGTTCTCTAATTGTCATTGCAAACATGTTTATTAATAATAGGCTGAATCAGGAACGATGAACTCATCATATTTACAAAAAAAAGGTCGAGTTCATACCAGCTTTTCTCATCTCAGTCAGTCCATCATATATCGTCATAATTGCCTTTCACTTGCACGACCGAACGATGTGAAAATAATAAGAGTGCAAGTGCATTGGACTAAGCTGGAATTTGTGAGCATTCAATAAACAGGAGAAGACAAGGCAATATGGGCTCTTGGTTAAATCAACAATAATGCATATAAGAGCCACTTCAACAATTTAATCATGGTCTTCTCCTATCGACCCCCAAAGAAAAGAAAAGAAATAAAAACTATTTACACGGGAAAGCTCCCAACAAGCAAAAAAAGAACGGGAATTTTTTTTGGGGTTTTCTTTTTAATTATTACTACTACAGCAAGAAAACTAAACTAACTAAAAGTTACACCAATTTTTTTGTTTTTATTAAAGTTTATTAAACACACAAGAAGAAAGCGGGAAAAAGAAAATAAACTAGCATGGATATTACAGTGAAAAAGTATGAGCACCGACATCTAGCAATGAGTGTGTGTGAACATAAATGTAATGTCGGTGGGAAATACGTACTCCCCCAAGCTTAGGCTTTTGGCCTAAGTTGGTTTATTGCCACGGATGGCCTGGAGGATATCCGTAGGTGTAGCTGGGGTCGATCTTGAGATGAAGAGGACTCGATCGCCATTGGTGGCAGTCATCTCCGGATCCCAAAAGTAATCAGACTGTCGTGGAGGCTCAAATTGTGGTTCCAGCTCCGGGGCTGGTGTAGGGTTCCGGTAAGCTTGAATGGCCACCCACGGAACGAGATACGGACCTTCAGATAAATTAAACAACGAAGGAGCAGGCAAGGTAATAGTCTCAGGGTGATGTTTATCAAAAAACAATTTGTATTTAAGCTCCCCTTCCCTATTCTTAACAATGAAATCATGCGCTACCATACTCTTATAATCTAAATAAGCATTGGGCAACAATTTTTCTTCTTTCTCATAGAGCCTAATAGGTATGTTATAATGTGCAGCAAGGCGTGAAGCATAAATACCTCCAAAGATGGGACCCTTAGTACGGTTCAAACTTAACGGTTTAGCAATAATACCGCCCATACTAACAGAGTTATCAGAAAATAAACCATGGAACAAAATGATAATATCAGGAACACTAAGGTTTCCACAGTTTCCCCGACCAATTAAGCAACGACTAGCAAATATGGCAAAGTACCGTAAAACAGGAAAATGTATGCTAGTGATTCTTGCATCGGAAACCTTCCTAGTTTCCCCCACAGTAATGGTGTCAATAAACCCGTCCACATCTTTACGATGTGGTTCATCTAAGGTACCCTCGAAAGGTATTTTGCAAACCTTGCAAAATTCTTCTAGTGGCATTTTCTTAACAACATCATATAAATGAAACTCTACTGAAGGAGGTGTTTCTTTAGGAAAATAGTACACAAAAGTATTGGTGAGTAAGAGATACTGATGACGTTGGTCGCGGAGGAGATCAGTGAGGCCAGCATTCTCAGCCAATGTATAGAAATCATCATAAATCCCGGCTTCTCTCAAGAAATCACCGGAAGGCCATTCAAACGGCCGGACCTCCGCGATGCGAGGCAAATTATATTTGGGCCTCTGTGCTTCTTCATTTTGCTTTTCCTTTGAGCTTTGGCTCGATGAGCCCCTCAAAAATCTCTTCATTATTTTCTGAAATATTCTGAAATTTTTAGTAACTTCAAACAAAAGTGAACCAAGCTCAACAAAATTGATAGCAACTACTCCTACAAGTGCCTAGAGCCTTTATCAAGCATTAGAACTACTTGGAACCATATAAATTTGACATGCAAGCTCAAGAACATGGTCACCTAGGCAGCACAAATTTGCAATGAATAAAGCACTAGAAAAAAAACTAATTGGACCAATGGAGGAGTCACATACCAAGGAACAATCTCCCCAAGCAGTTTTGTGAGAGGTGCTTTGAGCAAGGAGATCGAAAATCGCAGCAAAATGAGCTAGAACTCGTGCTTGAGCTGGATATTGGTGTTTGTGGGAGGAAGAAGGAGTGTATGGGTGCAGGAATAAGTGGAGGAGGGCCACCGTGGGCCCATGAGGCACGGGGCGCGCCCTGGGGGGTAGGGCGCGCCCTCCACCCTCGTGGCCAGGTGCTTGCCCCTCCTGATGTGTTCTCAGTGCCATATATTCTCAAAAATTCTAGGAAAAAGCATATTCCATTTTCAGGGCATTTGGAGAACTTTTATTTTCGGGGCATTTTTATATTGCACGGATAAATCAGAAAACAGACAGGAAAAATGCTATTTTTTACTTTATTTCAACTAAATAACAGAAAATGGAAAGGGGGTATAGAAGGTTGTGCCTTCTAGTTTCATCCATCTCATGCTCATAAAAAAGAATCCACTAACAAGGTTGATCAGGTCTTGTTAACAAACTCAATCCGACTAACATGGAACCGGAGAAATTTCGAATAACACTATGTTACCTCAACGGGGATATGCACATCCCCAATAATAAGAATATCATATTTCTTCTTGACAGTAGGAAGAGGAAATTCAAAACCTCCAAATATAATTGATGGAATTTTTACAATAGAGTTGATACTATGAACTTGAGGTTGTTTCCTCGGAAAGTGTGTCGTATGCTCATTACCATTAATATGAAAAGTGGCATTGCCTTTGTTGCAATCAATAACAGCCCCTGCAGTATTCAAAAAGGGTCTTCCAAGAATATAGACATACTATCATCCTCGGGAATATCAAGAATAACAAAGTCCGTTAAAATAGTAACGTTTGCAACCACAACAGGCACATCCTCACAAATACCGACAGGTATAGCAGTTGATTTATCAGCCATTTGCAAAGATATTTCAGTAGGTGTCAACTTATTCAAATCAAGTCTACGATATAAAGAGAGAAGCATAACACTAACACCGGCTCCAAGATCACATGAAGCAGTTTTAACATAGTTTCTTTTAATGGAGCATGGTATAGTGGATACTCCTGGATCTCCTAGTTTCTTAGGTATTCCACCCTTAAAAGTGTAATTAGCAAGCATGGTGGAAATCTCAGCTTCGGGTATCTTTCTCTTATTTGTAACAATATCTTTCATATCTTAGCATAAGGATTCATTTTGAGCATATCAGTTAATCGCATATGCAAAAAGATAGGTCTAATCATTTCAGCAAAGCGCTCAAAATCCTCATAATCCTTTTTCTTGGATGGTTTGGGAGGAAAAGGCATGGGTTTCTGAACCCAAGGTTCCCTTTCTTTACCATGTTTCCTAGCAACAAAGTCTCTTTTATCATAACGTTGATTCTTTGATTGTGGGTTATCAAGATCAACAGAAGGTTCAATTTCTACATCATTATCATTACTAGGTTGAGCATCATCATGAACATCATCATTAGCATTTTCACTCGGTTCTTGTTCATTACCAGATTGTGTTTCAGCATCAGAAATAGATATATCATTTGGATTCTCAGGTGGTTCATCAATAGGTTCACTAGAAGCATGCAAAGTCCTATCATTTTTCTTTTTCTTCTTTTTAGAAGGACTAGGTGCATCAATATTATTTCTCTGAGAATCTTGCTCAATTCTCTTAGGGTGGCCTTCAGGATACAAAGGTTCCTGAGTCATTCTACCAGTTCTAGTAGCCACTCTAACAGCATAATCATTTTTCTTACTATTCATTTCATTGAGCAAATCATTTTGAGCCTTAAGTACTTGTTCTACTTGAGTGGTAACCATAGAAGCATGTTTACTAATGAGTTTAAGTTCACCTTTAACTCTAGACATATAATCACCCAAGTGTTCAAGCGTATCGGAATTGTATTTCAATTGTCTACCAAAATAAGCATTGAAGTTTTCTTGTTTGAAAATAAAATTATCAAACTCTTCTAAGCATTGTCTAGCAGACTTATAGTGAGGAATATCATCTTCATCAAATCTATAGAGAGAATTTACCTTTACTACATGTGTCGGGTTATCAAGACCATGAGTTTCTTCAATAGGTGGAGGATTAAGATCATATGTTTCTTCAACATGCGGTAAATTAAGACCATGTATTTCTTCAATAGGAGGTAAATTCTTAACATCTTCAGTTTTAATACCCTTTTCTTTCATAGATTTCTTTGCCTCTTGCATATCTTCAGGACTGAGAAATAGAACACCTCTCTTCTTCAGAGTTGGTTTAGGAATAGGCTCAGGAGTTGGCTCAGGAAGTGTCCAATTATTTTCATTTGTCAACATATTATTCAATAGAATTTAAGCTTCATCCGTGTTCTTTCCTAAAACAGAACCAGCACAACTATCCAGGTAATCTCTGGAAGCATCAGTTAGTCCATTATAAAAGATATCAAGTATTTCATTTTTCTTAAGAGGATGATCAGGCAAAGCATTAAGTAACTTGAGAAGCCTCCCCCAAGCTTGTGGGAGACTCTCTTCTTCAATTTGCACAAAATTGTATATTTCCCTCAGAGCAGCTTGTTTCTTATGAGCAGGGAAATATTTAGCAGAGAAGTAATAAATCATATCCTGGGGACTACGCACACAACCAGGATCAAGAGAATTAAACCATATCTTAGCATCACCCTTTAATGAGAACGGAATATTTTAAGGATATAAAGGTAGCGAGATTTCTCATCATTAGTGAGCAGGGTGGCTATATCATTTAATTTAGTAAGATGTGCCACAACAGTTTCAGATTCATAGCCATGAAAAGGATCAGATTCAACCAAAGTAATTATATCAGGATCAACAGAGAATTCATAATCCTTATCGGTAACACAGATAGGTGAAGTAGCAAAAGCAGGGTCAGGTTTCATTCTATCAATAAGAGATTGCTGATTCCATTTAACTAATAACCTCTTGAGCTCATGTCTATCTTTGCAAGCTAAAATAGCTAAAGAAGCTTCTTTATCAAAAACATAACCCTCGGGAATAACAGGCAAGTCTTCATCATCACTTTCATCAATATAATCAGTTTCAATAATTTCTTTCTCTCTAGCCCTAGCAATTTGTTCATCGAGAAATTCACTAAGGGGCACAGTAGTATCAAGCATAGAAGTAGTTTCATCATAAGTATCATGCAAAGCAGAAGTGGCATCATCAATAACATGTGACATATCAGAACGAATAGCAGAAGCAGGTTTAGGTGTCGCAAGCTTACTCAAAATAGAAGGTGAATCAAGTGCAGAGCTAGATGGTAGTTCCTTACCTCCCCTTGTAGTTGAGGGACAAATTGTTGTCTTAGCGTCTTTCAAGTTCTTCATAGTGACCAGCTGATATAAATCACAAGTGACTCAAAGAATAGAGCTATGCTCCCCGGCAACGGCGCCAGAAAATAGTCTTGATAGCCCACAAGTATAGGGGATCGCAACAGTTTTCGAGGGTAGAGTATTCAACCCAAATTTATTGATTCGACACAAGGGGAGCCAAAGAATATTCTCAAGTATTAGCAGTTGAGTTTTCAATTCAACCACACCTGGATAACTTAGTATCTGCAGCAAAGTATTTAGTAGCAAAGTAGTATGATAGTAGTGGTAACGGTAACAAAGGTAACAGTAGCAAAAGTAATATTTTTGGTGTTTTGTAGTGATTGTAATAGTAGCAACGTGAAAGTAAATAAGCGAAGAACAATATGTGAAAAGCTCGTAGGCATTGGATCGGTGATGGAAAATTATGCCGGATGCGGTTCATCATGTAACAGTCATAACATAGGGTGACACAGAACTAGCTCCAATTCATCAATGTAATGTAGGCATGTATTCCGAATATAGTCATACATGCTTATGGAAAAGAACTTGCATGACATCTTTTGTCCTACCCTCCCGTGGCAGCGGGGTCCTAATGGAAACTAAGGGATATTAAGGCCTCCTTTTAATAGAGAACCGGAACAAAGCATTAGCACATAGTGAATACATGAACTCCTCAAACTATGGTCATCACCGGGAGTGGTCCCGATTATTGTCACTTCGGCGTTGCCGGATCATAACACATAGTAGGTGACTATAGACTTGCAAGATAGGATCAAGAACTCACATATATTCATCAAAACATAATAGGTTCAGATCTGAAATCATGGCACTCGGGCCCTAGTGACAAGCATTAAGCATAGGAAAGTCATAGCAACATCAATCTCAGAACATAGTGGATACTAGGGATCAAACCCTAACAAAACTAACTCGATTACATGATAGATCTCATCCAACCCATCACTGTCCAGCAGGCCTACGATGGAATTACTCACGCACGACGGTGAGCATCATGAAATTGGTGATGGAGGATGGTTGATGATGACGATGGCGACGAATCCCCCTCTCCGGAGCCCCGAACGGACTCCAGATCAGCCCTCCCGAGAGGTTTTAGGGCTTGGCGGCAGCTCCGTATCGTAAAACGCGATGAATTCTTCTCTCTGATTTTTTCTCCCCGAAAGCAAATATATAGAGTTGGAGTTGAGGTCGGAGGAGCTCCAGGGGGCCCACGAGGTAGGGGGCGCGCCGTCCACCCTCGTGGCCAGGGTGTGGGCCCCCTGGTCTTCATCTTTTGCAAGGATTTTTTATTATTTTCAAATAGACGTTCCGTGGAGTCTCAGGTCATTCTGAGAACTTTTGTTTCTGCACATAAATAACACCATGAAAAGTGTGCTGAAAACAGCGTCAGTCCGGGTTAGTTCCATTCAAATCATGCAAGTTAGAGTCCAAAACAAGGGCAAAAGTGTTTGGAAAAGTAGATACGACGAAGACGTATCAGTACCCCAAGGGCTCGGCTTTTGATCTCATTGGATATTCTGACTCTGACTATGCTGGTGATCGTGTGGACCGCAAGTCAACATCTGGTACATGTCATTTCCACAGACGATCTTTGGTATGTTGGTCCTCAAAGAAACAGAACTGCGTATCACTGTCTACTCCTGAAGCTGAGTACATTGCTGCTGGTTCTTGCTGTGCTCGATTGCTGTGGATGAAGCAAACTCTCATGGACTACGGCGTCAACGTGAAGAATGTGCCTATCTTCTGTGACAATGAGAGTGCCATCAAGATTGCTCACAACCCAGTTCAGCACTCGAAGACAAAGCACATTCAGATTCGTCATCATTTTCTTCGCGATCATGTGTTGAAGGGCGACATTTCTATTGAGCATGTGAAGACTGAAGAACAGCTAGCCGATAGCTTTACAAAGCCCTTGGATGAGAAGAGATTTAGCAAGTTGCGGTGTGAGCTAAATATCTTAGAATCTTCAAATGTTCTTTGAAAAGGACACTCATCCTAACACTTTTGCAAAATTGATGACTTAGATGTGCAACACATGAAGAAACGTTTTTCTTCAATCAATGAAGAATAACACTCTAAGTGTGAAGAAATTAACGAAGAATTTGATTCTCAGAACCCTACGACAATTGTACGCGGTGTCTGAAATCACCGTTCTTATACGGTGGGTCACGCCACCACCAAAAGTTGAAAATCTTCAATTTGAGTTTTTCCTCAGTCTTTGAAATTCCTCAGTTGTTCATTGTCTTCAACTTTGCTTTGTCTTCACCTTTTCCGTCGTTTTTCTTCATTAGCTAATTCTTCAAGTTGGTTTTTCTGCTAAGTGAATGTGATCGGACCCTTCCCCCTCTATGCTAAACTCAACCCAATCTATTCACAAATTCTTCATGTGCGTTCTATTTGAAACTCGTTCAAAATCTTCACTGTGTCCTTGTCAGTTGAAGAATTTGCGAATGGAACTTTTAACTTATCTTATCCAAATTTTCGGCTTTGCCGCTCAAACCGTTCCGCATCCCACGAAACACTTATCTATTCACCCACGATCTCACACGATCTCCACTTCTCAGTACGTGGGTGACACATGTCAAGCGAATGAGAAGGGTTAGGGGCACGTTCATCCAAATTCTTCGGGCGAACAGTTTTTCACCGTGGCTATAAATACCACTCTCCACTTCCTCACTTCCTTTACTCCGCTCGACCTCTCTCCAGCTCGAGCTTCTCAAACCCTAGCAGCGCCGCTAATTCATTATCGCCGATGAGGAAGAGCTTCACTGCCTCGACCTCGTCGCTGTCGTACTCGCGCCGGCCGCAGAAATCTTCACTCTGCCGCTGTCGTAGCTGTCTTCCTCCGCCGAGTTAGGGCGTGGAAGATCTGCACTGACGAACTTCACATCTCTACTTCACAGTTCGTCGTGTTCTTCGTCTGGGGTAATTAAAAGCTACTTTTACTGCCCTCTTTAATTCAAATGATTTCCACAAAATCTTCAAAGGTGTTTTTCTTCACATCCTCACACACTAAAACACCTCACATATCATCTGTTCTTGATTCGTTTCTCTAAGCAATAATTTTTCTTCAAGATTCCTCAATTGTGTGGATCTTCGATCTATACAGCTCTGGAACCTAAGACAAAGAACGCTTAGTGAAATTCTTCAAGACTCGTCTGGTCAAATTCCTCAAACTTGTTCTTTTTACAAAACCTTCTGAGAACGCATATGACCTCTCCAAATTCCTCGCAACTATACTCTGTTCACAGGTACTCATGTCCGCTGCTGAATCATTAGGTTCTCATCAATTTAACTCATTTGCAGCGTTCCTCAAAGAAAAGTTGCATACTTCTTCAGAGAATTCCATTGTTCAAATTCCTCATCTGAAGAAAATGGCTGATGGAAAGAAGCCACAGAAAGGAGGAAAGAGGCCTGAAATCAACACTGCCTTTGAAATCCCTGATGACATATACAAAGACTATTGCACTCCTGATGAGGCCAAGTTTGGTAAGGACGACAAAAATCAGCGCAAGGTGCGCATACAGAGGATAGAGAGGAGATGGGCAAGAGAGTGGAGGGAGTACAGATATGTTACTCCCAAATACATGAAGAAATTCGCACTTAATTCTCATGCCCAAGACCTCCATTGGCACCTGGCCAAGAAGCAGATCCCACTAGCCTCAAGCGCGGTGAGGACTATCCTGATGAATGGGACAAGCGCCAGGCCAAGCTGGCTAGACAAGCTAGAGAAGCAGTGAGGAAATTCAATGAAGACTCTGCTGCTGCTGCTGCTGCTGCTGAGGCCTCTGTCAAGCCTAAGAAATCCATGGCAAAGAAGCCTGCGCACAAGTCAAGTGCTTCTCCTTCAATGCCCTCAAGGCTCAAGGTGGCAGTCGGGTCGGGTTTGACCGGGCCGAGCTCTCTCAAACCCATGCCCGAATAGCTAATGGGTGCATGAGCTTACCCACGACCCTACCCATGGGCCTCAAGTCAGACCCATGCCCGAACTCGATAGGCAACCCGACCCACCAGGGCACCCATCGGGTTTCAAATATATATTTCTTTTTACTTTCAAAAACAGTATGCACCGTGCGTCCTGCTCATGTGGTTGTTCCTTTTATAGCTCAATAACTCCTGCGCACTAGTTAGTAGTCACATCCAGACGGTGCACTAGCTGCTACCTCTACTTGTATGTCTCTTGTCTCTTATATAGGCAAATCGGCACCTCCCACCAGCACGGCTAGGCGAGGTGGTACTAAACAAAGTGGCAACCAGCGCCGCTGCATCATTGCATTTGCATGCAAACAGGATACGAGATGGGCTCGCTTTAGAGGCCCAAATGGCCGACATCTAACTTTGTTGAGGCGGCTTGAGGCTGTTGGGCGGCTGCTTAGCTGATCAATTCATTACGGGGCTTACCAGGAGCGATCGAAAATAAATACATGCATCGCTATAAAACAATAATATGTTCTAATCACTAATATTAATTGGGTGACCCATCCGGCGACCCATGGGCAGAACATTATGCCCATACCCTACCCATGAGTAATCGGGTTACCCATCGGGTTTACCCATGGGTGAATATGGCGACCCATACCCTGCCCATTCGGGTCGGGTGCCCATGGGCGCGGCCGCCCATGGGTCGGATTGCCGGGTTGACTCAAGGCCAAGTTCCTCAGCTATGCCCTCACGGCCAGAATCCTCAAAGCCCTCACGGCCAATTCCTCATGCTGCTCCTGCTCCTCCAAAGTCCTCGGCTGCTCCGACCAAGTCATCTGCACCTGTGCATCTTGCCACGTGCCAAAGGACTACTAGCATCTCTATTGCCTCAGGAGCTTCTGCTAGTTCCTCAGCTGCACCAAATTTTTCAACAGGACCTTCTCTGCTGAAGACAAAGACCAGTGCTGGACGATGTTCTCGCCCAAGTCCTCACAAGAAGCAGGTCGCCTTCCAAGTGTCGTCTGAAGAAGACGAAGCTGATGATGATGAACTTGCTGAAATCATCAGAGATATGCAAGTCAGGGCCGCTAGAGCCAAGGGCACAAATGTGCCTGTGCTTTTGGATCCAAAGTTGATCCTCAACTACATTGATCTCTGGCACAAGGACCCAAACACTCCTATGCCTGATTTCAAGTTGACTCCTGGCCAAAATCATATGTTGACTGCCTTCATCCAAGAAGAGAAATGGAATTATGAGAAGGCCAGGCAGATCAAGAAAGCGCAGTACAGGAAGGAGAAATTCCTGAAGAACAACGTTGTCTCTATGATAACTGATGATCTTGTGAAAATCCAGTCTGAAATCAAAGTCCTCAGCGATGATTTCAATGCTTACTATGCTGATTGGCAAGGAGCCAAGTTCAGATTTGTAAAACTAACTGAAAAATTCACCTCCAATGTTGCAGCCCCATCGCAACAAGAAATTCCTCAGGCTGAAGCATCTGCTCAGTAGACTGAAGAATATGCCAGCACCGCTGATGACATTCAGGCTGCTGAAGAAAATGTGAGTTCGAGGCTGATGACCGCATTCCACCACCGATGAAATTGCGGGCATCCACTAGTGGTGCGCCTGAAGAAAATGAAGAGGTCAGGGCAACTGCATCTGTTGTGCCTGAAGAAAATCAACCACATTCCTCTGCTCCTCCTGCGCCTACTCCAACTCCAATCCTTCCATCTGCATCAGATGTGAATAAGACCAAGTATGCAGAGCGTGCAGCAGTGAAGAAAAGGAAAGCATCAGCTCCTTCAGATTCTGACGAAGCCATTGAAGTGTGCAAGTGCTGATGAAGCCATTGAAGCCCGGTCAAGCCTCAAGGACAAAATTCATCGTGAAGGAATTGCAGTATGTACCAAGGACAGTCTATCGCATTCTGACGAACACTATGAGTCCAATCAAAGGCCACGACTCATCTGATGAGGAGATTGTTGGCATCATGAAGAATCTGGTATTCAACATCATTCATGGCATACCCGTCAACTATCATGATTTCTTCATGAGGACTCTGGCAAATGTTGCACTTTCTCCGTTTGAGCTGAAGCCTTATGCACCTTGGATTATGAGATTCCTCAGGACAAGGTCTTCACTCAACTACAAGGCTTATTTTCAGAACCACCTCAGCTAATTGCCCCCGATTGAAGTCCTCAAGCGGACCTACTCCTCAGCTGATGAAAAGGGCAAGGCACCAGCTGTTATTGATGAAGGCATTCGTCCATTGGATGGTCAGTTTTGCAAAGCTGCATCTTATTCCACCAATGATGACTCTGCCACTCATGATTCTGCTGCCCATGCATCCAAGCTAAATCCTCAAGCCACTGCTCCTCGTGTGATGACTGACCGTGAGCTTCTGCTAAGTCTTCACCAGAAGGTGGATCGAAACCATAAATGGGTTAAGCGTTAGTTTGGTTCAATTCTTCACAACATGACTGCTACACATAATGCAGTGAAGAAAAATCATTACTACCTCCATGAAGTCTTCGGTCGCACCTGGGCTGTTCTGTCTCACATCTATAGCGAAGAAGAACTGAAGAATATGGGTCTCAAGGAAGACTTTGACTAGTCTGCACCTCCACCGAAGAAATACAAGAAGGTCAAGGTTCCTTCCTTGGTGGCCAGCTCCTATTCTTCATCGAGCGACACCGATGAGCATGAAGACTTGGACGACACTGCGGCAGGCCCTACATCAACAAACGACCCCAACAACGCTGGCGCTCCTTCATCAACTTGATATTCTTCAAGGGCGTTAGTCCTCATTTTCGATCCTTTTGGTCATACGATGACAAAGGGGGAGAAATTTGAGTTAGTCTTCAAGCGGGTCTACTTATATGGGCGTTTTTTTTGCTAAGTTGCAACTCTCGTTCTTCTGATGACTTTGCTGGATCGAGTTGTAAACTTAAACTCTATGGTGGCCTGATACTTTTGTTGTGATTTTCTGCATGCTTATTCCTCGTTAACGTTATTGCACGCATGCTGAATTACATCAGTCACCATATTTCATCATGCATTTCAAATTCTTCATATACTATGTCAAATGCGTGTATGAATTACAAGATATAGGGGGAGATCCCTATGATTTAACTCTTCAAGTGTGCATTGCTTCAAAAGCAAATTCCTCACTATGCACATCTTCAGGGGGAGTTCTTCTATATCTTGCAATCAAATTCCTCAATATCAGTATTTACACTTCATATGATTATTCCCGTTTAAAACTTAACCTATATTGTCATCAATCACCAAAAAGGGGGAGATTGTAAGTGCATCTAGTGCCCCTTAGTGATTTTGGTGTATTGAAGACTTATAGGTTAAAGAACTAATGTGTTTATGAGTGCACACAGGTCTATAAGTCTATGAGGAGTTTGATATTTACAGAGAAATTCGACCCCTAAAAATGAAGTTCTTCGACTGAAGACTTTTGATTTCTGAAGACTTTGAAAGTGAAGAAATTGGTGTGACCTTGAAGACTTGGTATTCATTCGAGGAACATGAAGCGTGAAGACTCTTGTTTTCGTAGTTTCATTTTCTCTTTATTGAGTCATAGGAAACACCGTATTGTTAAAGGGGGTCGAGGAAATACTAAGGATAAATTTCCATGTGATGCTCAACTCAAAATCACCTACCAATCCCTTCGGGTGAAGCCATTGGAAATCTCATACAGTCAGTCATATTCTTCAGTGACAGAGACGAAATTCTTTTGGTCGCTGAGGAATTTGTTCTGACTGAGGAGTTAGGAATTCGCCAGTGCGGATTGCCTACACAATGAGGAACATGATATCCCTGAGGAATTTGATACTCAAATTTCCGACCGTTCTTTATCTTCTTGCTTGACTGTCCAAAATATCTTATCCACCTAACGGTCATATCATTGAAGGGCATTTATGTCTTATCATGTCGGGCTGCTCCCTAGGCTATAAATAGCCGCCCCCTACAATCACTAGCTAGTTGGCTGCTCTCAAAGAAACTGACACTTGTCATTTGAGAGCATCCCATCCTCCGAGGACTTTGAGCGAAAATCATCGAGTGAGGAAAAACCCAAAACCAAACACCTACAAACCCAAAGTGATTGAGCATCACTGAAGAGATTGATCCTGCGTGGATCCGACGCTTGTTACCTTTGAAGACTGTGCTTCTTCCAGACGGTTAGGCATCATGGTCTAGAGCATCCAAAAGGAATTGTGGATCGCCGAGTGACCGAGTTTGTGAAGGTTCGGAAGTCACCTGAAGACTTACCACGAGTGATTGGACGAGGTCTGTGTGACCTTAGTTCAAGCAGAACACTGTGAGGACTATGTGCCCTCAGGTTTAAATACCTAGCCGCTCCAACCAGATGTACAACTGAGACAGCAATTGAAACTGGTCTACCAAATCATTGTCTTCACCAAGCATACTGGTTCTATTTCCTCAACTCTTTCATTTCCTCATATCTGTGTTTGAAGACTTTGACTGAAGACTTTCTCAATTTCCTCAGTTCAATTTCTTCGGTCTGATTGTCTTCTTCCTGTGTTATCCTGTGATTACGCTTTCTGTACTCTGTGCTTGTCTTCATTTCATCATGATGACTATGCTTGTATTCTATTGTGTTTACTTTTGAGTACTTATTCCGCTGCAAGTAGTTCTTCGCTAAGGAATTTCCTCACCGGCAAATTCCTCAGTGAAGAATTCATAAGAATCGGCTATTCCCCCCCTCTAGTCGATATAACGCACTTTTACATTGATCAGGCTTTGTTGGTGGACATATCATGTTCCATCATTTTTGAACATATTCTCTCTCTACCGGACAACTAACTTGTGCTACATCCAAGTGTGAATTTCAAGCAAATCCTATCAGTATGAAGCTAGTATTTGTGGTGGATCTGGAGACAAGTTACTCATAACGAACCGGTTCCACCAGCATGGAGATGACCGATTCCGGTTTTACCGTTAGCAAGCAAATTTCTGAGTGCTTCACCTCGGATGCCTAATATGCTTGAGACGACATGGATTAAACCAGACCCTGGATTTATTAAACTGGATGTCGATGCAACTTTCTTATCATATGTAGGGTTGGTGTAAACTGCTGCTATTCTTCGAGATGAAGGGGAATTTTCTCGCTGCCAGCGTAAGTTCATTCCATATGCGGCGGACGTGATCGCTACAGAAGCAATGGCTATGAGAGGGTTGCACTTGCTAATTCTCTTGGTTTCAATTGGCTCAAGGCAGAATCAAACCCTCTGTAAGTCATCAACTTTTGCACCGGACAAACTAGATGGTAGGATGCGACAGCAACGAGATTTGCAGAGTGCGTGGATATAGGTACTATGCTTGAGAAGGTCATTTTTAAGCATTGTCTTTGTTCATGTAATCGAGCGGCTCATGTGCTAGCAAACTATAATTATTATAATAAGTCCTCCTTTGGCTGCTTGGACGAGCCTCGCGACTATGTTATCAGTAAGCTCGTAGACGACTTAAATGTGTTCTAATTTAAATAAAGCAAACCATGACTTTCCCTAAAAAAGATATCATGATCATGCCTAGTTCAAGGTCTCCTATTTGCTGCCCGCGGGCGACAAAAAGAAGAGGCTTCGCTGAAACCTGGGAAAATGGGCCGGCCCACTCTGCCCATGAGCGGTTTTTCCCTCTCTTTGTTTTTGGTCGAATTTCACCCAACAAGGACAAACAGTTGTTTTTTAGGAGCTAGATATTTTAATAACTATTCAAAAGGAAAAAAATATTTTATAAAAGTATTCAACATGTATTATATATAAATTTTTAGTGTATATTAAAAAAACCATTGTATATTAAAAAATGTTCATCATATAATTAAAAAGTTCATCTTATATTAAAACACTGTTCAATATATACAAAAAATTGTTCACCTTGTATAAAAAAGTTTATTGTGTATTTGAAAAAACGTTCACCACATATTTGAAGAAAACCACGGTATATTACAAAATATAAATGAAAAAAGAAAATGTGCAACAATAGAAAAAACCAAAATCTGAAAAGAGAAAGGATAGTACAAGAAAGAAACATACCGGCTTTATGTGGAGGAGTCTTCGACGAAGCTTCGACTGTATGACTCACACATAGTTAAAAAAACCGAGCTAGCGACCGAACCGTGACCCTATTGGTTCAGGTTCCCACTGGTCGACTGCTCGTACGTGCTTTGCGAAGCGTCAACACTTCAACACAAAGTGCGTCATATAGGAGTTTCCATCACCACATAGTACGTTCGTCCGAAAGAAAAACGAAACTGGATCACAAGGCCTATTCGGCCCTTTACTTTTTAAAACGAAGGAAACAATGCTTTTTATGGTTTCCTAATCCTATGTCTGGCTTGACGCGAAACTAGACGAGTGCTCCCTTCAACAGGGAATCATATAATTAACACGATCCAGGTAAGTTCTCAGTTAGTTCGTTCCTCTTTCCCGCTGTTTATTTATTTATTTGCTTTTTTTTTCTACTCAAATACGTATATAATTGGCGCGATTGGATGTAAGGAGCTAGGTGGACTATTTAGAACGAGAATAAACTTTTCTATGAGGCCCAAACATCCATGTGGCAGCCAGCCATGGATCAATAACAACAGCGTGCGCGTGAAAATTTCAACCGTTATATAAATCTGATGGTAAATGCCTTTTTCCGTGATTGACGATCTCCAACGCTTGGAGGAAGGAACTGAGGGCGATGAGGGCGACTGGGCGGGCGACAGGGCGGACGCCCGTGCTCGCGACCGCGACGGCGCCGTCCGCTACCGATGATCGCCGGCGCGTCGGCTGGCGGTTCTGGGCTCTCGCCGAGTCCGACGAGGACGACGCGGACGACGATGGGGATGCATCCCCGGCGGAGTCGCCGTCCTCACCGACACCTTCGGATCTCATTTGTGAATTTTTCCATTCAGGTTATAACGAAGATGAAGTGGCAACGACGATCGATCGTGTTCTTTCATCGGATGATCCGGCGCGAATCGGTCTTCACGCGGGCGAGAAGAAAGAGATGATCCGACGCGTTGTTCATCGGAGGACGGCGGCGTCGGCGCTCAGACCTTGGAAGGGTCCCCTACCTAAGGTGAGTCTTCCGAATCTTACGCTTTTCGATAAGATTAGGCCGGAGTCGTGGATTACTGTTAAGAGAGGAAGCATGCGAGGCGGATCGACGTTCGTCAGGCACCGGCGGCGCCCGTGATGGCCGTGCCGGTGACCGGGATCTCGGAGATGAGATCGCTGCGTTTGAAACGCTTACTGGGCTGTGCTGGGCCGGCTCAGAGGGAGCCGGGTCCGCGAGGAGATGGGCCAGGGTCAGATGGGTATGAGGCCCATGCTGTACCGGACCATAATCATGCCCGTATCGCTATCCCATGCACGTACGCGGGTGATCGATCTTCTATCCATCCTGCGCCATCTCCTGCTGGTCCTAGAGTTCACAGGCACGGGACCCGAGGTTTCCCGGTGTGTGGTGCTCGTCGGGCGAGGAGGATCCGGCCTCTCCTGGACATGGCCGGCCGCGGGGCTGCGCCGCCGCTAGCCAAGAAGATTGCCTCATCCGCTCCAGCAGGGCAGGCGGCGGCTCCGCCGGCGGCGGGGTGCAGGCGTGGAGCCCTGGCGCCGCTTACGAGAGCCGCCCGGCGGCGAGGTGCTCCTCTCGGTAACCGGGGCGTGGCATTAGCCACTTGGGTGTCTGACGCCGAGGCAAGTGCCCATGCAAACTGTGGCTGGAAGGGGCGGGTTGAGGCCTCCGGCGCCGGGTGCGGCGCCCGCCGCTCAGCCGACCGCGGGTCGTGGTGGGCCTCGGCCTCAAGCGCCGAGCGTGGCCGGTGTGGCTGCTGCTGGCCGGAGTGGTGCTGCCCTCGTGGTTGTGCCGATGCCTACGGGCGGTCAGCCTCGTGTCGCGCCTCCGCCTCATGTCGTCGCGAGGCCAGCTCAGAACAGGTCGGGACCGACACAAACGAGGCAGAATTCTAACACTAGAGAGTCCCATGATCCGCCCCGAGGCCAGTGGGGGGACGATAGGTATGATGCGTATGGAGATGGACAACATCGTGGTTCCTCTTCCATAGGAGGAGGTCGTGGTTATGCCTGGCAGAGTGACGGGTCTACTGAGAGACCGTTTCTCGGCCCTCCAGGTGGATTTGTCGAGGAAGCCTCAGGTCCGGGCCACCGCCAGAGAGGTGGCTACCGTGGACATCGTGGTGGTCGGGGTGGTGGTCGTGGGAGGTATCGCCGACAGCCTCCGCCTCCGGCAGTTGTTGACCATGCGGCGTCAGCAGTGGAGACCGATCACGCTCAATCCACGGATCTCCCTACCCAGGCGATGGATGTGGTGACGGCCTTGGCCAACGTTGAGGTTCCTGCGACTGGGACTGTGGCTGAGGCTACCGACAGGTATGATGCAGAGAGGGCATCCAAGTGGGCGCGTAGGAAGGAAAGGATGCTTTGCTACCGTTGTGGTGAGAAGGGCCACTTCATTGCTGAGTGCGTGGCGGAGCTGTGTGAGTTGTGTGGCAAGCCAGCACATGCCTCGGGGGATTGCCCGTTATTGCGTGACTAGGCTCCGGCTCTGACAATGTATGGAGTATATTGTGTTGAGCTAATGTTCTTTGAGTCACCGGCCGCGAGAGAGATTCCGGAGGAGACACTCAGCTTGACCACCGGGGTTGTGAAAGCTACCCAGGGTGCGGTTACTGAGGCTCAGATTGTGCGGAGGCTTCAAGAGCTAGCACCGGGGGACTTCCAATGGGAGCTGGTTGCTCTCGAGGCCAATGTTTTTAAGGTTGATTTCCCCACTGTGGATGATTTGCAGAGACTGCTGAGCTTTGGCTTGTGTAGAGTTCCTGGCACTAAGTGCATTCTGGAGTTTCACGAGTGGAAGAAGGTGGAGCCTAAGGGAAAGCCACTTACGCAGGTCTGGTTGAGGTTTTCGGGGGCTCCATCTAAGCCTTTGCAGGATGTTCGAGTTGTGGCCAGTATGGGTCTTATGGTTGGCAAGACGGAGAAAGTGGATATGGCTTTTACCCGTACTCATGGAGTGGCCCGGATTTTAGTGAGCGTTCTGGATATTGAGTTCGTGCCTGATGTGGTCAACTGGACTTATAGGGGAGAGGTGTTTCCGCTCGAGATCGAGTTTGAGGACACTGATCTGTTTGTTGAGGAGATTAATGGGAATGATGTTGATATGCACGAGGGTGACGACAGTGCGGGTGCCAAAGGGGCGCCGACTGATGAGTCGACACGAGAAGGGTCTAACGGCTCTCGCCCTGATGCTCAGTTGCCCGGGGATGGGACCAGGGTTGAGCCGGCACCCTCACCATCGGTGCCTATGACTTCATTGCGCTTTGGGTCCTTTGAGCCAGCCTCTGCCCCTCCCAGACTTTGGAGTGACCGGGTAGATTTTGATGATGTGTTTGAACATATGCTCGCTTTGTTGGAGTTCGAGGGTGCTGGCGGACCCTTGGCTGGACGCTTGGTGAGGGCATCGTCGGCGAGGACTTTGGATGGAGTTGGGGAGGTGGAGCCAGTGGTTGCTTCTATTTCCCTTGCTTCACCTGTGGTCGAGGCTCCGGAGATGACGACTGCGTCTGAGGTGGGTCTTGGGGGAGGGGGTTCTGGGCAGGTGGCCTCGACTTCTCTCCTCCCTATCCCGACGCCGGTCACGATGACGTCGGCTGGTGCTGGGAGAGGTGGCCCGAGGCAGGCGGCCTCGGCTCTTTCTCCTCCGGTCATGGTGACGGCGCCCGCGCTTCCAGTGGCGCTGGGGGGGGGGGTCTGGGGCAGGTGGCCCTGGCTCCTCCTTCCTCTTCGGCGGTTAGGAGGACCGCGACTCCGTCGACGATGGCGCTCCACTCTGCGCCGAGGGGTGGGGCGGGAGGAGGGCTCGGGCAGGCGGCCCCTGCCATCCTCTCTCCCGACGTGCCCGTGGCCCTAGGCCTCGGTGTGGGGCACTTGTCCGAGGGGCATGGGAGCCCTCAGCCGCCTCCTCCGGTAACCTCGGTTGACCCTTTGCGGGATTCCACGCGAGGCTTTACTAGGGAGGAGGTCGTTGCTTTTGGCGGGATCCCTGACCCGGTCTCAACGGGGAGACGGATGAGTGCTCGCATTCAGGAGCTTCCGGAGGTTGATGACATGCAGCAGAGGTGCGCTATGAGGGCGGCCAAGCTTCATGATGCTGAGATCTCTACTGGTATGTCCGTCAACATATCTAATTCTTTATTGCATTTTTCTAATGAGGAGATTATAAATAATGCAAACCAATTAGGAGTTTCACTAGGTGCTACTGATAGTGAGATTTCCAATTCGGTGAATGATATGTTAGATTTGGAGGCGGGCGTGCCTTAGAGACTATTAAGTAATCTCTTGGCGGTAAAACCCATGAATGATGATGAGATTGATGCGTTAGGGGCCAGAGTGCTCGATAATCTGTGTGCGGATCTAGCACCCTCCAATCATGAGTCTTAGGACGATGATGTGCCCCTAGATAATGCAGTTGTTAGTACCGCTGAGCCCGGTTATGAGGACCGGGAGATAGAACCTAGTAAACCAAAGCGCAAGTGGAAACAGAAGATTTATCCCGACTATGCAGTTCGTAGGAGTGCTAGGATTCGGACTACTAAAAAAATTTCATGATGAATTATGAAAGGAATCTTTTGGAATAGCAAAGGTCTGAAAGACTTAGCTAAAAGAAGGTTTCTTGCTGAGGCATCTCTGGAGCATCGTTTAGATTTTATTGCTCTATCGGAAACTGGTAGAGATAACTTTGTGCCCCAGTTTCTTTCCTCTCTTGCGGGTGGTGTTGATTTCGATTGGCATTGCCTCCCTCCGCGAGGAAGATCGGGTGGTATCTTGCTGGGTGTGAGATGTGATTCGCTTAAAGTCCGAAGTTTAGTGATGGGCGACTTCGCGGTTAAGTTTCGAGTCAGGTCTAAAGTTGATGGTTTCAACTGGGCTTTGGTGGCGGTTTATGGTGCCGCATAGCCCGAGCTTAAACCGGAGTTTCTGGCGGACCTCGTTTGAATCTGTGGGTCCGAGTAGCTTCCATTTTTAGTTGGGGTGATTTCAATATCATTAGGAGGAGAGAGGAGAAGAATAATGATAACTTTGACGGCAGGTGGTCGTTTATGTTCAATACCATTATTGAAAGCTTGGATCTGAGGGAGATAGAGCTTTACGGTAGAAAGTTTACAGGCTAATGCTATGCCAAACCCGACTTACGAAAAGCTTGATCGAGTTCTCGCGAGCGTGGAGTGGGAACAGAAGTTCCCTCTTGTTACGGTTCAAGCTCTCTCACGGGGCATATCCGATCACACACCCTTGTTCGTGGACTCAGGGGAGCCAAACCACGTGGGAAACAAAAACACCTTTTCATTCGAGATGGCCTGGTTCGAACACGAAGGGTTCTTGGACCTGATTGCCAGGGAATGGGCTAAGGGTGCAGAAGGTAGGACTGCGGTCGAGCGTTGGTAGAATAAGATTAGGAATTTGAGAAGTTTCTTACGGGGTTGGGCTAAGCACCTTAGTAGGGTGTATAAGATTGAAAAGGATAGGCTCCTTTCTCTTATACAGACCCTAGACATAAAGGCTGAATCCACGATTTTGCTGCCAGCTGAGCTTCAGGTTAAAACTGAGGCAGAGAAGAGGTTGAAAGAACTTCTCCGCGAAGAAGAATTGAAGTGGGCATTGCGGGCTAAGGTCCGCAAAGTGGTCCAAGGGGACGCGAATACTCAATTCTTTCACTTGATTGCTAAAGGTAAGCACAGAAAGAAGAGAATCTTTCAACTTGAACAAGATGAGGGCACTATCTTAGGACAGGACAACCTAAAAACCTATATAACCGAGTATTATAGGCAGTTATTTGGACCTCCGGAGGATAATTGTGTGTCCCTCGATGAGTCCAGGACTGAGGATGTGCCGCAACTATCGGCTGCTGATAATGATATTCTGGTTGCCCCGTTCTCAAAGAAGGAGGTGTTTGATGCTATTGCACAGATGAAAAACAATAAGGCTCCCGGACCGGATGGATTCCCGATCGAGTTCTACAAAAAGTGCTGGCACATTATTAAGGGGGATTTACTACCTATGTTTCATGATCTGTTCTCTGGACAACTTCACTTATTTCACTTGAATTTTGGAACTATCACGCTGCTTCCTAAGAAAACGGATGCTGTGAGAATTCAACAGTTCAGGCCGATCTGCCTTCTCAATGTTAGTTTCAAAATCTTCACCAAGGTCGGGACTAATAGGCTCACACAGATTGCGCATTCTGTGGTGCAACAATCCCAAACTGCTTTCATGCCGGACAGAAACATCCTTGAAGGGGTGGTCGTCCTTCATGAAACGCTCCATGAAATCCATTCCAAAAAATTAGATGGAGTAATTTTTAAGGTGGATTTCGAGAAAAGCGTACGATAAGGTCAAATGGCCTTTCCTCCAACAGGCATTGCGTATGAAAGGTTTTGATGAAGCCTGGCGCCGCCAGGTTGAATCATTTATGCAAAAAGGGAGTGTGGGAATTAAAGTGAATGACGATATTGGTCATTACTTCCAGACACATAAAGGCCTAAGACAAGGAGATCCGATGTCCCCTATCCTGTTTAACATTGTGGTTGATATGGTAGCAATTTTGATAGGAAGGGCTAAGGAGAATGGTCAAGTAGGTGGCTTGGTACCTCATCTTGTTGATGGAGCTGTATCCATCCTTTAGTACGCTGATGATACAATCATCTTTATGGAGCATGACTTGGCCAAGGCGAGAAATATGAAGCTGGTGTTATGCCTTCTCGAACAATTGACCGGGTTAAAGATTAACTTTCATAAGAGCGAGTTGTTCTGCTTTGGTAGAGCCAAAGACGAATAGGAGGCTTATAGGCAATTGTTTGGGTGCGAGTTGGGGGATTTACCTTTCTCTTACCTAGGTATTCCAATCCATCATCGTAAGATGACAAACAGAGAATGGAAGTGCATCGAAGATCGATTTGAGAAGAAACTGAGTTGCTGAAAGGGAAAGCTCATGTCATACGGAGGCCGATTAATTCTGATAAATTCGGTGCTCACGAGTATGCCTATGTTTCTCTTATCGTTCTTTGAAGTCCCAGTTGGTGTCAGGAAAAGACTGGACTTTTGTCGATCGCGTTTCTTTTGGCAGGGTGATGAACTAAAAAGAAAATACCGGCTTGCTAAATGGGATATCATTTGTAGACCGAAAGACCAAGGGGGTCTTGGTATTGAGAATCTTGAAGTAAAGAACAGATGCCTTCTCAGTAAGTGGTTGTGGAAGCTGTCATATGAGACTGATGCCACGTGGGCGCAAATCCTTCGCAGCAAGTACCTACAGACAAAATCCTTGTCCCAAGTCACAGTCAGGCCGACTGACTCGCCTTTCTGGAAAGGACTGATGAAAGTCAAACAATCCTTGTTTAATAGGACAAAGTTTGTTATTGGCAACGGCGCTAGTACACGTTTCTGGGAGGAAACTTGGCTCGGCGAGACACCCATGGCCATTCAATATCCGTCTTTATATCGTATTGTTCAATGATGTGAGGTGCTCGTTGCAACGGTATTTTAATCTATCCCCCTTAATATTCAGTTCAGACGGTCGCTAGCGGGCAATCATTGGGAAGAATGGCTCCGTCTAGTTAGGAGACTGATGGAGGTTCAACTTTCTCAACAACCCGATGAATTACGCTGGAAACTGACTAGGTCTGGAGTATTCACAGTTAAATCAATGTATATTGATGTTATTAATTCAAACTTCATTCCTACCTCCAAGCATGTTTGGGCGGTCAAAATTCCATTGAAAATAAAAGTGTTTATGTGGTTTGTCCATAAACAAGTTATTTTAACTAAGGACAACTTGAGAAAGCGTAATTGGACAGGACCTACTAGGTGTAGTTTCTGTGATCGGGATGAGACAATCAAACACCTCTTTCTTGATTGCCCGTTGGCCAAAGTCCTTTGGCGGACGATCCACATTGCTTTTAATATTACTCCACCGAATTCTGTCAACACGTTATTTGGGACATGGCTTAATGGGATTGAGCCTGACTTAGCGAGACATATTCGTGTTAGAGTTTACGCTTTGTTGTGGACTATCTGGAATTGCAGAAATGATTTGGTTTTTAACAGAACATCACGTATTCACTTTTTGCAGGTTATTTTCCGAGCCACGGCAGTGATCCGTTCATGGTCGCTACTCACTCCGATGGAGGCCAGGGAGCATTTGGTTACTGGATCTATCCGCCGGGAGATGGTAGCTCGGGATATCTTCAACCGGTTTGGATGACGGTCATGTAATAGGATAGGCAATTAGTTTACCTATCTATCTTTAGCCAGTCGGTTGTGGCGTCTTTTCTTGGCTAGTTTGTGTTTCTAGCCCATTTTGGCTCTGTGTGAGCTTTTTTTTCTTCAGTTTTTACAGTTGGAGACTTTGGCACCTTGTTAGAACCTTTTTATTTGATTAATAAGATGGCCGTATGCATCACTCTGATGCAGAGGCCGGGGAGACCCCCCTTTTCGAAAAAAATATATAAATCTGATGGGCGAATCAAAAAATCAGTGAAATGCACCGTGCTTTATTAGTAGGTATATAGATATAGATTTTCAATTAATAATTGAGTACATATATGTGTATAAACAAAAAAGCAATTAAAAATCAAAACCAATATTTTTAATAAAAAGTTAACATAATAAGAAAAATATATTAGCTTAACTAAAAATGTTTATAGGATATAAATAATGTTTATGACATTTAAAGAAAGTCCGCACTTAAAAAAGGTGTGTGATATTACAATAATGTTAATCATATATTTTAAAATGTCAAATTTATATCAAATAACTTTTTATATGTATATGAAAAATGTACGGTGTTTATGAAAAGTAGACACCATACATCTAGTTGAAAGAAATATTAATCATTGTGTATGAAAATCCTAATTATGTATTAAAAATATAAAAATTCTTCATGTATAAGAAAAATGTAGAAATCATGAAAGATTGTTTAAAATTATTCATCTATTGTAATTTTTAAACATGTACAAGCGATGTAAATAATTATTCCTGATGTATAGGAAAATATGCAATGCATTTGAAAGATATATTTATTATCATTAATAAAAATTTCTCCATGCATTTGAAAAATGTTGACCATGTATTAAAATAAGTTTACAAATATATATTTAACATAATATGGTTAACATATATCAAACAAATGTTTTGCCTGTACACAAAAAATGCACATTTTGTATTGATTTTTTTACATGTGTTGAACAAAGAAGTAACCAGTGAAAATCGACAAAAAAAAGAGAAACAAAGAAAACAGAAAAAAAAAGAACAAAGAAACACAAAAAACCAAAGAAACTAATAAAAAAGAATGAACATAGTGAAAACATGGAAAGAAGCAAAGAAAACCAAGAAAGAAATTTAAAAAAGCCGAAGGAAAATGAAGAAAGAAAATAAAGAAACCGGAAAAAACCTAGAAAGTTGACAAAGGAACCATAAGAAATCGTACAAAAAATGAAAGAAAAAATCAGCAAAACAACGAAGAAAACAAATAAGAGTTCGCTGGGTTTCCTTTCCTAGTTTATTTTTTTCTATTTTTGGTTTTTCGTTGTTTCCTGTTACTTTCTCTGGTTTGTCAGTTTTTCTTTGTTTTTCACTTGTTTTTTAGTTTCTTTCCCGGCTTTCACTTTTTTTCCTTTCTTAAAACCATTTATGTATATTTCATTCTTGTTTATCATGGTCTTTTACATTTCATTTTTTCTTCAGTATTCTTCGTTTTTGGCTTCCTTTGGTTTTTTAAGACATGTCTATTTTCCTTTGCCTTATCAACATTGTTTCTTATTTTTTCACCATTTTTATTTTTCTTCATTTTTATTTGTTTCTTTCTCAGTTTTTAATTTTTATTTTCTTTATTTGTTTTTGCTTTTATTCTTTCTAGACTTTCTTTGTTTCCTTCTCGGTTTTCTATTTTGATTCTTTTGCATGCTTTTCTACAGTTTTCATTTTCATTTTTTTTCTTTTTTACTGGATTATTTATTTATTTACTTTGTTTCTTTGTCGGTTTTGATCGGTTATTTTTTTCCAACACATGCCAATTGTCCCATGTACAATTAAAACAATTCGTGTACATTAGAAACATACTCCCTCCGTCCCAAAATTCTTGTCTTAGATTTGTCTAGATTCGGATGTATCTAAAAACTAAAACGTAACTAGATACATCCGTATTTAGACAAATTTAAGACAAGAATTTTGGGATGGAGGGAGTATTTTATATCGTGTTTAACATTTTAAAATACATGATTAACATTTTTGAAAACTTATACTTCTGATGTCTACTCTTTTCCGTAGATGATGTACATTTTCCATACATATATCTTATACATTGTTTATACATATTTAATTTTTTTAAATACAAGTTCAATATTTTTGAATACATGGTCAACATTTTTCAATACACACTAAGGTCTTGAATGGCAATCAACTTTTTTCACACACAATATACATTTTTATACTTTGAAAATATTTTTGTATACATGTTTAACATGTTTTAAGGACATACTCAACTTTTTCAATATATACTTTGTGATGACTAATTTTAATGTATATTGTGGAATTTTCCGTATAAACAAGGAATATTTTGACACATTATATATATTTTGTATACATGATAAACATTTTTCTAGACACATTTAATAATATTCAAATTCTAAATTAACATTTTTTCAAATATTTTTTTCTAATGTTTGATTAATATTTTGTAAATACATGATCAACTTTTTCATACACATTGTATATTGTTTGTATACATGAGAAACATTTTCTCTGTACACATTTCACACTTTTTAAATGCTTGGTTAACCTTTTTTGCAAATGTTTTATGTCAAGGGTTTTTTGTAGTAAATTTACTTAGAAATAGTTGGATGTATAAACAAAAATAAAAACATAAACAAGAAACATGAAAAAAAATTGAGGTTGTGGCCTCCAGTGCGCCTTGGTCGGCCCATCTCGCGCTCGCCTTCAGGTGAGGTCTCATGTGTCTCGCTATAAGGTGGAAGAGGGGCGCCGGAAAACCAGAGACTATATATATATCCAATTAATAAAGAAAATTGATATTCTTGGTCATCACACGCTTTTGAATAAAAATCCCTTACTTTTGATATAATCAACCCGCAGTCTATATATAAGTAATGATATAAAAATATTTCGTTTTTCTTATTGGGCCTCAGACACGCTTTGAGCCCTGCCCACTTCGGCTGCCCTCGCCCAGGGACCCAAGAATGGCAATATTATTAGTACGAATCATACGAGAATGTAACTCAAGGTAGCCCACGTCTTGGCCGCATCGCCACATTGGGCCTCAATCAATCTCAATAGGATCTCCTGTGCCTGGGCCACCGCAAAAAATGAAGCCACGCTAGCTAACAGATTCGAATAGGTTTGACATTGTAAGGCTGTACCAAGTAATTAAGCCGATCTATGCAGGTGAGTCAATCTTGGAATATTTACTTTCATTACCAGATCAGGAATTATGTATTATGGTCACTCGTAATGTGCGTGACATGATTGCCATATCAGCCTGGTACTTGTGGTGGGAAAGGCGTAAATTGGTACACAATGAAACTACTCAGAATTCACAATAGATATCCATGGGGATACGCGCTCTCGCTGCCAATTTTGTTAATGCCTCCTCGCCGAAGGCTTCCATTAAAAGAGGAGGATGGTCTAACCCCCCGACAGGATTTGTTAAACTTAACGTTGATGCTTCTTTTGACCACGACCTTCTCAGGGGTACGATCGGGGCTGTCTTAAGGGATGACAAAGGTAGGTTCATCGCTGGGGGAAATGGTAAGATTGACTGGTGTGCAGATGTGTTGATGGCTGAAGCTTTGGCGTTAAAATTTGGCCTATCGCTTGCGCAAAGGACGGGTTGTAATCGCATAATTATTAACTCGGATAATATGGAGGTGATCGAGACCATGAACGAAGGAGGACGATCGTCGGGGGCAGCAGCTGCAATTTTTGATGACTGTTTTCACTTAGCTTACGATTTTCCTATTTCTAAATTCGAGCATTGTAATAGAGAAGCAAATAAAGTTGCTCATGAACTTGCCAAGTTGGCTAGATTTTTATTTATTTCTGATTGGTTTGAGGAACCACATAATGCAATTGTATCAATCGTCATAAACGATGTAATGATTATTTCTAATGAATAAAGCTCAAACTTTCTTTCAAAAAAAAGTAATTAAGCCGATCACCTAAAAAAAGTAATTAAGCCGATCGCAATTTGTGCTAATCGATCATTTACCTGTGAGGTTGTGATTAGTCAGTGTGTACGTGCAATGCACGTTAATTTGGAAGTGTATTAAGTGCATGCGGATATTAAGTAGGATATTATTTACGTGTTATTATGTGATTAGCACTATATTTGGCATGAAATTAACTGCACGCTAAACGTGTTGAACGCTCGACATTGAAGCAGTCTAGATCGTTCGATTGACATGATTTAATGGTCAAGATTAATTAAATCGGTCCCGTATAGAGATTTGATTGTATGTGGGATGCATCGTACAAATGGAGCGAACCTATTTTATCTGGTTGCTAGAAAACAAATAATAAGAAAAATAAAGGTACATGAGGTGGTAAACCAAGTATGCGTGGTTTCACCTGACTTCAAATGGCTCAATTTTCTAGGTACTTACCATGTAAGTGGCTGTTGAAATTTTATTTTAGAACGGTCAATTTTAAATATTACCAAGTTTGCGAATTATTTTCACATGAATTTTGAAGGATTAGGATTCAAAGCAATTTCTGAAACCTAGATTGTTTAATTCATAGGACTGAGTTCGATAAAAATACTATCTTAATCTCTATGTATCTATTTCGTCCATTCCTCCATCTATATCGTGAGTTTTTGAGAGTCTAGTAGATGAAGGTGGTTCGCTAATAGATGCCATCGATGGGCCGCCCTTCGAGTCATCCGATTGCTCAGATAACCATTCGTTCTCACTCATGTTCTTCCTACCCGCCCTCTACTCACGAATGAGGAGAAGGAACATAACAACCCAACGGCTCTTGCTTTGCAGTATCGTGCCAACCTCCCGCATTTGGCACGTGTTGTATCTATACAAATTATATCATGTCAGCTAAAAATATATATTATGTATGCTTCATTCCAATGCATGAGCTTTTTTATTTCTCCGTTGCAACGCAACACACATTTTTTCCGCAAAAAAAAACGCAACACACATTTGGTAGTACAAACGAAGCAACAATGACCGAAGGAAACACAACGGAACGAACGGTATTGCGCCATCCCATTTGCGCGGGGCTACCATCCCAACATGAACCGAACTCAACGATTCTCCGGTCCGCGTATATTGCCGAGTGGGAAGTCCCGGCAAGGACGCACGATACGATACCTGCGCGCGCGGGCGGCGGTGCAGGGATCTCCCGCGGCAACACACATGCGACCGTCGCGTCGCATCATCATCAGCTAGAAAGACGAATCGATGCTTTTCCTCCTGACAAGTTCTCACCGGCGCATCACGCACAAGGCGGATCTGAACTTGTGAAGGTCCAACTCGCCGGGCTAGGTTGCACCGGGAAGAACGTAGTACGTAAGGGCCACACGAAGCAACCCGCACCGCTCCCATTTCGTCGCCTGGTCAAGGAGACGGGACATGCAAATTCTTCGTGCCATGAACTGGGAAAAGAGAGAAGAACAGGATCCTCCATGCCGGTGTCGGCCGGGTCCTAAAGGCGTCAATCTTTTATGTGTCTTGTCTACGGCGTGTTTACCTTCAAGATCGGGCGTTCCGGCCGTATCGTGCTCTGCATTCGATTCCTGCAGTCGGTCGAGCCGTGCCAACTTGATCCTGTAGATCGAAGTATCCGAACTGATCGGGGAAACTGCTGCTAATATCGTCACTTCGCAACGTCTGAGGAAGAAAAGTAGTCCCGGTGCAGCCCAAATTTGGCGGCAGCAAGCCTTCGCTACCGAGACGCATGGACAGCGTCCTCAGTTGGGCCAATGTAACACAAAACCTGTAGCGGAAATATTATCTGGCTTTTCTTTTCGAAAGGAGGATATGCCCACGACTCTGCATCTAAAAGATGCATGTAACTATTTTATTAATTATTCATAAAAACTTTACAAAGTAATACATCAGTACATCTGAAGTCACCATTCAGATAACACCTATTGCTACTCCTATCCGGGTGTCAAATGTCCAAGCCTTATATATCAAATAGACATCACACCAAAGCCTAACATTTAACACCGGATGCCCCAACCTAGCCACATTCCAGGACTGAGTCACACACCGGTCCGACGCACTCACAGCGGGCACCACATGCGCACCCTGCAAGGCCCGGCACCACCATCTTCCATCGATCCATCTTAGAAGCAGAAACTGACGCATCGACCGCGTCAGGCCTCTCTGCCATCGAGGCCAGACATCATCGTCCTCCTGCGCGAGTCCATCCCGACACATTGGACATCGAATCTGCACTACGCCACGCTGTCGAGATCCGTCGCCATCAATGTATAAGATGTAACACCGCTCCACCAAAGCTGTGGTCCGCTGGTCCCTTGAGTCCGTGCACACCTCCAAGAACCACGCCCCTAGGGGGAAATGACACAAGAGCGCCGCCATCTTCCGATCTACTGATCTAGAGTTTCCCCCAGAGGTAGCAGATGTTGGCCTAGAACTTCTCCACGGCGATGCCTGAACAACACCAAAGAGTACCGTAATCGCCGGCCTTGGCATCCAGCCGAGAGCAGGTTTTCACCCAGATCTGTTCAAAGAACTCCATCCAGCTTTTTGTGCATGGATCGCCACCTTCTATGCCGGAGACCAAACCAAAAGGAACCAGCCGCCACCGCCTGACCGGCCACGGCACCACCACGGTGGCAGAGTAGCCGGTTACGTCAGACCCACCGCGCCAGCTTGTCGCCGCGCACTAGATCCGCCGGCTCACCTAAGCCCAACTGGGCCCGGCAAGATCCGAGATTCCGGCCACCGCCACAGGGGCGCCTCCACCGAGGAAGGTTGCGCCGCCGCTATCACCGCCGCTGCCGCCGCCGCACCGCGCCGCCGAATCACCGGAGTGGTCATGTCGCCGCCGCCAGAGGAAGACGCCACCGCGCACGAGGGAGAAGACCCCGCCGCCGCCGTCACAGCCCACAGCCCAGGCTTTGCCGGCGTGAGGGAGAGATCAGGGAGAGGAGGCCTAGGGCGTGGCGGCACGATCTACCCGGTGTCACCAAGGGTTGGCGACGCGGCGGTCGGGAGTCTCACACAGAGGTGGAAATATTACCTGGCTACTTTAAGCTATTTGGGAATCTCCAGCGAACTACCTCTTAACCATATCAATTCATAGATCTTCAAGCAGTACAAATGGACACGTAAGGAAAATCAGACTCGTTTGCTGGGACGGAGGCCGAACGCATACGCGTATACTCCCCCGCACCTCTTCCCCCCTCACCCCTCAGAGCAACTCTAGCAGACCCTGCATCCGGCGCAAACCCGCATAATTCCGACGATTATACGGGCTCGGCCCATTTTTCTGGCCAGATCAGAGCCCGCATCGGTGTCCGGCCCGTAAATATTTTTGCCGCAGCCTGCAAACGCTACCCCTGAGCCAGTATAACTGCGGGTTTGCGGGGCAGATGCGGGTCGAAACCCTATCCCCCCGCAGCCGCGTTTGCCCCCGATTCCCTACCGCGCCGCTCAATTTCTCGCCGCCGGCAAGCCTGCGAAAGCCATGGACGACTCTGCGAAAGCCATGGACGACTCTGGGGATGAGGCGGAGCGCCGCCGCCGCGGCAAGCGGGGGGCGCGTCGGTGGCTCAACCGCGGTACCCGGCCGCCGCCGGCCTTCAACCGCCGCGAGCTCAAGGACTTCGATCTCGAGCTCGCCCGTCGCCGCCACGCCTCCTCCGTCAACTGGTCCGCATGGAGCTCATCCGGCCACTGGTCCGCGGGGTGCTCATCCGTGGGCGCATCGAGGTTGCGGCTCGTTGCGGTGAAGAGGGAGTCGGAGGAGGCGGTGAAGAGGGAGCCGGAGGAGGCCGTGCCCGATGCGCCGCCGCGCCGAGGCGTCACCGGGCCCGAGGACTACCTCCCCCCGGGGCAGGAGGAGCTCCTCAAGCGCGTTGTCCTCGAGCGGTCGACGAGGGAGGAGGAGATGGAAGAGCGCATCCGGCGCGAGCTCTAGTACGAGCGGCTCTTCCTCGAGACGGGCGTCACGGCATCGCAGGCGCACACATCGAAGGAGGCTGACCTGCGCGTGATGAAGGCGGAGCAGGCGAAGCTCTACATCGAGGTCGACTCCGACTCCGACTGATCGCCGCCGGTGGGCAGCTGCCGCAGGAGCTCCGGTGAGCTCAATTTTGTTGTACTGGTGTGGTAGCATAGGCCCTGTCTAGCATCTCTGATCTTTAATATGTATGTATGTGGAGTGTACGAACTTATTATGCGAAGAAGGACCATCTATGTGAGCGAGCTCCGGCGAGCTGCTGCTTATATTTCTCGCGCGAAATACTTTTTAAAATATTACGGCTTTGTTTGCGGTTTCTGTTCTGCCGCCACAATTTTCAGCCTGCATAAGCGCCCCCATGCGACCTGCAAACACAGTTTACAGTTCGGCAAAATGCGAGGTCTGCTAGAGTTGCTATCACGCTATCCCTTCATTTTCCCCTTGTTGGAACATAGAGAGTGAGGGAGAGAGCAGAGCAGGGCAGAGGGCTCCGCGAGGGGTTGCTTGGTGTGGGCGAAAAATGGCCAGGATCAACTAGACGAAGGGGCGTGACTTAACCAATTGGGTGATGCGACACGTACGTAACTAGTAACTACAGCAGGTTCCCTTCGACGACGAGGTGCCTACAGTGACTTCGTAAATTTCAAGATGATATACCGGCTCAATCTTCCGGAGGTACTCATAGAGGTAGGGTGTGCGTGTGTGCGTTCATAGAAGTGAGTGTATGCGCGTGTATATGAGCACCTGCGTGTGTACTCTGTTTAAAAAAAGAAATATCCATTATAAACTACAAAATGGCAAAAAAAATCATGGTCCATTAAAGTGTCATGCTATATACAGAAAACCACCATGGTGTAATTCATAAAATTGCCATTGTCTAACGAAGAAAAATGCCATGCTACCTACAATAAAACTACCATGGTGTAAATAATAATAAAATTGCCGTGCTACCTATAATCAAACTATCAAATGTCTACCTAAACCAATTGCCGTGGTGGAAATTATAAATACATGCTAACTTAGTCATATGAAAATGAAAAATTTAGGAAGTTTTTCCCTGAAAAAGACGGGAAATTTATAGAAAACATGGCAACTTCTTGACATGGCAACTGTGGACAGACAAAATTCTATGTTTTGCCATGTGAGTAGTGCACAAAGATGGTAAAAAGTATAGAAAAAAAGATAATATAAAAGTGACAGCAAAAGAAATTGGTATATAGGTCATGTCAATTGTACATAAAATTTGTGAAAACGATTATAGGAAACACATAAGTGTAAGTTTTCCTATGTTAGTAGTACACATGATGGCAAATGTAGAACAACATAGGAAAGGTGGGAGGGCAATTATTTTTCATTCCATAGGTTCATTGGCAAATGAATAAACCATGGTAAAGGCGACATGCCAAATTTATAATATTTTGGTCTATAGGTTCAGTCGTAAAAACATCAAAAAGTTTGCCATGGCTAGTTTATAGCTAAAAATAAATTAAAATTTTCATGTAGTGAATAAAGTTCTAATACAAATTAAGATTCGATGGCAGAAACATCCTAAAAAAAGTTTGCCATGGCATGACTATATATGTATTACAACATTTAAGGTGGCATGTGAATTTTTTTTGCCATGCTTGTGAACCTAGATTTGCCAAGTGTGTGTGTGTGTGTGTGGGGGGGGGGGGGGGACAGAGCTAGAAATGACAGCAATTTTAGCTAAATGGGGCAATCCGAACATATAGAACTGTTAAATAGAGTAATTAACATTAAAAATGTCAAAGTAGAGGGTAAAAAGCAGGGGGGAGGACGGGACAGAGCTAGAAATGACAGCAATTTTAGCTAGATGGGGCAATCCGAACATATAGAACTGTTAAATAGAGTAATTAACATTAAAAATGTCAAATAGAGTAATTAACATTAAAAATGTCAAAGTAATTTTAGCTAGAAATGACAGCAATTTTAGCTAGATGGGGCAATCCGAACATATAGAACTGTTAAATAGAGTAATTAACATTAAAGATGTCAAAGTAGAGGGTAAAAACTAAATCCACTCCTGTCAAAATTAAGTGATGTTTTGATCATTAACTTCGGGAATTATTTTCCACAAAAAGTAGAAGGAAGGAGAGTTTTACTAACATTGGCAGACAGGCCTACAGATCGATTTATCATCCTTTTGCTATTCCACCCAACACCACCGGGTATGGATTAGATAAGCTGGCCCTGCCTCATGGATCTCCTTTGTGAACCAAGCATCATACATGTGAATGGAAGACAAAAGCGCAATATTGTGTCAGAGTATTGTACGAAAAAATAACGTTTCTTCAGCTGTGGAACTTGTATGCACGCAGCACTATCTCTGAATGAATGTTTTTTGTCGTGCCTTGATTTACGCCCTAATGGGATCATGGTGCGTGCAACCAGTGATCCATCTACCGGCACATTGTTGCGCACAATTGGTCATCTAAATTAACAAGCAAACTAAAGACGAGATAAAGTGCAACCCTGCATATATATTTAACACTTACGCAGGAACACGAGTTAATCTTACGATCAACTAATTTTCGTACACAACCTCAAGTTTAAGGGCCTCGAACGACCTTCAGTGGCTGGCTTCAAATAAATTACAAAATCCTTTTGCATTCCCAATCATCTGGTGTATTTTGCACGCACATGATACACGCATGGCTCACTGCTATTTTGTGCGCGCATCCACCTCTCTTCTACACGGAACACGTGCACAATTATAAAAGGGAGCCCGATCATACAGAAGTGTGGCTAAGATCATCTTAGTCACTGAACCTTGGTCGTTTGTTGGATGACTTCGCCGTGATGACTTTATTTATAAAGTCGGACATATATCTTTTCTTTAAAAAAATCATCTTAATTTGCAATTGTGAGTGGATAATTTTTTTCAACAAAAACCTCGTCAAGATGATTTCATGAAGAAGAATAGAGTTGACCTGATTTATAAGAAAAACTAGGCCAAAAATCACCCAATTGCTTGAAACAAGCTTTTGCCCCGCTTTATATATATAAAGCAAATACCGATTTAAGTACACAGCTGAACGATATAAGATGATGAGGTAGCCCTTAAACAACGCCGATCCCAAGATAACCGAATCACGCGGAACTACGACTACACTACCGAAAGAAAGCATAGGAAGAACTGAGTACAACGCCACACAAGGCGCTAAACACCTAAGCTCCACGAGAACGCACCCAGGAGGGAAAACGGCACAGAGCGTCACCGTTGCCGAGTCTGGAAGGGACAAGGGTCTTCACCCGGAACCCTGGCACGAAGAGGAGGACCACAACGATGTCTTTAGGAAGATAGCGGCACCCGCCAACGGCGTCGTCGGCGACAAAGCGCAGAGCTTTCGCTCGGCAACTCCCCCGCACCGCCACGAGGTCTTCAGAACTAGTGCAATGAGTTCAGCACCCTAGGTACAAATCGGGGCGTCGGACCAAGAGAGAGAGACACCACCACCAACATGGTGCCCGCGGGAGAGCCAACCATGCGGACCGCCTTCTGAAGCCGCCGCTCGTGGACACCACCCAGAGCAAGAGCTCGGACCCCCCGGGCCCCACACTGATCCACCCGAGCACGAGCCCCGAGTCCCGGCCATCTCCACGCTGCAAGCAAGCTGCACCATTGGCCCGAACCAGGAGAAGGGATGGACTGCCGCCACCGCACCCCGCCACCGCCACGCCGCAGCGGCCGCCTCACCGGCCGCTGCACCCTTGCCCCACGCCGCTCGCAGCCACCCGAATACGCCAGACCAAGACACCGAAAAAGCAGCCGAATCCACCACCACGTGAAGGCCCCTACCATGCCGAACAGGACTAGCAGCGCCTGACCCGCGCCGCCCACTGCCCTCGCCGCTCGAGGCAGCTGCCAGGCAGATCTAGGCGAAGCCCCCCGCCATCGAAGCTACCTCCGCAAGCACCTCCAGAAACACCTATGCCGCCTGAAGCATGGCCAGCCTGCTGGCGCCCACCAGCACCAGCTCGCCGCCACGCCACGCCACCCGGCGTCCGCGCCGCGCCTCAACCAGAGGAGGCCTCACCGCGCCGGCACCCACTCGCGAGAGGATGAAGAAGGCCCCATCACCGTCGAAGGATGAGCTGACTAGCACGATGGAAAAAAAATATGATGTTTGGCTGCTCCACATGGCTGAGAAGATACATCACCTTCTTTCACTAAGGTCGAAGAGGAACCATACCCCCTCTTCCTAGTTTGATGGACGTTGCATTGCAGCCTAGTGGAGGCGCTCCCCAATAGCTAGGAAAGGAGCGACAATACAGCTAGATGGAATGTACATTTATCATGAAAACCTCGAAAGACGAAGAACACCACGTTTGTGTCGGGGAACGTTGCATGGAAAACAAAAAAAAATCTACGCACACGCAAAATCTATCCATGGAGATGCATAGCTACGAGAGGGGGAGAGCATCTACATATTCTTGTAGACCGCTAAGCGGAAGCGTTTATCAACGCGGTTGATGTGGTCGTACGCTTCACGATCCGATCATGATCCAACCGATCTAGTGTCGAACGGACGACACCTCCGAGTTTAGCACACGTGCAACTCGATAACGTCTCCTTCTTCTTGATCCAACAAGCGGGAGAGGATAAGCAAATGGGATCACAACCAACACGACGACGTGGTGGTGATGGTGGTTGTGGATCACCGACAGTGCTTCGCTAAGCGTCGTCGGGACGAGGCGGTGGAACTACAGAGTAAAGGTAAGCGGTTCTTCCAAGTGATATCCGTCATGACTCACCCCGTGTGGCAGATTACGTTGAAACTGTCAATGAGGAAGCACGTCAGGATGCACTTTATGTGTTGGATGAATAGCGTGACCTTGCGGCGGCTCGTTCGGCGATATACCAGCAGGATCTGCGTCGTTGTCATAGCCGCCGAGTTAAAACCCGGATGTTTCAAGAAGGCAATTTGGTGCTCCGGTTGAATCAGGATCAAACGGATATGCATAAGTTATCCCCACCTTGGGAGGGACCGTTTGTGGTTGGCAAAAACCTGAACAACGGGTCATACTACCTTATTGATATGCGAGAACACAAGGACTCATGCACATCGGCGGAGGAGACCCGTCGGCCTTGGAATATCGCTCATCTTCGGCCTTACTACACTTGAGGCACCAGCTCTGGTGTTGTACATACTTTTGTCCATGTATATATTATGATCAAAATAATAAAGCCGACATCCCTGATAATTCATGGCCTCTGTCGTTTCATTTCAAAGTATCTGAGTCTTTATTGTTTGTTCATAAGGTCATTTGGGGGATTCCTGCTCAATGAGCATAGCTATGCTTACCTTCTTGATCAGGCTTACATGCCTTATTATAGGTCACTTGGGGGCTTCCTGCTCAATGAGCATAGCTATGCTTACACTACAAAAAAAAAGACACATCCGTGAGATTTTGGGCCGAATGATTTTTTCCTGTCATGCTTATGACACTTCTGTGATGATAACTGTGACAAAACCTGGTATCATCATAGATGTGGTGGGTCCTACTTCTATGACAAAAAATCATGATAGAATATGGGCTTTTTGTCCTGGGCGGGCCAGAGACACAGCTGCATGACATTCTTTGGGCCGTCCATGACAGAAAAAACCATGGTAGAAGCAAGGGCGAGGAAAATATTGGGGAGTTCCCGGTTACGGTGGGTGGTCGGGGCCGAGTCTTGTGCGTTTCTCTCGTCCACATACGTGCGTGGGTGCGAGGCGTTGGGCTCTAACTGAACCCAAGCGAGGCGTTCGCCTACTGAACCCGAGCGATTGCACTGCAAGCTATGCATTACTAAACCCGAGCGATTGATCGATTTGGCTATTAACTGAACCTGATCGGGAGATTCCTTCGCTACTACTGCTAACTGAAGCCGATCGAACCAGCTGCCTCTTGATGAACAGTGATCGTTGTTGGAGGTTGGATGAACAGGACCCCGTGGTAGTAGCTAGAGGCCTTTGTCGCTGGATGAACATGACCCCGATCGAGCCAGTTGGGGGTGGATGAAAAGGACCTCATGGAGGGCTGGATGAACAGCAGCCGGTGGAGAGCTGGTTGAACAGTAGCCGGTGGAGGGCTGGATGAACAGCAGCCGGTGGAGAGCTGGTTGAACAGTAGCCGGTGGAGGGCTGGATGAACAGTATCCCGTGGAGGGGTGGTTGAACAGGACCCTGTGAAGAGGGCTGGTTGAACAATAGCCGGTGGAGGAGCGGTGGAGGCTGGATGAACAGGAGCCCGTGGATGAACAGAAGCTGGTGGAGGCAGGAGGGAGACGTCGTGGATGAATAGTCGCAGGTGGAGGCTGGAGGAGGTCGATGGTGGATGAACAGTAGCCCGTGGAGGCTGGAGCGAGGCAGTAGACGGTAGATGAACAGTAGGTCGTGGAGTCCCATTTTGCGGTACGCCATACCCCTCCCGATGAATAGGGCCCCTGTTTCGACCGTAGGAGGTTGAAGAGAAGTCTGTTTCCTCCGTTTTGCGGTACGCCACACCCCTCCCGATCAACAGGACCCCGTTTCGACCGTAGGAGGTCGAAGAGAAGTCTGTTTCCTTCGTTTTGCGGTACGCCAGACCCCTCTCGGTGAACAGGATCCCATTTCGACCGTAGGCGATTAAACACAAGGTTGTTTCCTCCATTCTGCGGTACGCCAGGCCTTGTTTCGGCTGTTCCATCCAAGCCGGTTGGCTCCTGATGAACACGACACATTTCGTTGCCTCCCGATGAACACGGCAACATAGTTTCTCCGTTCTGACCTAGCCGGTTGGTTGCCGATGAACAGGACGGCGTCAATGCTCTCCGCTGCCCTCTCCATGTACACAAGCCCTGGCCGTACGTACGCCCGAGTAGGCGTTCGAGACCTCGCCCGTATGTACGTATGTGGCCGTATTTACTTTCTTGCACCCTGGCTGTACGTATGTGTACATGATATTGACGGGACTGCGCGACATGCTACGTCCGTGCCTCTACTACGACACGTGCCCTTCCTTACTCGGCCACGATTCATCATTGCAGCGTGTAGACGGACCAATCGACTAGTACGTACGTACACGTTCGTGACCGGAATGACAATGCTACGTAGGCTTCGACCAGGTGGGTCCCGACTGTCAGGGAGGATAAGGAGGCACTTCCTTGCGTGCGAAGTTATTGCTGGTGGGTCCCAGCTGTCAGGGGGAGAATCATTTTTTGCCCATACTATGGACGCACTTCCTTGTGTGCGAAGATGTAGCTGATGGGTCCCAGCAATCAGGGGGGAAACGTTTTTTTCACGAAATACGGTGGCCCGTCCGGTGGGTCCCTGCTGTCAGGTGGAGGAATCATTATTTCGCCGCAGAATAATAGGGAGTGTGGGTGAGTAGAGGGATGGCCTGGCCAGCGGTGGGAGTAGTAGGGGGCGGTGAGGCCTCCGTGCGACCTGGCCCGCCACGAGAGGCGAGGAGTAAGTGACACGATCGGCCTTTGGTTTGGTATTTGGAGCAAGAAGACTAGAGGTTGAAGAAGCACTACGGCCGTTGGATGTACATCTTACGGTCACTGGAGCTAGAATCGTTCATATTGACTAAGTTGACAAAGCCCTCCGTCCGCGTCAACTTAGTAGGCCCACAAGTCAGCCTCCAACTATGGTGGGTCCTAGTTAGCAGGGGGGCATTCATTTTTTTTTGTGCATAATAAGGAGGCACTTCCTTGCATGCGAAGATATAGATGGTGGGTTCAAGCTGTCAGCGGGGGGAATGTTTTTTTCGCGAAATACAGAGGCCCTTCAGGTGGGTCCCAGCTATCAGGTGGAGGAATCATTATTTTGCGCGTAATAAGGAGGCATTTCCGTTTGTACGACTGTGGACCAAGCGGCCAGCCTCTCCACGTACAATCCACTTCCGATGGATGTCGTTTGTTGACCATGTTGACCAAGCCGTGCCGAGAGCACCAGGGCGGTGGACGACGACGAGGCCTAGGAAGGAAACGACACGGAGCCGGGGAAGACTAGGTAGTGGTTGCCCTCACGGTGGGGAGTTTGAGGGTTTACTGGTTCGGCTGCCGTCGCTGGAAAATAATAGGAGGTGTGGGTGAGTAGAGGAATGGCCTGGCCAGCGATGGAGTAGGGTGGGGCGGTGCGGCCTGTGCGGCAGCACAGCCGGCCACGGGAGGCGGGAGTAGGCAGTCCCACCGGCGCTCGGGCGGCTAGAGCAAGAAGAACAGATATTGAAGAAGCAGCACAGCCATTGGATTAACATCCAACGGTCACTGCTGCTAGAATCGTTTGTGGACTAAGTTGACAAAGCCTTTCGTACACGTCAACCTAGTAGACCCACAAGTGAGCCTCCAAGTCTGCCCCAAACAACATACAACCCGAAATTTCTAGCCAAATTCAAATTAATTTAAAAACTAAGCATACATTAATTCAAATCCAATGAAATTTTATCCGCACAAAAACAATGAAATTTAAAATATCAAAATCCGAAAGAAAAAATTATTTTCGAACTAATTGCCCGTTTGCTGTATTTTTTCATTTTACAACCCATTTATTATTACTTATAGCCCATTTCTTATTACTTATAGCCCATTTTCTGGGCAAGCCCGAATTCATCCCTCGTCTTGAAAGATTTCCGGCCCAGCAGGGCATAGAAAAGCAAGTAGGCCTACGTTGGTTATTCTGCAAAAAACAAAATAGCTGGGCTAGCCATTTTCAGAAAGGAAAAAAACAAACTTGGTTGGTCATGTGGTAAACATATGAAATAAAAGTCTGGGCTAGACGGGCCACAACTCCTGCTCAACCCAGTTGATACCCTTCGCCGTCCCGAAAAAATAAACTGCGCGTGCTTGAAAGGATCGAGATGGACCTAGAGGGGGGGTGAATAGGTACAATTACAAATTTTAATTGTTACTTAGAAAATTTAGGCAATAATGCATAATATGAAATTTAGCCTAACAAATGCAAGCAAGATGCTAAGAGCTAAGCAAGGTAAACAAGTAACACATGTAAGTGAGAGAGCAAGCACAATATGATATAAGTAAGGCCTAAGAGACAAGTAACCACAAGTAGGAAGTTAGGGTTAGGGATAACCGCAACTCCGAGAGACGAGGATGTATGCTGATGTTCACTTCCTTGGTGGGAAGTGTTGGGGAACGTAGTAATTTCAAAAAATTTCCTACGAACACGCAAGACCATGGTGATGGCATAGCAACGAGAGGGGAGAGTGTCCGTCCACGTACCCTCGTGAACCCGAAAGCGGAGCGTTATAACAACGCGGTTGATGTAGTCGTGCGTCTTCACGATCCGACCGATCCAAGCACCGAGCGTCACGGCACCTCCGAGTTACGCACACGTTCAGCTCGATGGCGATCCCGGACTCGATCCAGCAAAGTGTCGGGGATGAGTTCCGTCAACCGACGGCGTGGTAGCGATGTTGATGCTCCACCGGCGCAGGGCTTCGCCTAAGCTCATGACGATATGACTTCTCCGGCGAGGGCTTCGCCTAAGCTCATGACGATATGACGAAGTGGAATATGGTGGAAGGGGCACCGCACACGGCTAAGGAAAGATCCGTAGATCAACTTGTGTGTTATGGGGTGCCCCTGCCCCGCATATATAAAGGAGCCAAGAAGTGCGGCCAGCCTTGGGGCGGCGCTGGAGGAGTCCTACTCCCAGGAGTAGGACTCCCCCTCTCCTAGTTGGACTAGGATTGGAGGAGGAAAGAGGAAGGCGCCCCCTCTCCTTGTCCTATTCGGACTAGAGGGGGGAGGGGGGCGCGCAGCCCACCTTGGCCGGCCCTTCCTCTTCTCTCCTATGGCCCATAAGGCCCATATACCCCCGGGGTTCAGTAACCCCGGTGTTAAATAACTTCTGTTTTCACTCGGAACCCTTCGAAGTCAAACATAGGCTTCAATATATCAATCTTTATGTCTCGACCATTTCGAGACTCCTCGTCATGTCCGTGATCACATCCGGGACTCGAACAAACTTGGTGCATCAATACTTATAAACTCATAATGAGCTGTCATCGAAGCGTTAGCGTGTGGACCCTACGGGTTCGAGAACTATGTAGACATGACCTAGAACCATTCTCGGTCAATAACCAATAGCGGAACCTGGATGCCCATATTGGTTCCTACATATTCTCTGAAGATCTTTATCGGTCAAACCGCATAACGACATCGTTGTTCCTTTGTCATCGGTATGTTACTTACCCGAGATTGATCGTCGGTATCCAATACCTAGTTCAATCTCGTTACGGTAAGTCTCTTTACTCGTTCCGTAATACATCATCTCACAACTAACTCATTAGTTGTAATGCTTGCAAGGCTTAAGTGATGTGTATTACCGAGAAGGCCTAGAGATACCTCTCCGACAATCGGAGTGACAAAACCTAATCTCGAAATCGCCAACCCAACAAGTACCTTTGGAGACACTGTAGTACTCCTTTATAATCACCCGATTCGTTGTGACGTTTGGTAGTACCAAAGTGTTCCTCCGTAAGCAGGAGTTGCATAATCTTATAGTTATAGGAACATGTATGGGTCATGAAGAAAGCATTAACATACTAAACGATCAAGTGTTAAGCTAACGGAATGGGTCATGTCAATCAGATCATTCAACTAATGATGTGACCTTGCTAATTAAATAACAACTCCTTGTTCATGGTTAGGAAACATAACCATCTTTGATTAACAAGCTAGTCAAGTAGAGGCATACTAGTGACACTCTGTTTGTCTATGTATTCACACATGTATTATGTTTCCGGTTAATACAATTCTAGCATGAATAATAAACATTTATCATGATATAAGGAAATAAATAATAACTTTATTATTGCCTCTAGGGCATATTTCCTTGATCTCCCACTTGCACTAGAGTCAATAATCTTAGATTACAAAGTAATGATCCTAACACCCATGGAGTCTTGGTGCTGATCATGTTTTGCTCGTGGAAGAGGCTTAGTCAACGGTGCGCAACATTCAGATCCGTATGTATTTTGCAAATCTCTATGTCTCCCACTTGGACTTGGTCCCGAATGGAATTGAAGCGTCTCTTGATATGCTTGGTCCTCTTGTGAAATCTGGATTCCTTTGCCAAGGCAATTGCACCGATATTGTCACGGAAGATCTTCATCGGTCCCGATGCACTAGGTATGACACCTAGATCGGAAATGAACTCTTTCATCGAGACTCCTTCATTCGCTGCTTCGAAGCAGCTATGTACTCCGCTTCACATGTAGATCCCGCCACGGCGCTTTGTTTAGAACTGCACCAACCGACAGCTCCACCGTTTAATAAAAACACGTATCCGGTTTGCGATTTAGAATCGTCCGGATCGGTGTCAAAGCTTACATCGGCGTAACCATTTACGACTAGCTCTTTGTCACCTCCATATCGAGAAACATATCCTTAGTCCTTTTCGGTATTTCAGGATGTTCTTGACGCTGTCGATGATCCATTCTGGATTACTTTGGTACCTTCCTGCCAAGCTTACAGCTAAGCATACGTCGGTCGGTACACAGCATTGCATACATGATAGAGCCTATGGCTGAAGCATAGGAACATCTTTCATTTCTCTCTATCTTCTGCTGTGGTCGGGCATTGAGTCGACTCAATCTTACACCTTGTAACACAGGTAAAAACCTTTCTTTGCTGATCCATTTTGAACTTTTCAAAACTTTATCAAGGTATGTGCTTTGTGAAAGTCCAATTAAGCGTCTTGATCTATCTCTATAGATCTTGATGCCCAATATGTAAGCAGCTTCACGAGGTCTTTCATTGAAAAACTTTTATTCAAGTATCCTTTTATGCTATCCAGAAATTCTATATCATTTCCAATTAATAATATGTCGTCCACATATAATATTAGAAATGCTCTGAGCTCCCACTCACTTTCTTGTAAATCTGAGCTTCTCCAAAAGTCTGACAAACCCATATGCTTTGATCACACTATCAAAGCGTTTATTCAACTCGAGAGGCTTGCACGGACCATAAATTGATCGTTGGAGCTTGCACACTTTGTTAGCACCTTTTGGATCGACAAAACCTTCTGGTTGCATCATATACAACTCTTCTTCTAGAAATCCATTCAAGAATGCAGTTTTACATCCATTTGCCAAATTTCATAATCATAAAATCGGCAATTGCTAACATGATTCGGACAGACTTAAGCATCGCTACTGGTGAGAAAGTCTCATCGTAGTCAACCCTTGAACTTGTCGAAAACCTTTCGCAACAAGTCGAGCTTTGTAAACAGTTATATTACCATCAGCGTCGGTCTTCTTCTTAAAGATCCATTTATTTTCAATGGCTTGCCGATCATCGGGCAAGTCAACCAAAGTCCATACTTTGTTCTCATACATGGATCCCATCTCAGATTTCATGGCTTCCAGCCATTTTGCGGAATCTGGGCTCACCATCGCTTCTTCATAGTTCGTAGGTTCGCCATGGTCAAGCAACATGACTTCCAGAATAAGATTACCGTACCACTGCAGTGCGTATTTTACTCTGGTTGACCTACGAGGTTCGATAGTAACTTGATCTGAAGCTTCATGATCATCATCATTAGTTTCCTCACTAATTGGTGTAGTTGTCACGGGAACCAATTCTTGTGATGAACTACTTTCCAATAAGGGAGCAGATCTGATTATCTCATCAAGTTCTACTTTCCTCCCACTCACTTCTTTCGAGAGAAACTCCTTCTCTAGAAAGGATCCGAATTAACAACGAAAATCTTGCCTTCAGATCTGTGATAGAAGGTGTACCCAATGATCTCCTTTGGGTATCCTATGAAGACACATTTTCCGATTTGGGTTCGAGCTTATCTGGTTGAAGTTTCTTTACATAAGCATCGCAGCCCCAAACTTTAAGAAAGCGACAACTTTGGTTTCTTGCCAAACCACAGTTCATAAGGCGTCGTCTCAGCGGATTTTGACGGTGTCCTATTCAACGTGAATCGGCCGTCTCTAAAGCATAACCCCAAAGCGATAGCGGTAAATCGAAATAGACATCATAGATCGCACCATATCTAGTAAAGTACGATTACGACGTTCGGACACACCATTTCTCTGTGGTGTTCCGGGTGGCGTGAGTTGCGAAACTATTCCACATTGTTTCAAATGTAATCCAAACTCGTAACTCAAATATTCTCCTCCACGATCAGATCGTAGAAACTTTATTTTCTTGTTACGATGATTTTCCACTTCACTCTGAAACTCTTTGAACTTTTCAAATGTTTCAGATTTGTGTTTCATTAAGTAGATATACCCATATCTGCTCAAATCATCTGTGAAGGTGAGAAAATAACGATACCCGCCGCGTGCCTCAACATTCATTGGACCACAAACATCAGTATGTATGATTTCCAACAAATCAGTTGCTCGCTCCATAGTTCCGGAGAAAGGCGTTTTGGTCATCTTGCCCATGAGGCACGGTTCGCAAGTACCAAGTGATTCATAATCAAGTGATTCCAGAAGCCCATCAGTATGGAGTTTCTTCATGCGTTTTACACCGATATGACCTAAACGGCGGTGCCACAAATAAGTTGCACTATCATTATTAACTCTGCATCTTTTGGCTTCAACATTATGAATATGTGTATCACTCTGTCGAGATTCAACAAGAATAGACCATTCTTCAAGGGTGCATGACCATAAAGATATTACTCATATAAATTGAACAACCATTATTCTCGATTTAAATGAATAACCGTCTCGCATTAAACAAGATCCAGATATAATGTTCATGCTCAGCGCGGCACCAAATAACAATTATTTAGGTCTAAAACTAATCCGAAGGTAGATGTAGAGGTAGCGTGCCGACCGCGATCACATTGACTTTGGAACCATTTCCCACGCGCATCGTCACCTCGTCCTTTGCGATTGCTCGTCTATTCCGTAGTCCTGTTTGAGTTGCAAATATTAGCAGCAGAACCGATATCAAATACCAGGTGCTACTACGAGCTCTAGTAAGGTACACATCAATAACATGTATATCACATATACCTTTGTTCACCTTGCCATCCTTTTATCCGCCAAATACTTGGGGCAATTCCGCTTCGGTGTCGGTCTGCTTGCAGTAAAACACTCGATTTCGGGCTTAGGTCCAGACTTGGGTTTCTTCTCTTGATCAGCAACTTTCTTGCTGTTCTTTTGAAGTTTCCTTCTTCTTCCCTTTGCCCTTTTCTTGAAACTAGTGGTCTTGTTGACCATCAACACTTGATGCTCTTTCTTGATTTCTACCTCCGCAGCTTTTAGCATTGCGAAGAGCTCAGAATTGTTTTTGTCATCCCTTGCATATTATAGTTCATCACGAAGCTCTTGTAGCTTGGTGGCGATGATTGGAGAATTCTATCAATGACACTATCATCCGGAAGATTAACTCCTAGCTGAATTAAGTGATTGTTATACCCGGACATTTTGAGTATGTGCTCCTTGTGAACTATTCTCCTCCATCTTGCAGCTATAGAACTTATTGGAGACTTCATATCTCTCAATCCGGGCATTTGCTTGAAATATTAACTTCAACTCTGGAACATCTCATATGCTCCATGACGTTCAAAACATCGTTGAAGACCGGTTCTAAGCCGTAAAGCATGGCACACTGAACTATAGAGTAGTCATCAGCTACTGCTTTGCGGACGTTCATAACCGGCTCGGCATCTGCAGCGAACTGTCACCCGGCGGTGCTTCGGGGCGTAATTTTTACGTGCAGCAATGAGGATAATCCTCAAATTCGGACCCAGTCCGTGTAATTACTACCATCATCTTTCAACTTTGCTTTCTCAAGGGCGCATTAAAATTCAACGGAACAACAGCCACGAGCCATCTATCTACGATAAACATAGACAAGCAAAATACTATCGGTACTAAGTTCATGATAAATTTAAGTTCAATTAATCATATTAAAAACTCCCACTTAGGCAGACATCTCTCTAGTCATCTAAGTGATTACGTGATCCAAATCAACTAAACCATGTCCGATCATCACGTGAGGCGGAGTAGTTTCAATGGTGAACATCACTATGTTGATCATATCTACTATATGATTCACGTTCGACCTTTCGGTCTCCGTGTTCGAGGCCATATCTGTTATATGCAAGGCTCGTCAAGTTTAACTTTGAGTATTCGGCGTGTGCAACTGTTTTGCACCGTTGTAGATGGACGTAGAACTTATCACACCCGATCATCACGTGGTGTGCGGGTACTCGAACTTTGGCAGCGGTGCATACTCGAGGAGAACACTTCTTGATAATTTTAGTGAGAGATCATCTTATAATGCTACCGTCAATCAAAGCAAGATAAGATGCATAAAGGATAAACATCACATGCAATCAATATAAGTGATATGATATGGTCATCATCATCTTGTGCTTGTGATCTCCATCGCGAAGCTTACCGTCATGATCACCATCGTCACCGGTAGCGACACCTTGATCTCCATCGTAGCATCGTTGTCGTCTCGCCAACTATTGCTTCTCGACTATCGCTACTCCTTAGTGATAAAGTAAAGAAATTACATGGCGTTTGCATTTCATACAATAAGCGACAACCATATGGCTCCTGCCGATTGCCGATAACTTCGGTTACAAAACATGATCATCTCATACAATCAAATATAGCATCACGTTTTGACCATATCACATCACAACAAGCCCTGCAAAAACAAGTTAGACGTCCTCTACTTTGTTGTTGCAAGTTTTACGTGGCTCCTACGGGCTGAGCAAGAACCGTTCTTACCTACGCATCAAAACCACAGCGATACTTCGTCAAATAGACTCTGTTTTAACCTTCTCAAGGACGGGCGTATGCACTCGATTCAACTAAAGTGAGAGAGACAAACACCGCCGGTCACCTTTAAGCAACGAGTGCTCGGGCGGTGAAACCAGTCTCGCGTAAGCGTCTGGCGTAATGTCGGTCCGGGCGCTTCATCTCACAATACCGCTGAACCAAAGTATGACATGCTGGTAGGTAGTATGACTTGTATCGCCCACAACTCACTTGTGTTCTACTCGTGCATATGACATCAACGCATAAAACCAGGCTCGGATGCCCTTTGTTGGGGAGCGTAGTAATTTCAAAAATTTCCTACGAACCGCAAGACCATGGTGATGGCATAGCAGCGAGAGGAGAATGTCGTCCACGTACCCTCGTGAACCCGAAAGCGGGCGTTATAACAACGCGGTTGATGTAGTCGTGCGTCTTCACGATCCGACCGATCCAAGCACGAGCGTCGGCACCTCCGAGTTACGCACACGTTCAGCTCGATGGCGATCCCGGACTCCGATCCAGCAAAGTGTCGGGGATGAGTTCCGTCAACCGACGGCGTGGTGGCGATGTTGATGCTCCACCGGCGCGAGGCTTCGCCTAAGCTCATGACGATATGACTTCTCGGCGCAGGGCTTCGCCTAAGCTCATGACGATATGACGAAGTGGAATATGGTGGAAGGGGCACCGCCGCAGCTAAGGAAAGATCCGTAGATCAACTTGTGTGTTATGGGGTGCCCCTGCCCTATATAAAGGAGCCAAGGGGGGGTGCGGCCAGCCTTGGGAGGCGCGCTGAGGAGTCCTACTCCCCAGGGAGTAGGACTCCCCCTCTCCTAGTTGGACTAGGATTGGAGGAGGGAAAGAGGAAGGCGCGCCCCCTCTCCTTGTCCTATTCGGACTAGAGGGGGGGGGCGCAGCCCACCTGGCGGCCCTTCCTCTTCTCTCCTATGGCCCATAAGGCCCATATACCCCGGGGTTCAGTAACCCCGGTGTTCAATAACTTCTGTTTTCACTCGGAACCCTTCGAAGTCAAACATAGGCTTCCAATATATCAATCTTTATGTCTCGACCATTTGAGACTCCTCGTCATGTCCGTGATCACATCCGGGACTCGAACAAACTTGGTGCATCAATACTTATAAACTCATAATGAGCTGTCATCGAAATGTTAGCGTGCGGACCCTACGGGTTCGAGAACTATGTAGACATGACCTAGAACCATTCTCGGTCAATAACCAATAGCGGAACCTGGATGCCCATATTGGTTCCTACATATTCTCTGAAGATCTTTATCGGTCAAACCGCATAACGACATCGTTGTTCCTTTGTCATCGGTATGTTACTTACCGAGATTCGATCGTCGGTATCAATACCTAGTTCAATCTCGTTGCGGTAAGTCTCTTTACTCGTTCCGTAATACATCATCTCACAACTAACTCATTAGTTGTAATGCTTGCAAGGCTTAAGTGATGTGTATTACCGAGAAGGCCTAGAGATACCTCTCCGACAATCGGAGTGACAAAACCTAATCTCGAAATCGCCAACCCAACAAGTACCTTTGGAGACACTGTAGTACTCCTTTATAATCACCCGATTCGTTGTGACGTTTGGTAGTACCAAAGTGTTCCTCCGTGGCAGGAGTTGCATAATCTTATAGTTATAGGAACATGTATGGGTCATGAAGAAAGCATTAACATACTAAGCGATCAAGTGTTAAGCTAACGGAATGGGTCATGTCAATCAGATCATTCAACTAATGATGTGACCTTGCTAATCAAATAACAACTCCTTGTTCATGGTTAGGAAACATAACCATCTTTGATTAACAAGCTAGTCAAGTAGAGGCATACTAGTGACACTCTGTTTGTCTATGTATTCACACATGTATTATGTTTCCGGTTAATACAATTCTAGCATGAATAATAAACATTTATCATGATATAAGGAAATAAATAATAACTTTATTATTGCCTCTAGGGCATATTTCCTTCAGGAAGCTACGTCACCGTTAGAGTGGTGGATGTTACCAACGCCACGAAGGCTGACCCTATTCTCCCTTTCAGACAACACCACGAAGGCGTTTCTCAACCACTAGTGGTAGACCTTGGGGTGATCTCCAAACCCTCACAAACTTTTCGGGGGTAATCAAAATGGTCGATTCCTCTCTGAATGACTCCTACCGCCTAGGAGTCTCCAACCTCCAAGAGTAACAAGAACGATGGGAAAAGCTCAAGACTTGCTCAAATCATGAATTCCTTTGGTGCAAAGAAGGGGAAGGAGTGGATCTATCACTTGGGTGGACAACTTCTCTCAAATGCCCTTAAATCCCTTGAGGATCTAAGATTTGTTGTAGGAGAGTGAGAGAGTGAAAAGTCTTCTTGAGGATGTTCGAAGTAAATGGTCAACCCTCACACGAGATAGGAGTGAGATATTTATAGTATGCCTCAATAAGTGGCCGTCGGGACCAAAACAACACTGCAGCATCGGACGTCCGATACACAACGGACGACCGAGGGCTTGGCAGAAACTGGATGTCCGACAGGCACCGGACGTCCGATGGTTTGGCACAATATAGAAGGTACCGGACGACCGGAGGATTCTGGACATCCGATGTTTTGGCTCGGTAGAGAAAGTACCGGACGTCCAATGGACTTCGATCAACCGATGTTTTGGCTCTATAGAAAAGGTACCGGACGACCGAAGAATACTGGACGTCCGAGGTTTTGGTACTGACGAGAGGTTGCCAAACGTCCAGTGAATACCGGACGCCCAATGTTTTGGCTCTGTATAGGAGGAACCGAATATCCGGTGAGTACCGGTGGTCCGACAGAGATAAAGATCAGACAATGAGTTTTAGAAGAAGATTTTGAGCAAGACTCTCACAAGACCCCATGTTCCCCTCTTTATAGTGCGGGATCCCTGTACTCAAGAACAAGCATAAAAAGGTGCCTATGCTAGTAGACTTGTTTCTTCGTTCTTGAGGAAGATAAATATTTCTGAAGTCATAATCCACACACACATGATCCCGAGGGGACTACAACCTTTGATCTACTTGACAAACTTTGTTAGTCCCTTATGAGTATATTGTCATCAACATCAAAATATGATTAAGGGCATGATTGCACTTTCAATCTCCCCCTTTTTGGTAGTTGATTACAATATACACATAGTACAAAAGAAATAATGGTTGTTCTATGCTAAAGATAGATTTATTGAAGAGCTCCCCCTCTTAGTGATAATCATTGCGAACATTATCTGGAGAGCTCCCCCTCACAGTGACAACCATTAAGAACATATGAGCAAAATATCACAAAATCTCAAACATAACCATCATAAAAGCACATCAACATAATATCATAATATCTCTTCATACATAAGACATAGTGGTTCACCATAAGACATAGATAGATAAAGTCATACACCCACTCAAAGCATAATGGTTCAACATAAGAACATAAAATAGATAGTACTAGTTCTCCCCCTTGGCAACAACTACCCAAAAGGAACAGAGAGAACCCAACAGACAGTCACAGGTCATCATCATCATCATCATCGTTAGGAGCTCCACTACCACCAGCATAGTTGAGGAAATCATCCCACTCAGGCCCCGAAGGAAAACCAAAGTCTGAAGGAGGAGCCTCCGGAAGACGCTCATCATCACTCACATCAGTAGCCCTAGAGTCACAGAGACGAGACTTCAAGGCGTTGTTGAAAGTGATCATGCGAGTGAAACCATCTTGGTTTTGTGTGCAGTTGAAGGAGAACACCTTCATCATGGTAGAGTGATCCTTGCCGATAAAACGAGCAAAACGCCCAAAGGAGGCAGAGCAGGCAGTAGTTGGATGAGACCTAGCAGCAGACCTACGAGCACGGGAAGACTTGGAGGCACCCTTTGGAGCAAAATCGTTGGCCATGTGAGGAGGAATAATGCACTTCTCATGCACATGAGTGCGGACAAGAGAGAAGGGAGCCACACTCTCAATAAGATCCTTAACGAATGGATCATGAGGGAAGGCACGCTTATACTAAAAGCTAGCAAGACGGATCTCATGCCATAGGAAATGAGGAACATTGATCTTGCCTTTGGGGGACTCATGGAGGTGAGACATAAGATCAATGCAATAACTGTTGCAAGATCCTTTGTCACCCATCTTAGGATAGATGGTACGGATGATACATTGGTAAATGATGTAGTAAGAAGATCTCGAAATAGAAACTAGATTCACATCCTTCATCTTTTCCTCCTCAGTAAGATAATCTAGCTCGTTAAGAAGATAGCCACAAGCCTCAACGGCTTTGGGTTTGTGATTTGTGTCATCTTTATGGATCTTGAATCCAACGTCAGGAAACCGAAGAGTAGCGACAAACTGAGCGTAAGTGGCGGTGAGCTCGGTGTCAGAGGTCATCTAGGTGACGATCTTGTTAGGAGCAAAGAAGCAAGTGGCATAAAACTGATGTATAGTAGCCTGGTTAAAATCATGGTGAAATGCGAACGGAGCAGCAAGGCCGGATGACTCAGTGAGCTCAATGGCACCCGGGTACTTCACGGGATGTTTCCGAATATGTGCTAAGTCAGTGAAGTGGTGCAAAGAGAGACCCTTTGTGAGGACAACAGAGGTGTAGATATCTTCCAGAACATTCGTGCAAAAACGTTGATCCAGAGAGTCTTGAACCACCTCGAATCGATCAACGTCATGCCAGAACTTAAGATATGCAGGCTTGGGCACTTTGGTGAAATCCTTGAGGACACGCCCATGAAGTTGAGGAGCCTCAAGAGGTATATGACAACCATCTGCATGCGGCTGATCGGGAGGAGGAGCAGGCATGTGGGTGGCCCTTCGAGAACCGTGGGGGCGAGACGAAAACACCACTTGAGAACCACGCTCCTCTTCTTCCATCTCTTCTTCATAGTCAGAGCCCTCAGCAGAGGAGGACTCCTCGATCACAGGATGTTTCCTAGCACGCTTGCACGGATGTAGCTCCTATTGAAAGTCATCAGAACCACCTCGATGAGAGGCTGAAAACAAGGGGAGAAGGACATGGGAAAAATATTAGTGAGCCCTGGGACAGATCGGAGACGGAGATGATGAAAATTGGAACCGAAAGGACATAAATTACCACGGGGAGAGGTTACCCCGGCATCCTTGCGAGCAGTATGCTTGACTTCCACCATCGTGGAACAAACCTCACCTGAGAGATTATCCAAGAGAGAAAGGGGATAACTACCGTGTATGGGAACGAATGACGGAGATGAGAGAACAAGAGGAACCAGGCAGGAGGAGTACCAGATCGGGATGAGGGGCGACGGAGAGGAGGCTGGGGGCGCGGCGAAGCGACTCCCCCGACAACGGCGAGGAGAAAATCGCCCCCTGGCGGTGCGATGGCGGTCACAGACGTAGGAAGGGGCAAAAGGATAGGGCAACCACCCAGACAGGCCTGACCCCGACTGTCGGCATTCTGGGAACGGGGGTCCCTAAACTTGCCTGCCTGCGGCCCACGGCGTGGCTGTGCTTGCAGGCCTGCACGACCCATCTTCATCAACAAGGCATTCACGACCCTCGCGAGGGCCAAGCCTCGCAAGGCAGACGACACAAGACCTCCTCGGGAGCAACCTCATCAGGTTGGCTCGCGAGGGGCAGAGAGATCAAGGCAAAGGCAAACCTCGTGAGGTTCTCGTGACGTGAGCCATGACGATCGAGACCAGGCGGGCAAGTTAAAGCCGGATCTGCCTCCTCGCTACGACGGTACCGCCGACCCCGTGGAGTTCCTGCAGCTCTATGAGCTGAGCATCGAAGTGGCCAACGGCGACGAAAAATTCATGGCGAACTGGTTTCCCATGGCTCTCAAGGATGGAGCCCGCTCCTGGGTCCTGAACCTGCAGCATGGCTCGATCTCCTCCTGGGACGAGATGCGCGACCGCTTTGTCTCCAACTTCCAGGGCACTCGCGCCCGCCCGCCCGGCCCAGGGTGGCGTCGCGCCACATCAGCGACAACCGGGAGACCCTCGAAGTACATCAGCGCTTCAACAACACCGCCTCAAGATCCCCAAGGTCCGAGCGAAGCCATCATCTCCGCGTTCTCGGCGGCGTCCGTGGCGTCAAGATGAAGTAAAGCTCGCCATCCACGAGGATCTCTGCACATCTCGGGAGCTGTTCAACTTTGGCGACCAAGTGCGCAAGAGCTGAGGAGGCGCCTTTCTCTCCTTGAGCTGCCAGCCGCGAGGCGGAGGAGAAGAAGGCCAAGGCCAGGGCGTGAAGCGCAAGGAGGCGGTGGTGCTGCTTGGCGGAGCCCGACACCAAGCAGGCGAGAGATCAGCTGAGTCATCCAGAGCGGCCGACCGTTCTATGCCTTCCACAACCTAAACACCCACAACACCGGCTGCCAAGAGCTCGAGCCATAATGGAAGGGCCTTCTGATCGGCCGGCGCAACGACCGTGGCTACGGACGTGGAGGAGGACGAGGAGGCGGACGTTGGGACGACCGTGGCCGGCACAAGGAGTGGCGCGACCGGCCTCGTGAGGACTGCTGGCAGGACCAACCTCGCGAGGCGCTGGAGGACCCACCTCGTGAGATTGCCCCGAGGGCAACACGGTCTTCCCCGCTACCGCCACCAAGAAGGCAGCGATCACCACCGGGGCGAGGGGGTGGGGGCTTCCGGGGCAGCGTGCAATCGCCTGCATTTTGGGTGGCGCCCAGGCCCCAGCCTCTCAGCGCATCTTCAAACAGTTCGCTCGCGAGGTGAACGCGGTGCTCCCCAAGCTCGAGGCCACGCGCCCGCTCAAGTGGTCCCAATGCGCCATCACTTTCAACTCGGCGAGATCAGCTCAAGTGCGCAACCACATTTGGCGCCCTCCCTATCTGTGTTCCCCGGTCATCGGCAATGTGCAGGTCACCAAGACCCTCACCGGCGGTGGCGCGAGGCCTCAACGTCTGTCCGTCGACACGTTCGACAACCTCAAGTGCCATATGAACAGCTCCAGCCCACAAGCCTTTCTCAGGAGTGACCGACGGTTCCACCATGCCGATAGGGCAGGTCCGCCTGCCTGTCACCTTCGGGGAGTGCAAGAACTACCGCACCGAGCTCATCGACTTCTACGCCGCGCACATCTGCCTGCCGTACAACGCCATCCCCAGGTATCCAGCCCTGGCCAAGTTCATGGTAGTCACTCATCACGGCTACAACGTTCTCAAGATGCCGGGAAGCGGAGGAATCATCACGGTCCCGTGTAAGGAGAGGGATGCGGTGTGCTCCCTCGAGCGCGCCTTTCAAGCCGCAGCAATCGACGACCCCGACAGCAGAAGCGAGGCCCCTCCAGAGGCCATCCCCAAGAAGAAGCAGCCACGTCGCGCGGAACCTCAGGAGGATGGCGACGCGGCAGGAGCCTCATCAAGATATGCGCCTGTCCCAGGGGCGCCTCCCTCCATCGCATAGGAAAGCGCGACCGGCGCCCTCCTCAGGCAGGGCTCGGGGGCTCCCTTCTGGAGGGCCTCTGACCTTGCCAACCTCACGAGGGAGGCGCTTGGGCACCACTTGGAAGCGTGCTTCGCGGCACATGTTCCTCAGGAGAGCATAGGGCAGGGAGTGCCCACCACTCAGGAGTTCATCACCAAGACCACTCAGGAGCTGCAAGATGTAAGGGCCATGTCTGGCGGCGGCCCCTTCTGCGGCGCAGCTCCCCATCCAGGCGAGATCTTTGAGCTGCGCGTCTGCATCGGCGTCGAGGGCTCAAGGGGCCGCATCTCGGGGCGCTTACGGCCGCCAGCGTGTGGGCCGCTGCGAGGGCCCACCACACAGCTATGTTCGCATGCCTTTCGGCTTGCCGAGCATGGCGTCAGCCTATCAACGCAACCTGCGGCGTGTCCTGGCGGCTCAGGAGGCCAGGTACCACGCCGTCCTGGAGGAGATGGAGACGGTCTTCAGGGAACCTCCCAAGCCCCCAGAGCCTCCCGAGGCTCAGGGTCCCGTGGCTCATGAGGAGTCATTTCTTCGGCGCACGTCCTCAGCTGCACCAACTCTACTTCATCTACAAAACCAAGTGACACCTTCCAAGCTCGTTTAGCTGGGAGCGCCCCTCGGGCTGCATTATTCCCAGGCCACATGGGTCCGTCCCTGTGGCATGTGTCCCTTTTCCTTATGTCTTTAGCTTACCTTGCTGGGGGCGCCCCTCGGGCTGCATCATCCCCAAGCCGCTCGGGCTGGACCCAGTGGCATGTATCTTCCTGCATTTACTTAAGCTGATCTGCTCTCCATGCTTAACCTGCCAACGGCTATTGCCCGCTCGATTGCCGCCCACCACGGGTCTGTTCATCCTATGCAATTCGCTTGCATGTTAAAAGGGGGGCTCCTGAGCATCGCGACTCAGGAGCTCTTACTGGCTCTCCAGCCCTCACCCCAGCCTTGACCACGGCATCGCGACACAGCATACCAGTGGTGAGCTCGCTCGAGGGCGGCACTTTGAGGGCGTGGAGTGCTTGCATCTAAGCGCCTTGCGAGGACATCTGATCCCAAGACTCAAGACCGAGCGCAACCCGCCTTGAGTAGGGCCTCGTGAGTCCCGCTGGCTCACAAGTGCCCAGATACACCTCATGATCTGTCGTGCAAGCCACGTGTCGAGGCGGGGCTGTACCTGCGCCCAGGTCTCCTCTCGAAGGGCCCCCATCACGCCCAAGTGGAAGCACCATGCTCATGGCTGGCTGTCGACCTTGCCGAGGCAAGCGGCTATGCCCATGCTGGCGGAAGCACTATGCTCATGTTGGTGATATCGCTCGAGGCGGCCCAGGCGGCCCGGTGGTACCAACCTCGGGGAGCCTAGAGCTCAGCGGCCCAGCCTCACCACGCCTTCCCTCGGGAGAGCCGCTGAGGGGCTGAGCACGGGGGGCTACGCTCGGGTCATGCGCCAGCGCCACCCAACCAGGTCCCCGGACCTGGGCGTCGCGCCCCTCCAGAGGCCTCGGCGAGGCAGGTATGAAATTGTTTGCACGTCAAGGGGGACTCCTAAGCATCGCGACTCAGGAGCCTAACTGGTCACGTAGCCCCTCACTCCTTGGTCCGTCCTGATCTCCGGTCAGCCCAATGGCGGTTGAGGTATGCGCGGGGCCGGGCTCTGCCGATGTAGAACATTAATCTACCCTCATGAACTCTCCTATAAGCTGTTTGCGCGTCAAGGGGACTCCTGAGCATCGCGACTCGGGAGCCTAGCTGGTCACGTAGCCCTCACTCCTTGGTCCGTCCTGGTCTCGGTCGGGCCAATGGCGAATGAGGTATGTGCTTGAGGCTGGGCTCTGCCGACATAAAGCATAAAGCAAGAACACAGGAAGGAAGGAGCAACAACAGCGAAGAACACAGGAGTGGAGGTGCAGCAGCGGGAGGCGACATCATCACCGGAGGTGTCGAGGCGGAGGCGGCACCGGGGCCACTAGCGACGACCTGCCTCCCTCATGGCCGGGATGAGCTGCTCGAGGACACAACTCCCTTGGCGGGCGTCGACCTCGGCATCGTCGGGAAGGCGCGGAGAATCTCGGCCTTGCTCGACGAGGGGAATTCTCCCCCGCCTCTTCCAGAGTATTCTCCGAGTCCACCTCCTCTTTCCTCTCTCTGCGGGACTCGCCAGAAGACACCTCCACCGGTTTCTGCGCCGTAGGAGCTCCCGAAAGCGCCGGCGGCACCAGCCCGCGCGCATCAAAAGTCGGTCTGGAGGCGACAAATTCCTCCCGGTCCCTGCGTTGGAACAGGGGAACGAAGCCACTAGGCGAGTACTCCTGGTTGTCCCCGACTATGAGGCGCAGGACGACGTCCAATTCATCGCCAGGCAGGTCCTCTGGCCTCAGGCGGGTTTTGTTCTCCTCTTCTTCAAGCTCCCAGAGGGGGCGCGCGCGCGCCTGGAGTGGGCAACCCGCAGCATCAAGAACTCCCTCAGGAGCATCGCCCCCATTATCTTGGCCGCCCTCGCGTTGCCCGGCTTCAGGTCGGTCATCATCTGCCCCAACACTGACGATACCCGCTCGTCGACAAGCTCCGCCTAGGGCCACCCCTTGCCCTGCCGGGGCGCCTCCATCGGCAACGCCAGGCGCGGATCGGCACGCTGGGCATCCATCATGACCTATTTGGATCGGATGTTGTCGGCCCTCTTCCCGGTGCTCGAGATCGAGTTGGCCTTGCCGCACGCGACGAAGTTAGCGCATCCGGAGATGTGCCCTCGCTGACACGAAGGAAGAAGAAATGGCGAAGCAACGCCATGGACGGCATCACGCCCAGGTACACCTCACAGTAGTAGGCGAAGATGGACAGGAGGAGGACAGAGTTGGGATGGAGATCAACGCCTGCAGACCGTAGTGGTCGAGGACTTCATAAAAGAAATCAAAGAGGGGAGGAACCAACCCGACGGCGACACCGCTCGAGAAGAAGGGGAAGAAGGTGCTTCCCTCGGGGTCCGACACGTCGGAGGCAAGCCGGAGCTCGGTCGCCCCCTACTCATTGCTCTCGCCCGCCGTCAGCAGGCGCACGGAGGCAAGGCTTTTCTCCATGACGGTGGGCGCCTCAAGGGCCGGCTCATACCAAGCCGGTGCTGAGGAAATATTGACTTTGTGCGGCGCCATGGATTGTAGGTGCAGGATGAGATTGGAGTGGATCTGGAGGTAGCAGTGGCGAGGAGCAAGAAAGGGGATCTGGAGCGAGGCAAGGAAGAAGCAATGAAGGCAAGTGCTGCCTGCACCAGCCTTTTGTCAGGTCAAGCAGTTGCCGAGGCAGCATGGGGAAGCGGAGACGCCCACGTCCAATCAACCGCCACGCGTCGACCGAGGCCGCAGGCTTTTGGGGCCTGCAGTGCTCCGAACTTGACCCTTGGCTTCGCCATGAAGCCAAGCCCGAGCGCACCTTGGGCCCGGGGGCTACTGTCGGCGTTCTGGGAACGGGGGTCCCCAGACTTGCCTGCCTGCGGCCCACGGCGTGGCTAAGCAGCAGGCCATACAGCCCATCTTCATCAACAAGGCAACCAAGACCCTCGTGAGGCGGACGACGCAAGACCTCCTCTGGAGTAGCCTAGCCAGGCAGGCTCGCGAGGAGCGGAGATATCAAGGTGGGGCAAAACCTCACGAGGCCCTCGTGACGTGAGCCATGACGAATGGCACCAGGCGGGCGCCAGCGCGCGCAGCTTCCTTATTTCCTCTTTGGTGCTAACAAGGCCAGCGCAGGCGAAGAGTACCAAGGCATCAGGCAAAGGTTGCTATATTGGTGCAACGAGACCAAGACCAGGAGGACGGCAAGACGGAGGTCATCGTGGAGCCCAAGACGGCGTGAACACCAGAAGCTTTTCGCAGGCGAAGACCACTTCTGTCAGGATAGCTTGTACTAGTTGTCCCGCTTCAAATTTTCCCGCCGTTGTTGGCTCCGCTCGATATTTGGGAAGAGGACCATTGCCTATATAATTAGAGCTAGCCACCACAGTAGGGAGAGAGCTCAGCTCATCGGAGGATCTCATCTTAGCTTGATCCAACCCGATCGAGAGCCTAGCCACAAGAACTCCTCAACCTCAGGAGGTTGTTCTTCCCTTGTACTGTTCATCATCAGCCCTAGAGGCAATCCACCACCACCACACTGGAGTAGGGTATTACACCACAACGGTGGCCCGAACCAGTATAAATCTCGTGTCTTTCTGTGTTGCGAGTTCGTCGAGTTCGTCCACGCGATCTTACCGAGCTAGGGCGTAGATCGGTAGGAGGGAAAGACTTCACGCGCACACCAGTGTTCGAACCTTAAGGGTTTGTTGGAACCCCACATCCGACAAACATGATCCAGAGGACTTGGACCCTACGTTAAGACATCAAGCAGGAAGGCACGAGGTAGGGGGGAGCGCCCTCCACCCTCGTGGGCCCCACGTTGCTCCACCGACATACTTATTCCTCCTATATATACCTACGTACCCCCAAACTACCAGATACGGAGCCAAAAACCTAATTCCACCGCCGCAACCTTCTGTACCCGTGAGATCCCATCTTGGGGCCTTTTAGGAGCTCACGGGGGGGCATTGATCACGAAGGGCTTCTACATCAACACCATAGCCTCTCCGATGATGTGTGAGTAGTTTACCTCAGACCTTCGGGTCCATAGTTATTAGCTAGATGGCTTCTTCTCTCTCTTTGGATCTCAATACAATGTTCTCCCCTTCTCTTGTGGAGATCTATTCGATGTAATATTCTTTTGCGATGTGTTTGTTGAGACCGATGAATTGTGGGTTTATGATCAAGTTTATCTATGAACAATAGTTGAATCTTCTCTGAATTCTTTTATGTATGATTGGTTATCTTTGCAAGTCTCTTCGAATTATCAGTTTGGTTTGGCCTACTAGATTGATCTTTCTTGCAATGGGAGAAGTGCTTAGCTTTGGGTTCAATCTTGCGGTGTCCTTTCCCAGTGACAGTAGGGGCAACAAGGCACGTATTGTATTGTTGCCATCGAGGATAACAAGATGGGGTTTATATCATATTGCATGAGTTTATCCCTCTACATCATGTCATCTTACTTAAAGCGTTATTCTGTTCTTTTGAACTTAATACTCTAGATGCATTTGGATAGCGGTCGATGTGTGGAGTAATAGTAGTAGATGCAGGCAGAGTCGGTCTACTTGTCGCGGACGTGATGCCTATATACATGATCATACCTAGATATTCTCATAACTATGCTCAATTCATCAATTGCTCAACAATAATTTGTTTACCCACCGTAATGTCGTATGCTCTCGAGAGAAGCCACTAGTGAAACCTATGGCCCCGGTCTATTTTCCATCATATTTAATCTCCGACAACAAGCTATTTACGCGCCGTTTTATTTTGCTTTCTTTACTTTGCATCTTTATCATAAAAATACCAAAAATATTACCTTATCATATCTATCGATCTCACTCTAAGTAAGTGACCGTGAAGGGATTGACAACCCTTTATTGCGTTGGTTGCGAGGATTTATTTGTTTGTGTAGGTGCGAGGGACTCGTGCGTGGCCTCCTACTGGATTGATACCTTGGTTCTCAAAAACTAAGGGAAATACTTACGCTACTTTACTGCATCACCCTTTCCTCTTCAAGGGAAAACCAACGCAGTGCTCAAGAGGTAGCAAGAAGGATTTCTGGCACCGTTGCCGGGGAGTCTACGCAAAAGTCAACATACTGAGTACTCATCACAAACCCTTATCTCCCGCATTACATTATTTGCCATTTGCCTCTCGTTTTCCTCTCCCCCACTTCACCCTTGCCGTTTTATTCGCCCTCTCTTTTCCGTCCGCCTTCCTCTCTCTTTTTGCCCATTGCTCTTTCTACCGTTATGTCTGAAATTGGGGAAATTATTGTCGATATGGACAATAATAATATCATGGAAAATTCTGATGCTCCTGCAGAAGAACTCCCTATCTTACATACAAAAAAGTTCCGAATTGGTAGTGGTAATATTATAGGAAAAGGAGTTATCCAAGATTTCTTTACTTGTGCCGGTGCTTTGCCTTCTATGGGTAGTTCTATTCTTCATAGAACTAGTAGTCTTGCGGACGCTATCGCCATGCTTGTAGTTGAACTTGAAAGACAATTTATGCACTTGCATCCTTGCATACAAAGGAATTTCCTACAATTTTCTAATATTGAGCATTCTTCTGTTAAGCGTGCCACTACTATATTTTTGGCTCATGAATTTAGATTTATAATAAAAGAGGCAAAAGAAATCTTTGCGCATTATAGGGTGGACGCTGGCCGTCCTCCCATAGAGGCTATCCTGTTTGATCAAGAAGAAATAATGCGTTTTCAATCTCTAGACTATGTTGCTTTCAATGAAAATCTTAGAAAAAGGGTTCCTACCAATGTTCTAGTTGATAGAATTTCTGAATTTAATAATGATTTTGCTATTCGAAATAATGAGCTAGGATATTCTCTCGAGTATAGGCTAACAAAGTTCTGTCAAAAGAATGCTTATAATGATGAATTGGTTGTGCAATACGAAGGGCCGAAGGAGGAACCTATACCTCCTAAAGTTGATCTTGGGGACTTTTGTCCCATTAAATTTAGCCTTTTTGATTACTTTTGCTTGCCTCAAAGTAAACTTGCTTCTGAACGTAGAGAATATGAAATGATTTTTAATGATCTATCCTATTATTATGGCAATGCCTAGATCTATCGTAGCTATTATGCCTAGCTAGGGGCGTTAAACGATAGCGCTTGTTGGGAGGCAACCCAATTTTATTTTTAGTTTTTTGCTTTTTGCTTATGTTTAGGAATAAATATTTGATCTAGCCTCTGGTTAGATGTGTTTTTATGTTTTAATTAGTGTTTGTGCCAAGTTTAACGTATAGGATCTTCTTGGATGATAGTTTTTTGAACTTGCTCAAAATTCCAGAAACTTTCTGTTCACGAAAATAATTTTTAAAAATCACCAGAACGTGATAAAATATTTATTCCAATTGCTTCTGATCAATAAACAAATTGTCTAGGTCGTCCTATTTTGGCTTAATTTTTGAAGTTCAATAAGTTTACGTTAGTTATAGATTACTACAGACTGTTCTGTTTTTGACAGATTCTGTTTTTCGTGTGTTGTTTGCTTATTTTGATAAATCTATGGCTAGTAAAATAGTTTATAAAGCATAGATAAGTTGAAATACAGTAGGTTTAACAACAATATAAATAAATAATGAGTTCATTACAGTACCTTGAAGTGGTGTTTTGTTTTCTTTCGCTAACGGAGCTCACGAGATTTTCTGCTGAGTTTTGTGTTGTGAAGTTTTCAAGTTTTGGGTAAAAGATTTGATGGATTATGGAACAACGAGTGGAAAGAGCCTAAGCTTGGGGATTCCCATGGCACCCCAAGATAATCTAAGGACACCTAAAAGCCAAAGCTTGGGGATGCCCCGGAAGGCATCCCCTCTTTCGTCTACTTCCATCGGTAACTTTACTTGGAGCTATATTTTTATTCACCACATGATATGTGTTTTGCTTGGAGCGTCTTGTATTATTTGAGTCTTTGTTTGTTAGTTTTCCACAATCATCCTTGCTGTACACACATTTTGAGAGAGACACACATGATTCAGAGATTGTTAGAATACTCTATGTGCTTCACTTATATATTTTGAGTTATATAGTTTTTGCTCAAGTGCTTCACTTATATCTTTTAGAGCAAGGTGGTGGATTTGTTTTATAGAAACTATTGTTCTCTCATGATTCACTTAGATTATTTTGAGAGTCCTATGAAACAGCATGGTAATTTGCTTTAATTATGATAGGCATTCAAGATTAGTAAAAAGTTTCTTATGAGTGTGTTGAATACAATGAGAAGTTAGATGCTTGATAATTGTTTTGAGATATGGAGATTATGATATTAGAGTCATGATAGTTGAGTAGTTGTGAATTTGAGAAATACTTGTGTTAAAGTTTGTGATTCCCATAGCATGCACGTATGGTAAACCGTTATGTGATGAAGTCGGAGCATGATTTATTTATTGATTGTCTTCCTTATGAGTGGCAGTCGGGGACGAGCGATGGTCTTTTCCTACCAATCTATCCCCCTAGGAGCATGCGCGTAATACTTTGCTTTGATAACTTGTAGATTTTTGCAATAAGTATATGAGTTCTTTATGACTAATGTTGAGTCCATGGATTATACGCACTTTTCTTCCTTCCACCATTGCTAGCCTCTCTAATACCGCGCACTTTTCGCCGGTATCATACACCCACCATATACCTTCATCAAAACAGCCATCATACCTACCTATCATGGCATTTCCATAGCCATTCTGAGATATATTGCCATGCAACTTATCACCGTTTTGTTTACTATGACACGCTCCATTATTGTCATATTGCTTCGCATGATCATGTAGTTGACATCGTATTTGTGGCAAAGCCACCGTTCATAATTCTTTCATACATGTCACTCTTGATTCATTGCATATCCCGGTACACCGCCGGAGGCATTCACATAGAGTCATATTTTGTTCTAAGTATTGAGTTGTAAGTAAATAAAACTGTGATGATCATCATTTTTTAGAGCATTGTCCCAAGTGAGGAAAGGATGATGGAGACTATGATTCCCCCACAAGTCGGGATAAGACTCCGGACTAAATAAAAAAAAGAGGCCATAAAAAAAGAGAAAAGACCCAAATAAAAAAATGAGAGAAAAAGAGAGAAGGGACAATGTTACTATCCTTTTACCACACTTGTGCTTCAAAGTAGCACCATGATCTTCATGATAGAGAGTCTCCTATGATATCACTTTCATATACTAGTGGGAAATTTTCGTTATAGAACTTGGCTTGTATATTCAAATGATGGGCTTCCTCAAAATGCCCTAGGTCTTCGTGAGCAAGCGAGTTGGATGCACACCCACTTTGTTCCTTTTGTTGAGCTTTCATATACTTATAGCTCTAGTGCATCCGTTGCATGGCAATCCCTACTCACTCACATTGATATCTATTAATGGGCATCTTCATAACACGTTGATACGCCTAGTTGATGTGAGACTATCTTCTCCTTTTTTGTCTTCTCCACAACCACCATTCTATTCCACATATAGTGCTATGTCCATGGCTCACGCTCATGTATTGCGTGAAGATTGAAAAAGTTTGAGAACATCAAAAGTATGAAACAATTGCTTGGCTTGTCATCGGGGTTGTGCATGATTTAAATACTTTGTGTGGTGAAGATAGAGCATAGCCATACTATATGATTTTGTAGGGATAGCACTTTCTTTGGCCATGTTATTTTGAGAAGACATAATTGCTTAGTTAGTATGCTTGAAGTATTATTATTTTTATGTCAATATTAAACTTTTGTCTTGAATCTTTCGGATCTGAATATTCATACCACAATTAATAGAATTACATTGAAATTATTCCAAGTAGCATTCCACATCAAAAATTCTGTTTTTATCATTTACCTACTCGAGGACGAGCAGGAATTAAGCTTGGGGATGCTTGATACGTCTCCAACGTATCTATAATTTTTAATTGTTCCATGCTATATTATATTCTGTTTTGCACATTAATGGGCTTTATTATACACTTTTACATTATTTTTGGGACTAACCTATTAACCGGAGGCCCAGCCCAGAATTGCTATTTTTTTGCCTATTTCAGAGTTTCGCAGAAAAAGAATATCAAACGGAGTCCAAACGGAATGAAACCTTCGGGAACGTGATTTTTGGAACGAACGTGATCCAGAGGACTTGGACCCTACATCAAGACATCAACCAGGAAGGCACAAGGTAGGGGGTCGCGCCTACCCCCTGGGCGCGCCCTCCACCCTCGTGGGCCCCACATTGCTCCACCGATGTACTTCTTCCTCCTATATATACCTACGTACCCCCAAACTACCAGATACGGAGCCAAAAACCTAATTCCACAGCCGCAACCTTCTGTACCCGTGAGATCCCATCTTGGGGCCTTTTAGGAGCTCATGGGAGGGGGCATTGAACACGGAGGGCTTCTACATCAACACCATAGCCTCTCCGATGATGTGTGAGTAGTTTACCTCAGACCTTCGGGTCCATAGTTATTAGCTAGATGGATTCTTCTCTCTCTTTGGATCTCAATACAATGTTCTCCCCTTCTCTTGTGGAGATCTATTCGATGTAATATTCTTTTGCGGTGTGTTTGTTGAGACCGATGAATTGTGGGTTTATGATCAAGTTTATCTATGAACAATATTTGAATCTTCTCTGAATTCTTTTATGTATGATTGGTTATCTTTGCAAGTCTCTACGAATTATCAGTTTGGTTTGGCCTACTAGATTGATCTTTCTTGCAGTGGGAGAAGTGCTTAGCTTTAGGTTCAATCTTGCGGTGTCCTTTCCTAGTGACTGTAGGGGCAGCAAGGCACATATTGTATTGTTGCCATCGAGGATAACAAGATGGGGTTTATATCATATTGCATGAGTTTATCCCTCTACATCATGTCATCTTACTTAAAGCGTTACTCTGTTCTTTTGAACTTAATACTCTAGATGCATGTTGGATAGCGGTCGATGTGTGGAGTAATAGTAGTAGATGCAGGCAGGAGTCGGTCTACTTGTCGTGGACGTGATGCCTATATACATGATCATACCTAGATATTCTCATAACTATGCTCAATTCTGTCAATTGCTCAACAGTAATTTGTTTACCCACCGTAATACTTATGCTCTCGAGAGAAGCCACTAGTGAAACCTATGGCCCCCGGGTCTATTTTCCATCATATTTAATCTCCCGACAACAAGCTATTTCTGGCGCTATTTTTATTTTGCTTTCTTTACTTTGCATCTTTATCATAAAAATACCAAAAATATTATCTTATCATATCTATCAGATCTCACTCTCGTAAGTGACCGTGAAGGGATTGACAACCCCTTTATTGCGTTGGTTTTGAGGATTTATTTGTTTGTGTAGGTGCAAGGGACTCATGCGTGGCCTCCTACTGGATTGATACCTTGGTTCTCAAAAACTGAGGGAAATACTTACGCTACTTTACTGCATCACCCTTTCCTCTTCAAGGGAAAACCAACACAGTGCTCAAGAGGTAGCATTGCTGTAGCAAGGCTTCGTGGGTCGCGGTGGAGGTCTCCGTCATGGACAACATAGCCCTGGCCCGCGGCTGGTAGATGTTTGCTCACGCGCGCGGTCTGAGCAGGCAGTGCACCCTCCACTTCAAGTACGACGACGGCGCGACCCTCTTCGTGAGGGTGTTCGGGGAAGACGGCCGCCGCACTGGGTGCTGCCCTGAAGACGACGGTGGTGATGAAGTGCTCGGCCTTGGCGACGGCCATGGCGGTGGTGAGGGTGAGCTCGCCCTCGGTGACGGCCGCGGTTCTCCCGGCTATAGCGGCTCCTTCTCCGGCAAAAGCTCCAGGAGCGGCGGCTATGACCAGCTGCCATGTGGCCGGGCTTGCTTCGAGGACGGTGACAGGTTGTCCCGTCGCCACGCCCCAGTGAAGCGCGAGGAGGGCTCCGGCTGAGTTCGGGGGGCCGATCCTCGTGAGCAGCCGCGTCGTAGGAGCCGCTTTTGCATGTCCCTTCCTTTCCTTTCCTCCTGTACCACAAAAAACAAGTATGGGGCCCTGCGAGGGCGTGTAATGAACTGTAGTGCTTATGCCGTTTTGTGCTATGTTTATTGTTTTCGGGTTGGGTTGTGCAATTTGTGCCTTATGCAGGCGTAGAAGAGTAACTTAGCTTGATACATCTGGGGTAGCTTCCCTCCTGGCGTCCGGTGGGGCTTCCCTGCTGCCGATTCGGGTGACCACGCGAAGCTGCGAAAATTCATTAGAAAATCCTTATCCTTCCTTATGCGAGGCCTCCAGCATGGGCTCATCATGGCCTGACGCACCACGTCGTGGTACCCGTGGGGCACGGACTTAAGGGGGGCGCGCCGATGTAACGCCCCCGATGCGGCTATATCTCCCACGTGTCGAGGCACGACTTAGAGGCATAACCGCATTGAAAGCAATGTCGCAAGTGAGGTAATCTTCACACAACCCATGTAATAATTAAGGGAAAGAGATACATAGTTGGCTTACAGTCGCCACTTCACACAGTACATAAATAACATCCATCATTCAGAGTACACTCACGGTCCGACTACGGAACCAAAATAAAGAAGATACCCCAAATGCTAACATAGATCCCCGAATCGTCCCAACTGGGCACCACTACTGATCATCTGGGAAAGACACATAGTAACGACCACGTTCCTCGTCGAACTCCCACTTGAGCTCGGTGGAATCATCTGCACTGGCATCGTCGGAACCTGCAACTGTTTGGAAGTATCTGTGAGTCACGGGGACTCAGCAATCTCACACCCGCGAGATCAAGACTATTTAAGCTAATAGGAAGGACAGAGTAGTAAAGTGGAGCTGCAGCAAGCGACTAGCGTTTATGGTGGCTACTTCGCAAAAGAGAGCGAGGAGAGAAGCAAAGCGCGGTCGTGAAACTAATAGCGATCAAGAAGTGATCCTAAACTACTTACGTCAGACATAACTCCAACACCGTGTTCACTTCCGGACTCCCGAGAAGAGACCATCACGGTTACACACTTGATTGATGTGTATTTTATTTGAGGTCAACTTTGGGTTTTCTACAACGGGCATTAACAAATTCCCATCTGCCTCATAACCGCATGGCACGGCTTTGAAAGATATTACCTGCAGGGTGTCCCAACTTAGCCCATTATAAGCTCTCACGGTCAGCGAAGGATTATTCCTTCTACCGGAAGACCGATCAATCTCGGAATCCGGACTACAAGACATTTCGACAGCAATAAAACAAGACCAGCAAAGCCGCCCGGTTGTGCCGACAAATCCCGATAGGAGCTGCACATATCTCGTTCTCAGGGCACATCCGGATGAACACTACGTACGGCAACCGAAGATGCCCCAAGTTGCCTCAGGGTGGCACCGCAAGTGGCTCTAGTTTGGACCAACACTCAGAGGAGCATTGGCCCGGGGGTTTAAAATAAGATGACCCTCGGGCTCGCGAAAACCCGGGGGAAAAGGCTTAGGTGGCAAATGGTAAAACCAAAGTTGGGCCTTGCTGGACGAGTCTTATTCAAAGCGAACTGTCAAGGGGGTCCCATAAATCACCCAACCGTGTAAGGAGCATAAAATCAAGGAACATAACACGGTATGGCGGAAACTAGGGTGGCAAGAGTGGAACAAAACACCAGGCATAAGGCCGAGCCTTCCACCCTTTACCAAGTATATAGATGGGTTAAACATAGCAGATATATAAATATTGTGATATCCCCAACAAGTAAACATGTTCCAACAAGGAACAACATCTCCATGTTCAACAAGGAACAAACTTCAGCTTCACCGCAACTAGCAACGCTATAAGAGGGCTGAGCAAAGCGGTAACATAGCCAATCAGCGGTTTGCTAGGAAAGGATGGTTAGGGGCTGACATGGCAATATGGGTGGCATGATATAGCAAGTGGTAGGCATCGCAGCATAGGCATAGCAAAAGAGCGAGCAACTAGCATAGCAAAGATAGAAGTGATTTGAGGGTATGGTCATCTTGCGCAATGTTCTCGAGTTGTCGAAAGCTTGATCCTCGGCGTTCTCAACAGGCTCCTCGTTCACGTACTCGTCTCCCGACTCTACCCAAAGCAACAACACAAACAAAGGAACCACAATAAATCACGGTGCAATGCACAATCAACATGATGCAAAACATGACATGATATGCGGGATGTGATATGCAATGCTTATATGCGCTCCGGAAGGTAAATGATGAACCAGGCATCAACTTGGCAAACCAAGCATGCCATTGGAAAGATGAGATGATTTCGGTTGAAATCGATATAAAGATCACCGGAAACGGATGCACGGTTTGCAAATGGCAAGCAAAACAAGAATGGCGCAATTCTGCCATTAACAGTATGATGCCACTTAGCAAGCAACAATTAATTAAGCTACTGCACCCAAACGTAACAACAAAGCACATGGCAGTGATCTACACATGATGCTCGACAAAAGATGAGCACTGAGCTACGGCTAGTTCACATCATAACAGGTTCAAACAAGCATGGCAAAAGTGCAATAATAATCAGGCTGGACATGGCAAAAACAGTAATAGGTTGCAATGTTCAGAGCATCAAAACTACATGCTACAGGACCTTAAAATAGCAAAACATGGCATGGAATGAATCTACTCAAAGCCTAGAACAAAAGTCCCTTACTGACCATAAGCCAAAAGGACTAGAAAATATAGTAACACCCATGTCAATATTGAAAGTCTAGTTAACAGATTCAGCAACATGACATGTCAAAACTGATAACAAGATGGCATGTTAACAAGCTCAATGCACTCACTACAGAGCCCCAAATGATAAACTAAGCATACCTACATCAAGAAGACATGACATAGAAGACATACATGGCAAGAACACTAACATAGCATATATGGATCAACCACAACAAGCTTGGCAAAATTGAATAACATGTATACAATCTGCCAGGAAACATTTGATAGCAAAAGTAGAGCTCGATTGACTCAAGCTATGGCATCCCATAATTGCAAACAAAGGCATGAATGGATAGAGCAAGTCATGCTTTACAAAACACCCTTACTGAAGTATCTCAAAATATGCATAGATCTCTTGGTATCATCAAGTAAACATGGCATCAAAATCAGCTAAAACAGGGCTGAAATCAGCAACATTAGGACACCTACTTTGCATGCTTGTGCTAGTCACCACATAGATCACAAAAATACATGGCATACACCCCTGGAAAGATGGCATGGCATTTTACAAAACACATGTAGGAATCAAATTCATAGGGTGCACATATAAATCATGGCAAAAATAACAAAAGTGCAAGTCCTGATAAAAATCAGAAACTAACAGCACATAGCACTATTCCAACAGCATTTCGGGCATCAAGATGAGCTCAAATGAAAATGATGCAATGGAATGAAATGATCTACTCTTCGAGGCGAACATTTTGACATATTATACGCGAAAAATGGATCTACGGATGCGAAGATATAGCATGTTGAAAATTGCACAAAATAACATGATCTAAGGACTTAGAAGAAAAAAATAGAGGAGAGGGAGACGAGGTCAACGGGAGCTCGGGGCCCGAGGCCGGATCGGGCGACAGGAGGAGATCGGGCTCGGCGAGGAGGACGCCGGTGGGTCGGCCGCCGGCGAGGGGCGGCGGTCGGCGGGGCCGGCGCCGGAGGGGCGGCGATGGCCGGAGGAGGCGGGCGAAGTGTGACAGACAGACGGCGGCCGGGCGGAGGCGCCGGCCAGCGTCATGAGGAGGCGCCAGCGGGAGGCTTGCGGCGGAGGAAGCGACCGCGGAAGGGCGGGCGCTGGCAGGGCTCTGTGGCCAGACCCCATGGGGCCGGATCACGAAAGGGCCGGGCGGCGAGGAGGAGAGAGAGGCGGCGAAGGGGCGCGGGCTGACGTGGCGCCCGCGATTGGCCCGCAAGGGCGTGAGCGGACGCGTCCGGCTCGTCGGACGTGTCCGCGGCGTGAGAGCAAAAGCGCTAGGGTTTCGGGGAGATGATCCGGTTTGGGGAGGTTTGCTTAAATAGGCATAGAGGAGCTAGGAGAGTCAAATGAGGTGTAGTTTTCGCCACACGATCGTGATCGAACGACGGAGAGCATGGAAGTGACTTAGATGGGTTATTGGGCTGTTTTGAAGGGATGTTGGGCTGCAAACCTCGGTCCATTTCGAGAAGGTTTAATACCGCTTTACGGAAAAGCGTAAAAGGACCGCCGGGGAGATAGGAGTGCGGATTGCAAAAGCGGACAACGGGAAAAATGCTCGGAATCATGAGGCGAACACGTATGCAAATCGATGCACATGATGACATAATATAAAATGCATGACACGGACAAAATGCAAAATGAAGAAACCCAACCACGGAGGAATATCATATATCAATGCGAAAATGGCAAGAGTTGGAGTTACAAATATGGAAAGTTACTTCCGGGTGTTACAACACTCCACCACTACAAGAGGATCTCGTCCGAGATCTAGGACTGAAAGAACTCGGATATTGAGCGGAGGTGATCCTCGCGCTCCCAGGTAGCTTCTCGGTCGGAATGGTGTGACCACTTCACTTTCAGGAATTTGATTGACTTGTTGCGAGTCTTGCGCTCGGTTTCTTCAAGAATAGCAACGGGGTGCTCATGGTAAGAGAGATCTTCTTGAAGGTCAATCTCTTCGAAGTTGATAGTGCGTTCAGGAGTCTTGAAGCACTTGCGAAGCTGTGACACGTGAAACACATCGTGCACATTTGCAAAGTTGGATGGAAGCTCAAGTTGATAGGCGAGATCGCCTCTTTTCCCAATGATCTTGAAAGGACCCACGTATCTAGGGGCAAGCTTCCCTTTGATACCGAAGCGACGAGTGCCTTTCATTGAGACACGCGGAGGTAGACATGGTCTCCGATTTCAAAAGTGACATCACGATGCTTATCATCATAATAGCTCTTTCCGCGCGATTGCGGCTTTGAGATTCTCACGAATGATCTTGCACATTTCTTACGCTTACGTGATCAAGTCATTGCCAAGAAGTTGGCGTTCACTGTCTCGAGACCAATTGAGAGGAGTACGACACTTTCGCCATAGAGAATTTCAAATGGGGCCTTGCCCGAACTCGCTTGGAAGTTGTTGTTGTAAGAGAACTTCGGCATATGGAAGACAATCTTCCCACTTCATACGAAGGAAATGACACAAGCCACGAGCATATCTTCAAGGATTTGATTTACTCGCTCAACTTGGCCACTTGTTTGAGGATGGAAAGCTGTCTTTGAACGAATGTTGGTGCCCATGGCCTTCAAAAGAATCCCAAAACTTGGAGGTAAAGATGCTGCCACGGTGCGAAGAGATCACTTGAGGAATGCCGTGCAAGGAGACAATCCACGAGGTGTATAGCTCGCCAACCGAGCTGCTGTGATGGATTCTTTGATAGGAAGAAAATGAGCCACTTTAGTAAGCTTGTCAATGACAACGAAGATAGCATCATTTCCACGCTTGGACTTTGGAAAGCCGATCCAAGTCCATTTCAATATGATCAAACTTCCATTCAGGAATAGCAAGAGGTTGAAGGAGACCAGCTGGTCTTTGGTGTTGTGCTTTCACTCTTCTGCAGACATCACACTCATTCACGAATTGAGCAATTTCTCGCTTCATTCGAGTCCACCAATATGATTGCTTGAGGTCATGGTACATCTTCGTACTTCCAGGATGAATGGATAGAAGCGAATTGTGAGCCTCGTTCATAATGACTTTTCTCAGATCACCCTTAGGAACCACAATCCGGTCCTCAAAGAACAGAGTGTCTTTGTCATCAACATGGAAGCACTTGTACTTGAAATGCCCTTGTCGATACCACGTTTCACTTTCTTCACCATGGCATCCAGAAGTTGAGCCTCACGAATCTGATCTTCCAAAGTAGGAGATATTATGAGGTTGGCAAGAAAGCCTTGAGGAACAACTTGAAGATTCAGCTATGGAAAGATTCACAGAGATCCGGTGAAAGGGCTTGAGGATTAGGCATTGCGAAGCTTTCCTGCTCAAAGCATCTGCAATGACATTGGCTTTGCCGAGTATACTCAATACTTGGGTTGTACTCTTGAATCATTTCGACCCATCGAGTCTGCACGAGGTTGAGGTTGGGCTGAGTGAAGATGTACTTGAGACTCTTGTGATCGGTGAAAATGTCCACTTTCCTTCCCAACAAGAGATGTCTCCACGTAATCAATGCATGAACAAGCGCCGCCAACTCAAGATCGTGAGTGGGGTAGTTCTTCTCGTTGGGCTTCAATCTGGCGAGAGGTATAAGCCACAACTCTCTTCTCTTGCATTAACACAGCACCGAGACCTTGAAGAGAAGCATCACGAGAAAACTTCAAATGGCTTGGATTCATCGAGGAGTCGAGCAGAGCTGTGACGAGTTTCTCTTTGAGGGTATTGAAAGCAACGTCACACTCGGGAGACCGGACATACTTCACATGCTTCGGAGGAGGTTGGAAAGAGGCTTTGCAATCTTGGAGAAGTTCTCAACGAATCTTGACAATAGCTTGCAAGACCAAGAAAGCTGCGGAGCTGCTTGACATTACGAGGAGGTTCCCAATTCACAATTGCGGACACCTTCTCGGGGTCAACAGCGATGCCCTTGGCGGAGATGATATGACCAAGATAAAGCACTTCATCAAGCCAAAATTCACATTTGGAGAACTTAGCATAGAATTGGTACTCTCGAGCTTATCTAGCACCAATCGCAAATGTTTGGCATGATCCTTCTTATTCTTGGAGAAGACCAAAATATCATCAAGATAGACCAAGGCGAATTCATTGGTGTAGGGGTTGAATATGAAGTTCATCATCCGAGAGAATGTTGGAGGAGCATTGACAAGGCGAAAGACATGACAAGTATATTCATAAGAACCAAAGCTTGTTCGAATCTGTCTTGGGAATATCTTGTTCACGAATGTGAATCGATGATACCCCATACGGAGGTCAAGCTTAGAGAACAACTGTAGCACCTTTGAGTTGCTCGAAAAGCTCATTGATGTTGGGAAGTGGATACTTGTTCTTGATTGTCTTCTTATTCAATGGACGGTAATCGGCGCAAAGTCGGTCCGTACCATCCTTCTTCGGACAAAAGAACACCACAACCCCAAGGAGATGAACTCGGTCCGATCAAACCAGACGCTCTTGTTCATCGAGCTGCTTCTTCAATTCCTTCAGCTCATCAGGTCCAAGCTTGTATGGGCGCTTACAAAGCGGGTTGATGCGGGCTCAAGATCGATAACGAACTCAAGCGGCGATGAGGAGGCATACCGGAAGCTCTTACGGAAAGACATCTTGGTACTCACAAGCGATGGAATCGAGAGATGGCATTCAATTCGCCCTTCTCATTGAGAGAAAACAACCGAATGGTTTCATCACGAGCGGCATAGATGATCACATCATTAGAAGAGTGAGTCAATTGAATTTCCTGGCAGCACAATCAAGCTGAGCTTTGTCTTGATAAAGCCGATCCATTCGAGAATAAGATCAATATCCGAATCACCGAGAACAACTGGTTTAGAAAGAAATCTATAATCGCCCATCTTGATAGAAACATCCGGACGCAAACATTAGATGTCATTTGCTTGCCCGGGGACACAATCTTCAACGGAATAGGAATCTTTTCCGTCACAAATTCATGCTTGGCAACAAAAGGTCTCGAAATGAAAGAAAGCGATGCACCAGTATCAAATAAGACTTTAGCAGGAATATCATTAACTGAGAGATTACCCATTAGCACATCTGAAGAATCCTCTGCCTGAGCTGCATTCATCATATTGACCTTTGCAAACTTGGGATTATGCTTGACCACTGCATTGCTGGAAGATTTCACAGGAGGAGGAGGCGGAAGACGCCTCTGGTTGAAGCACTTGTTCGCATAGTGACCCTTCTGCTGACACTTGTTGCAAGTGACCTCAGAGAGCGGACGGTGGTAAGGAGCACTTGACCTTGGAGCTTGAGAATTAGACTTGTTCTGATAGCTTGGGTTGGGTGGGTGGGAAGATCCACGGCCACCGAGTTCTTCTGGGTAAGGCCGACGGAACGGAGGAGGGGCAGGTAAAACTTCTGCTGCTTGGCTGCCACTTGAGAGGACGAGGAGGACTGAACTGCATCCCTGATTCTCTTCTTAGAAGCCTCGCATTTGAGTTGTGCAGCTTCTTGCTTGAGTGCCATGTTGTAGAAATCATCATACTTATCTGGCTCAAACAGCACAAGAGGTAATTGCAGATCTTCTCTCAGACCACCTCTGAAGTGATAGATCATACTCCTTTCATCGGTACATCTTGCTTAGCAAAGCAAGCGAGCCTACGAACTGGATATTGTATTGATAGACAGACATGTTGCCCTGCTTGAGATTGCGGAACTCCTCACGCTTGTTCTCAACAACACTTTTGAATGTGATGAGCTCTGAAATCACGGCGGAACTCATCCTGTAATGACACGACCTCCTCTGGAATCTTTGTATTCTGGTACCACTCAGCAGCTTGATCCTTGAGTTGAAGCGATGCAAACTTGACAAAGTCCTCGAGTCCGACATTGCTCTGATCAAAGTGCTTGCAGATGTCCACTAACCAATCATCGGCGTCGTGGCCTCGACACGTAAACCGAAAGACTTCGTTGATTAGCGAGGAACCGGCGAGAGTAGCAAAGTGTGGCTGATTGTTGCCTTGACCTTGATTGCCTTGATTGCCTTGATTGCCTTGCCCTGAGTGCGTTCTTGCAAGAGCTGCAAAATCATCGAGCATTGGCATTGGTGGCTGCCATGATAGCTTGCCGTGCCTCGGAGGCGGAGGTGGAGGTGGAGGTGGAGGATTGATGATCCCCATCATTGCGATCCGGATTCGAGGCGTTGGCGGAGCCATCTGAAGAGGGTGACATCCGTTAGTCCTTTGATAGACAAATAGATAAGTAGAATCAGCGGATAGAAAATTGCAACATATAGTCTTCACAATAAACATTGAACAAGAATGAGCGAATGAATTCCAAAGTTAATCATCACACGTCCAATAAAGTGAGAAGCCACTTAGATAAAGATATGGAAACAACATCGACTTAGAAACAAATCAAATATCACAACTGAAAACAAAAGATTGGCTTCTAGAATGAGCCGGAACAAACACATGATAGAGATTTCGCCCAAAGTGTTAGTGGTGGGGCCCACACGGACACGACGTATAGCGGACATCACGAATGACTAACAAGACGTCCCGAATCAGCATAGCCAAGGATTCTTTAAGGCGTCTCGCGACCACGAATCGACCGTGAATGGGCGGACCACTAGACGTTGAACCCCAATCTCAAATCATACATCCGCCGGAAAGAATATCCCGTAAGCTACTAGAATTCCCACCTATAAACTCCGAAACTTTACGGTTATGCAATCTGGTGTTGGGGATCAGGGACACAAAATATATCACCCAAACTAACAATACCTAGATCCATTGTATCCATCCGTCAACACATAACCAAGAAATCCTCGGAAATCGTGTACCTCGACCTTGAAAAACATCCGTTATGCAAGTCATGGCAATACTCCCTTTTCGCCACACGATCTTTGGGCTATCGGGGTTATCTCACCAACAACTGCACAAAAGAGATTTCGATGTCGGCAAAACTCGGGTATCCAGAATCGCAGCGATAAAATTGTGACGACAACACCTCGGAGCTCAACTCCCGGACACCGCCACAACCCCTAAATGTCGAGGCACCAAGAACAATGTTCTCGTCACAAAACCATCGGAACGATTCCAAGATACCCACGTGATCCAAAAATTTTTTAGTGAAATTTGAGAAGAGAAGAGTCAAAACTCTCGTCGGGAGACCTCACAGAGCTGACGAGGGGACCGGGAAGTAAAAGAATCCTACTCTCCGATATATATAATCCTAAGACTCAAAACATTTTCCATTCTAGACTCAACAACGTCAACAAACAATCAAGTAGGGGCTCCTAAGTCGGGAAGGCTCGATTACCAACATAACGCCCGATGCGGCTATATCTCCCACGTGTCGAGGCACGACTTAGAAACATAACCGCATTGAAAGCAATGTCGCAAGTGAGGTAATCTTCACACAACCCATGTAATAATTAAGGAAAGAGATACATAGTTGGCTTACATTCGCCACTTCACACAATACATAAATAACATCCATCATTGAGTACACTCAAGGTCCGACTCACGGAACCAAAATAAAGAAGATACCCCAAATGCTAACACAGATCCCGAATCATCCCAACTGGGCACCACTCGATCATCTGGAAAGACACATAGTAACGACCACGTTCCTCGTCGAACTCCCACTTGAGCTCGGTGGAATCATCTGCCTTGGCATCGTCGGAACCTCGCAACTGTTTGGAAGTATCGTGAGTCACGGGACTCAGCAATCTCACACCAGCGAGATCAAGACTATTTAAGCTAATAGGAAGGACAGAGTAGTAAAGTGGAGCTGCAGCAAGCGACTAGCATATATGGTGGCTACTTCGCAAAAGAGAGCGAGAGAGAGAAGCAAAGCGCGGTCGTGAAACTAATAGCGATCAAGAAGTGATCCTAAACTACTTCGTCGGACATAACTCCAACACCGTGTTCACTTCCGGACTCCGCCGAGAAGAGACCATCACGGTTACACACGCGTTGATGTGTATTTTATTTGAGGTCAACTTTGGGTTTTCTACAACGGACATTAACAAATTCCCATCTGCCTCATAACCGGGCACGGCTTTGAAAGATATTACCCGCAGGGTGTCCCAACTTAGCCCATTATAAGCTCTCACGGTCAACGAAGGATTATTCCTTCTCTGGGAAGACCGATCAATCTCGGAATCCCGGACTACAAGACATTTCGACAGCAATAAAACAAGACCAGCAAAGCCGCCCGGTTGTGCCGACAAATCCCGATAGGAGCTGCACATATCTCGTTCTCGGGCACATCCGGATGAACACTACGTCGGCAACCGAAGATGCCCCAAGTTGCCTCGGTGGCACCGCAAGTGGCTCTAGTTTGGACCAACACTCGAGGAGCATTGGCCGGGGTTTAAAATAAGATGACCCTCGGGCTCATGAAAACCCGGGGAAAAGGCTTAGGTGGCAAATGGTAAAACCAAAGTTGGGCCTTCTTTGGGACGAGTCTTATTCAAAGCGAACTGTCAAGGGGTCCCATAAATCACCCAACCGTGTAAGGAGCATAAAATCAAGGAACATAACACCGGTATGACGGAAACTAGGGTGGCAAGAGTGGAACAAAACACAGGCATAAGGCCGAGCCTTCCACCCTTTACCAAGTATATAGATGGGTTAAATATAGCATATATAAATATTGTGATATCCCCAACAAGTAAACATGTTCCAACAAGGAACAACATCTCCATGTTCAACAAGGAACAAACTTCACTTCACCGCAACTAGCAACGCTATAAGAGGGCTGAGCAAAGCGGTAACATAGCCAATCAGCGGTTTGCTAGGAAAGGATGGTTAGGGGCTGACATGGCAATATGGGTGGCATGATATAGCAAGTGGTAGGCATCGCAGCATAGGCATAGCAAAAGAGCGAGCAACTAGCATAGCAAAGATAGAAGTGATTTCGAGGGTATGGTCATCTTGCGCAATGTTCTCGAGTTGTCGAAAGCTTGATCCTCGGCGTTCTCAACAGGCTCCTCGTTCACGTACTCGTCTCCGACTCTACCCAAAGCAACAACACAAACAAAGGAACCACAATAAATCACGGTGCAATGCACAATCAACATGATGCAAAACATGACATGATATGCGGGATGTGATATGCAATGCTTATATGCGCTCCGGAAGGTAAATGATGAACCAGGCATCAACTTGGCAAACCAAGCATGCCATTGGAAAGATGAGATGATTTCGGTTGAAATCGATATAAAGATCACCGGAAACGGATGCACGGTTTGCAAATGGCAAGCAAAACAAGAATGGCGCAAATCTGCCATTAACAGCATGATGCCACTTAGCAAGCAACAATTAATTAAGCTACTGCACCCAAACGTAACAACAAAGCACATGGCAGTGATCTACACATGATGCTCGACAAAAGATGAGCACTGAGCTACGGCTAGTTCACATCATAACAGGTTCAAACAAGCATGGCAAAAGTGCAATAATAATCAGGCTGGACATGGCAAAAACAGTAATAGGTTGCAATGTTCAGAGCATCAAAACTACATGCTACAGGACCTTAAAATAGCAAAACATGGCATGGAATGAATCTACTCAAAGCCTAGAACAAAAGTCCCTTACTGACCATAAGCCAAAAAGGACTAGAAAATATAGTAACACCCATGTCAATATTGAAAGTCTCGTTAACAGATTCAGCAACATGACATGTCAAAACTGATAACGAGATGGCATGTTAACAAGCTCAATGCACTCACTACAGAGCCCCAAATGATAAACTAAGCATACATACATCAAGAAGACATGACATAGAAGACATACATGGCAAGAACACTAACATAGCATATATGGATCAACCACAACAAGCTTGGCAAAATTGAATAACATGTATACAATCTGCCAGGAAACATTTGATAGCAAAAGTAGAGCTCGATTGACTCAAGCTATGGCATCCCATAATTGCAAACAAAGGCATGAATGGATAGAGCAAGTCATGCTTTACAAAACACCCTTACTGAAGTATCTCAAAATATGCATAGATCTCTTGGTATCATCAAGTAAACATGGCATCAAAATCAGCTAAAACAGGGCTGAAATCAGCAACATTAGGACACCTACTTTGCATGCTTGTGCTAGTCACCACATAGATCACAAAAATACATGGCATACACCCTGGAAAGATGGCATGGCATTTTACAAAACACATGTAGGAATCAAATTCATAGGGTGCACATATAAATCATGGCAAAAATAACAAAAGTGCAAGTCCTGATAAAAATCAGAAACTAACAGCACATAGCACTCTTCCAACAGCATTTCGGGCATCAAGATGAGCTCAAATGAAAATGATGCAATGGAATGAAATGATCTACTCTTCGAGGCGAACATTTTGACATATTATACGCGAAAAATGGATCTACGGATGCGAAGATATAGCATGTTGAAAATTGCACAAAATAACATGATCTAAGGACTTAGAAGAAAAAATAGAGGAGAGGAGAGCGAGGTCAGCGGGAGCTCGGGGCCCGAGGCGGATCGGGCGACAGCGTGGAGGAGATCGGGCTCGGCGAGG